>CM038672.1:516087115-516744964 GCA_021605145.1 Aegilops bicornis | reverse complement strand
GTGGTCGTTACTATGTGTCTTTCCAGATGATCAGTAGTGGTGCCCAGTTGGGACGATTCGGGGATCTGTGTTAGCATTTGGGGTATCTTCTTTATTTTGGTTCCGTAGTCGGACCTTGAGTGTACTCTGATTGATGGATGTTTATTTATGTATTGTGTGAAGTGGCGTGTAAGCCAACTATGTATCTCTTTCCCTTATTTATTACATGGGTTGTGTGAAGATTACCTCACTTGCAACATTGCTTTCAATGCGGTTATGCCTCTAAGTCGTGCCTCGACACGTGGGAGATATAACCGCATCGGGCGTTACAAGTTGGTAATCAGAGCCTTCCCGACTTAGGAGCCCCCTACTTGATTGTTTCTTTGGCGTTGTTGAGTCTAGAATGGAAAATGTTTTGAGTCTTAGGATTATATATATCGGAGTAGGATTCTTTTTACTCCTCAGTCCCTTCATCGCTCTGTGAGGCATCCTGACGTAGAGTTTTGACTCTTCTCTCCTCAATTTTCACTAAAATTTTTTTAGGATCACGTGGGTATCTTGGAATCGTTCCGATGGTTTTGTGACGAGAACATTGTTCTTGGTGCCTCGACATTTAGGGGTTGTGGCGGTGTCGGGGAGTTGAGCTCCGAGGTGTTGTCGTCACAATTTTATCGTTGCGATTCTGGAATACCTGAGTTTTACCGACATCGAAATCTCTTTTGTGCAGTTGTTGGTGAGATAACCCTGATAGCCCAAAGATCTTGTGGCGAGTGAAAAGGGAGTATTGCCATGACTTGCATAACGGATGTTTTTGAAGGTCGAGGTACCACGATTTCCGAGGATTTCTTGGTTATGTGTTGACGGATGGATACAGCTGGATCTAGGTATTGTTAGTTTGGGTGATATATTGTGTGTCCCCTGTATCCCCAACACCAGATTGCATAACCAGAAAGTTTCGGGAGTTTATAGGTGGGAATTCAAGTAGCTTACAGGATATTCTTTCCGACAGATGTATGATTTGAGATTGGGGTTCAAAGTTTAGTGGTCCGCCCATTCACGGTCGATTTACAGTTGTCGCGATACGTCTTAAAGAATCCTTGGCTATGCTGATTCGGGGACGTCTTGTTAGTCATTCGTGACGGCCGCTATACGTCGTGCCCGTGTGGGCCCCACCACGAACACTTTGGGCGAAATCTCTGTCATGTGTTTGTTCCGGCTCATTCTAGAAGCCAACCTTTTGTTTTCAGTTGTGATATTGAATTGTTTCTCGAACGGATGTTGTTTCCATATCCTTATCTAAGTGGCTTCTCACCTTATTGGACGTGTGATGATTATCTTTGGAATTCATTCGTTCATTCTTGTTCGAATGTTTATTGTGAAGACTATATGTTGCAATTTCTATCCGTTGATTCTACTTATCAATTTGTCTATCAAAGGGTAGCGGATGTCACCCTCTTGAGGATGGCTCCGCCAACGCGTACGAATCCGGATCGCAATGATGGGGATCGATCGACCCTCCACCTCCACCTCCACCTCCGCCTTGAGAGGCTGGCAAGCTATCATGGCAGCCACCAATGCCAATGCTCGATGATTTTGCAGCTCTTGCAAGAACGTACTTTCGGGGCAAGGCAATCAAGGCAATCAAGGTCAAGGCAACAATCAGCCGCATTTTGCTACTCTCGATCGGTTCCTCGCTAATCGGCGAAGTCTTTTCGGTTTTACGTGTCGAGGCCACAGACACGACGATTGGTTAGTGGACATACGCAAGCATTTTGAATGTAGCAATGTCGGACACGAGGACTTTGTCAAGTTTGCATCGTTTCAACTTAAGGATCAAGCTTTGAGTGGTACCAAAGAATACAAAGATTCCAGAGGAGGTCGTGTCATTACACGGGATGAGTTCCGCCGTGATTTGAGCTCATCACATCGAAAAGTGTTGTTGAGAGCAAGCGTGAGGAGTTCCGCAATCTCAAGCAGGGCACCATGTCTGTCTATCAATACAATATCCAGTTCGAGCTCGCTTCGTTTTGCTAAGCAAGGCGTGCACGATGAAAAGAGTATGATCTATCAATTCAGAGGTGGTCTGAGAGAAGATCTGCAATTAGCTCTTGTGCTGTTTGAGCGAGATAAGTATGATGATTTCTACAACATGGCCTTTGAAGCAAGAAGCTGCCCAGCTCAAATGTGAGGCCTCTAAGAAGAGAATCAGGGATGCAGTTCAGTCCTCTTCGTCCTCTCAAGTGGCAGCTAAGCAGCAGAAGTTTTACCTTCCTCCTCCTCCGTTCCGTCAGCCTTATCAGCAGAAGAACTCAGGTGGTCGTGGATCTTCCCACCCACCCAACCCAAGCTATCAGAACAAGTCTAATTCTCAAGCTCCAAGGTCAAGTGCTCCTTACCACCGTCCGGCTCTCGAGGTGACTTGCAACAAATGTCGTGAGAGAAAGGTCACTATGCGAACAAGTGCTTCAACCAGAGGCGCCTTCCGCCTCCTCCTCCTGTGAAATCTTCCAGCAATGCAGTGGTCAAGCATAATCCCAAGTCTGCCAAGGTGAATATGATGAATGCAGCTCAAGCGGAGGAATCTACTGATGTGATAATGGGTAATCTTCCGATTAATGATATTCTGCAAAAGTCTTATTTGATCTTTGGTGCATCGCATTCTTTCATGTCATATCCTTTTGCATCGAAGCACAATTTTGAGACAGAGGCATTACCTAAAGCTATGCAAGTTATTTCTCCGGCCAAGCGTTTGAGATCTACCATGTTGGTTCCAAATGTCGGTATCAAGATGGGCGATTATACATTTCTGGCTAAACCAATTGTTCTTGGTGACTCGGATATTGATCTTATTCTCGGAATGGGTGGCTTTCTCGGCACAAAGCTTCGGCTTGATTGTGCTGCCGGAAATTCAATTGACTCATTCTTCTAATGATGTGATCATCTATGCCTCTCGTGATGAAACCATTCGGTTGTTTTCTCTCAATGAGAAGGGCGAATTGAATGCTATCTCTCGATTCGATCGTTTGTGAGTACCAAGATGTCTTTCGAGAGGAGCTTCGGGTATGCCTCCTCATCGGCGATTGAGTTTGTTATCGATCTTGAGCACAGCGAACCCGTTTGCAAGCGTCCATACAAGCTTGGACACGATGAGCTGAGGAATTGAAGAAGCAGCTCGATGAACAAGAGCGTCTGGGTTTGATCGGACGAGTTCATCTCCTTGGGGTTGTGGTGTTCTTTTGTCCGAGAAGAAGGATGGTACGGACCGACTTTGCGTCGATTACCGTCCATTGAATAAGAAGACAATCAAGAACAAGTATCCACTTCCCAACATCAATGAGCTTTTCGAGCAACTCAAAGGTGCTACTGATGTTCTCCAAGCTTGACCTTCGTATGGGTTATCATCAGATTCGCATTCGTGAACAAGATATTCCCAAGACAGCATTGAGAACAAGCTTTGGTTCTTATGAATATCTTGTCATGTCTTTCGGCCTTGTCAATGCTCCTCCAACTTTCTCGCGGATGATGAACTTCATTTTCAACCCCTACACCAATGAATTCGTCTTGGTCTATCTTGATGATATTTTGGTCTTCTCCAAGAATAAGAAGGATCATGCCAAACATTTGCGATTGGTGCTAGACAAGCTCGTAGAGTATCAATTCTATGCTGAAGTTCTCCAAATGTGAATTTTGGCTTGATGAAGTGCTTTATCTTGGTCATATCATCTCCGCCATAAGGGCATCGCTGTTAATCCAGAAGGTGTCCGCAATTGTGAATTGGGAACCTCCTCGAGAATGTCAAGCAGCTCCATGATTTTCTTGGTCTTGCTAGCTATTTGCTAAGTTTCTTTTAGAACTTCTCCAAGATTGCATAGCCTCTTTCCAACCTCCTGCAGAAGCATGTGAAGTATATACGGTCTCCCTGAATGTGACGTTGCTTTCAATACTCTCAAAGAGAAACTTCGTCCTGACTCTGTCTTGACTCCTCTGATGAATCCAAGCCATTTGAGGTTTTTACGTGATGCTTCTCTTCAAGGTCTCGATCTGTGTTAATGCAAGAGAAGAGAGTTGTGGCTTATACCTCTCGCCAGTTGAAGCCCAACGAAAAGAACTACCCCACTCACGATCTTGAGTTGGCGGCGATTGTCCATGCTTTGATTACTTGGAGACATCTCTTGTTGGGAAGGAAAGTGGACATTTTCACCGATCACAAGAGTCTCAAGTACATCTTCACTCAGCCCAACCTCAACCTCGAGCCAGGACTTCGATGGGTCGAAATGATTCAAGAGTACAACCCAAGTATTGAATATACTCCGGGCAAGGCCAATGTCATTGCAGATGCGTTGAGCAGGAAGGCTTACTGCAACAGTCTAATCCTCAAGCCCTTTCAGCCGGATCTCTGTGAAGCTTTCCGTAAGCTGAATCTTCAAGTTGTTCCTCAAGGCTTTCTTGCCAACCTCATAGTATCTCCTACTTTGGAAGATCAGATTCGTGAGGCTCAACTTTTGGATACCATGGTGAAGAAGGTGAAACATGGTATCGACAAGGGCATTTCCAAGTACAAGTGCTTCCACGTTGATGACAAAGATACTCTTTTCTTTGAGGACCGGATTGTGGTTCCTAAGGGTGATCTCTGAAAAGTCATTATGAGCAGGGCTCATAATTCGCTTCTATCCATTCATCACGGAAGTACGAAGATGTACCATGATCTCAAGCAGTCATATTGGTGGACTCGAATGAAGCGAGAAATTGCTCAATTCGTGAATGAGTGTGATGTCTGCGAGAAGAGTGAAAGCAGAACACCAAAGACCAGCTGGTCTCCTTCAACCTCTTGCTATTCTGAATGGAAGTTTGATCATATTGAAATGGACTTCGGATTTGGATTTCCAAAGTCCAAGCGTGGAAATGATGCTATCTTCGTTGTCATTGACAAGCTTACTAAAGTGGCTCATTTTCTTCCTATCAAAGAATCCATCACAGCAGCTCGGTTGGCGAGCTATACACCTCCAGGATTGTCTCCTTGCACGGCATTCCACAATTGATCTCTTAGGACCGTGGCAGCATCTTTACCTCTAAGTTCGGGATTCTTTTCAGAAGGCCATGGGCACCAACATTCGTTTCAAAGACAGCTTTCCATCCTCAAACAAGTGGCCAAGTCGAAGCGAGTCAATCAAATCCTTGAAGATATGCTCGGGGCTTGTGTCATTTCTTCGGTATGAAGTGGGAAGATTGTCTTCCTTATGCCGAGTTCTCCTACAACAACAGCTTCCAAGCGAGTTCGGGCAAGGCCCCATTCGAAATTCTCTATGGCGAAAGTGCCGTACTCCTCTCAATTGATGCGAGACAGGTGAGCGCCAACTTCTTGGCAATGACTTGATCACGAAGCGGAAGAAATGTGCCAAGTCATTCGTGAGAATCTCAAAGCCAGCATAATCGCGCGGAAGAGCTATTATGATGATAAGCACCGTGATGTGACTTTTTGAAATCGGAGACCATGTCTACCTCGCGTCTCTCCAATGAAAGGCACTTTCAACCCGGTATCAAAGGAAGCTTGCCCTAGATCGTGGGTCCTTTCAAGATCATTGGGAAAAGAGGCGATCTTGCCTATCAACGAGCTTCCATCCAACTTTGCAAGCGTGCGATGTGTTTCACGTGTCACAACCGCATAAGTGCTTCAAGACTCCTGAACGCACTATCAACTTCGAAGAGATTGACCTTCAAGAAGATCTCTCTTATCATGAGCACCCCGTTGCTATTCTTGATGAAACCGAGCGCAAGACTCGCAACAAGTCAATCAAATTCCTGAAAGTGAAGTGGTCACACCATTCCGACCGAGAAGCTACAGGGGCGCGAGGATCACCTCCGTTCGAATATCCGGAGTTCTTTCGGTCCTAGATCTCGGACGAGATCCTCTTGTAGTGGTGGAGTGTTGTAACACCACGGATGTAAACTTCCCTTTTGGGCAATATATCAATTTGACCTCATCCTATTTCTTGTGAGTTTTGTCATGCTTGGCTTCATGTTGTTTGGTTATGTGGGTTTTCTCTTTTCCTTTGTTTTGCTCTTTTACCAAATTGCATTTGTGTCTCTTGTCATCTTGCATTCCATTCTCATCATGTGTTTGTGGTGATCTCTCACATGTCATGTGGTTGCATGTGCCATTCTTATTTGCATTACCATCTCCTTTTTCCCTCTACTCCTTTCCTTAGCAAGTGCTATAATTTCCTTTATCAATTAATGTTCATCTTCTCCCTGCTAATCTTGATCTTTGCACTAAACCTCTCTGCCAAATATCTCCTCATTTGAAGTTGTTATGGTCAGGTTCAAAAATGGCACAAGTTTGAAATATTTCCAAACTTGCATTATTTTTCTACCTTTAAAAATGTCCATTACAATTTATTTAAATAGTGGAGAATTCCAGGAGTTTGGGGATATTTTCCTTTCTCTCCAACTCTTTTCATTTCTTTCTGTTCTTTCTTTTCTCTTCTTTTTGATTTGAAAAAGAGAAAAGAAGAGGAAGCAGCAGCAGCAGTGGCAGCCCAGCTAAACCTCCCCACCTGGGCTCCGGCCTCCCAAGCCGGCCCAGCTCCCTCGGCCCTGACCCGGTGAGGCGCGCCAGCCAGCTCGCTCCCTCCTCCTGCCTTCGGCGCACCAAGAGCTCCCTTACCCCGCTTAGCGCCCGTCCACGTGCTTGGCAGCCCGCTGGCAGCGTCGTGTTGTGCCTCTCACCCACCTTTCCCTCTTCCTCTCGCCATCGCCATGGGGACCCGGCACGAGGGAGCGTGAGCTCGCCCGTCGCCCTAGCCCCTACTTATCCCCTCTCGTGTCCAACCGAACCCTAGGGTTCCCCTCTCCCTCTCGCTGCGCCGCAGTAAAGGGAACCACCCGATTCGCCGCTTGGCCGGTCCCGGCGCATCTGGGCGTGCCTCATCGCCCGGCGTGCTCTCCGCCACCCCAACCATCCGTACCTGTCCATCTTCTTCCTCGTCGTCGTCTTCGTCCACGACGTCGACTACGGGGGCCCGGATCGCCAAGTTCGTCGACGCCCTGCTTCGGTCTACTTCTCGGTCAGGTTCCCGGCGAAGTTCAGAGCACGACGCCTTCACCGTCGGCCCGTCCCGTCGCTGATTTCTTGTCCTAGGGTAAGGAGGTATACACTACTTCCCCTGCTCCTCCTGGCCCGTTAGTTCACCTTAAGCGCAGTTTCGGGCCCGTGGTCTTATCGCGCTCGGCGTGCTCCGGCATGTCCGTAGTTGTTGGGTTCAGAGTTGTTTTGGCGGCGTGTATGCCGCTATCCCGCTCGGGCTTGTCCCTTCTTGCTCTGTGGTGCCCTCTCGTGCGTACCAGTTTATGCGAGGGCGCAGAGCCCCTCAGAGCCGCTGCTGCCTCGCCGGGCTGCTGCTCGTTGTCTCTGCCTCGAGTAGGGCCTGGCAGTTTTGGTCAAGTAGGCAGCGTCCCGGATCCTACCGACTCCCCTAGCCTAGCCGAGCTGGTTGACCCCGCTCTCTCACTGGCGACTGGGTTCGAATCCCAGCGCCGCCTTTTTTTTAATTCTGTTTTCTTTCTGTTCTTGGTTCGTCTCTTCAAGTAGCAGCAGTTAAGGGCCGAGGCCTTTCTCTGTCGATCATCGCCATCCAGCCCAGTGGTAGCAGGGGCAGAGTTCCAACGGGGAGACCCGGGTTCGATCCCCCCCGAGGCTGGATTTCTTCCCCTTTTAAAGCCTGCTATACCACTTGTCCCTATGACAAGAGGGGCCACCATGTCGACCTCTCGGCGCCCTCCTCCATATGTATATTTTTCCTTACCCAGCGTTTCCATTTCCAGCTTTGATTCCTTTTCTGTTTTAGGCAAGTCCATTTCTGGACATTTCCAAATCTGGAATTTGCCATTTCTGTTAACTTCCATTTTAGGCGGGTTATGACTTAGTGCATTTGTGATGATTTCTATCATGCAACCCTAACATATTATATATGTTTTTGGGGTAGAAAAATCCCACCAACTCAGTGGTGGCATTAGTTTCTGCATTTGAGCAAGTTCATGATCATGCCATGTTTTGCATCATGTTGATTGTGCATTGCACCGTGATTTATTGTGGTTCCTTGTTTGTGTTGTTGCTTTGGGTAGAGCCGGGAGACGAGTACGTGAACGAGGAACCTGTTGAGAACGCTTACGAGGATCAATCTTTCGACAACTCTGAGAACATTGCAGGCAAGATGACCATACCCTCGAAATCACTTCTATCTTTGCTATGCTAGATGCTCGCTCTTTTGCTATGCCTATTCTGCGATGCCTACCACTTGCTATATCATGCCACCCATATTGCCATGTCAGCCCCTAACCATCCTTTCCTAGCAAACCGTTGATTGGCTATGTTACCGCTTTGCTCAGCCCCTCTTATAGCGTTGCTAGTTGCAGGTGAAGATGAAGTTTGTTCCTTGTTGGAACATGGAGATGTTGTTCCTTATCGGAACATGTTTACTTGTTGGGGATATCACAATATATATCTGCTATAATTAATACATCTATATACTTGGTAAAGGGTGGAAGGCTCGGCCTTATGCCCGGTGTTTTGTTCCACTCTTGCCACCCTAGTTTCCGTCATACCGGTGTTATGTTCCTTGATTTCGCGTTCCTTACGGTTGGGTGATTTATGGGACCCCTTGTCATTTCGCTTTGAATAAGACTCCTCCAGCAAGGCCCAACATTGGTTTTACCATTTGCCACCTAAGCCTTTTTCCCCGGGTTTTCGCGAGCCCGAAGGTCATCTTTATTTTAACCCCCCCCCCGGATCAGTGATCCTTCGAGTGCTGGCCCGAACCGAAAACCGCTTCTTGAGGCCACCACGGGAAACTTCGAGGCCTGGTTTTACTCGTAGCTTTGTCTCATCTGGATGTGCCACGAGAACGAGATATGTGCAGCTCCTATCGGGATTTGTCGGCACAACCGGGTGGCTTTGCTGGTCTTGTTTTATTCTTTGTCGAAATGTCTTGTAGTCCGGGATTCCGAGATTGATCGGGTCTTCCGGTAGAAGGAATATCCTTCGTTGACCGTGAGAGCTTATAATGGGCTAAGTTGGGACACCCTGAGGGTAATATCTTTCGAAAGCCGTGCCATGGTTATGAGGCAGATGGGAATTTGTTAATGTCCGGTTGTAGAAAACCCAAAGTTGACCTCAATTAAAATACACATCAACCGCGTGTGTAACCGTGATGGTCTCTTCTCGGCGGAGTCCGGGAATTGAACACGGTGTTGGAGTTATGTCTGACGTAAGTAGTTCAGGATCACTTCTTGATCACTACTAGCTTCACGACCGTGCTTCGCTTCTCTCCTCGCTCTCTTTTTCGATGTAGCCACCATATATGCTAGTCGTTTGCTGCAGCTCCACTTTACTACCTGTCCTTCCTATAAGCTTAAATAGTCTTGATCTCGCGGGTGTGAGATTGCTGAGTCCCCGTGACTCACAGATACTTCCCAAAACAGTTGCAGGTGCCGACGATGCCAGTGCAGGTGACTCAACCGAGCTCAAGTGGGAGTTCGACGAGGAACGTGGTCGTTACTATGTGTCTTTTCTAGATGATCAGTAGTGGTGCCCAGTTGGGACGATTCGGGGATCTGTGTTAGCAGTGGGGGTATCTTCGTTATTTTGGTTCCGTAGTCGGACCTTGAGTGTACTACGATTGATGGATGTTTATTTATGTATTGTGTGAAGTGGCATTGTAAGCCAACTATGTATCTCTTTCCCTTATTTATTACATGGGTTGTGTGAAGATTACCTCACTTGCAACATTGCTTTCAATGCGGTTATGCCTCTAAGTCGTGCCTCGACACGTGGGAGATATAGCCGCATCGGGGGCGTTACAATCCTCCCCTCCTTGCCCAGCACCGGCCTCGTTGTCGTCCGGCATGGAGCAAAGGGCGCGGGACCTGCGCCGAGGGAAGGAATCCCCCGACTCCTCGCCGGTCGCCTCGAAGTCAGACTCTTCCTTCTCCACCTCCTCTTCTTCCTCCTCACTCCCGCTGGAGTTGCTGGAGGAGACGTTCACCGTTGCCAACATCGTCAGATCCTCGGGAGCCCCGGCGGGCACTAGCCCCTCACCATTGAAGGTGGGCATGGTGCTCACCACTCGCTCCCAGTCGTCACGAAAGAACAGGGGGACGGGAGCGCCCTCCGGCTTCGCCACGTCTCCCCCAACCAAGGAGTGAAGAGCCGCGGCCAGATCTTCGTCAGAGAGGGCCTCGGAGCTCAGGCGAAGGGCGTCACCTGCCTCCCCAAGCCTCCATAGCGGGAGCGAATGCTCCCTGAGCAGAGCCACCCGGTGTTCCAGGAACTCCCTCAGGAGCGTGGCCCCGATCAGCTTCACCACCCCCAAGCTGCCTGGCCTCAGGTCCGCGTCCATCCTCTTCAGCACCATCTTCGCACGAGAGTCGACGAGCTCCGCGCGAGACCACGCATCAACGGTCTCGGGCTGCCCCGACGGCAGCGCTAGTCGGGGATGGATGCGCCCGACATCCACCATGACCCACTTGCTCCTGAAGCCTTCGATCCTCTTCCCGGGCTTGGAGATGGAGTTGGAGCTAGAATATGCGACAAAGCTCGCGCATGCAGTAATGGAGCCACGAGAGACCCGGAGGGAAAAGTAATGGCGCAGCAAAGCCACCGAGGGCTTTATCCCAATGTGAGCCTCACAGTAGTAGGCGAAAATCGCCAGGAGAAGAATAGAGTTGGGGTGGAGATGCAGAGCTTGCAAGTTGTATTGGTGGAGAACAGCAAAGAAGAACTCGGAAAAAGGAGGGACTAGACCGGCGATAATGGCGCTCACGAAGAATGGGTAGAAGGTGCTCCCCTTGCCTTCAGGCTGATCGAAGCCGGCCTTGAGCACAGTCGCTCCCTTGTCGCCCTGCGCTACCGTCCTCTGGTGCACGAGGACGAGATTCTTCGCCGACACAGTCGGAGGATCCAGAGCCGGGAGGTACCAGGCCTCAGTCGGGGTCTTGCGAGGTGCCATGGCTTGCAGGATGGGAAGGATTGAGATAGATCTGGATAATTTCGGAAGCAAGGAGGAGAAGGGCGAGAAAGGGGATCTGGAGCAAGGCGAGCAAGAACAAGCACCAAGTCTGGCCCGGGCCTCCTTTTTGTCAGAAGGACGGTTGCCGAGGCATCGTGGGGAGAAGAAGACGCCCACGACCAATCAATCGCCACGCGGCGCCCAAGGCCGCAGGCTATTGGAGCCCGCGGCGCTTCGCACTTGCCCCTTCGCTTCTCTGCTAAGTCAAGTCCGGGCGCACCTTGGGCCCGGAGGCTACTGTCAGCGTTCTGGGAACGGGGGTCCCAAGACTTGCCTGCCTGCGGCCTGCAACGTGGCTCAAGTGGGGGCCCAGCGTGGCCCAGCTTCATCAGCTCAAGCTCAAGACCCTCGCGAGGGGCCAAGCCTCGCGGGGCGGACGACAGGAACCTTCCTCGGGAGCAGCCTCGTCAGGCAGGCTCACGAGGAGGCGGAGAGATCAAGGCAGGGTACCTCACGAGGGTGCCCCGTGACGCAACCAATGACGATCGAGACCAGGCGGGCGCCAGGCGGGCGCCAGCTCGCGCAGTGTCCTCATTTCCCCTTTAGTGCAAAGGAGGCAAGCACAAGCCAAGGGATCAGGCAAAGGTTACCGCTTCGGTGCAACAAGACCAAGACCAGCAGAGCGACAGGAAGGAGGTCATCGTGGAGCCCAGGACGGTGTCATCGTCAGAGCCTTTGGCAGCCGAAGACCAACTTTAGTCAGGATAAGTGTACTAGATGTTCCCCTTCAAAATGGGCAATTATTGGCGCCCTTCCCGCTCATTATTTGGGAAGAGGCCCAGGGCCTCCCTCTATAAATAGGACTAGCCACCACAGAGAGAGGGAGGTGAATAAGAGAGATCACACATAGAGAGAGAGAGAGAAGCGACTGGACTCACCCAAGCAGTTCATCGCACCAGCTCAAGAACAGCCCCTCGCGAGGCTGTTCTTCCTTTGTACTGATCATCGTCAGCCCCTGAGGCAACCCACCACACCACACACTGGAGTAGGGTATTACACCACAACGGTGGCCCGAACCAGTATAAACCTCGTGTCCCATGTGTTGTTCATCGTTCATAGTTTAGATCCCTCGCTAATCATTCACGCGTAAGCTGGTAGGGGAAAGATCTCCGCGCACACCCCAGTGTTCGAACCTCATGGGTCTGCCGGAACCCGAAATCCGACAAAGATGACATGATGCAGGGGAATAAATTCATGCAATATGATAAATACCCCATCTTGTTATCCTTGATGGCAACAATACAATACGTGCCTTGCTGCCCCTCACATCCTTTGGGAAAGGACAACGCAAGATTGAACCCAAAGCTAAACACTTCTCCCGTAGCAAGAACTACCAATCTAGTTGGCCAAACCAAACGGATAATTCGAAGAGACTTGTAAACATAACTCAATCATACATAAAAGAATTCAGATAAGATTCAAATATTTCTCATAGATAATCTTGATCATAAACCCACAATTCATCGGTCTCAACAAACACACCGCAAAAACAAGATTACATCGAATAGATCTCCACGAGAGAGGGGGAGAACATTGTATTGAGATCCAAAAAGAGAGAAGAAGCCATCTAGCTACTAACTATGGACCCGAAGGTCTGAGGTAAACTACTCACACTTCATCGGACAGGCTATGATGTTGATGTAGAAGCCCTCCGTGGTGGAATCCCCTTCCGGCGGAGCTCCGGAACAGGCCCCAAGATGGGATCTCGTGGATCTGAGAAAGTTGAGGCGCGGAATTAGGTTTTTGTCTCCGTATCTCGATCGGCGAAGTGCGTGAGGTATATATAGGAGGAAGAAATGCGTCGGTGGAGCCTCGAGGGGCCCACGAGGTAGGGCGCGCCTAGGGGCGCCCTCCACCCTCGTGGCCGCCCCGGAGCTTTCTTGACGGAGGGTCCAAGTCTCCTAGGTCTTATCCGATGAGAGAATCACGTTCCCGAAGATTTCATTCCGTTTGGACTCCGTTTGATATTCCGTTTCTTCGAAACACTGAAATAGGCAGAAAAATAGCAATTCTGGGCTGGGCCTCCGGTTAATAGGTTAGTCCCAAAAGTAATATAAAAGTGGAAAATAAAACCCAATATAGTCCAAAACAATAAATAATATAGCATGAGCAATCAAAAATTATAAATACGTTGGTGACGTATCACACCACCACCCAAGTTCTCCTCCTCCTCCGTCGTGTGGGCTCGGTGCTTGGTGCCCTTGCCGGGGACGCCCCTCTTGGCAGCGTGGTTGATGGGGGCGGACCTCAACGGCTCCTGCTGCTGCCGCTCTCCTCCTGCAAACCCGGCAAGGTAAGCACCAAGGGATCGTGCCCCAATGCCCATAGGTGAGGGGTGAGTAATGAACTCACGCTGGGGGCTGAAGCGGGGGATGCGTCGAGGACTATTGTCCGGGATGATCACTGTCGGTGTCAAAACCGGCGGATCTCGGGTAGGGGGTCCTGTTCTGTGCGTCAAGGCTGATGGTAACAGGAAGCAAGGGACACAGATGTTTACCCAGGTTCGGGCCCTCTCGATGGAGGTAAAACCCTACTTCCGCTTGATTAATATTGATGATATGGGTAGTACAAGAGTAGATCTACCACGAGATCGTAGAGGCTAAACCCTAAGAGCTAGCCTATGATGGTATGATTGTAATTGTGATCGGCCTTCTAAGGACCAACTTCTCCGGTTTATATAGACACCGGAGAGGGCTAGGGTTTACATGGAGTCGGTTACAAGGAAGGAAATATAATATCCAGATCGCCAAGCTTGCCTTCCACGCCAAGGAAAGTCCCATCCGGACATGGGCTGAAGTCTTGAGTCTTGTATCTTCACGCTTCAATAGTCTGGACGTTGTACATAGTCCGGCTGTCCGGATACCCCCTAATCCAGGACTCCCTCAGTAGCCCCTGAACCAAGCTTCAATGACGATGAGTCCGATGCGCAGTCTTGGCTTCGGCATTGCAGGGCGGGTTCCTCCTCCGAATACTCCAAGGTAATTATCGAACACTCAAACCGTGTCCGGATCCACAAGATGATCTTCGCATGCCACCGTAGAGAGAACGACGTTTCACAAATGCAATCTGCTGACAACTTTTAGGCAAGGCGATGTGTCATTACGGTCAGGTCATTATTCGAACCATCTTTCCACAACCAGCCACAGCGCATAGTGCGAGGCAGTTTCCTTGACACGTTGTAGGACCTTGAGAAGAGGTGTCTAGAGGGGGGTGATTAGACACTAAGTACCAAAGTTGCAGTTTTTAAGTTTCTTTAAAGTTTGAGTGGAGTTTATGCACAAGTTTAACATTCACAACATATAGCATGCAAAGAGTATATGAGCAGCGGAAAATAAAGCATGCAACTTGCAAGAATGTAAAGGAAAGGGATTGGAGGATTCAAACGCAATTTGGAGACACAGATGTTTTTGGCGTGGTTCCGATAGGTGGTGCTATCGTACATCCACGTTGATGGAGACTTCAACCCACGAAGGGTAGCAGTTGTGAGTCCATGAAGGGCTCCACCCACGAAGGGTCCACGAAGAAGCAACCTTGTCTATCCCACCATGGCCGTCGCCCACGAAGGACTTGCCTCACTAGCGGTAGATCTTCACAGTAGGCGATCTCCTTGCCCTTATAAACTCCTTGGTTCAACTCCACAATCTTGTCGGAGGCTCCCAAGTGACACCTAGCCAATCTAGGAGACACCACTCTCCAAGAAGTAACAAATGGTGCGTTGATGATGAACTCCTTGCTCTTGTGCTTCAAATGATAGTCTCCCAAACACTCAACTCTCTCTCATAGGATTTGGATCTGGTGGAAAGAGGGTTTGAGTGGAAAGCAACTTGGGGAAGGCTAGAGATCAAGATTCATATGGTAGGAATGGAATATCTTGGCCTCAACACATGAGTAGGTAGTTCTCTCTCAGAAATGGTAAGTTGGAAGTGTAGGTTCAGTCTGATGGCTCTCTCCACGAATGAAGAGGAGGTGGAGGGGTATATATAGCCTCCACACAACATATAACTGTTACACACAATTTACCAATCTCGGTGGGACCGAATCAACAAACTCGGCCAGACCGATTTTAGTAAACCTAGTGACCGTTAGGGTTTTCGGTGGGACCGGAATGCAACTCGGTGGGAACGATTCGGTTAGGGTTAGGGCATAACATAATCTCGGTAAGACCGATTACACAAACTCGGTGGGACTGATTTTGGTAATAAGCTTTCCGGAGAGTTGGTCAGGCAAACTCGGTTTGACCGATTATCAAACTCGGTGGGACCGATTTTGATAATAAGTTAACAGAGAGTTTGCATTGTAATCTCGGTAGTACCGATTGCTCAAACTTCATGAGACCGATTTTGATAATGGACATACGGAGAGATTACAATCCCATCTCGGTGAGACCGAGATCCTATTGGTGAGACCGATTTGCCTAGGGTTTGTGGCAGTGGCTAAGACATCCAAACTTCGGTGGCGCGGATAGAAAAGAATCGGTGGGGCCGAGCTCGACTTTTAGGTTTAGGACATATGTGTGGGAGTGGGAAAGTAGTTGAGGGTATTTGGAGCATATCACTAAGCACTTTGAAGCAAGAGGCTCATTAAGCAACACCTCATCCCTCCTTGATAGTATTGGCTTTTCCTATAGACTCAATGTGATCTTGGATCACTAAAATGTAAAATGAAGAGTCTTGAGCTTGAAGCTTTAGCCAATCCTTTGTCCTTAGCATCTTGAAGGAGTTCCCACATCCTTTAGTCCATGCCACTCCATTGTTGAACTTATCTGAAACATACTAGATAAAAGTGTTAGTCCAACAAGAGATATGTTGTCATTAATTACTAAAACCACCTAGGGAGCACTTGTGCTTTCACACGTCTTGTCAAAGCAGAGATCGTGCACCCTTATCACGGGATTCTCATCAATACGGGTACGGGTAATCCCACCACATCATTAATCGTGGCACTTAGGAAGCAAGCGATTCCCAACGGGCAAGTGGGAAGGCGCACCACTTTCGTCGCCTCTATAAAGGGATAAGATTTCCTCATTTTTACCCACGCCTTCTTCCTTCTCTGCCCATTCTTGCCCCCTCGAGCTCCAATGGCCAAGCCCAAGTCTTCTCCGCACAGCTAGACATGTCCGGAGCAGGAGGCAAGTGGGTGGCTTCCACCGTCAAGGAGAAGCACATCACAAATCTTCGGGCGGCCGGATACTTGGCCGCAGACATAGTGCACCGGCTACCGGACACTGGGCAGGTCATTCCGACCCCGGAACCCCACGAGAGAGTCGTGTTCGTCGCCCACTTTGTCCGTGGACTGGGGTTTCCACTTCACCCTTTCGTCCGCGGGCTCATGTTCTACCACGGGCTAGATTTCCATGATCTAGCCCTGAATTTCGTCCTCAACATCTCGGCGTTCATCGTCGTATGCGAGGCTTTCCTCCGCATCCGGCCTCATTTCGGCCTATGGCTGCAAACCTTCTGCGTGAAGCCTAAGGTTGTAAGCGGCCAGCAAGCGGAGTGCGGAGGAGCCATGGTGGGCAAGATGCCTAACGTCACCTGGTTGAACGGTTCCTTCGCGGAAACCGTAAAAGGATGGCAATCGGGGTGGTTCTATATCACCGAGCCGCGCGGCGCCAGCTGGGCAGCGGCCCCCGAGTTCCGACCCGGAACCCCCATGCGGCTCACCTCCTGGGAAAAGAAGGGCCTGTCCTGGGGCGATTCCATGGAGCTGGCCGGACTCCAGACATGCATCAAAAGCATGAAGGACAAGAACATCAAGCTTGTCAATGTGATCCAGGTCATGCTCGTTCGCCGGATCCTGCCCTGCCAAAGGCGGGCAGTTAATCTGTGGGAGTTTGTCCCGGCCGAACACCAGACGCTCCGGAGGCTCTACGAATGATGCACGAAGGCGCATGGAAAGTGTTGTTCAAGGCGTCCGAAGTACCTCCTCCCACATCCGAGGACCGCGGGCTTCATGTCGCGCGGGCTTCTAGCCAGGTGAGTCCTCAGACTGCCACCGGACCCAGTTTTTCCCAATATATTTATGGGAGTCCCTTAAGTAATCATGCATATTTGCTTCAGGACTATGTGGAGACAGCAGAGCAGGTCTACTGTCCGGCTCCGCTGCCAGAAGGCCCAGCGGATGCTCTCCTGACGGAGATGCTGGTCCTGGCACCGTACAAGGTGCCGGAGAAGAAGGCCGAGAAGAAGGCCCCGGGGACCCGAAAGGGTCTCCGGCGTAAGGTTGTGCCAGAAACCTCGTCCGAAGACGACGAGGCGCACTCCTCCCCCGAGGAGGAGGAGGAAGAAGAAGAAGAAGAAGAAGAAGAAGAAGAAGCCCCATCCGGAAAGGATGAGAGGCTCGAGGGGACGGGCCGTGGGGCCGAGAGAGGCCCTCGACGCAAGGCCGTCATACCCACGTCGTCCGACGGCATTTAAAACAGATTCTTCAGCGAGGCGGGGGAAGCAAGAAGGAACTCCACCTCCCCATACTGGGGAGGAGAAAAAGAGGAAGGCCACCCCGGAAGGGGAGGCTGGGACGCCCAAGAAGGGAAAGGCGTCCCTTCCAGACTACTCCACCACGGCCGCTCATAGCGAGGAAGGGTGGCTGCCCAGGGGGAAGCCCCTGGCGCGATCGTAAGTGTCCGCACTCTACCGTGATTTTCACTTCACAATTGTTAATAACGCCGAACATTGATGCAGTCCGGTCCGGGCTCATCCGGAGGTGTTATCTTCGGATGGGTCTCTGAGCGCTTTAGAGATGAACTCGCTCCCGATGGCCAACACTCCTCAGCCTGCGGATGACACGGAGGTGTTGTCCCGAAGGTTCCCCGAGCAGGGGGAGGTGCCACTGGAGACGCCCCAAGGCGGACTTCCGAATGTCGGACATGCGGGGTTCAAGATCCCCGCAGATCGCGTCAATGAGAGCCGCAACAAGGCGGGATCCCGACCGAACACTGCTCCGGAACCTCCGACGGTTCCGAACTTAGGCGGGTAGCCCCTCGTTAGGGAGGGCGAGCCGCCCGTGCCGAGGACTTCCGTCGCATCAACGGCGCCGGATAGTCTGGTGGAAGCGCTTCGAGGCGCTTCCATGGAAGAAGAGCACCGTACTCTTATGAGTGTGGTGATTCAAAAGGTTCTGTCTGCCAAAGGCGGACTAACCGAAGCCTGCACAAGCCTCCTGACGGGCTTTGAGGTAAATAATAAAAATGTATGAAATTACCACCCGATAGGTAGTAGCCCCTGATACTCTGGTTGGTGTTCGGAAAGAAAATCCAAACGGAGGGTCAATTACAATCCGCAGGAGTCTAAAAAGCGTTTATGTGAATAAGCAGGCCGTGCTTCTTGCCGCTGCTGCCCGTACTGCCGAAGTTGCGGAACTGAAGCGGGATCTAGAGCAGGCGCAGGGAGAACTCAGCCTTACGAAGAGGCAGCTCGAGGAGAATAAAGGTAAGCGATTCCCCGTTCGTATGTATTTAAAGATAGGTAAAATTTGTCAATCTAACGCCAAAGCGTCGTGACTGTGTAACAGGGGCCATCGCCGAAGTGGCGTCCCTGAAGAAAGCGCTGTCCGAGGCCGAAGACAAAGTGGCCTTGGAATGCAAGGAGCACGAAAAGCAAAGTGCTAGAGTGGGCGAGGTACAGCAAGAGCTCCAGGACCTCAGCAAGAAGTGCGAGTCCGTGGAGCATGATCTGAAGATGAAGGAGGCCGAGCTTGCGAAGGCCCTTGTAAGTTTGAAGGATGCCAAGGTCAAGGCCGAGAAAGCACAGCAGGAGATCCAGGAGGCCAAAAAGATAACAGCGGGTAAGAAATTTTTTATGCAAAGCAAACATGTGGAGGAGGCATTTCTTTTACTTACTCGAATACGGAGCTCTCCAGGGGCATTTGCAGATCTGCCATGCAGCGTCTCAGACGCTGCGGAGTTCTACTGCGTGCCGGAGGAGCTCATCGGAGAAGTTGTTCTCGGTCGATATCGGGCCGATCATCCGATGCTCTGAAGCGACCAATCAAGCAGCTTGGTCGAACTCCTGAGGCGGCCGAACTGGCTATGAAGGACTTCATAGTCAGGATGTGGCCTGGTGAGCTCCTGCCCAGTAGCTACTTTGGCCTGATCAAGCGGATGGTGGATGCCTGCCTGCAGCTTGAAGTGATCAAGCGATCCATTTGCATTGAAGGTGCCCGCCGAGCTTTTGCCCGCGTCAAGGTGCATTGGGGCAAGCTGGATGCGGAGAAGCTGGTCAAGGACGGGCCACCGGTGGGCAAGGTGCATCACCATCCCGAAATGTACTACGATGGCCTGATGAAGGGTGCTCGTCTCGTCGCCAATGAGTGTACCAAGGACGCCATTTTGGAATGAATTCACTTCTGTCATGTTTGTAATTCCACCTGGGTATTTCCTCCTGTGCACAACGTCTGTTGCCTCCTTGGATGTCTCTCCCCTATAAGTCCGGCAATTCGGCTCTTTTGAGGATGCTGCGCCAACGCGGTGTCCTGAAAGGTAAGAGGGGAAGAGTATGGAAGTATTTGGTGGTTACCCGCACTATTGACCGAGTCGTTGATGCGCCTCCGCCTATGCCCATGGTATTGTAAGTGCGTAATTGTGTGCGCGTGGCACAAATGCTGCTTTGATGGGGCTTAAGCGGAGGCCGGACTGCTAGTCGCGCTCTTGGCGTGCCTGATGATCCGGTGGCGGGGTGCTCCGGACTCGCTTGACTGTGCTCGAAGTTGTTGTCACCGGACTGGTTTGTCGGAGAAGGTCGCATTGTACTTCCGCCGCAAGTGCTGCGGTATGTTCTTCTATTCGTATAGAGCGGTCCATATTTCCATTCACTGTTATGACCCCACGTGGTCCTGTCATCTTGAGCTTGAGGTATGCGTAGTGTAGTACTGCATTGAATCTGGCGAATGCGGTTCGTCCGAGCAGTGCATGGTAACCACTGCGGAAAGGGACGATATCGAAGATTAATTCTTCGCTTCGGAAGTTATCCGGAGATCTGAAGACCACTTCCAATGTTATAGAGCCCGTACAGCGGGCCTCTACTCCAGGAATTACACATTTAAAGGTGGTTTTGGTGGGCTTGATCCTTGAAGGGCCAATGCCCATTTTGCGCACTGTGTCCTGGTAAAGCAGGTTCAGGCTGCTGCCACCATCCATAAGGACGCGCGTGAGGTGGAATCCGTCAATGATTGGGTCTAGGACCAATGCGGCCGAGCCGCCGTGACGGATGCTAGTAGGGTGGTCCCTACGATCAAAGGTGATCGGACAAGCTGACCATGGGTTGAATTTGGGGGCGACTGGCTCCATCGCATAGACGTCCCTTAGTGCCCGCTTCCGTTCCCGCTTGGGGATGTGTGTGGCGTAGATCATGTTGACCGTTTTCACCTGGGGGAGAAATTTCTTCTGTCCCCCCATGTTCGGACGTCGGGGCTACTCGTCATCGTCGCTGTGCAGCCCCTTGTCCTTGTCTTCGGTGTTTATCTTGCCGGCCTATTTGAATACCCAGCAATCTCTATTGGTGTGGTAGGCTGGCTTGTCCGGTGCCATGAATTTGTACGAAGCGCTTCAAAGATGCGGTCTAGGCGGACGGTCCACGATTATTTCTTTTGAACGGCTTCTTCCACTCACCGGGCTTGGATCCGCTGAATCCGGTGTTGGTATCGTGTCTTGATGTGTTGTCGCCGTTGTTCCGTCTCTTATATACATTACACAGTGGCTTGCCGTTATTATCGCGGCCATCCGAATTGCCAGAATGTGGCGTAGTGCTGCTGCGAGCCAACCAACTGTCCTCGCCCGTGCAAAAGCGGGTCATTAGTGTTGTGAGAGCTGCCATGGACTTGGGTTTTTCCTGGCCGAGGTGTCGAGCGAGCCACTCGTCATGGATATTATGCTTAAAAGCAGCCAGGGCTTCAGCATCCGGACAATCGACTATTTGGTTCTTTTTAGTTAGGAACCGAGTCCAGAATTTCCTGGCTGACTCTCTGGGCTGTTGAGTAATGTGGCTCAAGTCATCCGCGTCAGGTGGTCGCGTGTAATGCGTTGGAAGTTGTCGAGGAATGCGTCTTCGAGGTTTTCCCAGCTACCAATGGAATTTCTTTGGCAGGCTGTTGTTTAGCGGTGCTTGGGCTGGTCCTTTGAGCTTAAGGGAGGATACTTGATGGCATGCAGATCATCTCCGCGGGCCATGTGAATGTGGAGAAGAAAATCTTCGATCCGCATCTTGGGTCTGTTGTGCCATCGTATGATTTGATGTTCTGAGGTTTGAACCCTTTTGGGAATTCATGATCCATTACTACGTCAGTGAAGCAGAGGGGGTGCGCGGCGCCTCTGTGCTGGGCTATGTGGCTACGCAGGTCGAATTGCTCTGGGTGGCTATATTCGGCCCGGCCGGACTTGTTGAAGGTGTATCCAGCGTGACGGTCCTCGTCGTGTACCGAGGCGCGCCCCCGCGATCCGTAGATCGATCTTGGCTGTCCTGATTTGTTGCCCCGGGTCGTACTATGTTGGCGCGGGGGTGTTGGCTGGTATGCGGACTGGTATGCCGTTTTATCCCGGCCACGAGGTGGCCGGTCGGCCGTGGTGGTGCTCGAGTCCGTATTCCTCGGCTGCGGGACTTGATCCATCCGTATGCGGAGCAGGTCTTGATCAGCTTGGGGTTCTGCCGCTTCTTTTCAGGCTCCTCGCAGTGGCTATAAGCCGACGCTTGAAGCGCTCCTGCTCTAAGGGATCCTCAGGCACGCCGAACTCGTCGTCGCTGAGGCTAATTTCGTCTTCGGAGGGGGGCATGTAGCTGTCCTCCTCCGGATATTCGTCCGTCGCCTGTTCTTCTGGGCTGACCTGCTCATCCTCCTGTTCGGCCTGCTCAAAGGCGGGCTATTTAGGTTTGTATTCTTCTTCGGCACCATTCGGATTGTTTTCGTCTCCTGGGCCGGTATTGGTGTGGCGGGGCTTGGAGTGGCGCCGACGACGCCCATTCTTTGCTTTTTTCCCTGAGGTTTTATCCTCCGTTGCCTCATCGCCATTTGTTTCCTTCGGAGTGTCCACCATATATATATATATATATCATAAAAAGAGGTGGTTGTCCACCGCCCGGTGAGCGGTGGTTCATGTTCTTCTCCTGCATCGTCGTCCATACCGTCGATGTCTTCGGAGTCGAAGTTCAGTACCTTGGTTAAGTCATCGACCGTGGCAATGAAGTGGGTGGTGGGTGGGCAACAAATTCCTTCGCCGCCAGACCTCCCACTCGGGCGGACATAGTTCGCCAAGAGCCTCTGACAAAGAGAGAGACTTTAATGAGTCCAGCATGTCGCTAAAGGGCGAGTGCTGGAAGATATCCGCATCGGTGAACTCCATTACCGGAGCCCATCCTGGCCCGACGGGCTCGGGAGTGTGCAGACTGGAACCAATGTCCGGACACGAATCCGGGGGTTCGGAGTCACAGGCCACCTTAGAGGTAAGGCCCGTGTTCGGCTCCACCGCCGATGAGTGTGCGACCTGGGGGCGGGGTCCATCCCTCCATCCTTAGGCAGCGCAACCTGCTCCGGATCTAGGTCCGGGGATAGTACGGGGCTGATGCCCCGAGCTTCGTCCGACGGCAGGTCTAAGCCATGCTCATTGTGACTGACCGGTGCTCCTAGCATAGGCCCAAATCCATCGAAGATCAAGTCTCCGTGGATGTCCGTCGTGTAGTTCAGGTTTCCAAACCTGACCTGGTGGCCAGGGGCGTAACTGTCGATCTACTCCAGATGGCCAAGCGAGTTGGCCCACAGTGCAAAGCCGCCGAACACGAAGATCTGTCCGGGGAGGAAAGTCTCGCCCTGGACAGCGTCTTTGATGATGATTGGAGGAGCCATCGAGCCTGACAGCGACGACACAGAGGAACTCTCAATGAAAGCACCAATGTCGGTGTCAAAACCGGCGGATCTCGGGTAGGGGGTCCCGATTTGTGCGTCAAGGCTGATGGTAACAGGAAGCAAGGGACACAGATGTTTACCCAGGTTCAGACCCTCTCGATGGAGGTAAAACCCTACTTCCTGCTTGATTAATATTGATGATATGGGTAGTGCAAGAGTAGATCTACCACGAGATCGTAGAGGCTAAACCCTAAGAGCTAGCCTATGATGGTATGATTGTAATTGTGATCGGCCTTCTAAGGACCAACTTCTCCGGTTTATATAGACATCGGAGAGGGCTAGGGTTTACAAGTCGGTTACATGGAAGGAAATATAATATCCAGATCGCCAAGCTTGCCTTCCACGCCAAGGAAAGTCCCATCCGGACACGGGCCGAAGTCTTGAGTCTTGTATCTTCACGCTTCAATAGCCCGGACATTGTACATAGTTCGGCTGTCGGGATACCCCCTAATCCAGGACTCCCTCAATCACCACCAACTCCGGCGTGCGCGAAGTGCTCGCCGGGGGCTTGTCGCCCGCCGAAGCCCTGGCCCTCTTTGCCAACCTCTGGGCCAATGTCTCCTGTCCCCTTGAAGATAACATCAAGCCAAAAAAGTATAGCACACGCGAGGGGTCAGGAGATGATGGGTGTGAAGTGCTTACTCGTCCTCCACCTCCTCGTCACTAGCCTCCTCTTCCTCTTCGGGCTGAAGGACCCGAGGTCGAAAACGACCTCCGGGGTGCCATCCAAAGGAGAAGGGGAAGGGGATGGGGTCCGGCGCCGCTTGGACAAGGAGGAAGCAGCAGCCGTCCTCTTCTCTACCACGGCCTTCACCGCCTTCTTCGTTGCCTCGACCTTCTTCGCCGCGGCCCTCGTCTGGCACACGGACTGCTCCTGGACCTGTTGCCGCGATGCGGTCCTGCCGGGCCAGACTGGCTCGCCAGACCTAGCATGCCGCAGGACGCGTCTCTTCCCTGTGGTCGAGGGGTCGTCAGCCTTGGCCTCTTCTTCGGCCAACTCCTCGACCACGTCTTCAACGAGGGGGGGCCGGCACCGACGCTGCTGGCCTCCCCAGCAGACTCCGCCCACCCGGTGAGCTCTTTATCCTTCGCGGCCGTGTCAGCCTCGTCCTCCATAGTGTCGGCGCTTCCATCCTCCTTGGCGAGCGCCGCCTCCGCGGCCCTGGCGGCGATATAGTCCAGCTCCTCCTTGGTGGCGTCGCGGATGAGCTGCGGCTCGTCGCGGACATAATTCTTCGACAAGTTGTCGAAGAACGCCTGCACCTCCTCCGCCTCTGGCTCGTCCCAGAGCGGATCGAGGCCGTGCGCGTTGAAGTCCGGCATCATGGCGATGATGGTGGTCTGGCGAGAGTTGTTGCTCAACGGGACCACTCCCGCCGGCAACCCGAATAGAGACGCCTTGACGGCCTTCTCGGTCCTGCTGTCGTCATTCACCTTGAGTTGGAAGAGCCTCTGGAAAAAATGAGCATGCCCCATCACCGTGAAGTTGTGCTTCAAGCCGGGGCGGAGCCTCATGATGTCAGCCGCGTTCCTGTAGTCCCAGGCCGGCCTCCCCTTGTAGTGCAGTGGGGCAATCCGGCGGCGGATGAAATCAGCCCCAATCATCTCGAGGGTGAGCCCGGCCACGGTGAGGCGATGGATCCTAGTGGTGGCGACCGAAAGCCTCTTGTAATTGGCGTCGAGGTCGCTCTAGTCCTTGTGGCGGACCGGCAGACTCCGGCAAACCCGGCAGAACTCATGCGGATCCCTCTCCTCGGTCCAGCACCACCGGTCCCACCACTCGTCCCACCTCTCTTTCTGGGCGCCCTCCGGATACGTGCCCTTCTCCTAGGACCTTGGGATCCAGGTGATGTAGCCGGAGATGGCGCCCCCTGGCTGGATGCGAGGGTAGAAATAGAGGCGGAAGAGCGTCGTGCTGGGGAGCACTCCGGCAAAGCCCTCGCAGAGATGGGCGAAGAAGGCCATGCACGCCACGGCATTCGGCGTGAGGTCAAGAAGATGGAAGTCGTAGGTGTGCATGAGGTCTTGAAGAAATTAGAGAAAGGGGAACAGAGCCCGCAAGAGAAATAGTCGACGAAGAAGGGGTACCAATTTGGGTCGACCTTGGCGAAATCGGCGGGGACGATGCGCGTGGCAGGGTGCCCCGTTGTCTCCCTCCCCCACAGGGACCTGAAGTAGTCCCTGAGGTGGACTGCATTGACCATCGAGGGGAAGTAGGCGTGCTGCGTCTGAAGCACTGCCAACTCGCTCTCCGACGCCTCCTTCTCCCCAGCGTCCTTGGCCGCTCCCTTGCGCTTGCCTGTCTTGGGCGCCATAGCGGCTCTGAGGTAATGAGGGATTAAGGACAATGAGGGCGCGGTGGCGGCGAGCAAAGGCAAGAGCTTGAGGAAGAAGAAGGGGACGATGGTTCCGAGATTGGGAAGGGCGCAAAGGGTAAATGAGCAGCGACCCTACAGTTTTCCCTTTTTTAGAGGGGAGACGCGGGCCACCTCTTTACTATTCACCGCGACGTGACGCAAGCACGCTGCGGCCGCCCCACACATGACATCCACGTCACACACAACCCCCACGTCACGCATTCAACGCAGGTCGTGGGGAAACGCAACTGGCGAGGGAGTCACTGCAGTAAAACTCTGCCACGCGTGCCCGCGCATCGTTCTGGGCCTAGCCCATTAACGCTCCGCGCTTATATGTGGCCAAGGCCCGGGGGCTCCTGTCAGTGTACAAAATTAGGGGCCTTCTGTACCCCTTTTACTTGTGCACGGCAGTCGCAGCCATACTTACGGCCCCGCTTGGCAGAGCAGAAGAAGAAGTGAAGACACAAGACGACCAGAGCAGCGCCAAACCAGAGGCGCGAGGAGCAAAGGGACAAGGTGGGTTTTCCCCGGCAAGAGCCTTGCCGGGGTAGCCTGCGTAGCCCTGGCAAGAGCCTTGCCGGGGCAACCTGCCCAACACCCGCAAGGCCGCCACCCTTGAGCCTAAGAATTCCAACACCATCAATGACATTGGAACCAAGGCTCGGGAGGCGCCTGCATGGTGGCATGCAGATCTTTGTGAAGACCAAGAGCATACAAGTCTAGATGAGAACCAGAAGACGGAGACCCTCGGCAAGATCCTTGCCGGGGACGCTCACAAGACCCCCGGCAAGAACCTTGCCGGGGACATCTGCGAGACCCTGGCAAGGCCCTTGCCGGGGACATCTGCGAGGCCACAGCTAGGTCCACACCTATCGAGGCTCCACCGCCGTTCCAACACAGCAGTCAGCCTGTCAACTAGGCAGGCACCTGCGTGGTGACGTGAAGCTTCCAGACCAACTCAGCAAGCACCTGTGTGGTGGCATGCTGATCTTCGTGAAGACTCTGCCACCGCACCAGCTCGGCAGCCAGCCACCCAGCGTGGCGTTGCACGCCTCGTCAGCCTGGACGTGCGTCGGAACGAGGCGAGGCGGCGACGGACGGGACAAGCTTCCTTGTTGTCCCTGATAAAGTGAGAGGGCACGTCGGCAGCGCATTGAATGCGTTTGTCCTACGGTGCCAGGGATAGACTTGTATACAGTACAAACTTTCCACCTCCTGTGTGCCACTGTGGCGACCCCTTGGAACTATAAAAGAAGGCCCGAGGCGTACTAAGGAAGGATTCAGACTTTTTGGACCCGGCACATCTTGTAGCTAGTCCAAGAACACCAGATAAACACACCAAAGCAGGATTAGAGTATTACGCATCGCTTGCGGCCCGAACCTGGATAAAATTCCCCCGTGTTGATCTTTCTAACATCCCAAAATTCTAAATTTTGGAATGTTATAATAAATAGATAGATTTCATTGATTGTTTGATTGATTGTGTGAAATTCGAAACTTTTTGAAAGTTAAATGAGAGGGAATAAAAGGACTTCCCCAAACTTTTTGTTTTGCATTTTGATCTCCATGAATTCAAATTCTTTTCATCACAAAACCCTAAAGAGAAGATGACATGACTTCTTCCATTTTAAATAAATGAAAAGGGTTTCGAAAATATTTGAATTTTATTTGGAAATATTTTCAAATTCAGAAAAAATTCAAGCAACTCAGTGATTTTCATGAGAGAAGATAAAATGACTTCTTAAAAATATATGAAATATGAGTTGGGAGTTTGAAAGGATCGAATTTAAAGTCCTTTTGGGAATTATTTTCAATTTGGAGTTATTTGGGTTTTATTCAAATTATTTTTCTCCAAAAATAAAATATATGGAAAATAGGGTAACATGATTCCCTACAACAGAAAATTGGAGAGAAATAAATTTGAAATCATTTTGGTATTTTTAAAATGATGTTTATTGGATTTTATTAGAGCAGTAGCACTCTTTGCTTTATGTAAATTTGTGTGGATTTTATTTTATTTTGGAAAAATGTTCATGTCGTAGAAAAGCGTTTTCTGAAAAATTTGATATATAACATGCCGATATAAAAAATTTATTTTATTTTCGTTATTCAGTTGTCCTTTTTGTTTCTGTTTAAAAAAACTGTATGTGCGGCCCATAATTATTTGTCGCCCACGTGCGCTGCATAGTGGCATCGGGTGCCCCATCATTTTATTTTTTTTCTTCTCTCCTACATCGGCCAGGCCCAGCCAGTTTTTTTTTTTACTTTGACCGAATTTTGTTTTTTCTTTAACTACAGCGCGCGGCCGGCCGAGGCCTTTAGGCCCGTGCGAGGCGTTTAGCCTTTTTCTTCTCTGTTTTGTTTATTTTCGTCTATGTTTAGTCCTACATTGCCTAGCCTTTGACCTCTAAGCCTCTTTTCCATCTATAAATATAGACCCATGGAGCCTTCAAAAATCATCCGATTTGGGTTAAATCAATATTTTGGTTTGACTAGATTCATTAAAGAAAAATTATTTCTTTTCTGACTTCTGGAAATTGTCTCCTCTCTCCGAAGTCATTTTTTCTCTACCTTATAAAGGTATCTTTCCGTAGCTTATTATTTCTAGACTAGTACGGTAGAATAATTAGATTATAATTGGTCTCTGTATTTATACATTAGACATAGAATTCTATCAGTCGTAGTTTTTTTCTCCCGTAAAACAGCTTGACCCTGATTTTTCAAATAATTTTTTACTCGTTCATCCAAATTAGATGAAACCAGCGCCTATAGTTCCGTCTTGTTTTCACCTATCTAGTGAACCTGTCACATCAACCTTTTGAAATTTCGAAATTTATTTAGATTCATATTCAAACTTCTTTTGATCATAACTCGAGTTTTATAACTCTGATTTAATTGATTTTTTTGCTAATCGAAGCTCTTGACCTAAACTTTCTGATAAGGCCAAATTCACATAATTTTGGTACTGTTAGAAATTGTTTTATATTGCAAGAGTTATTTGCTTGGTTTTGAAGTTTTCCGAATTGTTTTCTTCATTCTTTCCGATCTTTGGAGTGATTGCTTATGTGTGATTACTATTGCTTTCTTACGATAGATTGAACGGAGTGTGACGAATAGAACTATCAAGAGTTATGAGTGTGAATCATCTTCACCAACAGTACGAGGCAAGTTCACACTTTGATCATATCCCTTTCATACCCAGTTTTTATGCATTAGTTTCAACCCTCAAACATTGCATGAGTAGGATTGATAACATGTGGGTATTGGGAAGTAGTTGATGAGGTAGGAACCTATTGACTTGCATTCAACCCCTGGGAGTTACTACGTTATGCTTATACTGTTATGCTATGCTCGTAGACGTGGATTGAGTTTGAGTGTATCCACGACAGATGTGAGATTATTATTTAATGGTTAACTTAAGGTGGATACTTTAATACACATCTAGGTGGAATGGTTGGGGCACCCTGGAGCACCCAGTGGTTTGCCCGGGCACCTGGAGAACCCAGTGCTTGCCCAAGGGGATCCCGGAGGACCTGTGTGATCACCCTATGGAATGCCACCCAGGCTCAAAGGAATCATAAGATTATTCATGCTAGAAACTTCCGTGTGCAGCCACAAGCCATTATGGGCTCTGGCATAGTTGAGTAAGTTGCGTGAGCTCTTGAAGAGGTGGACTAGCAGATGTAGGGGGATTGTAGGTGTACCGGTCTGCCCGGAGTAGAGAGTAAATGCCTCTGAAAGATTGTGTCTCGATCATCCTTTTCTCAAACATCATGCAGTGCGAGAAATACAACGGAGGAGATCGAGTATTGTGGGGAAAAGAGCACAAACCTCTGCAGAGTGTACAAACTAATCATGATTAGTCGTGTCCCCGGTTATGGACATCTTGAGTATCTGGTTTTTGAATTATCATATTGATCTCATCACGTTACTTTAATTAATTTGTTGGGTTGTTAATGATTATTATTTTGGGATTGAGTTGGAGGAACCTTCTCAATATTTGTCAACCAACTTTGTAGTTAAATAAAATTTATTCCTTTGCAAGAGGGAAAAATTGGCTTTTCGCAAAAAACATTATAACCATAGAGCTTTTCCACCAGCCATATATGCATGTAGTGATAGTTATTATTCATCATTATCCTTTGGTGTGAATTTGCCAGTACATTCAATGTACTGACCCTTTGTGGCTGCAACGTCTCATGTTGCAGGAATCTTATGACGAGTAAGTGATACGTTAGGGTTACGATTTCTACACTCAACTTTGCCGTTGGTGTTGATGGGAATCCACAACCTTGTTGTTACTTCCGCTATGTGGATCGAGGTAATAGTATTTACATTATTTAAACATGTGATTTACCTCTGTTATAAATCCTCAAGTACTGTGTGTGTCAGCATACCGATCCAGGGATGACACTTAAGCACAGAGACTTGACCGCCTGAGGTCGGGTCGCTACAATCTCCCAAACCCGCTCTTTCCACAGCCCCGCGCCCTACCAACCGTAGTAGGGATTCCATGTGATCCCATAGGTGTCGTTCCCCCAACACCATATCTTTCCCCCGGGGGTTCCGGTAACCACCCCCCCCCCCCCCCGGGTACTCTTTGATAAATACCCAATACAATCTGGAGCACTTCTGGTGTCTGAATACTATCATCCTATATATCAATATTTACCTCTCGACCATTTTGAGACTCCTCGTCATGTTTGTGGTCTCATCGGGGACTCCGAACAACATTCGGTCACCAAATCACATAACTCATATAATACTGAATCATCATCGAACGTTAAGTGTGCGGACCCGACGGGTTCGAGAACTATGTAGACATGACCGAGACACCTCTCCGGTCAATAACCAATAGCGGAACCTGGATGCTCATATTGGGTCCTACATATTCTATGAAGATCTTTATCGTTCGAAACGTTATGACAACATACGTTATTCCCTTTGTCATCGGTATGTTACTTGCCCAAGATTCGATCGTCGGTATCTTCATACCTGGTACAATCTCATTACCGACAAGTCTCTTTACTTGTTCCATAATACATCATCCCGCAACTAACTCATTAGTCACTTTGCTTGCAAGGCTACTTATGATGTGTATTACCGAGAGGGCCCAAAGATACCTCTCCGATACTCGGAGTGACAAATCCTAATCTGGATCTATGCCAACCCAACAAACAACTTCGGAGATAACTGTAGAGCATCTTTATAATTACCCGGTTACATTGTGAAGTTTGATAGCACACAAGGTATTCCTCTAGTATCTGGGAGTTGCATAATCTCATAGTCGAAGGAATATGTATTTGACATGAAGAAAGCAATAGCAATAAAACTAAACGATCAATATGCTAAGCTAACGGATAGGTCTTGTCCATCACATCATTCTCCTAATGATGTGATCCCGTTCATCAAATGACAACACGTGTCTATGGTTAGGAAACTTAACCATCTTTGATTAACGAGCTAGTCTAGTAGAGGCTTACTAGGGACACGGTGTTTTGTCTATGTATCCACACATGTATCAAGTTTCCGGTTAATAAAATTCTAGCATGAATAATAAACATTTATCATGATACAAGGAAATATAAAATAACAACTTTATTAGTGCCTCTAGGGCATATTTCCTTCAGTCTCCCACTTGCACTAGAGTCAATAATCTAGTTCACATCGCCATGTGATTTCATCTAGATCAGTGTCAAATCTTGCATCGACATAACTCTTTACAACGGATTATTTATCACCTCCATAACCGAGAAACATTTCCTTAGTCATCTTCAAGGTAACTAAGGATAATTCTGGATCATTATTGTACCCCCTTGCCAAACTCATGGCAAGGTACAAAACAGGTTTGGTACACAGCATGGCATACTTTATAGAACCTATGGCTTTCATTCTCTCTTTATCTTCTGCCATGGTCGGGTTTTGAGTCTTTACTCAACTTCACACCTTACAATACAAGCAAGAACTCCTTCTTTGACTGATCCATTTTGAACTCCTTCAAAATCTTGTCAAGGTATGTACTCATTGAAAGTCTTATAAAGCGTCTTGATCTATCTCTATAGATCTTGATGCCCAATATGTAAGCAGCTTCACCGAGGTCTTTCATTGAAAAATTCTTATTCAAATATCATTTTATGCTATCCAGAAATTCTACATCATTTCCAATCAACAATATGTTATCCATATATAATATCAGAAATGCTACAGAGCTTCCACTCACTTTCTTGTAAATACAGGATTCACCATAAGTCTGTATAAAACCATATGCTTTGATCACCTTATCAAAGCATATATTCCAACTCCGAGATGCTTGCACCAGTCCATAGATGGATTGCTGGAGTTTGCACACTTTGTTAGCACCTTTAGGATCGACAAAACCTTTTGGTTGCATCATATACAACTCTTCTTTAAGAAATCCATTAAGGAATGCAATTTTGACATCCATTTGCCAGATTTCATAAAATGCGGCAATTGCTAACATGATTCGGACATACTTAAGCATCGCTACGAGTGAGAAAATCTCATCGTAGTCAACACCTTGAACTTGTCGAAAACCTTTTGTGACAAGTCGAGCTTTGTAGATAGTAACACTACCATCAGTGTCCGTCTTCCTCTTGAAGATCCATTTATTCTCAATGGCTTGCCGATCATTGGGAAAGTCCACCAAAGTCCATACTTTGTTCTCATACATGGATCATATCTCAGATTTCATGGCCTCAAGCCATTTGTCGGAATCTGGGCTCATCATAGCTTCATAGTTGGTAGGTTCGGCATAGTTTAAGAACATGACTTCCAGGATAGGATTACCTTACCACTCTAGTGTGAAACATGCTCTGTTCGACCTACGAGGTTTAGTAGTAACTTGATCTGAAGTTTCATGATGATCAGCATTAGCTTCCTCTCTAGTTGGTGTAGGCATCACGGGAACGGATTTCACTGATGTGCTACTTTCCAATTCGAGAGAAGGTACAATTACCTCATCAAGTTCTACTTTCCTACCACTAACTTCTTTCGAGAGAAACTCCTTCTCTAGAAAGGTTCCTGTCGGTGTCAAAACCGGCGGATCTCGGGTAGGGGGTCCCGAACTGTGCGTCTAGGCGAATGGTAACAGGAGACAAGGGACACAATGTTTTTACCCAGGTTCGGGCCCTCTCGATGGAGGTAATACCCTACTCCTGCTTGATTAATATTGATGATATGGGTAGTACAAGAGTAGATCTACCACGAGATCAGAGAGGCTAAACCCTAGAAGCTAGCCTATGGTATGAATGTTGTTCGTCCTACGGACTAAAACCCTTCGGTTTATATAGACACCGAATAGGGTTAGGGTTACACAGAGTCGGTTACAAGGGTAGGAAATCTACATATCCGCATCGCCAAGCTTGCCTTCCACGCCAAGGAAAGTCCTATCCGGACAAGGGACAAAGTCTTCAATCTTGTATCTTCATAGTCTAGGAGTCCGGCCAAAGATGATAGTTCGGCTATCCGGACACCCCCTAGTCCAGACTCCTCAAGAGCCCACGAACAGGCTTCAAAGGATTTGACGAGTCCGGCGCGCATATTGTCTTCGGCATTGCAAGGCGGGTTCCTCCTCAATACTTCATAGAAGATTTTGAACACCAGGATAGTGTCCAGCTACGCAAAACAAGTTCCACATACCACCGTAGAGAGAATAACTTTTGCACAGATCTGATGACGTATTCCGTGGCGTGACATCACGCCACGTCCATGCCTTTTACCTGAATCATTTTTACTGTTCCACCTTAGCGCGTTTAGCGAGGCGGTTTCCTTGGCACGTCTTATCAAAGTGGAGATCGTGCCCCCTTATTCCGGGATTCCCATCAATACGGACGTGGGTAACCCATCCGCGCCGTTGATTATGGCGCTTGGGAGATAAGCGAGTTTTACCAGGCTGGCGGGGGACGCATAACTTCGTCCCTCCATATAAGGGGATAAGGATCCACCTTTTCACCTACGCCTTCTTCCTCCTTTGCTCATCCATTTCCGCGCACTCGAGCTCCAGCGCCCAAGTCCGCACATCCCACCTCAACCTTCTCCAACAATGTCCGGAGCGGGAGGCAGGTGGATGGCCCCCTCCGTCACGGAGGGGCACATCAAAAAGTTGTGGAAGGCCGGATACTTGTCCAGCAACATCGCGCACCGGCTACCCGACGAGGGCAGCTCATTCCCACCCCCGGGCCCCATGAGAGGGTGGTGTTCCTCACCCACTTCCTCCGCGGACTAGGTTTCCCACTTCACCCATTTGTCTGGGGGCTCATGTTCTACTATGGCCTGGATTTCCACGATCTGGCCCCGAACTTCATCCTCAACATCTCGGCGTTTATCGTCGTGTGCGAGGCCTTCCTCTGCATCCAGCCCCACTTCGGCTTATGGCTGAAGATCTTCAATGTCAAGCCGAAGGTAGTGGGCGGCCGTCAAGCGGAGTGTGGAGGTGCCATGGTTGGCAAGATGGCCAAAGCCCTATGGCTCGAGGGCTCCTTTGTGGAGACCATAAAGGGGTGGCAATCGGGGTGGTTCTACATCACCGAGCCGCGACTCTCAATGGGCGGCCCCCGAATTCCGATCTGGCTTCCCCACGCGGCTCACATCATGGAAAGAGACGGGCCTGTCGTGGGGTGATTCGGACGAGCTATCCGGACTCCAAACCTGCGTCCGAAACCTGGCGAACAAGAATCTCAGGCTTGTCAACGTTATCCAGGTGATGCTCATCCGCCGGATTCTCCCATGCCAACAACGGGCCTTCAAATTGTCGGAGTTCGTCCGGCACAGCACCCAACTCTGAAAAGGCTCTTCGACACTACGTACGAAGATGCCTGGAAGGTGTTGTTCAAGGGCGTCGAGGCTCCCACAACCGCTATCAAAGATCGCGAGTTCAGCTCGCAGCGTCAAGCCAGCGAGGTAAGTTATTTTACCCTTTATGGGACTCTTTTTTCATAGTTTGACTCTATGCGGGATCTAAAACTCCCTAACCTTTAACAGATCGGTCAAGACGTCCCGGACAGATTAACTGTCCGCCCTTTGCCGAAGACCCAGCGGACGCCCGATTGATTTGGCTCTTGGCTCCAAAGAACTCACGTGGTGCCGAGAAGAAGGCCAAGAAGAAGGCCACGGAACTCAAGGAGCTCCGGCGCCGTGGACTGTCGGACTCATCGCTGACAACCTCGAGGCGGAATCCTCCTCGAGGAAGAGGAGGAGGAAGAAGCCTCTCCCCGGGGAGAGAAGAAAAGGAAGGTCGCCTAACTGGGGAGGCCGGAGGGTCCAAGAAGGGAAGGACCCTACCTCCGGACTTCTCCACCAACGCCGACAACGACGAGGAGGAGTGGCCAACAAGGGCCAAGCCCCTGGCAAGATCGTAAGTGTCTGGATACCCATGGCTTTTTTTCATTGCATAGTGTTCTCTAATGCCGAACAATCATGCAGCCCGCCCAAGGACAAGCTCGCCGCTTCGTCGAGCGGCTCCCTGAATTCGTCGGATGTGAATAGTACTTCACTTCCGACCGCCTCCCTCGTGGACGCTTGACGACACCGCGGTGGAGTCCCAAAAGGCCCAGCCAGAGGAGGTGGTCTGGAGGCGCCTGAAGGCGACCTCCTGACTCGGGGTGCAAAGGGGGGCGAAACCCCGAGGGCTCTAAGTCCGGCCTGTGGGACTCCGTGCATCGAACCTTGGTGGTTCCAAGTCCGGCAAGCGGCCCTTCAGAAGAAGGGTAAGACTATGACGCCGGTGACCTCCGTCCCATCCGGAGGCACCGGATAGCTTGCCGGAGGCGCTTAACGGCGCCTCCATCAACGAGGAGCACCGCCTTTGTTATGAGTGTGGTGATCCAGAAAGTTCATTCCGCCAAGAGCGGGCTGATCGAAGCTCGTACCAGCCTTCTAACAGGCTTTGAGGTAAGTTATAATATGTAAAAATATTACCGCATAGACAAGAGTTCTCGATGCTTAGTTCGGTGTTCGGAAAGAAAAGCCGGACTAAGGATCTAATAAGATATACGCAGGAGTCTAACATAAGTATGTCAATATGCGAATGCAAAGGCGCTTGACCTCTGCCAAGACCGGGACCGTGGTGGTCAATGCATTGAAGAAGAGCCTCGAGCGGTCCGAGAATGAGCTCGGCCTTGCCAAGAAGCAGCTCGAGGATAGGGAAGGTAAGCAATACCTTATTAAAGAAATATCTTATAGAAAGGATTCGGTTGCAAAAAATGACAGGAATAACGTGGGTATTGTAGGGGCCACGAACGAGGTGGCGATCCTGAAGGAAGCGGTGTCCGCGGCCGAAAGCAAAGCGGCCGCGGAGCGCACCGAGCGAGAGAAGCAGGAGGAGCGGGTGGCGGAGGTACGGCAAGAGCTCCAGGCTCTCGTGGAAAAACATGAGAGTTTGGAGCGTGACTCGAAGACTCGAGAGTCCGAGCTCGCCTCGGCTCTTGAGAGTGCCAAAGCCGCTAAGGCCGAAGCCCAAAAAGCCCTCCAAGAAATTGAATCATTAAAGAAGATAGCGGCGGGTGAGGCATTCTTTATGCAAAGCAAGCATGTGAAAGTGAATTACCTATTACTTACCCGGATTCAGAGCTCTCTAGGAGCATTCACAGATCTGCCCCGTAGTGTGTCTGATGCTGCCGCGTTCTACCGCGCCAAGGAGGGGAGCTCAACGGAGAAGGTGTTCTGGTCTCAGTATGCTGAGGCCGGACATCCGGTGCCCCTAAGCGACCAGCTGAAGCAGTTGGTCGAGCTCCACAAGGTCGCCGAATAGGCCATGAAGGGCCTCATAGTTCGGTTGTGGCCATTGGAAGCCATGCCTGGGAGCTACTTTGGGCTAGTGCGGCGGCTGGTGGACACCTGTCCATGGATTGAAGTCATCAAGCGCTCCGTCTGCATTGAAGGTGCCCGTCGGGCCCTTGCCCGTGCTAAAGTGCACTGGGGCAAGCTGGATGCTGAGAAGCTTGTGACGGACGGGCCACCGAAGGACAACGAGCATCGCAAGCCCGAAATGTACTATGAGGGCGTCCTGAAGGGTGCCCGCCAGATAAGCGGATGAGTGCTCCAAAGATGTAATTTTGAATAGACTCGCATTTGTTATCCTCAGACGCTAAAACTTGTTCATATGCGCTAAGCAATGCTTGTTAATTTAAAATATTACCTTCAGGCGGCCGTTTATCAAATTTGAGAGATGGCAAGTCGTTGGCTTCAGCCCCCATGCCACGAAGTGCTTGGGGTGTTCGGGATAAACTTGAGCGCTCTTATTCCCATTCTTGGGTCCGTTTAGGAGGCGCTCAACGCAACGAACAAGGCAACCGGACTTATAGTGCTTGAACACTCTCACTTAGCCATAGAATTCTATAATTTTAAATTTCGTGAAGCCCCTAGTATTCGGAAGACCGAGTTTGGGCGCTATCCATGCCTTTGGTCGGACAATGCCGACTCCTCGCTCTAAGCGGCATAAGTCTTTAGGGACCCGAAAAACCTCTCGAACAGCGACCTGCTCTCGCCTATCATCATGACGGTTAGTTTTAGCTTTCTCCACTGAGGTGCTCAACCCAGCTCAACCGGGGCACAATCACAGTGGTTCTCCCATCGCTACCTTAGCCGATATAACGGAACGTAAGGTACCAAAACATGGGAGCCGGGCAAACCCAACTATTGACCCAAGACATGATTCGGAGCCGATGCATATAATGCTATAAGTTCGGGGTGCCGCACTTGTGAAAGTGTTCGGACTTATCACACCATACTTTTGGGGTACTTAAGCCCCTGGTGTATTGGCCGTACTAAAGTGTACGGGTGCAACATGTCATGAAATGAACATATATATAGATAAAGAAAGGAGTGCAATAATAGGCAAAAGCTATGTATTGTTTATTCAAAAGGTACTGCAATGGGAGCGTAATGATACAAATAGTGCGATAAGCAAGGGATGGGCCTATTTAACATGTCCCCTCCGAGGGTAAGCTGAGGATGGTATGTAAAACAGGTATAATGCTCGTAGTAGAGACCACTGGACACTCGACGTAGCTTTACATTTCCACAGGCTGTTGCATCATGAGTTCGGCAATTCTAGTGCCGGACAGGACTTCTGGAAAACAGAGTCCAGAAAGTAAGAAAAAAGAAGAAAGAAAAAGAATGACACAATTGGGAGCCCCTGGTGCGGTTGAGCCGCATTCTGGGCGTGCCGTGGTCGTGCCCCTTGATGAAGTCATGTACCTAGGGTAGGGTCATAGACCTGCCCAAAGGTACCCTCCCCAAGGACACTCGTGAAAGAAGCTGCCTACCAGTCGACCTGGTAGGTTTCCACTCGATAGATTCAAAGACACTCGACCATGAAGACCCACTCGACCACCAGGAGTCCAAGAGCCACTCGGTGTCCAAACGGTCTATAGTTAAATAGTCTTTATGGTCATGATGACACTTTATGTAAGGCGTTACCAAAGAACGCCTAGCCTTAACGCACCTTAAACCCTCCGCCACGTGGGCTGGTCAGTCCTGGCGCACTCTATATAAGCCACCCCTCCACAGTGTAGAAGGGTTCACACCGTAACACATACGCATATAATCCAAATGACCGCCTCCGGGCTCCGAGACGTAGGGCTGTTACTTCCTCCGAGAAGGGCCTGAACTCGTAAACCCCTTGCGTATACAACTACTCCATAGCTAGGATCTTGCCTCTCCATTCCTACCCCCCATTCTACTGTCAGACTTAGAACCACGACAGTTGGCGCCCACCGTGGGGCAGGTGTTCTAGTGATTTGTTGGAGAAGTTGGGATTCTTTCGATCTCCTACATCATGGTTTGGTGGAGTTACGTCGAGGCTGCGAGATCCGTCTCGGTGTGCTCACGTTAGTCACCGATGACCCCGCTTGGCTTCGTGGAGGCTCCACTCGACGTGGACGCTCCCCGTCTGCTGGGCGACGTGACTTTATGCGCTGCAGGTGTCCACGGCGTCCTCCTGCGGCAACCGTCGACCCGGTATGGGTCGGCTCCTGCCATCCTCGCCCTGGGCCTCCCGCCGCAAGCTGCCCGGTCGGTCGAGGCTTCGGTGGGTGAGGCATGCGATGGCTCGCCAATCGGCCACCCCCAAGTCGCGGCGATCGAACCCGATTTAATCTCTCGGCATGTTCGACTGTCGACTGCTCCGCAGAGATCAAGGCCCGAAAAGTGCGATAGCAGTGACCCGGCGGTAGAGGTTCTGATGGTCGATGGACCATGCAGTCCCCCCGGATTCACCCGCACCAACGGAGGTGTCGGTGGAGGCGATCCGGAGCAAGCCCATGAAGAGTACCTGCCCGAGCCCCTCACTTCGCTTCAGAGGGAGGAGCTTCGCCGTCGGAACATGGATGCGCTTCACACTCCTATCGTTGGAGAAACCCCTGAGGCTCGTGCCTTGGAGAATGCGCTGGCTTAACTGGCTGAGCGCACTCGACCGAGAACCTTCAGCGAGTACTCACGATGCTGCGACCAAGGGTTCCAGATTCGGTCGACGCCGCCTCTTCCAGCCACCAACTCAGGTATATCGAACTCCGATTCAGAATTTAGCCTGCCGCTCAGAGATAGCAGAGTCAATTCAGCCTTCCCAATGGAGGCGGGTAGAGGTTTGCTACAAATCGTAGATCTGCTCGGGCGGCAGGAGACCAAAACTCAAGTCGTATCACGTCGTGGAACAGGATTCACTGACCGATCCGTCCGCTGCGAATTGATCAGTCGGCCCATAGTCCGAGATCGCCCCGAGGCATGAGGAACGTGGGGCCGGGCGTGATGATCAAGAGAAGAGCCATGAGCAATATGAGCACCGATTCAATCGCAATGATCGACGCCGAGTGCCCACTCCTCCCCAAGGGGTGGATCATACGCTCCTCGGCCGGGGCAGACGACGCTTGACCAAAGACAGTGTTGGGCGAAGAGTTCCGGTCGACCCTGTGGAACCGAGCTTTGATGCGAGATCTATTATCGTTCAAGGTTTGGTCGACAGAACAGAGCTCACCGAGAAGGCCATGACAGAGATGTTCCTCCAGCAGCAGAGTTCATGTCTCGGGGCGAGTGTTTCAAAGCAGAGCCATCGAGCCGTGGTGATTCCTCCCAACTTCAAAGTTGGTGACTGGAGTCAGTAAGTTCACTGGTGAATCCAAGCCTGACACTTGGCTTGAAGATTACCGAGTGGCTGTTCAGATCGGCGGCGGCAATGATGAGGTAGCCATGAAGCATTTGCCTCTTATGTTGCAGGGTTCAGCCAGAACGTGGTTGAACTGGGTTAGCTCCCAAAGAAGATTTACACTTGGGAAGATCTTGCCCGAGTGTTTGTCAGACATTTGAAGGGACTTGCAAGCGACCAGCGAGGTTGACGGAGTTGCAACAGATGTGCAAAAGTCGAGTGAAACTTTGAGAGATTATATCCAGAGGTGGATCACTTTGCACCACACGCTTGAGAATGTATCCGATCACCAAAGATCTGTGCCTTCAAAGAAGGTGTCAAGAACAGAGAGTTGAGTTTGAAATTCGGTCGAACCGGAGATATGACCCCGAGTCGGATGATGGAGATTGCCACCAAGTATGCAAATGGTGAAGAAGAGGACCGGCTCGGAGTGGTAAATACAAATCGGCCGCTAATGAGGCGGCGGAGGAAATTCCAGTCCGGAAGCGAAGCATAAAGCCGAGCCACCGCTCCGGAGAGGCCTTGGCTGTGACCCTGGGAAAGTTCAAGGGGAAACCCAAGGGTCCTTGGAACCCCAAGAAGGTGAAAGACCATGATGGAAATGACGTGTTGGATTTGCCATGTCACATTCACACGAAGAAAGATGAAGAGGGTAAACTCATTTACCCGAAACATACCACTCGGCATGTTGTCGGCTCTTGATTCAGCAGCCCAAGGGAAACAGCCCAAGGATAAGGATAAGGAGTCAGACAAAGTTGAGGACAAAGATGACAGTGATGATGGATATCCCCAGGTCAATTCCACCCTCATGATTTTTGCTGACGTCGAAAGCAAAAGTTGATTGAAGCTTATCAATCGGGAAGTGAACATGGTCGCTCCGGCGATGCCCAACTATCTGAAATGGTCCCAGACCCCCATCACATTCGACCAGTCCGATCACCCGACGCACATTGCCACCCCTGGGAGGCAAGCGTTGGTGGTCGACCCAGTCGTCGAAGGCACTCGACTGACCAAAGTTCTGATGGATGGTGCTAGTGGCTTGAACATATTGTACGCAGAGACGTTGAAAGGGATGGGCATTCCGATGTGCAGACTCAGTACCAGTAACAAGAGCTTCCACGGAGTCATTCCTGGAAAGAAGGCTGAGTCACTCGGCCAAATTGCTCTTGATGTGGTTTTTGGTGATTCGAAGCATTTCCGGAAAGAAAAGTTGACCTTTGAGGTCGTGGATTTCCAGAGCGCTTATCACGCTATTCGGGAAGGCCGGCATATGCACGCTTCATGGCCCGACCATGTTACGTGTATCTTAAACTGAAGATGCCTGGCCCCAAGGGCGTGATCACTGTTACGGGCAATCGGAAGAAAGCGGAAGAGTGCTTTCAGAAGGGCTCTAAGATCGTCGATGCTCAGTTGGCAATGGTAGAGTTACAAGAGTATCAGAAAACTGCAGATCCGAGTGATTTGTTGCGAGCTAAGAAGCCCGCTAAGGAGTCAGCATTCCAGTCGTCCGGTGAGACGAAACAGGTTCACATTCACCCGAGATCCCAATACTGCTCCGACCAACATCTCAACAACACTCGACTCAAAATAGGAAGAAGCGCTCATCCAGTTCCTCCGTGAGAACTGGGACATCTTTGCATGGAAGCTCAGCGACATGCCGGTGTTCCTAGGGGCTGGCTGAGCACCACCTACGAAGTCGACCCAAAAGTCAAACCGGTTAAAGAATATCTTGACGGTCCGGCCCGTAAGAGAAAGGCCATTGGTGAAGAGGTGGCTCGGCTCTTAGCGGCAGAGTTCATCCGAGAGATCTACCACTCCGAGTGGCTCGCCAATGTCGCCATGGTCCCCAAGAAGGACAAGTCGCGCGCATGTGCATCGATTTCAAGCATATCAATCGGGCCTGCCCGAAAGATCATTTCCTCTTCCTCGCATTGACCAAATAGTCGACTCAAGCTGCGGGATGTGAGAGGTTGTCTTTTTGGACGCCTATTCCGGTACCATCAGATCCGTCTGTATGGACTGATGAGATCAAAACAGCGTTCATCACTCCATTCGGGTGCTTCATTATGTCACCATGCCATTCGGTCTCAAGAATGCCGGAGCCACATTCATGAGGATGATTCAGAAGTGTTTGATCACTCAAATCAGTCGGAATGTGGAAGTGTACATGGATGATATAGTGGTCAAGTCACGAAAGGGTTCCGATATGTTGACTGACCTTGCTGAAACATTTGCCAATCTCAGGAGGTATGATATCAAGCTTAACCCATCAAAGTGCACATTTGGAGTTCCTGGTGGAAAGTTACTCGGTTTTCGCTTCCGAGCGAGGAATCGATGCTAACCCCAAAAGGTTGGCACTATACTCCGAATGAAGCGCATATGCGTGCACGATGTCCGTAAGCTTCTTGGATGCTTGGCCGCTTTAAGTCGATTCATCTCTCGCCTCGGTGAAAAGGCATTGCCTCTTTACCGGTGATGAAGAAGTCGAGACAAGTTCGAGTGGACTCCGAAGTCGATGCAGCGTTTGCAAAGCTAAAAGCTCTACTCTCCACCCAGCCGGTGCTTGATGCTCCTATCAGCAAAGAGCCTTTGTTGCTTTACATTGCAGCCACTGGACAAGTCGTCAGTACCGTACTTACGGTCGAGCGGGAAGAAGAAGGAAAAGCCTTCAAAGTTCAACGCCCGGTTTATTATCTTTTGAAGTGCTGACCCCATCAAAGCAAAGATACCCTCACTTTCAGAAGCTTGTTTATGGGATTTATATGACCACAAAGAAGGTTGCTCATTATTTCTCCGATAATTCCATTACGCTGCCACGACGCCCCATTGTCGGAAATTCTTCATAACAGAGATGCGATCGGTCGAGTGGCTAAATGGGCAATTGAACTCCTTCCCTTGATATCAAATTTGAGGCAAAGAAAGCCATCAAGTCCCAAGCAATAGCAGACTTCCTCGCCGAGTGGGTGAACAACAGCTTCCGACTCAAGTTCACTCGGAGCACTGGACTATGTTTTTCGATGGTTCCAAGATGTTGAACGGTTCTGGTGCGGGGGTTGTATTGGTTTCCCCCCGAGGAGATAAGCTCAAATATGTTCTCCAGATTCACTTTGATTCTTCCAACAACGAAGCAGAATATGAAGCACTCCTGTATGGGTTGCGTATGGCCATTTCACTTTCGGCGTCCGCCTTATGGTCTATGGCGACTCGGATCCGGTTGTTAATCAAGTGATGAAAGAGTGGGATGTCGAAGCCCGGCTATCGGTTCTTGTAATGCGTTGAGAAAGCTAGAGAAGAAATTCGAGGGGTTAGAGCTTCGTCATATACCCCGACTGAAAAATCAAGCTGCGGATGATTTGGCAAAGATAGGGTCCAAGAGGGAAGCCATTCCCAGCAATGTATTTTTGGAGCACATTCATGCACCATCAGTGCAGGAGGATCCTTTCACAGAAGAAGCCCCGTAGCAAAAGAGTGCCAATGATCCGACTTAAGTTGAGGTCCCAGCCGTGGTCGACCTGATTATGGAAGTTGTGGTCATCACTCCCGACTAGACAGTGTCGTACATCGCATATATCCTAAGGAAAGAGCTCCCAGAGAATGAAGAAGAGGCTCGATAGATCGTCCGTCGTTCCAAGGCCTTTACAGTGATCAAGGGACAGTTGTACAGAGAAAGCGTGACTGGAGTCGGCCAGAAGTGTATCACGCCAGAAGAAGGTCAGATAATTCTTGAGGATATCCACTCGGGGACCTGTGGCCATCATGCGTCCTCTCAGACTATTCTGGCTAAAGCATACCGAGCGGGATTTTACTGGCCGAAAGCAAACGAAATGGCAAAAGAAATAGTCGACAAGTGTGAGGGTGTCAGTTCTATTCCAACATGTCACACAAGCCCGCCTCAGCCTTGAAGACCATTCCACTCGTCTGGCCCTTCGCTGTTTGGGGATTAGACATGATTGGACCATCGAGAAGCTGGCGAAGCGGCTTCACTCATTTGCTAGTAGCAGTCGACAAGTTCACCAAGTGTATCGAAGCCAAGCCCATCAAGAACCTCGATGCATGCACTGCTATCAGTTTCATTAGAGAGTTGATATTCAAATATGGAGTTCCGCATAGCATCATCACCGACAATGGGTCAAACTTCGATAATGACAAGTTCAAAGTCTTCTGCGCCTCTCAGGGCACGCGGGTCGACTATGCTTCAGTTGCTCATCCTCGGTCGAATGGACAAGCGAGGCGTGCTATCGGCCTCATTCTCAAAGGGCTGAAACCACGGCTGATGCGTGATCTCAAGCACGCAGCAGGAGCTTGGGTCGACGAACTTCCATCAGTTCTTTGGGGATTGAGGACCACTCCTAATCGGTCGACTGGGAGAACTCCCTTCTTCCTGGTCTATGGAGCTGAAGCAGTTCTGCCGAGTGACCTACTTCACAATGCGCCTCGAGTCGAACTATACTCTGAAGAAGAAGCGGAACAAGCCCGGCAAGATGCAGTCGACCTCTTGGAAGAGGAGAGGAGATGGCCTGATCCGCTCGACTATCTATCAGCAAGACTTGCGTCGATTCCATGCCAGAAATGTGAAGAGTCAAGCCTTCCAAGAGGGAGATTTGGTCCTCCGAGTGGATCAAAAGAAACCACACAAGCTCGCTCCCACTTGGGAAGGTCCCTTCATCGTCACAAGAGTTCTCCACAACGGAGCATATCATCTCTACAACGTTGATCGCCAGATCGACGAGCCTCGAGCTTGGAATGCGGAGCTGCTCTGCCCCTTTTATACTTAAATACTCACTCGGTTGAGATGTAATAAAAGTACTTTTGTAGTTTGTTTATCTAAGACAAGGATGTTATAATTTTCCCAGTGATTGTTATTACTTTTTGATTTCCCCCAGTGGGTGGCTTAGCTGCGAATCCAGTTCGCCTAAGTTTGTAAAAAAAATCCTTTCCAAGTGGCGAGCCAGTCTCCCACTCGGGGGCTTAGCTGTGAATCTGCTTCGCCTAAGTATTCAAAATCCTACCGAGTGGAGAGCCAGCCTCCCACTCGGAGGCTTAGCTACAGTCCAAGTACTCGCCTAAGTATCCAAAATCCTACCGAGTGGTGAGCCAGCCTCCCACTCGGGGGCTTAGCTGCAGTCAAGTACTGCCTAAGTATTCAAAATCCTACCGAGTGGTGAGCCAGCCTCCCACTCGGGGCTTAGTCACAGTCCAAGTACTCGCCTAAGTATTCAAAATCCTATCGAGTGGAGGGCCAGCCTCCCACTCGGAGGCTTAGCTGCAGTCCAAGTACTCGCCTAAGTATTCAAAATCCTACCGAGTGGAGAGCCAGCCTCCCACTCGGAGGCTTAGCTGCAGTCCAAGTACTCGCCTAAGTATTTAAATCCTACCGAGTGGAGAGTCAGCCTCTCACTCGGGAGCTTAGCAACAGCCCAAGGATTCGCCTAAACATCCAATATAATGAACGCTTCGCAAGGACGACGAGGTGCAGGTCGGCTGCTACCTTCTCCTTCAAAGCTACACCATAAAAATCCTACCGAGTGGAGAGCAAACCTCCCACTCGGAGGCTTAGCTGCAGCCCAGTGCTCGCCTAAGTAATAAAAACCCTACCGAGTGGAGAGCAAACCTCCCACTCGGGGCTTAGCTGCAGCCAGTGCTCGCCTAAGTAATAGAAATCCTACCGAGTGGAGAGCAAACCTCCCACTCGGGGGCTTAGCTGCAGCACAGTGCTCGCCTAAGTAATAAAAATCCTACCGAGTGGAGAGCAAACCTCCCACTCGGGGGCTTAGCTGCAGTCCAATGCTCGCCTAAGTGATAAAAATCCTACCGAGTGGAGAGCACACCTCCCGCTCGGAGGCTTAGCTGCAGCCCAGTGCTCGCCTAAGTAAGGAATTCATCCCAATCCGCAAGGACGACGAGGTGCAGGTCGACTGCTACCTTCTCCTTCGGAGCTTCGCCACAATTACAACATACGGTCCATCCCAATCCGCAAGGACGACGAGGTACAAGTCGACTGCTACCTTCTCCTTCGGAGCTTCGCCACAAGTACAACGTGTGGTCCATCCCAATCCGCAAGAACGACGAGGTCAGTCGCGATGCGTACTCCGCCTCTACCGCAAGATAGATGAAGTACAAGTCGATCGGAGTTTCACCTCAAGGATACTACTTACAACAATGAAATATATTCCGAATGAAGAGCAAAGTTCTCTCGAAGGCAAATAAAGCATGTTCAAGGATAGATCAAGTTCGGATAAATGTCCTATGGATCCGAAAGTGCTCAGGCGTTAAGCATGTTAAAGTTTGTCGGTTACAAAAACCACTCGGCATTCCGAGGCAAATTTAAGGTGGGACTTAGAAGTTTTTTACTCCTCCGGTGGAGGACTGGAAGGTGCAACAAACTGGTCGAGGTCGATTCTGTCGGCAATACGGGTAGCAGCAGCGATGAAGGTCTCCATGAAAGATCGGAAGTCGTATTTCCTGGTGTTGGCAACTCTGAGGACGCCAGACTTGTCCTCTTGCGCTTCCTTGCAAAGTGGACACGAACCAGAGATGAGCAACATCAAGACCACACCGGCGAAGACTTTTTCCATTCTTGCACTCGACTTGGAATCTCATTCACCGAGTCATTAAGAATTCAAGGTCATTCAAGGCGTCCCGATCCGGCGAGAGAGTTGAGTCGATCCGCGACACCGCAGCTTTCGGTCGAGCAAGATAATCCACCATGCTAGCAACGCGAGACTCGGTCGGAGCACATTCATAGCAACTTCGTCCTTCACAGAGAGTTGATGGGGTCCAGCTGGTTTCCACTCGACCGTTTCTTCTTCAAGTTTTGTGCACTCGAAAACACAGCTCAGACTCAAAACAGCAATCATGCGACGAGCCGGTGATAGCAAGACAATCGGATAAAAGAGATTACCTTCAAGCATGAGGAATAGCTTCTTGGCGAGCCGTCCAAGATAAACCTCCAGGTCATTTTGCTTCCCAGCCAGTTGGCCAGCCTTGTCAGACAGAGCAATCTTGTCGTTCTTCAGTCGACTAACTTCCTTGTTGGCCGCGTCAAGAGCGGCTTTCAGCTTGGCATTTTCATCTTCAAGTTTGTCGACCGAGGCAAGTTTCTCTTCAGCGAGCTTTGTTTTCTCCAAAGCCACCTATACGTGCCTCTGCAAGGTCAAGGTCCTTCTTCTTCAGAGTCTCTTCCAGTTTATCTACAAAGCAACAATGAGAACAGAGTTGAGAATGAGCAGAAAAACAAAGACAGTCGTCAAAGTACTCACCAGCCATACCTTTTGCTTCATCCTTCGCCTTCTGCAAATTCTCCTGAGCAAGCTTCAAGTCGAGGTTGAGCTGGATCTGTTTGTTCTCTAACTCAGTATAGCGAGCCACAAGCTCGCAAGATTTCTACAAAGAGTCAATCAACAAAAGACATCAAAGACAGATCACTTTCGAAAGTGATTAAGGAAAAATCATAGCATTTCTAAGACTACAATCGAATCAAAACATTCGACGGTAGTCTCGGGATTACACCAGTGGATGCACTCGGCGTGCCCCCACTGGTTTTACCAATTTGGTTCACCGATCGACCGGAAGAGGCAAAAAGATTATGATTCTAAAACCATGGTTAATCGTCAATGCCACCATGTAAAAAAACAGTTCTTTACACTATAGCCGACTGCCCGCAGTCCACCATAGTCTCAGGGACTACACCCAGTGGGTGCACTCAGCGTGCCCCCACCAGTTTTACGGTTCCATTCGACTTAGTCCGACCAGGTCGAGTGAAGAAGTTCAAAGTGTAAAGACTATAGTCGACTGCACGCAGTCCACCATAGTCTCGGGGACTACACCCACTGGGTGCACTCAGCGTGCCCCCACAAAAACTCAATCGACACACCCACCCAGTGGGTGTACAGATATGGAAATCTAGAGAAAGAAGCAGTTTCAGGTACCATGTCCTAACAGAGCAAGCAGTTTCAGGTAGCATATCCTAACAGAGCAAGCAACGATCGACTTACTTGGACATTGCTCTGGAGAGCTAAACTAGCATCATAGGCCGCCTGGCTGGCCTCTCGGACTGCCTTCACTTGCTCCATCATGATCCCTGCCTGGCGTATAGCCTCCTTAGCAGCACTCACTTGGTCTTCGGGACGTGGTGTATAGCAAAAGGGATGGTGGATCAGCAATCGACAAAGTGGGTGGGGCACTTGTCGTGATGCTGACAAAAAGACACAGAAGCCCGAGTGGGGTTGCCTCCCTCGGAAACCAGCGTCTCAGGTATCGTCACAACTGGAGCAGCCTTGCCAGCAGGCACCCTCTTGTTCTTCCTCTTCCTCTTCCTCTTCCTCAACGGCGTTTCCTCGTCATCACCGGGGAGATCAATGACATGAGGCAGAACTACAAGAAAGATTCAAAAGTAAACATGGAAATCCAATCGACTAAAAGCGAAACTACAGAGATCATACCAAGGTTGGAGGTGACGGCATCTTCCATTTCCTGGTCTTCGTGGCTTATCGAGGTCTTGGAGGTAGCAAAGACCGCAGATTTCAAGAATCGGCTGATCAGTCATCAAGTCGACCAAAAGTACACTCATGTTGAATAGGGAAATACAAGTTTTGCTGATTACCCGGAGATGGTGGGAATGACCATCTGCATCTTGGGCAGGGCCTTCGCTGGCTTCGACGACGTTGCTCGAGGTTGCTTCAGCGGTTTCTCAGTCGGCGCAGGGGAAGTTGTCCGAGGTCGCTTCATCGATCGCCTAAAGGCGCAACAGCTTTACCGCGCCCGGCCGCCGGGTCATGCGTCAACTTGGACCTTCCTTCCTAGCGGGGAGGATCAACGTCTTCCTCCTCTTCCTCCTCCTCCTCCTCCTCTTCATCAGAGTTGTCGTCCCCCTCATCCTCCTCGCCGTTGGACTCCCATTCCTCCTGGCTTTCACCTCCGCTTCCTTCTTCTTCTTCGACTGATTCCTGCGCCCTGTTGGGCATCGAGTACATCTCAGTGGTGGCCTAGAAGACAACAAAACAAGGCAAAAGTCAGTCGACGAATTTGCATCAAAACAGAATGAATGCAGCAGAATCACAGTCGGAGATAAATGGTTATACCTTGTCTGGTTCGTAAAGATGGTCGAGTGGGGGAATCCTTCTAGCTCCGTGAGGATTATCTTTGTTTCCTGTGATCGCATTCATCCACTTCTCCAGTGTGGCGTCATCGACCTCCTCTGGATGGACCCGAGTGGTATCGTCCGTACCGGAGTACATCCACATCGGATGGCCTCGGTATTGGAGTGGCTGAATACGCTGTCGGAGGAAAACTTCCAGAAGATCCATGCCGGTCACCCCGTCGCGAATGAGCCGGACTACGTGTTCCATCAACAATTTTACTTGGGACTTCTCCTCTGGTAGCACCTTCAGGGAAGATGGCTTTTTCACTCGACTCATGGAGAAAGGAGGGAGTCCAATGATCGCCTTGGCGTCGGCTGGTCTTGGCAAGAGAACCAGGTCGACCGCCACCCTCTAACCGAGTCGGGGAGAGTCATAGCCGAAAAGCGCTCTTCCCCTCATCTGGACCCCGAGTCCCCACACATCTGGATTACTTGGGTTCTCTCGTCATTCAGGTTCGTTTTCTTCACCGTCGAGAGCGACATGTGAATATATGCTTGAAGAGGCCCCAAAGGCGGCCGACAGCCCAAGAAGTTTTCGACAACGATAACGAAAGCAGCAAGATAGACAATGGAGTTGGGAGTGAAATGATGGAGTTGCGCTCCAAAAAAGTTCAGAAACCCCCGGAAGAAAGGATTCGGTGGCAGAGAAAATCCCCGATCTACGTGAGTGGCTAGGAGAAGGCACTCACCCTCTTCAGGCTGCGGCTGCCACTCTGTTCCCGGAAGCCTCGCCGACCCATGGAGGATCAGTCCCTCGTTGGCCAGATCCTTGAGGTCCTTCTCGGTGATGGTCGAGCGGATCCAATCTCCCTGGACCCAACCTTGCGGCAGTTTGGACCGCGAAGAAGATCCGCCCACTGGCGCTCTCCCCTTCGCCGCCGCCTTCTTCACCCGCTCCAAGGCTGCGGTCTTCTCCTTCACCATGGTCGCCAAGCGATGCTGAGCTGCGGCGCCGAGCAGGCTAAGGGCGCAGCGAAAGATTTGGAGGCGGAAGGAGGGAAGATTGGGGTCACACTGCTCAAAATACCCGTCCAATGCCTTATATGAGTCCGCTCGAGTGGCGATCGGGTAGGCCTAGGCAATCCCATAAATCTCAAGAATAGCGCCAAGACGTGATACGTGGCGAAAAAGGCGGCGCGAAGATCGAGGCGTCATCTCCTTATCCCATTCGAGTGCAGCAGTTTTCTCCGCTTCACGCGCTTCCCAAAATTCAGATCTCGTGAAATCCGCTAACCGCGGAGCAACCTGTCAGACAGCGGATTTCATGCGATCCGTCGCTGGAAATCCTCAAGTTCACAAAGTTCACTCGACAAATGTGAATAATGGATCAAGGCGGCTGAAAGAGAAGTTGACGCCATCACTAAAAGGTCGTTGATCCAGAGTAAGACACACCCGCAACACAAAGAACAGGTCGGAAAGATTATCAACTCCTTCCTCACTCAAACCTCGATCCATTTGGGGGCTAATGATGAAGTCATGTACCTAGGGTAGGGTCATAGACCTGCCCAAAGGTACCCTCCCCAAGGACACTCGCGAAAGAAGTTGCCTACCAGTCGACCTGGTAGGTTTCCACTCGACAGATTCAAAGAAACTCGACCATGAAGACCCACTCGACCACCAGGAGTCCAAGAGCCACTCGGTGTCCAAACGGTCTGTAGTTAAATAGTCTTTATGGTCATGATGACACTTTATGTAAGGCGTTACCAGTAACGCCTAGACTTAACGTACCTTAAACCCTCCGCTACATGGGCTGGCTGGGGTCCTGGCGCACTCTATATGAGCCACCCCCCTCCACGGGTAGAAGGGTTCGCACCCCTGTAACACATACGCATATAATCCAGTCAACCGCCTCCGGGCTCCGAGACGTAGGGTTGTTACTTCCTCCGAGAAGGGCCTGAACTCGTAAATCCCTTGCGTATACAACTACTCCATAGCTAGGATCTTGCCTCTCCATTCCTACCCCCCATTCTACTGTCAGACTTAGAACCACGACACCCTTCCCCTTAGGCCCATGGTATCTCCAGAGCGTAGTTATGTACGTGTACTACTGGCTTCGCAATTTCGCGAGCGCTGGGGTTGGGGCCGGATTGCTACGCATGCTCGGATCGTGCCAGGCGGTCTTGTTGTAGGTTACTCCGGGTGCGCTTGACGGTGGTCGGACATTTAATAGCCGGGCTCGAGAATTGTTGTGAGAGGTTGCATTGCGCCTCCGCCGCGAGGGCCGCCGTGTGCTCCTCTGTTCGGAGAGAGCGTTCGGTGTTTCCATTGACCGTGATTACTCCTCGAGGGCCTGGCAACTTGAGCTTGAGGTATGCGTAGTGCGGCACCGCATTGAACTTTGCAAATGCGGTTCGTCCAAGCAGTGCGTGATAGCCGCTGCGGAACGGGACTATGTCGAAGATTAACTCTTCGCTTCGAAAGTTATCCGGGGATCCGAAGACCACTTCGAGTGTAACTGAGCCTGTGCAATTGGCCTCTACACCTGGTATTACGCCTTTAAAGGTCGTCTTTGTGGGTTTAATCCTTGAGGGGTTTATGCCCATTTTGCACATTGTATCTTGATAAAGCAGGTTCAGGCTGCTACCGCCGTCCATCAGGACTCTAGTGAGGTGAAATCCGTCGATGATTGGGTCAAGAACCAATGCGGCGAATCCGCCGTGACGGATGCTAGTGGGTGGTCCTTCGATCAAATGTGATCGGGCAGGAGGACCATGGGTTGAACTTCGGGGCGACTGGCTCCATCGCATATACGTCCCTTAGTGCACACTTCCGCTCCCTTTTGGGTATGTGGGTTGCGTATATCATGTTCACCATCCACACTTGTGTGGGAAAGCCCTTCTGTCCTCTATTGTTCGGTGGCCGGGGCTCTTCCTCGTCATCGCTATGCAGCCCCTTGTCGTTGTTTTCGGCGCTTAGCTTGCCTTCTTGCTTGAACACCCAACAATCCCTGTTGGTGTGGTTGGCTGGTTTTTTCGGGGGTGCCATGTATCTGGCACAAGCGATCGAGTATTCGGTCCAAGTTGGACGGGCCCTGGGTATTTCTTTTAAATGGCTTCTTCCACGACCGGGTTTAGAGCCTTTGAATCCGGCATTTACTGTCGTGTCTTTAGCATTATCACCGCACGCGGCGTTTATGCTTGTTGCGACGCGACCTGCCATTGCTGTCCTTGGTATCCGAACTACCAGGGTGTTTGGCCAAGTTGTTTCTTCGAGCTAGCCAGCTGTCCTCTCCCGCGCAAAAGCGGTTCATGAGTGTGGTGAGGGCTGCCATGGATTTCGGCTTTTCCTGTCCTAGGTGCCGGGCTAGCCACTCGTCGCGGATGTTGTGTTTGAAGGCTGCTAGCGCCTCGGCATCCGGACGATCGACGATCTGATTTTTCTTTGTTAGGAACCGCGCCCGTAATTGTCCGGCCGATTCTTCCGGCTGCTAAATTATATGGCTAAGGTCATCGGCGTCGGTGGTCGCATATATGTGCCCTGGAAGTTATCAAGGAATGCGGCTTCCGTGTCCTTCCAACAACCGATTGACTCTGGTGGCAAGCTGTTGAGCCAATGTCGAGCTGGTCCTTTAAGCTTGAGTGGGAGGTATTTGATGGCATGTAGATCATCACCGCGGGCCATGTGGATATGGAGGAGATAGTCCTCGATCCAGACCGCAGGATCTGTGGTACCATCGTATGATTCGATGTTTACGGGTTTGAAGCCCTCAGGGATTTGATGATCCATTACTTCATGTGTGAAGCATAGTGGGTGTGCGGCACCTCTGTATTGGGCTATATCACGACGTAGCTCATATGAGCTTTGTTCATCGTGGTTCGCCCGACCGGGTTTCTCAGATCCGGCGTGATGGTAATCATCCCGAGTCGTTACGCCCACGCGATCTGTAGATCGATCTTGTATGCTTTGCCTTATCCTCCAATATATCTCGCAAGTCCGTAGCGTTTTCCCGTGCCTTGGTACTTTTGAGCGGCGTTGGGCGTGGCTTGAGCGGAGGGCCGAGAGGCTTCTCTGTCATGCCACAAGGTGGCCGGTCTGCCATGTCGTCTTGTTGGTGACGTGGGTGCTTCCTCCTCGATCGAGGCAACGGCCTGCGTTTGGGAGTAGCTTTTGGAGGCGTTCGAGTTCATACTCTTGGCTGCAAGGACATCAGTCCATCCGCCGCCTAGCAGTCTTGGTCAGCTCTAAGCTGTTGCTGCTTTCTTGAGGCTGCTTGCCGTGGCCATGAGCCTGCGTTTAAAACGCTCTTGTTCGATGGGGTCCTGCAGCACGATGAATTCGCCGCCGAGGCTTGCCTCATCTTCAAGGGGGCGCATAATTATCGCCCTCTACCTCTCTTTACGCCGCAGACCGTCAGGCGGGCTTGCTTCTCCTCCTCCTGCGCCGAGTCCCGCCGGAGGGGTCGTCTTTGGCACCTTGTCCGGGTATTATTGTCTCCCGTGCGGAATCGCCGTTTTCTTGTGGCGGGATTTAGAGCGGCGCCACCGACGTCGGCGCTTGGGTTGTTTCTTGGAGGGTCATCCTCCGCCGTTCCATCGCCATTCCCATCTTCCGGGATGTCCACCATGTATATGTCATACGACGAGGTGGCCTTCCAGGTGCCCGTGGGCGCTGGCTCTTGATCGCCTCCGCACCGTCGTCCACACCGTCGATGTCTTCGAGTCGAAGTCGAGCATGTCGGTTAAATCATCGGCGGTGGCTACAAAGTGGGTGGTGGGTGGGCGTTGAATTTCTTCGTCGTCCGAATCCCAACCTTCCCGACCATAATTCGCCAGGGCTCCCCGACAAAGAGAGAGACTTTAATGAGTTCAGGATATCGCCAAAGGGCGAGTGCTGAAGGATGTCCGTGGCGGTGAACTCCATAACCGGCGCCCAGTCGGATTCGACTGGTAGAGGCGCGGGAGGTTCGGAGTCCAGAAAGGAGTCCGGCACCTGGGAGTCACGAGCTTCGCAAAGGACAGGGATGGTGTTCGGCTCAATCGTCGTAGAGATTTCAGCCCCCGAGGCGGTGTCCAACCAACCGTCCTCGATCGGCGAAACCAGCTCCGGGTTAAGGGTCGGAGCCGGGCAATGCGGCCTCGAGCCTTTGCTCGTGGCAGAGCTAGATCATACCCATCGAGACAAAGGCGGCACGCCGGTACGTGGCTCGAATCCGTTGAAGATCAAGTCTCCGCGGACATCGGCCGTTAGTTCAAGCTTCCAAATCGACATGATGGCCAGGGGCGTAGCTTTCGATCCGCTTCCGGATGGCCTAGCGAATTGGCCCGCAGTGCAAAGCCGTCGAATACGAAGATCTGTCCGGGGAGAAAAGTCTCACCCTAGACCGCGTCGTTGTTGATGTTCGAAGGAGCCATCGGGCCTATAGGTGACGACACAGAGGAACTCTCAATGAAAGCACCAATGTCGGTGTCAAAACCGGCGGATCTCGTGTAGGGGTCCCGAACTGCGTCTAGGCGGATGGTAACAGGAGACAAGGGACACGATGTTTTTATCCGTGTTCGGGCCCTCTCATGGAGGTAATACCCTACTCCCGCTTGATTAATATTGATGATATGGGTAGTACAAGAGTAGATCTACCACGAGATCGTAGAGGCTAAACCCTAGAAGCTAGCCTATGGTATGATTGTTGTTAGATCCTCGGACTAAAACCCTTCGGTTTATATAGACACCGAATAGGGTTAGGGTTACACAGAGTCGGTTACAAGGGTAGGAAATCTACATATCCGCATCGCCAAGCTTGCCTTCCACGCCAAGGAAAGTCCTATCCGGACAAGGGATGAAGTCTTCAATCTTGTATCTTCATAGTCTAGGAGTCCGGCCAAAGATGATAGTTCGGCTATCCGGACACCCCCTTGTCCAGGACTCCCTCAGTTCCATTCTCGGCAACAAAGATCTTGCCTTCGGATTTGTGGTAGAAGGTGTACCCATTGTTTCCTTAGGGTATCCTATGAAGATGCACTTCTATGATTTGGGTTCGAGCTAATCAGGCTGAAGCCTTTTGACATAAGTGTCGTAACCCCAAACTTTAAGAAACGACAGCTTAGGTTTCTTGCCAAACCATAGTTCATATGGTGTCGTCTCAACGGATTTAGACGGTGCCCTATTTAACGTGAATGCAGCTGTCTCTAATGCATAACCCCATAACGATAGTGGTAAATCGGTAAGAGATATCATAGATTGCACAATATCTAATAAAGTACGGTTACGACGTTCGGATACACCATTACGCTGTGGTGTTTCAGGTTGTGTGAGTTGGGAAACTATTCCATATTGTTTTAAATGAAGGACAAACTCGTAACTCAACTATTCACCTCCGCGATCAGATAGTAGAAACTTTATTTTCTTGTTACGATGATTCTCCACTTCACTCTGAAATTCCTTGAACTTTTCAAATGTTTTAGACTTGTGTTTCATTAAGTAGATATAACCATATCTACTCAAATCATCTGTGAAGGTCAGAAAATAACGACACCTGCCGCGTGCCTCAACACTCATCGGACCGCATACATCGGTATGTATTATTTCCAATAATTCATTGGCTCGCTCCATTGTTCCGGAGAACGGAGTTTTAGTCATCTTACCCATGAGGCATGGTTCGCAAGTATCAAATGATTCATAATCAAGTGATTCCAAAAATCCATCCGTATGGAGTTTCTTCATGCGCTTTACACCAATATGACCTAAACGGCAGTGCCACAAATATGTTGCACTATCATTATCAACTTTGCATCTTTTGGCATCAATATTATGAATATGTGTATCACTATGATCGAGATTCAGTAAACCATTTACATTGGGTGTATGACCATAGAAGGTTTTATTCATGTAAACAGAACAACAATTATCCTTTGACTTAAATGAATAAACTATTGCAATAAACATGATTCAATCATATTCATGCTCAACGCAAACACCAAATAACATTTATTTAGGTCCAACACTAATATCGAAGGTAGAGGGAGTGTGCGATGGTGATCTTATCAACCTTGGAATCACTTCCAACACACATCGTCACCTCGCCCTTAACTAGTCTTTGTTCTTTTTGCAACTCCTGTTTTGAGTTACTAATATTAGCAACTGAACCGGTATCAAATACCCTGGGGTTACTATGAACAATAGTAAAGTACACATCAATGACATGTATATCAAATATACCTTTGTTCACTTTGCCATCCTTCTTATCCGTCAAGTATTTGGGGTAGTTCCGCAGTGACCATTCCCTTTGCAGTAGAAACACTCAGTTTCAGGCTTGGGTCTAGCTTTGGGCTTCTTCATGGGAGTGGCAACTTGCTTGCCATTCTTCTTGAAGTTCCCTTTCTTTCCCTTGCCCTTTTACTTGAAACTAGTGGTCTTGTCAACTATCAACACTTGATGCTTTTTCTTGATTTCTACCTTTGCCGATTTCAACATCGTGAAGAGCTCGGAAATCGTTTTTGTCATCCCTTGCATATTATAGTTCATCACGAAGTTCTAGTAGCTTGGTGATAGTGACTAGAGAACTCTGTCAATCACTATATTATCTGGAAGATTAACTCCCACTTGATTCAAGCGATTGTAGTACTCAGACATTCTGAGTACATGCTCACTGGCTAAGCTATTATCCTCCATCTTGTAGGCAAAGTACTTGTCAGAGGTCTCATACCTCTCGACACGGGCATGAATCTGAAATACTAATTTCATCTCTTGGAACATCTCATATGCTCCATGGCATTCAAAACGTTTTTGAAGTCCCAGTTCTAAGCCGTAAAGCATGGCGCACTAAACTATCAAGTAGTCATCACATCGAGCTTGCTAGACATTCATAATGTATGCATCTGCTCCCGCAACAGGTCTGTCACATAGCGGTGCATCAAGGACATAATTCTTCTATGCAGCAATGAGGATAATCCTCAGATCACGGACTAAGTCTGCATCATTGCTACTATCATCTTTCAACTTATTTTTCACTAGGAACATATCAAAAATAAACGGGGAGCTACATCGCGAGCTATTGATCTACAACATAATTTGCAAATACTATCAGGACTAAGTTCATGATAAATTAAGTTCAATTAATAAAGTTACTTAAGAACTCCCACTTAGATAGACATCCCTCAAGTCATCTAAATGATACGTGATCCAAATCAACTAACCCATGTCCGATCATCACGTGAGATGGCGTCGTCATCAATGGTGAACATCTCTATGTTGATCATATCTACTATATGATTCACGTTCGACCTTTCGGTCTCCAGTGTTTCAAGTCCTTGTATGTACATGCCAGGCTCGTCAAGTTTAACCCGAGTATTTCGCATGTGCAAAACTGTCTTGTACCCGTTGTATTTGAACGTAGAGTCTATCACACCCGATCATCACATGGTGTCTCAACACGATGAACTGTCGCAACGGTGCATATTCAGGGAGAACACTTAGACCTTTAAATTTAGTTAAGGGATCATCTTATATTTCTACCGCCGTACTAAGCAAAATAAGATGCATAATAGATAACATCACATGCAACCAAAATATGTGGCATGATATGGCCATCATCATCTTGTGCTTTTGATCTCCATCTCCAAAGCACCGTCATGATCTCCATCGTCACCGGCTTGACACCTTGATCTCCATCGTAGCGTCGTGGTCGTCTCGCCAACTATTGCTTCTACAACTATCGCTAATGCATAGTGATAAAGTAAAGCAATTACATGGCATTTGCATTTCATACAATAAAGAGACAACCATAAGGATCCTGCCGGTTGACAGTGACTTTTACAAAACATGATCAGGTCATACAATAACATATATCACATTATGTCTTGACCATATCACATCATAACATGCCCTACAAAAACAAGTTAGACATCCTCTACTTTGTTGTTGCAAGTTTTACGTGGCTGCTACGGGCTTCTAGCAAGAACCGTTCTTACCTACGCATCAAAACCACAACAGTGATTTATCAAGTTTGTTGTTTTAACATTCAACAAGGACCAGCCGCAGTCAAATTTGATTCAACTAAAGTTGGAGAAACAGACACCCGCCAGCCACCTTTATGCAAAACTAGTTGCACGTCTGTTGGTGGAACCTGTCTCATGAACGTGGTCATGTAAGGTTGGTCCGGACCGCTTCATCCAACAATACCGCCGAATCAAAATAATACATTTGTGGTAAGCAGTATGACGATCACCGCCCACAACTCTTTGGGTTCTACTCGTGCATATCATCTACGCATAGACCTGGCTCGGATGCCACTGTTGGGAAACGTAGCATGCAATTTCAAAAAAAATCCTACGCTCACGCAAGATCTATCTAGGAGATGCATAGCAATGAGAGGGGGAGAGTGTGTCCACGTACCCTGATAGACCGAAAGCAGAAGCGTTTGACAATGCGGTTGATGTAGTCGAACTTCTTCTAGATCTGACCGATCAAGCACCGAACGTACGGCACCTCCAAGTTCTGCACACGTTCATCTCGATGACGTCCCTCATCCTCTTGATCCAGCAAAGGTGTCGAGGAAGAAGATGAGTTCCGTCAGCATGACGGCGTGGTGATGGTGATAGTGAAGTGATCCGCGCAGGGCTTCGCCTAAGCACTACGAAGATATGACCGGAGGCGTAAACTGTGGAGGGGGCACCACACACGGCTAACAATTGTTGGTGTGTCTTCTAGCAGTGCCCCCCCCCCACATATATATAGGTTGGAGGGGAGGAAAGTCAGCCAAGGGGGCGCCCCAAGTAGGAGGAATCCTATTTGGGGTCCTCCCAATTCGGCCTCCCCTCTTTCCTTTTTACCGGAGGGGGGAAGGGACGGGAGAAGAGAGAAAGGAAGGGGGGCCGAATCCCCCCTTTTACTTTTCCAATTCGGCAGCTTCCATAGGGGGGCGCGCCACCCCTTGTGGTCTGGTGTGCTCCCCTCTTATGGCCCATATGGCCCATATCTTTCCCCCGGGGGTACCGGTAACCCCCAGTACTCCGATAAATACCTGATACAATCTGGAACACTTCCGGTGTCCGAATACTATCATACCATATATCAATCTTTACCTCTCACCCATTTCGAGACTCATCGTCATGTCCATGATCTCATCCGGAACTCCAAGCAACATTCGGTCACCAAATCACATAACTCATATAATACTAAATCGTCATCGAACGTTAAGCGTGCGGACCCTATGGATTCAAGAACTATGTAGACATGACCGAGACACCTCTCCAGTCAATAACCAATAGCAGAACCTGGATCATATTGGCTCCTACATATTCTATGAAGATCTTTATCGGTCGAACCGTTATGACAACATACATTATTCCCTTTGTCATCGGTATGTTACTTGCTCAAGATTCGACCGTCGGTATCTTAATACCTAGTTCAATCTCGTTACCGGCAAGTCTCTTTACTCGTTCCGTCATACATCATCCCGCAACTAACTCATTAGTCACTTTGCTTGAAAGGCTACTTATGATGTGTATTATCGAGAGGGCCCAGAGATACCTCTCCGATACTCGGAGTGACAAATCATAATCTCGTTCTATGCCAACCCAACAAACACCTTCAGAGATACCTGTAGAGCATCTTTATAATCACCCAGTTACGTTGTGACGTTTGATAGCACACAAGGTATTCCTCCGGTATCCGGGAGTTGCATAATCTCATAGTCGAAGGAATATGTATTTGACATGAAGAAAGCAATAGCAATAAAACTGAACGATCAATATGCTAAGCTAAAGGATGGGTCTTGTCCATCACATCATTCTCCTAATGATGTGATACCGTTCATCAAATGACAACACATGTCTATGGTTAGCAAACTTAACCATCTTTGATTAATGAGCTAGTCTAGTAGAGGCTTACTAGGGACATGGTGTTTTGTCTATGTATCCACACATGTATCAAGTTTCCGGTTAAAACAATTCTAGTATGAATGATAAACATTTATCATGACATAAGGAAATATAAAATAACAACTTTATTATTTCCTCTAGGGCATATTTCCTTCATTATGATGCTCTCTTTGTGTTTCAATTATTATCTTTCATGTGAGCATCATCGAAATCTCAATGCTTAGCTAAAAGGCTTTAAAGAAAGCGCTTGTTGGGAGACAACCCAATATATTTCTTTTCTGTTTTTAATAAAATATACCATTATACTTATGTTATGATGGTGTTCTTGTGTTTAAATTAGTGTTTGTGCCAAGTAAGACCTTTGGGATGATTTGGAAGATTGTTGATTTGATTTTGTGAAAAGACAAAAACTTTTGCGTCCAGTGGCAGAATTGTTATAAATTGCTGGAGTGTGATAAAATTCTTAATTTTTACACAATATTGATATAAAAATTGCCTACGTTTTCCTAATTTTTCAGAATTTTTGGAGTTACATAAGTTTGGCTAATGTCCAGATTACTACAGACTGTTCTGCTTTTGACAGATTCTGTTTTCATTGTGTTATTCGCTTGTTTTGATGAATCTATTGGTTGTATCGGGGGTATAAACCATGGTGAAGTTAGAATACATTAGATATAATGCAAATATAAAATTGGAATGAGTTTACAATAGTACCTAAAGTGGTGATTTGCTTTATTATACTAATGGATATCACGAGTTTTCTGTTGAGTTTTGTGTTGTGAAGTTTTCAAGTTTTGAGTGAAGTTTCGATGGGCTAAGGAATAAGGAGTGACAAGAGCCTACGCTTGGGGATGCCCAAGGCACCCCAAGGTAATATTAAAGGACAACCAGGCGTCTAAGCTTGGGGATGCCTCGGATGGCATCCCCTCATTTGTCTACAATCCATCCCTAAATTACTTGAGGCTATATTTTTATTCACTACATGATATATGTTTTGCTTGGAGCATCGTGTATTATATGAGTCTTTGATTTATTTGCTTTTTATTTTACCACAATCATCCTTGCTGGGCACACATTTTTGAGAGGGACACACATTAGTCGTGAATTTATTAGAATACTCTTTGAGCTTCACTTATATCTTTTGAGCTAGGCAGTTGCACTAGTGCTTCACTTATATCTTTTAGAGCACAGCGATGGCTATATTTTAAAGAAATTGATGAACTCTCATGCTTCACTTATATCATTTTGAGAGTCTTATAAATAGTATGGCAATTTGCTTGGGTTATGAATTTAATCCTAATATGATGGGTATTCAAGAGGGATATAATAAAAACTTCCACGAAGATCATTGAATATATGAGAAGTTTGATTCCTTGCATTTGTTTTGAGATATAAAGATGGTGATATTAGAGTCATGCTAGTAGTAAATTGTGTAATATTAAGAATATTTGCGTTAAGGATTGTGGTTCCCGTAGCATGCACGTATGGTCTTCCTATTATGTGATGAAGTTGGAGCACAATTTATCCTTGATTGTCTTCCTTTGTGTGAAGGTCGGGCGGGGGGGGGGGGAGGGGGGAATGGTTAACTCCTACCAATCTCCCCCCTAGGAGCATGCGTAGTAGTACTTTGCTTTGAGGCTAATAAACTTTTGCAATAAGTATGTGAGTTCTTTATGACTGATGTTGAGTTCATGGATTATACACACTCTCACCCTTCCACTTTTGCTAGCCACTCTAGTACCGCGCAACTCTCGCCGGGGCATTAAACCCTCCTTATACCTTTCCTCAAAACAGACATCATACCTACCTATTATGGCATTTCCATAGCCATTCCGAGATATATTGCCATGCAACTTCAACCGTTCCGTTATTTTGAGTTGTCACATCGAGTTGTAAGTAAATAAAAGTGTATGATCATCAATATTAGAGCATTGTCCCATGTGAGGAATAAAATAATAATAATAAGAGCCCAAATGAGCCCCCCCCCCCCCCCCCAAAAAAAGAGAGGCCAAAGTTCCCAACAAAAAAAGAGAAAAAATAGAGAGAAAAATAGAGAGAAAAATAGAGAGAAAAAATGAGAGAAAAAGAGGAAGGGACGATGTTACTATATTTTTTCACACTTGTGCTTCAAAGTACCATGTTCTTCATGATAGAGAGTCCCTTATTTTGTCACTTTCATATATTACTAGTGGGATTTTTTCATTATAGAACTTGGATTGTATATTCTAATGATAGGCTTCCTCAAATGCCCGAGGTCTTCATGAGCAAGCAAGTTGGATGCACACCCACTTAGTTTTCTGTTGAGCTTTCATACACTTATAGCTCTAGTGCATCCGTTGCATGGCAATCCCTACTCACTCACATTGATATCGATTGATGGACATCTCCATAGCCCATTAATTTGCCTAGTCGATGTGAGAATTTCTCCCTTCCTTTTTGTCTACTACCACCTTATATTCCGCCTAAAGTGCTATATCCATGACTCACGCTCATGTATTGCGTGAGAGTCGAAAAAGATGAAGCGCGTTAAAAAGTATGAACTAATTGTTTGGCCAAAACCGGGGTAGTACATGATTTATACTTTGTGTTGAGAAGAGGGAGCAAAACAAGACTATATGATTTTGCAGGGATAACTCTCTTTAGCCATGATATTTTGAAAAGACATGATTGCTTTTTGGTATGCTTGAAGTATTATCATTTTTATGTAAATATTAAACTTTTGTTAATCATATGGATCTGAATATTCATGCCACATAAAAAATATTACACAATAAACATGTTAGGTAGCATTCCACATCAAAAAATTTGTTTTTATCATTACCTACTCGAGCACGAGCAGGAATTAATCTTGGGGATGCTTGATACGTCTCCAACGTATCTATAATTTTTTATTGTTCCATGCTATTATATTATCAATCTTGGATGTTTTATATGCATTATTATGTTATTTTATATCATTTTTTGGGACTAACCTATTAACCTAGTGCCCAGTGCTAGTTGCTATTTTTTTCCTTGTTTTTTTCTTTACAGAAAATCAATACCAAACGGAGTCCAAATGGAACGAAACTATTTGACGATTTTTCTTGGACCACAAGACACCTTGGAAGCTTCGGGCGGAGGCCAGAAGGGCCACGAGGTGGCCACAAGCTCAGGGGCTTGTGGGCCCCCCGTGGCTCCTCTAGCCCTAATTCTTCTTCTATAGATACCCAAATAATATTCCCCGAAGACCAGAGGGCACACCAAAAATACTTTTCCACTGCCACAAGTTTTTGTCTTCGTGAGATCCCATCTGGGGACCTTTTTCGATACTCTGCCGGAGGGGGATTCGATCACGGTGGGCTTCTACACCAACCATGCTGCACTTCCAATGATGTGTCAGTAGTTTACCACAGACCTACGGGTCCATAGCTAGTAGTTAGATGGCTTCTTCTCTCTCTTTTATCTTTAATACAATGTTCTTCTCGATGTTCTTGGAGATCTATTTGATGTAATCTTTTTTTTTTGCGGTGCATTTGTTGAGATCCGATGAATTGTGGGTTTATGATCAGATTATCTATGAATATTATTTGAGTCTTCTCTGAACTCTTTTTTGCATGATTTATATAGCTTTGTATTTCTCTCCGATCTATTGATTTGGTTTGGCCAACTAGATTGATTTTTCTTGCAATGGGAGAGGTGCTTTGTAATGGGTTCAATCTTGCGGTGCTCAATCCTAGTGACATAAAGGGACGTGACACGTATTTGTATTGTTGCCATTAAGGATAAAAAGATGGGGTTTGTTAAATCGATTGGATCTATCCCTCTACATCATGTCATCTTGCTTAAGGCGTTACTCCGTTCTTCTTAACTTAATACACTAGATGCATGCTGGATAGCGATCGATGTGTGGGGTAATAGTAGTAGATGCAGGCAGGAGTCGGTTTACTTGTCTCGGACGTGATGCCTATATACATGATCATTGCCTTAGATATCGTCATAACTATGTGTTTTTTATCAATTGCTCAACAATAATTTGTTTACCCACCGTATTCTTTCTTTCAAGAGAGAAGTCTCTAGTGAAAACTATGGCCCTTGGGTCTATCTTTTATCATATTATTTTCAGATCTACAAAATCAAAAACATAAAAATACCTTGTTGCAATTTATTTACTTCTATTTTATTTCGCACTTTATTTATCTCTTATATCTATCACTATCAGATCTCATCCTTGAAAGTAACCATGAAGGGATTGACAACCCCTTTATCGCGTTGGGTGCAAGTATTTGTTTGTTTGTGCAGGTGCAATTATTGGAGATATGTGTGTTCCTCTTAATGGATTGATATCTTGGTTCTTAACTGAGAAAAATACTTATCTTTACTTTGCTGCATCACCCTTTCCTCTTCAAGGGAAAAACCAACACAAGCTCAAGAAGTAGCAATCTTGCGGACAACTCCGCGTTTGGTGGGTACACCCTTGCCTACTACGACGGCGAGTCATCGGTCGGGGATACTGAGCCGATCCTCCCGCTGTACGGCGGTAGGCTTGGGGGCTATTCTGATGATGAACCGGCCCCGGTCGACCACGAGCTGCTCCGTCGGATCACCATCTACATGGCAGGCACTGCGCCGGCTCTTGACTCTACCGCAGCAGGCGCCATGGGAGGAACTGGCACTTCGTCAATAGATCCAAACGCGGTTTGCCCGGTCAAGCCACCGGCTCAAGTTCTTTCGGAGCTAGGCGCCTCGTTGACAACGCTCCTTGAGTCGCCGGTAACAGCGGAGAACCAGGTGGAGCGCAATGCGGAGATAGCTAAACTTCGCGAGCAGATGGCTGAAGCTCAGGAAGATATCAACATGGAGGGTGCTCGCATGGTGGAGCTATGAGCCCATATTCACAATGAGGTGGAGGGCCTAAGGACAGAGGCGTGGCGCATGGGTCTACGACAGAATGCTTCAGATGTGGTTCATCGGAGGAGGCACGTGAGCCGTTTGCCCCCTAATTTGGAGCCCATGTGTCTGTTCAATACACCTGCACCGAGGGCTGGGACAAGCACCCCAGGGGCTCCGGTTATACCCCTTGGTCTCTGTCGCCGCCAAGGTCTGTTTCTTTTCTCTCTGATGCTGCAATCTTTGCTGATCTAGGTTGTTGCGATGGCTTTGAATCAGGGTTGTCAGTTCGTGGCAGCCTGCAGTGAGTCTATCCCTGGGTTCCTAGCCTTTGAGATGGCCGAAACTCTAGCTCTTCATAGAGCATTTTATTTGGCACGGGAGGATAATATTAATTGTGTCATTTTCATCATAGATTGCTTCTCTCCCGTGCAGCGCCTCAACTCTTCTGTCCATGATCGTTCATCGATGAGCTCGATGGATGGTTGTGGCTGACATCAAATTGCAGTGGTTAGCTTCTCTTACATGGCTTTCAGACATGTTCATCGACGCTATAATTTAGGGTCTTATGTCTTGGCTAAATCTTGTATGAACTCTTAGGGCCAGAGTTTGTATACTCTTTGGAGTGGTGTTGCTTGTGATTAAATAAGATAAGATGCCGACGTTCTAAAAAAACCGAAACCAAGAGAGCGAGGGCGCCCGAAGCCCCCGAAACCTCCCCCTTTTCTCTAGTCCCACGCCCGCGCGAGCGCTACCTCTCGCCGCCTGCGCCGCCGCCTTCTCCCCCCAAGCTTCGGCTCCACCAAGGTAGCCCGGCAGATTCTCGCAGCCCACTGAAAGCCGGCACGCCGACGGCCTTCGTCCTCTCGCGCCGGCGCGTCGCCGCGATCCCCGCCGGCACGGGCGCCTATTCTCCCCTTGCTCCTGCTCCCCGCTCGCGCCGCCGTTGCCGCGCGCCTCCATGAACTTCTCCGACGACTGGCGCTTCCTCTTCCCTATCTCCTCCGTGTTCAACCCGCCGTCCCTCGCCCCGCCGGACGCCTCCCACGGGCCCCTCTTCTTCACCCCTCTCCCGCCGCCCGCCCCGCTCCTCTCCCTCCCCTTCCCCTTCCCTCCGCCCCTGCACGCCTCCACCACCGGTGACCTCCGCCACGCCCTCCGCTACTTCGTCGGCTCCACCTCCTTCCTCCCCTACTCCGATCTCAAGTCCCTCTCGGGACCCCTCCTCGCCGCGCCGTCGCCGCCGTTCCCACCGCCTTCCAATCTTCTCGCCGTCGTCCCCTCCCGCTCCTCAAGCTCTCTCGTCCTCTTTTTCCCGTACGGCGAAAATGCGGAGAAGATTGCTTTCGCTCTTGTGAACTCGCCCGTTGCGAGCTCTGCGCCAGTTTCGCCCTTCGTTCAGAGTGATGGGTTCAAGCACCCTGGGCACCGCATACAGCAGCTTGCTGCTATTCCTGCCCAGTCGTCCTGGTCATCGGAGCCGGATGACAGCTGTGTCGAGGGTTTCCTGCTTGCTGCGACATTGTACTCAGTGAATTGGTTCAGGGTCGAGTCACGCGATTCGGGTTCCCCGGTGCTTGTACCGGTGGCCAAGCAGGGGTTTGATGCTGCTGTCGTGCACGCGTGCTGGAGCAGGCATTTTCCATCACAATGTGCGGTGCTGCTGGAGAATGGGGAGTTGTGTTGGTTTGATCTGAATACACGACTTGGAGGAAAGACGAGCGTTGGTTTTGGCGGCAATGGTGAAGACTGGGGGGACTGGCTATGCTGTGCTTATGGAGCGCAACCGTTGATGGTGATAGTCGCAACCACAAAAGCCGTCCTTTTGGTTGATTTGAGCTTTGTAGATCATGGTGACAAATATGTCGTGGAAAACGAGCCACACAAGTTTCAGTACAGGGTTCTAGCAAAAGTTGGGTTGCCAGGGTTGTTTGAAACTGAGCCTTTTGACAGGACTGAGCATTATATTGCATTCTGCAAGGCTGGGTTCGATGATTCCCATATGTCAGTAGTGACAGAGCGTCACTTGATTCTCCTTGATGTGACAAAGCCGTTGGAACCTGTGTTGGCTTGGCAGCATGGGCTTGAGAACCCAAATCATGTTGCCATGTTTCGACTGTCTGAATTGAGACCTTCCAAGGAATATGAATGGGCTTCAAATTCAGGTTTTGCCATTTTGGTTGGTTCGTTCTGGAATGGGGAGTTCAGTTTGTTCTGTTACGGGCCCAAGGAGCAAGGTTGTCCAGATAATTCTCATTTATACGCTTGGGATATTCCTTCGAGGCTTTCTCTGACAGGTCAGCATTGTGGCTGCAGCAATGAAATCATGAAAGAGATATTCTCAACGCCTGTTTCAGTACATGATGGGTATGCTTCCCAACACCGCGCTAAGTCCATTGTTGGCTACTATGTGCTTCCAGATGACCTCTCAATATCGGAGCCAACATCTGCCAGCTTTGCCTTGATCCGGCTAACAGCATTGGGGAAGTTGGAAATGCAACAGTATCGTGCATCTCGAGGTCTGCATGATGAAATTGACACCCCATGTGATGAATCAGAACATGCATCCATGGATAGTAGTTCATCCATTTTGATTGACACTCAAGGTGAAAATGTCTCCACCAAATATCGATTCTTGAAGTTGCATTTCCTATATGAACATCTGAAGGGCAATCTATGCAGTGCGTTGGCGAAGCATGGTACTAGTGTTAACGGAGACAGAGATCAAATTATTATTAGTGAAGACGTGTTGGCATTTGCAGAGGATAACTCTAGATCCAGCTCGCTGCCAGTTTCAGATTTCCTATGTAATGCTAGCATCCCCATGAATGTTTTCGAAATTGCATGCCAGAGCATATTGAACAGTCTACCTTCAAATATTCTTCATGTCTCCCTTTCTAAATACAAGGACATGCTAAAATGCGATACAAAAGAAGGCTTAGTAGAATATTTAAAAGTTCCTAGCTGTTCGCCACACAATGAACTTCGGCCTTTCCTGTTAGCGAAACCATCAAGCACATGTGAGAAGGTGACTAGCAAAGCGGTATCTCAAAATGCTCTTGTTGGGCCAGTGCTCCCTGTGCATGTCCTACTTGCAATGGAAGAGATGAACAGGGGCATAGACAGCCCTTCGGAAAGAGAAACTGCAGAAACTGACTTAGTACGCCATCGATGTAGTGAGGTGCTTGAAGCCTTTGTTCCTGAAGTATCCATTGCTGAGTCCGACAACTTTGATGGATGGTTCTCCTCACAAAAGTTGAATGACAAGAAGTCATATCTTGTTTACGAGCCTCGGATTGAAAATAAGTTTACTCTTGATGAAACTGTTATAAAGAAGGAAAACGAAGAGCAAAAGGCCGCTGATCGTACATCTTTTGAAACGTCTGCAGCACCATACAAGGATGAGAACTTCATGACATTTGTTTGTGGAAAAGCTGGGACTCTTGATTCTGGGCCTGAACAAACCACATCTGATTTGTTTGATTTCACCCCAGTGAGGATGGATTTTGCTTCCACAGATCTAGACATTCAACCTGCCGAGGAAGAAGTGTACAGATGCTTGAAGAAACAATTTTTAAGATGGCAAAATAATTTCAAGCCGTACCAAGATTTTTGTAGCTCATATAAAATACAAAAGCCATCATAATGGCCTGCAGTGCTCCATTCAGTTGTAGCAGGTATTGTACATTTCCATGTGATGACATGCAAATTTGTTGAGAAAAGGACAGGCTAGTAATATATACGCTCTCAGGTGCTTGGCCTGGTATAGACATACAGTGCTGTTTGCATATTTCAAACACTTCTTGGGAGTAAGATGCGATTGGGCGGCGCTGTAAATTATGAAGGGGTAGGATTTGAATAACTTGGTTTAAAATAGTATACTATTTTGTTAAGCTATCTGCCATGTTATTTTTGACAATGTGTATGTTAAGATACAATTTTGTAACTGACAAGGATTGCAATAGACCTCCTTTTCAGTTACAGTTTTTAGCCTTCACTTTGACTGTTAGCACAACTCATATGACCCTGAGAAAATTTGCAGCCATCGCTTTGTTCCTTTGGAGTTTGAACACATGCTTATATTCAGATACTGTGTAGCATTAACCAGGGCCGTAGTTAACCTGTTTTATTTTCAGTGCTCAAACATTTTCTTTTGTTTTTTACAGCACCTATTATATTGACAGGATTTGCCACCTTGAGGTGCATTTAACAGGAATTTCACGCACTTGATGTTAAGCATTGGTGCGCCATTTATAGACCGTGTAATTACTACCTTTTCTGTATCATGCTCTAAGCCTTTTGGATGTGTTATGTGATTAACTGCCCTTGTAGTATACCATGTCCCACATGGTAATTGAAATAGAAGAAAATACTAACATCATGCCCAAGGATAGTTATTTAAACTGAAACCGTGTACCATTCTGAAGTAATTTTATCCACTCAATATTCGAGTGACAGAAGTTTTTCATTGGATTGAGTGCCCCAAACTTGTTGATTTCTATATTGCTGTGGCTGCATTCACTTTGGCCTTTTCGATTGTGATTCACACTTTCTAATGGTAAAGGGTAGTAAGAAAAACTAAAATAATTCGTGTGAGAAAAGAACTCGTGTTGTTAATTTAGAGGTCCTTCTCAAAGCATGGTAGTTTTGCATGTATGTATATATATTCATCTCCAAATCCTTGTTGTGGAAGTGCCAAAACACGTTACTAAAGCAGAAAAAAAATTCGGATGGTCCAAAATTGCAGGTAGAAGGCAGCAAGAGTCCAAGCCATATTGGGGCATTACATAGGCGACGAGGAGGGAGTGAGATTGCATCAAAAGTTCAACATTTTGCTGAGTGACAACTACGAGCATTAGCGTGGGCGTTCTTTTCTTTTCTTCTTTGTTGAGAGAAAGTGTGGCAGTTGTAACCTAACCAGATACGTGCACTCATAAAAAAAACTGTCTCACAAGAGTTTTTCTTCATTTCAGTTGAGCCAAAACCTGCCATTTGGGCAAAGATTTTTGGCTGAAATCTTAGTTTGCTACGGGCTGCAACGATAGTGGCGTGTTTGCCTGTTGAGCTGTGCAGTAAAGTGTACATATTTTCTCTTGAGCATGGACCATTGTATGTCATGATTCTGAAGCTCCATGCTGATGCATGAAAGCAAATCCAGTCACACGATGGCCTCGTGATTAATGGTATTTATGTTGTACTTTCGCATTGGGAATGCATGTTTGAGACTGCACTGCATCACGCGACAGTCATTGTATAAAATACAGTTAGAACACTCGAGTTTTGTTCTCACTGCACTGTAAAACAACAGTTGAGAAGTAGAAAATCCTTCTTGTTTATGCTATGCTAGTGAACTGCCAATCACCATGGTTTCTGATCTGGGTGTAGAGCTGTTTATGGAGCAGCTCTGGGCTCAGGTCTTCTCTCTTTTTTTATCACTTGTTGAACAATGAAGAAATTGCATTAATCTCCAAACATTCAGGCCATACAAGAAATTCAAATAATTATAGTTCACAACAATAACATTTGCAAAATTGCGAGAGCGTAATGAAATGGGGTACATAATCTTAACATCTAGAACACTAGCAACTTTATTCAAGTTGTTCCTGAGAGCTCTATAGATCCCCCTAAACAGACCACTGGAATTAGGAGCACAAAAAGAACAACACGGGGAGTTGAATGGACCACGATCAAGAGACTGGCATGCACTCTCATTGGCCAGTTCAGGCCTTAGGGTTGCGGGATGACGAAACTTTCTGGTCTACCGGGTTGCCGCTTCCAACCAAGTCTCTATAGCGCTGCTCCCAGTCATCCAGCTTCCCGTTCGAAATGTCAGAATGAATAGCCCTACGGATTCCTTTTACCACAAAAAAGTACTGAAGAAGAGCATGAAGGATTAATCAGTAAGTATTATGTTTATATACAAATGATATGCCAAGTTTATGCTTCGAATTTAACTATTATTATCATGTGGGGAAGCTAACCTGCACGGCAAGGATGAGAGGTATGTACTTCTTCCAGCGATTGTTGGGATTTGGACCGTCGATTAACTTCTGATCAACATGAATGGACTTGCTTCCATTTGAGACAACAATAGTAATTTCTTTCATCAAGTTTGGAATCCATGGAGTTCCATCAGGAAGAATCTGCACAGTTATATGGCATCCTCAATTAAAATTCAAGCAGCTAGGCAGAAGCAAATGCAAGTCAAATACAGTGTGAAACCTACAAACCTTCGCCCCATTCTCATTAGTCTTGCACCTTCCACTGTTCTCTGCCAAAGCTATTGGCAAGGGAAAATCCTAAAAGAAACAGAGCATAGTGCTTTTTGTCAGAACTAATATTCATATCACATTATTCACATACACTGAAGACAAAGGCCCCATAAGTACGACCGTTTATCTACAATCTCTATCATATACTGACAAATCCGATTGAAATGTTATGAAGTAGCTCGTAATTGAAGAGTGTGTTCGGAAGTAAATCAATGGGTGGAGCATGTTTCATGCAGTCAAATCAAATGCTCGTCAGACTATCATGGACTAAGACACTGCAGATCATCAAAAAATTCCATTACAGACGAGGTTCAGTTTCATAATGTACCAGCACATGGTAGCACTTGAAGCTACAGAGAAACTCAAGAAATTGATCATGCAGAAAAGGATCAAGATCAAACCGAAAGAGGATGGAGAAGAGACGGTTTCATATAATAGCTAGTATTCATTCTGGGCACCCAGGGCGAAGAGCGCCAAAAATTATCAACCAAAACAACTTGGGAAGTATTTCCAGAAATATGTTCATGAGAAACAGCAGGACTGTAGTTTAGGCAGAGTGCTGATACTCCACAAAATCTCAAAGAAGTTGACAGTGTGCTGATATTCCATTAAATAAGATGGAAATGATTGTATAGCAAGTGAATATGTACATTACAAGATATTCTCGTTTGCCGATTCCTGCACCGGAACGGATATATCGCAAAAGCGACTCTGATCTTCTTGCAAGGAAATCATTATAGTCAATTCCATCAGGAGGAGACAGCTGGGCATGGGTCAATACAACCAATGTTCTTCTCCAAATGGCCTTCCCTAATGAATTAGTGATGGCTCTTATAACTTGTTCATCCAATGTATCCATTCTATATGTATCCAAGCGATCGACGTACAGGAGGACATCAATAGTCTTCTCCAGAAGAAACCTGCAATACCATTGATAAAACATTTAAGATACAAGCATAGCAATAAATATTATGATATACAGATTGTATGACAACAACAGTGGGCAATTATGAAAGCAGCACAAATTTTTCTATAGATGCCAATTCAGTGTACTGCAATCTCAACAACCTTTGTTGTGATTACAACTGCTAACAAATAAAATATGGTTCTCTAGAAAGGGAAAATTAATCCAAGGCAAAATTGAGAAAGTGGAGACAAATAAGATAAATAAGCACACGCGGGTTAGCATTTTAACCTCGTTAGTATGCAAAAAATAAAAGTCCAAGGGGAAACCCCAATTATGATATCCAAATTGATAGGTCAATTGTGCAGATGCACCCACTACAGTGTAAGGTAACTCAACCACTATGTATCACATCAAGCACTTAAGGTGGGGTGACCGCCAGCTGACTACTATACACCATTGCCAGCATAATATTAACATATATGCATAGACTATTAGAGTTGAGCACTTTTAGAGAAATAATGGACTTTAATAGAATATATAAATTACGGTCCTGAATGCTACATTAGGGACAGGATTATCACAATTCACAAAAGTAAACCAGTAATGATTTAACGACAGCAACAGAAAAGATAGGACAGCTCTGTTCAGGAACACAAGATTTATGTATAAACAGAAATGCAGATGTCTCTTCTTTTATTTTTATTTATGTACTTAAACTCTACATCTCTACCCATGCAGACCAATGGAAGAAATTGATACGTTGATGTAGAACCCAAGCATTCACCATCTTTTAAGTACATATTAGCAATATGCTACTTCAGATCAATGTGATTGCTATGCACAACAAACTGATTGACCTAGAATCTAGGCCTATATTGACACCATGGGAAAAAAGACTACTTAAAGTCTAGATACCATCCCAGGATCAGCATTTAAGCAATGCAGTAATTCATACTGAAGGAATTTTCGAAATGTGTGAGCAAAATGATCTTGCCAGTTGACAAAACAAATAAAACATCAAATTCATAGCAACACGATGAAATAATCTACTCATGTCCCTAAGTCAAAAATGACAACCCTCATCCAAAGCCCTATATTACAAGTTACAGTATCCACAATCAATTGCTCACTTGCAAACAAGCATGGTTACCACCCAACATGTGCATACCTCTTTATGATCTCCACAGCCTGCTCATTGATATACCCACCTTCAATGAGCCCAGGAGTGTCGATAATGTTCAAGGTGAATCCTGCCCGGGTGCGGGAGCACATCATTGGCCTCAGACCCTCAGACTGCATAGAAACAACATACAACGACGCACTCCCGCATAAGTAACTCAAAAAGAGGCACAAACAGAGACAGCGCCAGGAAGAAGTGAGACCTGGAACGCGCTGACGTTGGCGACCCTCTCCCGACAATGGAGTTGACAGTGGACGACTTCCCACACCGCCCTTCCCCATCACCAGAATCGTCAATGTGCTCACATTCTTAACATCACAACATAAGCAAAACATAAAATTGCCATCAGTTCGTCACAACTCACAATCACAGACACAAGTAGAACCTAGCCATGGATAATTTAATCAGCTGGTCCAGGTGAGGGGCGTTAAATAGGCGTGCAATACCTCCTCCTTGAGCTTGCCGAGGAGCTCGTGCAGCTTGGTCTGGGTGGCCGCCGGGAACTGCTGCAGACCAACCCACTCACGCGGTATCGGCGCCGCCATCACCGCCCGCTCCTCCTTTCCCCTGACACACGGACGCACGGACACAAATCAGAAACATTAACCCAAATTGGTCAAGCCGCGCGGCGGCGGCGGCGGCATGGCGGCATGGCGGCGAGAGTGCGCGGCCAGACTGAGCTGGTAGGTGGGGAGGATGCTTACCGGGCAATACGGAGGCCGACAAGGCGGGCGGTTAAACCCTAGACTCGGCGGAGGTGCTCGGAGACGGGGAGGAGGACTCGGCGGAGGGGGTTTATGAGAAGGGAAGAGATAAGGAGAGAGATGGAGATGGGGACTCTCTCCTTCTTCTGTTTTGTTCATCTTTTCTTTTGGGGTCTTTTTTGTCTTTTTGCTTTTCCCCTGTGGACTAACGGGCTGGGCCTGGGGCGCTTGTTCTTTGGGCTGGTTTTATGTAGGCCTACGAAGAAAAGTAATTTCCTCTCAACAAATAAAAAAGTAATTGAGCCCTCAAAAAAAAGTAATTATCCCTGAATAATACAATTTTTGGATGGATAGAACCCTTATTCCTTCAAATTTGACAGTTTTGTTAAATCTAAGAGTCTCTCATGTCTAAGTATTTTTTTTGGGAAAACTAGCTGCCTCTATTGCCTAAACCATAGCGGACTCGGCCGCTATAACGTCATGTCTAAGTTGACACGTTGATTAATGGGATGCACGCATAGGTAGTGAGAATGAAGGCTAGACTACACGGATAGCGCCATATCAGTTTACACATGAGATAAATTCCAACAGATTTAAATAAATATGTTGGGTCTCATTTTTCTAGTGAACAGTACTACCATGAGAACTTTACAAAGGTTGCAACAGATAAGAGAAAGCTAAGAAATCAACAAGCTCGGGGATTTTGTTGACGTGATGTATACATTGAGTAAAGCAAAGAAAATATCCGGTGATTAGTTTGTATGTGCACGCTCGCAAGAAGCTCTTTTTTTAGGGGTAGACAAGGCTCTTATTGCCAACTGTGATAAGCGGTCACATTTTGTTGGAGTCTAAGGACCTCGCTCTATTAATTAATTAAAAAAAAGAGAAATGTCTAGTTAATTACTGAAAAATCAGATGAAAACTGTTATACACCATACCCGCAAACCATCGCCATGGGACTTGGCAGCACTTAGGATATCAACGCACTCAGGGGATAACCGGTTGAGTAGCTACTAACGAAAGTTACACACATGCTATTGATAAAGAAGACCACGGTCGAGGTTGCTCGAAACGACTTGGTCCACCCAGTTTTCCACTCGCCACCAGCCACCCGTCGAACTAAGCTCGACCAAGCCCATTGGTCGAAGGGACCCGCATTTAGCCGCCTATTGTTGCTACCTTGTTGCCGAGCGTCCCACGACCAGCCAGAGGCCATGCTACCGGAGCAGATGTTGAAGCAAACCCACACCACATCACAAGAAGGTGTGCTCAACAATGCAGGGGACTACCATCGTACCGCTTGGCTAGCTTGTCGCTTAGTTGAACGCCCCCTCCCTCCCTTGCCACACGGTAAGGGAGCCACCACACCGTCAGATGAAGGCGCCACATAAACTGAGAAGACCACTCACCCCTCCCACCCCCAAGTAGGGTCATGGAGGAAACACGAGTGATGATAGATACGACACGAGGACCGAGGAAAGTGGCAGACTTGTGGCGGCACTAGGGTTTCGTTCCATGCCGCTTAGGAGGAAGAACCAACAATATTAGCATAATCTGAACACTAGTGGCGTGTTGCTCATGACGTCAAGCCACATCACATAACTTGGGTTATAGCTACATCAATATCCTTGTGTTTAACTGTAGTTTGCGTGCATGTATGCATGTATAGCTTTTTTTGTGGGGGTATGCTTTGACATCACTTGCTCCGACTCCGAGCACCGCTACTTGTCTAGACTCTATTGTCCAAAGGATCTACACCCACCATCACGCACGCCGCTCGCGCGTCACTTACGCGAACGAATCTAGAAGCTTTTAGCTGCCCGGTGCACGTACGTGCAGTGGCGGAGCTTAATGTGCTTAATGAGGGGCAAAGGGGGCGATGCCCCCCCTCCCAACGTACTTTATTTCTTTACATAAACACACGATACCTAACACTATTTGAGCCAAATTTAACATAATATACTAGATTAGCCCCTTAAATCTATTTAAAACTCATTTAGCCTCCTCTCAAATCGCATTGAAGCTCCGCATTCTAACGAGTGTCTCGTGCGCTGTCGCTCATGACGTAAGTGCTGACAGTTGTGTCTCGGCATCACTACATGTGGCTCGTGTCGCACACTGCATCCATGCATTGTTAGAGTAGTAGTAGTAGTAGTTCTCTCGATGTATTCTCAAACGGTAGCGATTATAGGGATTACAACCAGATCGAAGGTGGTTCTTAAAAATGAGACCAACCCAAGGGTTAACCCTCGTTGGCTTTTCATTATAGGAGAAACTCCATGAGCACCGCGCGTCCGTACCGGGACTCGAACTCGGGTGGGCTGGCAGCAACCTCAGCTGCCAAGCCAACAGGTCGATGCCCCGTCCTCAAAAGGTGGTTCTTGAGAAGGAAGAAAGGAAAGGGAAATAGTTGGTAGCCGCCGGCGTGCCTTGATACTCTGGATAGTTCCTCTTCTCCTCCGCGCTGGCTTAAAAGTAGCAGCTGGTTCACCCAGTCGGGTCCAACAATGTGTGGGTTGGGGCGCGCTGCACGCTTGTGTCGTGCACCGCGTATGCTGCTGCTGCTGATCTGTAGGCCCGTATTGTCAGTTCTAAGTTCTCACCGCCGTGGAAAATAAATCAAACGTGTACACACAGGTGACTTACGATGACAAACAAATATGTAAGAGCATCTACAGCTAAGCCTCTCGTACCAGTCTCAAACGCCCGGGCAGACCGTCCGGTCACTAACCGGTCAAATAAAATCAACCCAGCCGGATCTCTCAAATTGCGGATAAACGCCCAGGATGACCGGCACCCCTCATATCCAGCCCAAATATAGGGCGGATATGGGGCGGCTCGGGCACGCCCGAACGTGTCCGCCTGACAAGCACGACCCACCACGTACCTCACAAAAAAACCCCAATCTGGGCGGCGTGCTCAAACCCTAGCTCACTTTGTCCCTTTCTCTCTCTCTCTCGCTCCGTCCACTCCTCTCCCTCTTCGATTCTGATCCCATCCACTACGATGAGCAACTCCGGCTCAGAGCTCGACTACGAGGAGAAAATGCCCCTCAGCATTGCGCTGGTGCGGCCCAAGGTGGAGACAAGTTGCAGCTCCCTCTTCGATTCTGATCCCATCCACCACGATGAGCAACTCCGGCTCAGAGCTCGATTACGAGGAGAAAATGCCCCTCAGCATTGCGCTGGTGCGGTCCAAGGTGGAGACAAGTTGCAGCTCCGGATCAGGAGCGTCGCCGCAGCTCCCGTGCCGGTGCAACACGGACGCTGGAACTGGACCCTCTCGGCCTACGCGCAGCAACGCAAGGACAGCACAGTCCGCGTCGGCCCCGCGCCATCTCCTTCCCAGCCGCCCGCTCCTTCATGCGGCCAGCGTTGGGTGCTTGTGCCTGCGCCTTCGACCCGCATGCACACTCCAGAGTCGGAAGCGCACACGCGAGAGGTAGCGTGCACGTGAGAGGGACGGGGCGACGGTGCATAGGACGGAGCCGGACGCCGATGAGGACGCGTGTCTCCTCGCATGGGTGTACCGCCGCTCCCTCACGACGGCGGAGACGGACGCTCGCCGCCTCCGACGGAAGAACGCCAAGGTGCTCCAACTTGCTATTGAGCAGTCGGAGCGTGAGGCGAAGGAGGCAGTGGCGGAGAAGGCTCAGGTGGCAAGGTTGAAGCAGGAGCAGGACAGGGCGGTCCGTCGGATGAAGGGGCTCATCGTCCTCTCCGACTCTGACTCAGACGATGGCGACAACTTTTCCTCCTCGTCCAACGACCAAGACCATCCACCAGCCGAGCCGTGGACACCTACGTCAGCTGCGCTAGCGACCGGAAGGGCAAAGACCCGGCCAGGAAGTGGTGATTCCACCCCTCCTCCTCCTCAATGTTTATATTATTTTTAGTTGTAGAAGTTTATGAACTTGTCTGGGGATGAACTATGATCTTTTAGATGTGGTGAAGTATGTTAATGTCCGTTTGCAGCCGATTCTGTGTTCCTTTGGAGCCGAGTTTTGTTGTCCGTCGTTTGATCACGTAGGGTAGATCAATGTTTGCATGTGTAGTATGGATATAAGGCGCCGGATATAAGATAGGCGGATGCAGAGTGGCAGATAAGAGGGGTGCCCGATCAGTGTCCACGGACATTTGAGAGACCGGATTTGCCAACTCCAACTGTAGATGATCTAACGCTATAGCAAAACCGAGATCGTGGGCTCGTGGCCACGACAAAACTGATGGAATTTGGAACAAGACTAGCGAACCTCGCGCGGAGGCACGCCGCGCCCGTCTATAGCTTATATTGTACATCCTGGTTTATTTTGTGCATTCACTTCATTTGTAATACGTTAATTAGAGAGCAATCTTGGGTTGCAGCAATCGCACAGGGTAACTAAAGAGCGATTTTTTTCAGATTCTAAATCTTTGGTTGCTACGCTCCATCGAGCAGCTCTCCTTTGTCTTGATAGGGTGGACCCAAGACTTCTTGTCACCGCTTCTTCTTTCTCGTGTCGATCTCTCTTCTTTGTGGCACGCTTTCGCAGTCCCCCACTTGTGGCGTCTAACGCATAGAGCATCTAAGGCAGTACCACGGTAGTGCGAGGCGTCTTCGCTGCATTTCTCATAGGTTACTTCTTTGAACACCGATGATCGAGCACTGGAAAACCTATTACTACGCACCGCCCCTCTGATGATCAACTCATAAATCAGAAAGATACATACATATAACAATTACACATGTCAAAATTCATAAAACAATTGGGTCAAGCACAAGTTTTCACCAGCCCTCATCTACTTCTCTCTCGCGAACTTTCCCACAAGTCCCCCACTCGTCGCATGTAGCACGTAGAGCATCTAGAGCAGTACCGCGATAGCACAAGACGTGCTAGGTGCAGTGAGCACTCACATCACGGACTGACACCTTTTTGGCAATGCTTGCAGATTCGCCTATGAGCACCGACGATCGAGCACCCAAAAACTTATTACTATGCACCGTTCTGATTCGATTTGTCTTGTTTTGCTGAGAGCTGCTCAGACGTCCAAATGATCTAAAAATTGGAGAGAATCTTCCTCCTAAACATCTTGTACACTCTACATCTTTCTAGTTATGTATACGTAATTATGAAGACACTGGTACGTCCATTTTGCATCATGCTTTTATAATCGATATTTATTACATTATGGGCTGTTATTACACATTATGTCACAATACTTATGCTTATTCTCTCTTATTTTACAAGGTTTACATAAGGAGGGAGAATGCCGGCAGCTGGAATTCTAGGCTGGAAAAGGAGCAAATATTAGAGACCTATTCTGCACAACTACAAAAGTCCTGAAACTCCACGAAAGTTATTTTTGGAAATAATAAAAGATACTGGAAGAAGAATCTACGTCAGGGGGCCTCCACCTGTCCACGAGGGTGGTGGGCGCGCCCTACCCCCCTGGGCGCGCCCCCTTGCCTCGTGGGCCCCCTGTTGGCCCTCCGGTGGCCATCTTCTGCTATACGAAGTCTTTCACCCGAAGAAAAATCGTAAGCAAGCTTTCGGGACGAGACTCCGCCGCCACGAGGCGGAACCTTGGCGGAACCAATCTAGGGCTCCGGCATAGCTGTTCTGCCGGGGACACTTCCCTCCGGGAGGGGGAAATCATCACAATCGTCATTGATAATCCCCAAGTGCAGGGAATCATCGTAGCAATTTCCAAAGGTGGAAGTGATAAGTATGGAGTGTAAAACCCACAAGGAGCTAAAGGTAAGATCAATATTCTCTCAAGCCCTATCTGCCACTGATACGACTCTACGTGCACCGAACGTTTACTTCCAACTAGCAACGAGAAATAAAACTATGTTGTGGGTATGAAGAGGATAACTTTGTATGATATCGGAGAGCTAAAATATAAAAGTAGGTGCTGTTATCATAAAGTTAGAATATATTAGTAAGTATTATAAATAGCGAGTGTGGAATAATGGTGGATCTGTGTGCGGAATTGTCCTAGGCAAATATTAACAAGGCCGGTGATCACTATTGTAGTTTCATATGAGGGAGAGGCATAAGCTAACATACTTTCTCTACTTGGATCATATGCACTTATGATTGGAACTCTAGCAAGCATCCGCAACTACTAAAGATCATTAAGGTAAAACCCAACCATAGAATTAAAGCATCAAGTCCTCTTTATTCCCATACGCAATAATCCCTCTTACTCGGGTTTGTGTTTCAGTCACTCACCAACCAACTATAAGCGAATCATGAACGTATTGCAACACCCTACAATGGAATCCTCACGCTTGTGAGACACGGAGGGCACCATAGGACAACACCAAAATAAAACATACAACTCATACCAATCTAGATCATCAATCAACCCAAAGACAAAAGATATATACTCAAAACATCATAGGATGGCAACACATCATTGGATCATAATATGTGGCATAAAGCACCATGTTCAAGTAGGGATTACAGCGGGGTGCGGGAGAGTGGACCGCATAAAAGAGATGAGGATGGTGATGTTGATGAAGACTATCACCGTGGCGATGATTCCCCTCCCGATAGCACTCCGGCGCCACCGGAGGAGAGGTTCTCCCCCTTGTGCTTCCTCCTCCATGGCCTCCACCCTTTGGTCCTTGGCCTTCATGGTGATGATGGCCCCTCTGGGATACTCTTCCATGGCCACCGGTGATGATGGACCCCTCCGGCAGGGTGCCGGAGAGGGCCTAGATTGACTTTTCGTGGCTACAGAGGCTTGCGGCGGCGGAACTTTTGATCTAGGTTTCTTTATGGAAGTTTGGGTATATATAGAAGAGTTTTGCGTTGATTTCACGTTAGGGGGGGTCTCCAGGCTGTCCACGAGGCAGGGGGCGCACCCTAGGGGGGTGGGCGCGCCCCGCACCCTCGTGGGAAGCCCGGGACTCTTCTGGCCTGCTTCTGGTACTCCGTGGGCTTCTTCTGGTCCAAAAATGATCTCCGTCAAGTGGCACGTCGATTGGACTCCGTTTAGTTTTCCTTTTCTGCGATACTCTAAAACAAGGAGAAAACAGAAACTGACACTGGGCTCTAGGTTAATAGGTTAGTCCCAAAAATCATATAAGATATCATATAAATGCATATAAACATCCTAGAGGGATAGTATAATAGCATGAATACTTCATAAATTATAGATACGTTGGAGACGTATCAGCATCCCCAAGCTTAATTCCTGCTCGTCCTCGAGTAGGTAAATGATAAAAGAAATAATTTATGAAGTGTGAATGCTAGCAAGTGCTTAAGTTTGATCAATGATAATTCCAATCACTTTTCCTAGCATCATTACATGTCATAACAGTAGCTCATCTCATAAAACTTCTCATGATAAAGTAACAAGCTAATCACATGTTAAGTATATATCATAAACTTTCTTGAAAACTAACAAACAATATTCTCAGTCATCAAACAATTGCAATTCATCTCATTTTCAGGAAGAGTCTATGTCAGAGCTTTGATTTAGCAAACTCCACATACTCAACTATCATTTAGTCTTTCACAATTGCTAACACTCACGCAATACTTGTGGTTATGGAGTTTTAATCGGATACAGAGAAAGATAGGGGCTTATAGTTTCGCCTCCCAACCTTTTACCTCAAGGGTAATGTCAACAATAATAGCTCATGCTAACTTACATCCAATTAGATATATATATCAGGATCTTTCAAACACCCTGTGCTTGCCAAAGGATAAAATGTAAAAAGGAAAGGTGAAGATCACCATGACTCTTGCATAAGGTAGAAGATAATAATAAAAGATAGGCCCTTCACGGAGGGAAGCTGAGGTTGCCATGCGCTTTCAGGGTTGGATGCATAAAATCTTAATGCGAAAGAACGTCACTTTATATTGCCCCTTGTGATATGGACCTTTATTATGCAGTTCATCGCTTTTATTTCTTCCACATCACAAGATCGTATAAAGCTTATTTCCTCCACACCAATCAATCATACATATTTAGAGAGCAATTTTTATTGCTTGCACCGATGACAACTTACTTGAAGGATCTTACTCAATCCATAGGTAGATATGGTGGACTCTCATGGCAAAACTGGTTTAAGGGTTTTGGGAAGCACAAGTAGTATCTCTACTTGGTGCAAAGAATTTGGCTAGCATGAGGGGGAAAGCTAAGCTCAACATGTTGGATGATCCATGACAATATACTTTATTTCAGATATAAGAAAACATAACCCAATACGTTGTCTTCCTTGTCCAACATAAACTCTTTAGCATGTCATATTTTAATGAGTGCTCCCAATCATAAAAGATGTCCAAGATAGTATATTTATATGTGAAACCTCTCTTCCTTCAATATTCTTTCATGAATTGTTCAAGTGACCAATTCTACGTTTGCTAACTGTCAATAAGTTTACTACCTATACTTATTATGTGTGAAGTCATTACTCCCCATGTTATAAGTATATGAAACATATATAAATTCAGATTTATGACATTCAATTCATTCAACCATTTACTCATAGGATATACATGAAGCACGTGAGCAAATGACAAACTACTCCAAAAAGATACGAGTGAAGAACACTGAGTAGTCAAATAATTAACTAGCCATGGGAGGATTATGTTTCATTCAATATTTCAGATCCGATGATTTTATTCAAACAGCAAGTAAGATTTAAAATACGCTCCAAGAAAAACACATATCATGTGGTGAATAAAAATATAGCTCCGAGTAAGGTATACCGATAGTTTTGAAGACGAAAGAGGGGATGCCTTCCGAAGCTTAGGCGCTTGAGTCTTCCTTGAATATTACCTTGGGGTGCCTCGGGCATCCCCAAGCTTAGGGTCTTTCCACTCCTTATTCTCCTCATATCGATATCTCACCCAAAACATGAAAACTTCAACCACATAAAACTTAACCAAACTTCGTGAGATAGGTTAGTATGATAAAGAGCAAACCATTCACTTTGGTACTGTCAAAGACAAGGTTCATAATTGTTATCACACAATGCCTACTGTGCCATATCATTTATACAATTTATATTGAGGAATATAAGTCATAGAAGCTAGAAAACAAGCAAACTATGCAATGAAAACAGAATCTGTCAGAAACAGAACAGCCTGTAATGATCTGAACAATAACCATACTTCTGCTACTCCAAAAATTATGAAACAAATTGGTGGACGTGAGGATTTTGTATATTAATCTTATGCAAAAAGAATCAACTCAAGAGCACTCTTCTGTAAAAAAATGACATCTATTCTCGTGAGCAAAGTTTCTGTTTTTTACAGCAAGATCACATTAACTTTCACCCAAGTCTTCCCAAAGGTCTTACTTGGCACTTTATTGAAACAAAAGCTATAAAACATGATTGCTACAGTAGATTAATCATGCATTAAGGTTAAATATTGGGTTGTCTCCCAACAAGCGCTTTTCTTTAATGCCTTTTAGCTAGGCATGATGATTTCAATGATGCTCACATAAAAGATAGGAATTGAAGCACAAAGATAGCATCTTGAATAAGATGACTAGCACATTTAAATATAACTTACTTCCTATGCCTAGGGATTTTGTTAGCACACAATTTATAAGAACAACAATCAACTAGCATAGGAAGGCAAAACAAGTATAACTTCAAAACTTTTAAGCACATAGAGAGGAAACTTGATATTATTGCAACTCCTACAAGCATGTATTCCTCCCTCATAATAATTTTCAGTAGCATCATGGATAGCAACTTTGTTCTCATACTCAATTGGAACCTCTTCCAAAATAGTGGAGTCATCACTAGCTAAAGTTGACACTCTTCCAAATCCACTTTCATAAATATCACATTAAGATTCAACACCCTCCAAAATAGTGGGATCACTAATTCCTAAAGTTGACACTCTTCCAAACCCACTTTAAATGGTAGTATTATTCATACTCCAAAAGATATAAGTGAAGTTCATGGAGCATTCTACAACTAACCAATATCCAAGCTCAAAATGTATAAGTGAAGCACATGAAGCATTCTATAAAACCATACTCAAAAAGATTTAAGTGAAGCACAAAGAGTAATTCTATAAGGTCATACTTAAAAGATATAAGTGAAGCACATGAAGTATTCTTTAAATTAATGAAGGGACATCTCACCCTAGCATGGTTCTTGAAGAAAAAGAAAAACACAAAAGACACAAATCATGTGAACAAAACAAAAAATGAGGTATACCGATAATTGTTGAAGAAGAAAGATGGGATGCCAACCGGGGCATCCCCAAGCTTAGATGCTTGAGTATCCTTGGAATATTCACTTGGGGTGCCTTGGGCATCCCCAAGCTTGAACTCTTGCCTCTCTTTATTCTTCTCACATCGGTAACTCCTCGTTCTTTGAAAACTTAACAAAAACTTTGTGAGATCTGTTAGTATAACAAAGCAAATCACTACTATAAGTACTGTTGAAAACCAATTCATATTTTGTTTTTGCATTATATCTACTGTAATATAACTTTTCCATGGCTTAATCCACTGATAGAGACCGATAGTTTCATCAAAACAAGCAAGCAATGCATCAAAAACAGATTCTGTCTTCAACAGGACAGTCTGTAGTAATCTGGCAGTTTAGCAAACTTCTGTAACTCCTAAAATTATGAACTAAATTTGAAAATTTGAACAATTTGTACAGAAGTAATGTGAAAAAAGTTTCAGACCCATTTGACTTTCCAGTAAAAAATGTAAATTCACGCACTACAGCCAAAGTTTCTGTTTTTGTTCTGCACAAAGTAAACAAGCAACCTAATCATCCTAGAACCAAAGCTTGGCATATTATTTTTATAATACAATGGATATATTCAAGGGGATAATTATTTACAGAGAAACTTCCATGAAAAATTCTACATTGTTTCTATGAGCATGAACACGAGTGCTCAAGGTCGACCCTCACTTCTTCAATGCATAACTTTCCAATCGCTTCTCTTTTTGAAAAACTTTTTTAGGCATGAAAGGCAAGTAATTTTTTTTTTGCATTTTCATTTTTTATTTTTTTGTATGTTTCACCCACAACTAAACACAAACAAAAAGGAAAAACAAAATCTACTTAGTGAAGAAAGCAAACAAGCACACACGAGAATATCAACTCCACGCTATTGCTCCCCGGCAACGGCGCCAGAAAAGAGCTTGATAATCCCCAAGTGCAGGGAATCATCGTAGCAATTTCCAAAGGTGGAAATGATAAGTATGGAGTGTCGAACCCACAAGAAGCTAAAGGTAAGATCAATATTCTCTCAAGCCCTATCTGCCACTAATACGACTCTACGTCACCGAACGTTTACTTCCAACTAGCAACGAGAAATAAAACTATGTTATGGGTATGAAGAGGATAACTTTGTATGATATCAGAGAGCTAAAATATAAAAGTAGGTGCTGTTATCATAAATTTAGAATATATTACTAAGTATTATAAATAGCAAGTGTGGAATAATGGTGGATCGGTGTGCGGAATTATCCTAGGCAATTATTAACAAGACCGGTGATCACTATTGCAGTTTCATATGAGGGAGAGGCATAAGCTAACATACTTTCTCTACTTGGATCATATGCACTTACGATTGGAACTCTAGCAAGCATCCGTAACTACTAAAGATCATTAAGGTAAAACCCAACCATAGCATTAAAGCATCAAGTCCTCTTTATTCCCATACGCAACAATCCCTCTTACTCGGGTTTGTGTTTCACCACTCACCAACCCACTATAAGTGAATCATGAACGTATTGCAACACCCTACAGTGGAATCCCTCATGCTTGCTTGTGACGGGGAGGGCACCATAGGACAGCACCAAAGTAAAACATACAACTCATACCAATCAAGATCATCAATCAACCCAAAGACAAAAGATATCTACTCGAAACATCATAGGATGGCAACGCATCATTGGATCATAATATGTGGCATAAAGCACCATGTTCAAGTAGGGATTACAGCGGGGTGCGGGAGAGCGGACCGCGTAAAAGAGATGAGGATGGTGATGATGATGGTGATGTTGATGAAGACTATCACCGTGGCGATGATTCCCCTCCCGATGGCACTCTGGCGCCACCGGAAGATAGGAGGAGAGGTTCTCCCCCTTGTGCTTCCTCCTCCATGGCCTCCACCCTCTGGTCCTTGGTCTTCATGGTGATGATGGCCCCTCCAGGATACTCTTCCATGGCCACCGGTGATGATGGTCCCCCTCCGGCAGGGTGCCGGAGAGGGCCTAGATTGATTTCTCGTGGCTACAGAGGCTTGCGGCGGCGGAACTTCCGATCTAGGTTTCTTTTTGGAAGTTTGGGTATATATAGAAGAGTTTTGCGTTGATTTCACGTCAGGGGGGTCTCCGGGCTGTCCACGAGGCAGGGGGGCGCGCCCTAGGGGGGTGGGCGCGCCCCCCACCCTCGTGGGCAGCCCAGGACTCTTCTGGCCTGCTTCTGGTACTCCGTGGGCTTCTTCTGGTCCAAAAATGATCTCCGTCAAGTGGCACGTCGATTGGACTCCGTTCAGTTTTCCTTTTCTGCGATACTCTAAAACAAGGAGAAAACAGAAACTGGCACTGGGCTCTAGGTTAATAGTTTAGTCCCAAAAATCATATAAGATATCATATAAATGCATATAAAACATCCTAGAGGGATAGTATAATAGCATGAATACTTCATAAATTATAGATACATTGGAGACGTACCAGTCATCACCAACGCTCCTCTCAACGGGAGAGGGCAATCTCCATCAACATCTTCACCAGCACCATCTCCTCTCAAACCCTAGTTCATCTCTTGTATCCAATTCTTGTCTCATAGTCTGGGATTGGTACGTGTAGGTTGCTAGTAGTGTTGATTACTCCTTGTAGTTGATGCTAGTTGGTTTATTTGGTGGAAGATCATATGTTCAGATCCTTTATGCATATTAATACCCCTCTGATTATGAACATGAATATGCTTTGTGAGTAGTTATGTTTGTTCCCGAGGACATGGGAGAAGTCTCGCTATTAGTAGTCATGTGAATTTGGTATTAGATTCGATATTTTGATGAGATGTATGTTGTCTCTCCTCTAGTGGTGTTATGTGAACGTCGACTACATGACACTTCACCATTATTTGGGCCTAGAGAAAGGCATTGGGAAGTAATAAGTAGATGATGGGTTGCTAGAGTGATGTAAGCTTAAACCCTAGTTTATGCGTTGCTTCGTAAGGGGCTGATTTGGATCCACATGTTTCATGCTATGGTTAGGTTTACCTTAATACTTATTTTGTAGTTGCGGATGCTTGCAATAGGGGTTAACCATAAGTGGGATGTTTGTCCAAGTAAGGGTAGTATCCAAGCACCGGTCCACCCACATATCAAATTATCAAATTACCGAACGCGAATCATATGAACGTGATGAAAACTAGCTTGACGATAATTCCCATGTGTCCTCGGGAGCACTTTTCTCGATATAAGAGTTTGTCCAGGCCTGTCCTTTGCTACAAAAAGGACTGGGCCACATTGCTGCACTTTATTTACTTTTGTTACTTGTTGCTCGTTACCAATTATCTTATCACAAAACTATCTGTTATCTATAATTTCAGTGCTTGCAGAGAATACCTTGCTAAAAACCGCTTATCATTTCCTTCTGTTCCTCGTTGGGTTCGACACTCTTACTTATCGAAAGGACTACGATAGATCCCCTATACTTGTGGGTCATCAAGACTCTTTTCTGGCGCCGTTGCCGGGGAGTGAAGCGCCTTTGGTAGGTGGAATTTGGTAAGAAAAAAATTATATAGTGTGCTGAAATTTACTGTCACTTGTTACTATGGAAAGTAATCCTCTAAGGGGCTTGTTCGGGGTATCTTCACCCCAACCAGTAGAGCAAAGAGTTGCTCCTCAACCTACTGAACCTACTGAAGATGAAAATTTCTACTTTGAGATTCCTACGGGTATGATAGAAAAACTGCTAGCTAATCCTTTTGCAGGATACGGAACAAAGCATCCTGATGAGCACCTAATATATGTGGACGAAGTTTGTGGATTATTTAAGCTTGCAGGTGTGCCCGATGATGTTATTAAGAAGAAGGTCTTCCCTTTATCTTTCAAGGTAGATGCATTGACATGGTATAGGCTATGTGATGATATGGGATCATGGAACTACAAACGATTGAAATTGGAATTTCATCAGAAGTTTTATCATATGCATCATGTTCATCGTGATCGCAATTATATATATAATTTTTTTCCTCGCGAAGGAGAAAGCATCGCTCAAGCTTGGGGGAGGCTTAAACCAATGTTATATTCATGCCCCAATCATGAGCTCTCAAGAGAAATGATTATCCAAAAAATTTATGCTCAGCTTTTTGATAACAATCGCACCATGCTCGATACTTCTTGTGCTGGCTCTTTTACTATGAAGACTATTGAATTCAAATGGGATTTATTGGAAAGAATTAAACGCAACTCTGAAGATTGGGACCTCGACGAAGGTAAGGAGTCAGGTATGACACCTAAGTTTGATTGTGTTAAATCTTTTATGGATACCGATGTTTTCCGTAAATTTAGCACTAAATATGGACTTGACTCTGAGATAGTAGCTTCCTTTTGTGAATCTTTTGCTACTCATGTTGATCTCCCTAAAGAGAAGTGGTTTAAATATCATCCTCCCATAGAAGTAAAAGTAGTTGCACCTATTAAAGTTGAAGAAAATACTATCACTTATAATGATCCTATTGTTCCTACTGCTTATGTTGAGAAACCACCTTTTCTTGTTAGGATAAAGGATCATGCTAAAGCTTCAACTGTGGTTCGTAAAAGCAATATTAGAACTTATACACCTCCTGAGCAAGTTAAAGTTGAACCTAATATTGCTATTGTTAAAGATCTCTTGTCTGATAATATTGATGGTCATGTTATTCATTTCCGTGATGAAACTGCTAGAATTGCCAACCTTGTGCTAAAGATAAACATAGAGCTGTAGTAGGCATGCCTGTTATTTCTGTTAAAATAGGAGATCATTGTTATCATGGCTTATGTGATATGGGTGCTAGTGCTAGTGCAATACCTATTGACTTATACAAAGAAATTATGCATGATATTGCACCTACTGAGTTAGAAGATATTGATGTCACAATTAAACTTGCCAATAGAGATACTATTTCACCAATGGGAATTGTTAGAGATGTTGAAGTCTTGTGTGGGAAAACTAAATATCCTGCTGATTTTCTTGTTCTTGGTTACCCACAAGATAGCTTTTGTCCCATTATTTTTGGTAGACCCTTCTTGAACACAGTTAATGCTAAGATAGATTGCGAAAAGGATGTTGTTACTATTGGTTTAGGTGATATGTCTCATGAGTTTAATTTCTCTAAATTTCGTAGACAACACCGTGAAGAGGAATTTCCTAGTAAGGATGAAATTATTAGTCTTGCTTCTATTGCCGTACCTCCTAGTGATCCTTTAGAACAATATTTGCTAGACCATGAAAATGATATGTTTATGAATGAAAGAAGGGAAATAGATGAAGTATTCTTTAAACAGGAACCCATCCTGAAACATAATTTGCCTGTTGAAACTTAGGATCCTCCTCCACCCAAGGGTGATCCCGTGTTTGAGCTTAAACCGTTACTTGATACTCTTAAGTATGCTTATCTTGATGAGAAAAAGATATATCCTGTTATTATTAGTGCTAACCTTTCAGAGCATGAAGAAGAGAGATTATTGAAAACTCTGAAGAAGCACCCCGCTGCTATTGGATATACTCTTGATGATCTTAATGGCATTAGTCCCACTCTATGCCAACACAAAATAAATTTGGAGAAAGATGTCAAACCAGTTCATGATCACCAACGACGGCTGAATCCTAAGATGAAAGAAGTGGTAAGAAAGGAAATACTAAAGCTTCTTGAGGCAGGTATTATTTATCATGTTGCTGATAGTCAGTGGGTAAGTCATGTTCATTGTGTCCCTAAGAAGGGAGGTATTACTGTCGTTCCTAATGATAAAGATGAATTGATCCCGCAAAGAATTATTACAGGTTATAGGATGGTAATTGATTTCCGCAAATTAAATAAAGCTACTAAAAAGGATCATTACCCCTTACCTTTTATCGAACAAATGCTAGAAAGATTATCGAAACATACACATTTTTTCTTTCTAGATGGTTATTCTGGTTTCTCTCAAATACCTGTGTCAGCCGATGATCAATCAAAGACCACTTTTACTTGCCCTTTTGGTACTTTTGCTTATAGACGTATGTATTTTAGTTTATGTAATGCACCTGCTACCTTTCAAAGATGCATGATGGCTATTGTCGGTGTCAAAACCGGCGGATCTCGGGTAGGGGGTCCCGAACTGTGCGTCTAAGGCGGATGGTAACAGTAGACAGGGGACACGATGTTTACGCAGGTTCGGGCCCTCTCTATGGAGGTAATACCCTACTTCCTGCTTGATTGATCTTGATCATATGAGTATTACAAGAGTTGATCTACCACGAGATCGTAGAGGCTAAACCCTAGAAGCTAGCCTATGGTATGATTGTTGTCTATCTATCGACTAGCCTGGCCTCGGTTTATATAATGCACGAGAGGCCTAGGATAACAAGAGTCCTAGCCGAATACGCCGGTGGGGAGGAGTCCTTGTCTTGATCGCCAAGTCTTGTGGAATCTTCCTTGTATGCGGCAGCTGTCCGGACTGGCCCATGAGTATACGGCCATGGGGATTCTCGGCCGAATCCAACTGATCGGGAGACGACGTGGTGAGTACCCCTAGTCCAGGATACCGTCGGTAGCCCCTGAACCGGTCTTCGTTAGGGACGCTCCTCGATTCTTCCGAATTGTTCTTCATCTTCGGTCGTCGGTCTTGAAAACTGGTTCAACAAATCTTCTCATCTTCGATCTTGAGGATCGCCGAAATGCATTCGACGAGTTTACACGTCGGGTATCCGAGGAGCCCCTTTAAGTTTACGGCCTTTATCAATGCCTTGTTATTTTTATGCCACACCTCGGGTTTGAAGTTATCCCCGGGAGGCAGTGTCCTCTTGCGTCCAAGCTCTAACACCGGACTACATTCGAGGTATCTTTTGCTGCCGAGCACCAACGCTGGACTGCTTCCCAGCTCTATCGCCGGACTATGTATCCGAGCTCCAACGCCGGACGGTATCCGAGCTCCAACGCCGGACTATGTATCCGAGCTCCAACGCCGGAAATGCCCTCTGTGGAGCCAGCCACTAGCGTCCGAGCTTTATGCCGGACTGCTTCCGAGGTGGTGCACCACCCCGAATGTGGGCCGATTTTTGTCAATATTTTGGATTGGTGCAATTTATTCTCTGCCGAGATACATAGCCAGTAGCCCACAAGGTGTGTATCGGTCTAAAACCCGAGATGCCCATGAAGGATGACATAAGACCGCTGATCCCCGTAGCTGCTGAGACTCAGGTTGATTTGTGAAATCGGTCTGAGGATCAAGTCCTAGCTCGGCAGAATACTTCGAGACACAAAAAGCGGCGTGCTCAGTCCTCAAGACTCAGGTTGGGTGCGGCCGACCAACCCGAGGATCAAAATCTCCTCGGAAACTGTATTGCACTTAAAATTTTCTGCATAGAACAGGCAATGCAAGAGCCCCGAGACATCGGTCGGGTGGCAACACCAGATCGGGGATCGATGTGCCCTTTAATATTTGTAAATAATAAGCCCGAAGCCAGTGAGCCCCGAGCCTTCATGCGGGCACGGGTGGCGAATTAAGGATCGATATCCATAGTAAAATCACAAATTATGTGTAATGACTCTATGTATCCAAGTACTTTACGTCATTAATGCTCGGATCCGCATTGTACAAAACTTTGTTGACCGACCATTGGCTTCAACCTCCTCGGCCAGTAGCCGAGGAGTGTTTGTCCTACTTTATAAAGCCTTTATGAGGGCAAAGATTTACGACAAACAAGGCAATCTGGCCATACGGTGTTATAAACAAAGGTACGCAGAGAGATATGTTATATTACTGTTTAACAGAAGAAATGTCTTCCAAAAAAAATAGTCCCGCTATCGGTTCCTTTCTTTGGGTTGTCATGCTAAGCATGATCATGAAACCTCAGCTCCAATGTAAGAGCGAAATATTGAGGATTTAGTATGGGAGGCCAGTTACTAGCCCCCGGTAGTGTTCGGCGACAGTCGAGGTCAAGCCGGAAACACTTCGGCCAATTTTATGAATGGCCCGTCATTTAATATAGTCATCGGATCGCTGACCAGTTTACACCTATTGTGATAGTCAGTTTTCGGCTTTCTCCTTTGAGGTGCTTGACCATGCAAGCTGGAAGCACAATCGCGATGGTTCTCCTTTGCACACCTAGCCGAACAAAGCGGAACGTAGGAGGCAAGCGCTGAGCTGGGCAACCCAACTATTGACCAAGACACAATTGGCCGATGCATATATAGCAATATCCGAGAATGTTTTTGCCGAATCTCTAAAGGTGCTCGGCGTTGCACTGCGAGACTTGTGCTGAAAACACACAAATAGTTAAAAGTGTCAAAAGCTTGGAAAACCAAAAAACGTCAGTAAAACATGACGTCCGAACAAGATCAAGTGTTCGGTGCCAATCCGAAAATTGGACTTTAGAAAAAAAAGTGCTTCTGCCGTGCTTTAACTTTGCAACGACTAAGAGGAAAACGCTTAGTATGAAACGGCTCAAATAAACATAAGAGCCCCCAAGTGACTTGGGTAAAAGTTGACTATAAAATGTAAGGTGACATGTAGAATGCCTTCTAGCCGGATTGTAGATCGTTTGTCGTAGCGGACCTTTTCGCTTCAACCTCTGGACCCAATAGTCCGGAGTGTGTCCGAATACCCTCGCGGTTATAAAAACCGGGGCATGCGTGGTGACCAGGCGTAGGGGTCATTAGTGCTTTATCAGACAAGTGCCCAACTAGTTATGTTATATTACATGATTAGTAAGAAACATCTTCCAGGGAGAATAGTTCCGTTAGGGGTTCCTTTCCCTGGGAGGCATGCCCTAAAGTGCATGTCCGGACTGCGAAAAGAGCAGAAAAACATTTGGGGGCAGGTAAATGAATAGGTGAGAAATCATCTTTTAGTTCACCGACCGAGTATTCCCTTAAGAACGCTAGCTTTCGGCTTCACCCGGTCGAGGTACACATCCGGTGACCCGGCAAGAATAATCGCAGAGGTGCTCCCTTTACCACCTAGCCGAACAATCGGGAACGTAGGGGTAAGCACAGAGCCAGCAACCCAGCTTGGCCAAAACTTAAGTCATATCGATGCATATAATGGTGAATAAAAGGTACATGCGGAAGTGTGACACATGTGTTGGGCATAAAGCCAGAATTAATAAGCTTCTATTAAAGAAGCCCCCAGGTATAATGAGCGCGGGTAGCGCGTCAAGTGTGTGCGAACAAAGTTTCGACAAGGAAAATTTTTACAAGCAACTTTTTCCAAAAAAGTATAATGCTTGGTCGAACCGAACACAAGTTAGAAATTTAAAACTTTGAGCATGAAGGCAACTTAGCTGGTTAATGTGTTCGGTATTGACGATGCGGTCCGAGCTTGATGCGGGACAAGGTTCCATCCCCCAAGCCGGTCCCGAGGTGGCGGAGCAAAGAGCTCGGCACTGTGAAGTGGTGACATAGCACGGTCAATGCAGGACGACAGAGTGATGTCGAAGTCCCTGGCATGGGGTAATGAAGTGTTGATGAAGCCCCCCGTCCAGCCGAGGTGACGTCAAAGGATATAGTCCGACTGGATAATGTTCCTCAGCACAAAAAATAGTGCAAACCAGAGATAATAGTAATAAAAAAAATCGTTGCATAATAAATAATTTATGCAAAGTGAGTTATAAAAGAAATATGGTCTGGCGCCGAAGTCAATGTCGATGCAGGTCGGCGTGATGGACACTAGCTTGAAGAAGCAGTAGCGCGGCCCTGCCGATGCAGGTCGTGACGTGGTCGATGCCGGCTTGATGAAGCGACCGTGCGGCGATGCCGGTATGCCCGCTCCGTGTAATCCGTGGGGCGGCGATGTTGGTGATGATTTATCCTTCACGATGCTGGACTCTTGTTCGGCTTGCCGAGATGATGATCCGAAGAAGTTGAGCTCGACTCAACAAAGTGACGACGTGACTAGCGCAGGTCGGCAGCCGTGGAGCAATATTGCCGGACTGGTTTGACACCAGCATGATATTGAAGATCATGTTCAAAAGATTTTTAAAGTTAGTGGGATGTGTCCGGGAACAAAACACAATACCCCATACAAAACTTCCTTCAAAAAGGATGTCCGAAATCCCGTTCATAAAAAAGACGAACTCGGATCGGATTTGTTTTCGCGCAGAAAACAGATCCGAAAAGTGATGCACTAATCGGAAGGTTCCCAGAGTTTGGACGGTCGGATCGAGCTGAAATTTTGAGGGGTGGTAGGTATAGGAATTCCGCAGCCGATCAACGGTTGGATCTTCCACAGGAAGTCCGAGCTAGAATCTAGACACCACGCCCTAAACTCGTCCGGATCCTTGTCCAGATTCAATGCGGCTCCGGTATACCGGAGATTGCCAGAGATTCCTCCATCGGAGCTCGGACGCAAGAGGACACTGCCTCCCGGGGATAACTTCAAACCCGAGGTGTGGCATAAAAATAACAAGGCATTGATAAAGGCCGTAAACTTAAAGGGGCTCCTCGGATACCCGACGTGTAAACTCGTCGAATGCATTTGGCGATCCTCAAGATCGAAGATGAGAAGATTTGTTGAACCAGTTTTCAAGACCGACGACCAAGATGAAGAACAGTTCGGAAGAATCGAGGAGCGTCCCTAACTTGAAGACCGGTTCAGGGGCTATCGACGGTGTCCCGGACTAGGGGTACTCACCACGTCGTCTCCCTATCGGTTGGATTGGGCCGAGGATCCCCATGGCCGTATACTCATGGGCCACCCGGACGGTTGCCGCATACAAGGAAGATTCCACAAGACTTGGCGATCAAGACAAGGACTCCTCCCCACCGGCGATTCGGCTAGGACTCTTATTATCCTAGGCCTCTGGTGCATTATATAAACCGAGGCCAGGCTAGTCGATAGATAGACAACAATCATACCATAGGCTAGCTTCTAGGGTTTAGCCTCTACGATCTCGTGGTAGATCAACTCTTGTAATACTCATATGATCAAGATCAATCAAGCAGGAAGTAGGGTATTACCTCGATAGAGAGGGCCCGAACCTGGGTAAACATCGTGTCCCCTGTCTGCTGTTACCATCTGCCTTAGACGCATAGTTCGGGACCCCCTACCCGAGATCCGCCGGTTTTGACACCGACAGCTATATTCTCTGACTTTTGTGAAAAGATTTTTGAGGTTTTCATGGACGATTTCTCCGTTTATGGATCCTCTTTTGATGATTGCTTGAGCAACCTTGATCGAGTTTTGCAGAGATGTGAAGAAACTAATCTTGTCTTGAATTGGGAAAAGTGCCACTTTATGGTTAATGAAGGTATTGTCTTCGGGCATAAAGTTTCTGAAAGAGGTATTGAAGTTGATAAAGCCAAAGTTGATGCTATTGAGAAGATGCCATGTCCCAAGGACATCAAAGGTATAAGAAGTTTCCTTGGTCATGCCGGTTTTATAGGAGGTTCATTAAGGACTTCTCAAAAATTTCTTGGCCTCGACTAATTTTTTTTAGAAAAAGATATACCATTTGTCTTTGATGATGATTGTGTAGAAGCATTTGAAATACTTAAGAAAGCATTGATCTCGCACCTATTGTTCAGCCACCGATTGGAATTTACCTTTTGAATTATGTGTGATGCCAGTGATTATGTTGTAGGTGCTGTTCTAGGGCAAAGAGTTGATAAGAAATTAAATGTTATTCAATATGCTAGTAAAACTCTAGACAATGCCCTGAGAAATTATGCTACTACTGAAAAAGAATTCTTAGCAGTTGTATTTGCTTGTGATAAGTTCAGACCTTATATTGTCGATTCTAAAGTAACTATTCACACTGATCATGCCGCTATTAAATATCTTATGGAAAATAAAGATGCTAAACCTAGACTTATCAGATGGGTTCTCTTGCTACAAGAATTTGATTTGCATATTATTGATAGAAAGGGAGCTGAGAACCCCGTTGCAGACAACTTTTCTAGGTTAGAAAATGTTCTTGATGACCCACTGCCTATTGATGATAGCTTTCCTGATGAACAATTAAATGTCATAAATGCTTCTCGAACTACTCCATGGTATGTTGATTATGCTAATTACATTGTTGCTAAATTTATACCACCTAGTTTCACATACCAGCAAAAGAAAAAGTTTTTCTATGATTTGAGACATTACTTTTGGGATGACCCACATCTTTATAAAGAAGGAGTATATGGTGTTATTAGACGTTGTGTACCTGAGCATGAACAGGAATAGATCCTATGCAAGTGTCACTCCGAGGCTTATGGAGGACACCACACTGGAGATAGAACTGCACATAAGGTACTGCAATCCGGTTTTTAGTGGCCTACTCTTTTCAAGGATGCCCGTAAGTTTGTCCTATCTTGTGATGAATGTCAAAGAATTGCTAATATTAGTAGATGTCAAGAAATGCCTATGAATTATTCACTTGTTATTGAACCATTTGATGTTTGGGGCTTTGATTATATGGGACCTTTTCCTGACTCTAATGGATACACACATATTTTAGTTGTTGTTGATTATGTTACTAAGTGGGTAGAAGCTATTCCAACTAGTAGTGCTGATCATAACACCTCTATTAAGATGCTTAAAGAAGTTATTTTTCCGAGGTTTGGAGTCCCTAGATATTTAATGACTGATGGTGGTTCACATTTTATTCATGGTGATTTCCGTAAAATGCTTGCTAAGTATGATGTTAATCATAGAATTGCATCTCCTTATCGCCCACAGTCTAGTGGCCAAGTAGAATTGAGTAATAGAGAACTCAAATTAATTTTGCAAAAGACTGTTAATAGATCTAGAAAGAATTGGTCCAAGAAACTTGATGATGCATTATGGGCCTATAAAACTGCATATAAAAATCCTATGGGTATGTCTCCATATAAAATGGTTTATGGAAAAGCATGTCACTTACCTCTCGAACTAGAACATAAGGCTTATTGGGCTATTAAAGAGCTCAATTATGATTTCAAACTTGCCGGTGAAAAGAGGCTATTTGACATTAGCTCACTTGATGAATGGAGAACCCAAGCCTATGAAAATGCCAAGTTGTTCAAAGAAAAAGTTAAAAGATGGCATGACAAAAGGATACAAAAGTGTGAGTTTAATGTAGGTGATTATGTATTGCTATAAAACTCTCATTTAAGCTTTTTTGCAGGAAAACTTCTCTCTAAATGGGAAGGTCCTTACGTTATCGAGGAGGTCTATCATTCCGGTGCCATAAAAATCAACAACTTCGAGGGCACAAATCTGAAAGTGGTGAACGGTCAAAGAATCAAACATCACATCTTAGGTAATCCTAGAAACCAATGTTATTGAAACTGTAACCCCAGAGGAATACATAAGGGACACTTTCAGGAACATTTCAGACTCCAAAAAGGAATAGGTATGTGGTATGGTAAGTAAACCAACTCCAAAACAGTGCTAAAGGCAATTTTTCTCCGTTTTACAATATTTAGAAAAATAGAAAAATAAGAAGCAGTCCGGGAAGGACACGAGGGCTCCACGAGGGTGGAGGGCGCGCCCTACCCCCTGGGCGCGCCCCCTGCCTCGTGGGCACCTCGTGCGCTCTCCGGACTCCGTTTTCTTGCACGATACGTATTTTGGTCGGTAAAAATTCATTATATAATCTCCCAAAGGTTTTGACTTATGTATCACGCAAATATCCTCTGTTCTTGTTTCGAGTTGTTTTCTGTCAGGGTTGTCAAGGCCAGGCATCATGTCGTCCCCCTCCTCCAACAATGGTGACAATGATGCTTGGCTAATGAAGATAGAGTCAAGAGGGAAGAACCTATGGAGATCAACAAGGATGAAGGGATCAAGAAGGCCATGGAGGACCAAGTTCGCAGCAGAAGACACCCTTCAACTTGATCACAATCTTCTTACCCCAACTGAGATCGAAGCTTTCAAGATGATTGAGTTAGCTCGTATACAAAACAAGTATCTTACACGTGAAAATATTTTGTTGAAGGAGCATATAGTTGCAGTCAAGGGCATTATCCGCAAGTTGGAGGATCTCTTATGCTCGATGTGCGACTACCCATCATCACCACCATCTTCCTCACCAACAAAGGAGATTTGATCACATGGGTATGGGCACTCCCCTTGGCAACTGCCAAGCTTGGGGGAGGTGCCCCGGTATCGTATCACCATCACATCTCTATCTTTACCGTTTTTCTTAGTTCGATCCTATTAGTAGTATCTTGATCTAGTAGAATAAAGTTTTGGTATGATCTAGTTTTGAGTTTTGCTTTACGATCCCTCTTTATAATCGAGTCCGTGAGCTATATAATAAAAATTAGTGTTGAGTCAAGGGTTTGATTATTTTGCCATGATCTTGAGGGGAATAAAAGAAAAGATAAAAGAATAAAAAGAAACAAAGATATCATATTGATCTTATTGAGGGTAATGACTTCACATAGAAAGAGTATGATGATTAAAAGTTGTTGAGAGTTGGCAAACATAGCTTTGGTCATCGTTGCAATTAATAGGAAGTAATAAAGAAAGAGAGGTTTCACATATAAATATACTATCTTGTACATCTTTTATTATTGGGAGCAATCATTAAAATATGACATGCTAAAGAGTTGATGTTGGACAAGGAAGACAACGTAATGGGTTATGTTTTCTTATATCTGAGATAAAGTATATTGTCATGAATCATCCAACATGTTGAGCTTGCCTTTCCCCCTCATGCTACCAAATTCTTTGCACCAAGTAGAGATACTACTTGTGCTTCCAAATACCCTTAAACCCAATTTTGCCATGAGAGTCCACCATACCTACCTATGGATTGAGTAAGATCCTTCAAGTAAGTTGTCATCGATGCAAGCAATAAAAATTGCTCTCTAAATATGTATGATTGATTGGTGTGGAGGAAATAAGCTTTATACGATCTTGTGATGTGGAAGAAATAAAAGCGACAGACTGCATAATAAAGGTTCATATCACAAGTGGCAATATAAAGTGATGTTCTTTTGCATTAAGATTTTGTGCATCCAACCCTGAAAGCGCATGGCAACCTATGCTTCCCTCTGCAAAGGGCCTATCTTTTATTATTATCTTCTACCTTATGCAAGAGTCATGGTGATCTTCACCTTTCCTTTTTACATTTTATCCTTTGGCAACCACGGGATGTTGGAAAGATCCTGATATATATATCCTACCTACCACCTGGTGGTAGTTACCCCACATCTCTCTCTCTCTCTCTCTCTCTCTATATATATATATATATATATATATATATAGGGAAAATCCATCCTACCACCTGGTGATAGTTACCCCACATGTCTCGTATACTACCATGTGATACTATATATACTATTTTATTATTTTAAATATATTCATATAATATATCTAAGATATTTCAAAACAGGTTATATGAAAAATTTTCATATGAGTCCATAGTTTTTGTTATATTTGTGAAATACATACATATTTGTACGTAAAAAAAGCATACTCAAAAAATGGTACATACTACCGAAAAATTAATAGATATACTACCTAATAATTGTTATATACAACATACTACACATTCATACTCTCGGTTTCGACAGATACTACATACAACATACAAAACGCAAGTGGTGGTAACTACCACTGCTTGTAGTAAACATTTGTCCTATATATATATATATATATATATATTGTTGACATTACCCTTGAGGTAAAAGGTTGGGAGGCGAAACCATAAGCCCCTATCTTTCTCTGTGTCCGATTAAAACTCTGTAACCACAAGTATTGCATGAGTGTTAGCAATTATGAAAGACTAAATGATAGTTGAGTATGTGGACTTGCTAGAAAGCTCTGACATAGACTCTTCCTGATGTTATGATAAATTGCAATTGCTTCAATGACTGAGATTATAGTTTGTTGGTTCTCAATAAAGTTTTTGATTCATACTTTGCATTGTGAATAGATTATTACTTGAGCATAAGAATCATATGATAATATCCATATATGTTGCTATTATAAGAATTATCATGATGCCCTCATGTCCGTATTTTATTTTATCGACACCTCTACCTCTAAACATGTGGACATATTTATCGTTATCGGCTTCCGCTTGAGGACAAGCGAGGTCTAAGCTTGGGGAAGTTGATACGTCCATTTTGCATCATGCTTTTATATCGATATTTATTGCATTATGGACTGTTATTACACATTATGTCACAATACTTATGCCTATTCTCTCTTGTTTTACAAGGTTTACATAAGGAGGGAGAATGCCGCCAGCTGGAATTCTGGGCTGGAAAAGGAGCAAATATTAGAGACCTATTCTTCACAACTCCAAAAGTCCTGAAACTCCACGAAAGTTATTTTTGGAAATAATAAAAAATACTGGAAGAAGAATCTACGTCAGGGGGCCCTCCACCTGTCCACGAGGGTGGGGGCGCGCCCTACCCCCTGGGCACGCCCCCCTGCCTCGTGGGCCCCCTGTTGGCCCTCCGGTGGCCATCTTCTGCTATATGAAGTCTTTCACCCGAAGAAAAATCATAAGCAAGCTTTCGGGACGAGACTCCGCCGCCACGAGCGGAACCTTGGCGGAATCAATCTAGGGCTCCGGCAGAGCTATTCTGCTGGGGACACTTCCCTCTGGGAGGGGGAAATCATCGCCATCGTCATCACCAACGCTCCTCTCATCGGGAGAGGGCAATCTCCATCAACATCTTCACCAGCACCATCTCCTCTCAAACCCTAGTTCATCTCTTGTATCCAATTATTGTCTCATAGTCTGGGATTGGTACCTGTAGGTTGCTAGTAGTGTTGATTACTCCTTGTAGTTGATGCTAGTTGGTTTATTTGGTGGAAGATCATATGTTCAGATCTTTTATGCATATTAATACCCCTCTGATTATAAACATGAATATGATTTGTGAGTAGTTGCGATTGTTCCTGAGGACATGGGAGAAGTCTTACTATTAGTAGTCATGTGAATTTGGTATTCGTTCGATATTTTAATGAGATATATGTTGTCTCTCCTTTATTGGTGTTATGTGAACGTTGACTACATGACACTTCACCATTATTTGGGCCTAGAGGAAGGCATTGGGGAGTAACAAGTAGATGATGGGTTGCTAGAGTGGCAGAAGCTTAAACCCTAGTTTATGCGTTGCTTCGTAAGGGGCTGATTTGGATCCACATGTTTCATGCTATGGTTAGGTTTACCTTAATACTTCTTTTGTAGTTGCGGAGGCTTGCAATAGGGGTTAATCATAAGTGGGATGCTTGTCCAAGTAAGGGCAGTACCCAAGCACTGGTCCACCCACATATCAAATTATCAAAGTACCAAACGCGAATCATATGAACGTGATGAAAACTAGCTTGACGATAATTCCCATGTGTCCTCGGGAGCGCTTTTCTCTATATAAGAGTTTGTCCAGGCTTGTACTTTGCTACAAAAAGGATTGGGCCACCTTGCTACACTTTATTTACTATTGTTACTTGTTGCTCGTTACCAATTATCTTATCGCAAAACTATCTGTTATCTATAATTTCAGTGCTTGCAGAGAATACCTTGCTGAAAACCGCTTATCATTTCCTTCTGCTCCTCGTTGGGTTCGACACTCTTACTTATCGAAAGGACTACGATAGATCCCCTATACTTGTGGGTCATCAGACACCACTATGAAGATATTTTGTATGCCATATACTATACAGACCTATACCAATTTATTTAAGGATACACATATACAAATACACCATTAAAGCACTGTCACCATATAATCCAAGTAAACATGGATTTTCCCGTTTCTTATTTTCTCGCATTTAAGTGAGTTCGGTTTAAATATGTTTTAATATGTATGTTAAAAAAACAAATTTTATTACAAAAAAAATTTGAATTGCTCACAATATGATATCTATGATCGTGATTTGGCAAAATACATACAAATAAGTATTAAAGTTTAGTATAAATAGCTATAACAATCTCACATAATGAAGTTTAGAAAAGAATCGGGTCAGGCACAAGTCTTTTTAATGTTGACTGTAAATAAATTTCAGATTTCAAGGGGCGATGAACTTCTTCACCAGGTCTCATCTACTTCTCCCTCGAGCGCTTTCCCACACGTCTCCCACTTGTGCCATCTAGCGCGTAGAGCATCTAGGGCAGTACCATGGTAGTGTGGGGCGTGCTCGCTACCGATGCAGCGAGCAATCACCTCATGGACCAGTACCTTTCCGGCCTTTGCAGAGATTCGCCTCCTGAACACCGGGCGATCGAGCGGCGAGCGGTGCTGGTGAACTTCGCCCATCGTACACCGAGTTCGAGCTATAAAAATAACCACAGACTCTCTTCTCTTTCTCCATCCCCACAACGTGCCTCATTCCTTCCCCCTAATTTTCACCTTTTTTCTTCCTCCGGTGACAAAAGACCGAGAGGAGGCCCCCAATGGAGGACGTGATCTCAGAGTTGATCCTTAGTTCTCATAGCTGGGCTGCTAGCAGCATTGCTTGGCTTCTCTATGCTTTTGTGTGCAATGATCCTAGATGATCGCCATGACGCTGCTGCCCGAGCGGTGGCTCTCCGAGGCACTATTGACCCTGCCAACGGAGGGAAATATGCTTGGTAGTGCTCTATCTGAGCTACGTAGGAGATATCATATTGCTCTCCTTCATTTTTTTTGGCCTTTCGCCACTGGAGGCAGATATGCTTGGTAGTGTTCTACCTACGCTACCAAGGAGATATCATATTGCTCTCCTTCATTTATTTTTATTTTTATTCCTTCTTTGGGTGGTCTCATCTTGACGGTTTCATGTTTTTTCTTCTTTGTGCTTGTTGACCTTGTCACATGTTAAAGGTATTATGCAATATAGATCTGTTGTCGTTTTCCTTGGCGGTTATATACTTTTTGGAAAGCATGACAGATAGATAGCACACCAAGGTGAACCAATAATTGTTTATTAGTCAGTAAATCGTTTGATTATATACTTTTTGGAGAGCATGACCGATAGATAGCACACCAAGGTGAACCAATAATTGTTTAATAGTTAGTAAATCGTTTGTATATGCGGTGGATTAGAACTTGGTGTTTCACAAATTGTACATAGCTAAAGGCTGCACATGTTTTTTTTCAACGGCAAAAAAGTAAAATGAAATCGAACTGCATAGGCAATAAATAAATACAAAATCAAACACATAAAAGAAAACACACATGACCTTAGTTAGTAGACCACAACCAACATACATGACATAGAAGTACAAAGACAGATATTTTTACACATGGGAAACTACGAAATACGACCTGATCTCCTCGATGCAACGACAACGTCTAAGCAATCTTGTTGGACTTGCTTGATGCCGCACCATCATCGATTTTAATTTCGGCAAGCTTCAGATTGTTAACACCCCTTCTCCGTCCGTCCGCTTGGACATCTCTAACCGTTCAGCGCAATCCTCCAAGATGGCATTAGCAATCGTAGGCTTCACTGGTTCCTCCCACGGCATCAGGCGTGTCATGCTGGAATCTACGGCAGCGAAGCACTCCTTGAATGCCGAAGGTTGGTTTTTGTTGTGCACATGAGGAACCATAAGCTGTAAATTGGTCAATAGAAAAGTTTACATGTTAATTTATCAGTAGGTAGGAAGTGCAGTATGTAACCATGCACCTAAAAGATTAACACCTTTCCACATTTTATGTCGGTTTTAACCCAATAAAAAAAATCATAAAATCCATAATAAACCTAGCATAAATCAGTAAGCAATAACAAATTTGAAAGAACTAACCATGTAAGAACGAAACTATAAACAACGAACGATTTCTTCATAGACTACGTTCCTTGTGATTGGCGAATGTTCTCCGTTCTCATCTTCAATTAAGAATTTTAGACCCTTCCGGAACTGCACAAAGGATCAAAAGCATACCAACCAGAATTGGAATTGAGGAAATCGCTCATACAAGAAAAGGAATCAGCATATGTGGAACCAAAAAAAATTAGATGCTTCTAAAACAAAATTTCGTTGGAAAAAATTTATAGAAAAACTTATTTGAAATCTGCCCAAAAACTGGACAAATAACAAAAAACTTAAAAAAATGCAGCTGGCCCGGCGCGTGAAGCTGCTGGTCTCGGCCTACCGCAGCTCGGCCGTCCTTGGCTCAAGAGCCAGCTGCTGTGGCGCCGCAGCTGCTTTGGGCTCGGCCAGTAGCAGGCTGCCTCCCGCCGCAGCCGACCTCATTTTCTTTCGCCCCAGCGGCCCACAACGCATTAGGGTTAGGATCCCAACCGTCCATTTCAATCCGACGGTTCGGCGCCGTTTTCGCCAGATCAAAGCTCTGACCCGATCGATCCATCAGAAACCCTAACGCCATTCTGCCCCCAGCACCTCTCTCGCTCTTCCATTCCTCTCTCGCCCGCCCGCTCGGCTCCGATGCGCACGCCACCGCCGGCACGGCGAGCCAAGACGGAGCGGCGAGCCAGGGCGGCACCGGCGAGGCAGCCCCTTCCCCCTCCCATCTCCGTTTCCGCGCGAGAGAGAGACAGAGAGGCGCTCCTCGTCGCCGCTCCTCTCTCTAGCTACCACACCGCCGCGCGTGGACGGACACCACGCAAAATAGGAGTGCCCGCCGGTTGGTTCTTAAATCACACCGGCATGAGGAACCGGAGCAGCGCCGGCGGCGCCCAGTCACCAAGAGACCTTGGAGGCAACGCGTTGCGAACGGGCCTCCAACACCGCCGAGATCCATGGCGGCGTACGTGAGCTCCACCAGCAGGGCGGCGCGTACGGGGGCTGCTGGGGGACGGATTTGAGGAGAGGTGGTGGAGCTCACAAAGAAGCAGCCTATTTATAGCCACATGGGCACCGATGCAAACACACCAGCACACTCTGGAAAGCACGGCCAAAGCGGCACCAAGGATAACCAACAGGCAACAGCGGCCGGAACCGAAAGCGACACAACGTCTCACCAACAGCGGCAGGAACCGAAAGCGACATATCGATTGGGCAGCAACCGCCGATATGCAAACTGACGACCAACCGAGATACGAAGAAACATCGAAACAGAAAAAAGTGTCGGGGCGCAAATTCCATAGTGACAGCCTACCCCACATGCAGTACGAAAATGCTAAACCCACCAAACGAACCGCGACAGCAGTTCAAAAAATTTGAAACAAAAAAATCGAATCCACAAGGGGTTTCTACACCGCCCCGTACCAAAAAAATACCACGTGCCACAACCAAAGTTCACCATGGGTCACTTTCATCCAAATGAATGAACCTCAAGGCGAAAATCTTGCCTGATATAGAGGCTTGGGTATGTGTACTAGTAGCTAGCTATAGCTCGACCACACGGAGGAGTCAAAATTTCCGAATGGGACGTAGAGATTGGTCCGAGCTCGGCAACGTTGGTGCATGATCAATGGTGGTGGGAGGTCCACTGGGTCAGGCTTTACTACGTACGTTACGTAATACTACTTCTGCGCACACTTGAACCGATCCACGTTTCAAAGTCGAGAACCGGTGGCTGCATCGAGAAAAATGAATCCGGTCGAAACCCCTGGCTCCTCAGCGATTTGCGCTTCCTGGCCGTTGGATCGAATTGCTTGATGTGATCTGAACCGTCGGATCAAGCCCTGGAATGACCTCGTCCGTCGAATAAAAAATAGTTACTGCTGCAATGAACAGTTTCACCCCGTTCGTGCCACCGCGCGTAAATAGCCTGCCCTGTCGGGGGCATTTTCGTCATTTCACTCGCACGGGTATAAAAGGGCCGGCTCCCGTGGAGGCAACCCTAGCCGGCTCCCCTCCCCCTCCCGCGCGCCTCCTCTCCCCCTCTCTCTCTCGTTCCCTTCCCCTCCCCTCGCGCCTCCTCTCCTCCCGCCCGCATCGCCGCCGCCGCCGCCACCGCCACCCACCGCCTCGAACCACGCCGTCGGCATCCATCCACTGCTCTGACGCCGTCCAGATGCGCCGCAACAGAGCCCCCCAGCCCTCCTGTCCACTCTCTCGATCCTCAATGTCGCCACCTTGGTCGCCGGCAGATTCCGGCCGCTCCGGTGAGCTCCGGCACCGCCCAACACACACATGGCTGCTCCTTGGCGAGCTCTACTAGCTTCACTGCGTCGGTCTACTTTTCCTTGCCTCCTGAGGTCGTCCCCATCGATTTCCCCCGCTAGGGTTTCGGTGGTGGAGGTGGACCTCGCCTCCGGCGGTCGCCTTCTCGTTGCCCCGATCTCTCGATCCCCATGGATGCGTCCCTGCAGAAGAGAAGATGCGGGCCAGTGGATTCACCCCTTGGGGGGTCGATTCCTCCGAGCCGGCGGTCTGCAGGGCCGGCTGGGAGCGGCACGTACCCCGTCCAAGCGTCGGTGGTGACGGCCCCGCGGATCGAGGCTGACCCCCAACGGCGCTGGCGCTGCGTCGGGTACTTCCTTTGCCGGCGCCACCCTCCACCCCTTCTCCTCCGTGTTCCTCTCACTGCCTATGTCGCAGGTTCTTCTCCCTTTCTCTCCCTCACTCTCTCTCTCTCTCCCTCCCCCTCTCTCTCTCTCTCCAAGGCTGACTTGCGGCTTGATCTATTGTTTTTTAGGTTGCTGCTCGCGGTTGGTTGCAAGGATAGGTGTTGCGGTGGTGAATTTCTCCTAGGAAGGTTTGTCTTCAACCTCTAGAGGTTTGTCTTCGACTATGCTCCGAGAGGTGTCACGGTCTGAGAGGATACAATGGGATGGCCATATATGCTAGAGTGCTTGGTAGCCTGTTGTTAACTCCTGCTCATAACTCCTAAATTTGTTTTATATGTGTGCATATGGACAAATTAGTGGGCATGATTTATATGTGTGCATATGGCCAAATTCTCTGGGAACAGAGTGACCCCTCCTTTCCTTCTGTTTGGTTACACTTTGTGCCATCGTTTGATTGGTCGACGGGCACAGAAAGAAAGGGAGGACAGATTGCTTCTTGCGTAAGTTAGTGTTATATTTTTTGTCTGAATTTTAGTTTACATGACACGACAACCAGTGTGTTTTTCGGGGCAAATGACAATTATAGTAACTAAAATGACCCCATTAGTAATATCCATTATCTCTTTAATTAAGCCTTAGAAATCAGGACATGTGATAGATGGTCTGCGGATTTTATTTCAGAATATTGTTAGCACAACATGCATGATATTCGTGCATTAGCCACATGTATGTTAGTCCCAACTCCCCAAATGACTTTTTTACTATAGATGGTACCACTAAAATATTTTGAACCACATCTAAATTTCTCATTTGCTTCTTTGTTTACATGACTCAAGATGCACTTGATTTTCAAACTAAAAGATTTGGAAACAATAATAGTTTTGGTTTGGTTTTATTCAACAACAGTTGCATATCCTTGCTACAATATGTGATATAGTCTGTTCTGACTATCATGCTTCTTAATTTCCAATATATTAATCCAACAATTACAACATAGCCTGATAGAGATTCTTATATTTCACTCATTCTTTGGTTTAATTTTGAACTTAGCTGTTTTCATGGTTTGTTGTGCAACCATGCATCTACATGATGGTCTGCCCGTTACTTACACATGTGAAAAGCGAGTGACGCATGTCAAGCTGCTGGGAGCTCAGGGCACGTTCATCAGCTTCAGCTGCATCAGTGCAACTGTAAGTATCTTTGAATTTGTAGTCAACTGAATGCAAAATCTCAAGTGTATATTTTCTTCTGAAATGTTTATTCCGGTTGTGTGTGCTTTTTGCTTCTAGAGAAATGCAGCGCTGGTCGATGGTCCTGGTGCCCTCTTGTCCGACATACATTTATTTATGTATTTGACGCACCTAGTTAGTTCATGTTGTTATGGTGTTCAAGAACAACCAGATACTGCAGTTAGTATTCTACTCTACGTAGCCTCTTTGTCCTGGATAGTGCACAGGACAAATGGTAAATTTATACATGTGAGCTCAGGGTCCTCATGGTGATGCATGTGTTTACTTCTGTTTGGCTTTTGCATTTATGTTTGGTTGCCTTGGCCTCAAAATGTGCAGGTCAGGCATCTCCCCCTTTTAGATAAAAGCAATACTACCAACTTCATTAAGCTTTTGAGGTCGATTCGCCTTTGCCAAAAAAGGAATGGAATATTTCTAAAAACAAAATAGAAAAACAATTAGTTCAGCCTAAAAACTACTGTGCAAAACTATTGTTTTGTGTAAATAATGCATCGCATATTTTTTACTGTTGGCAAATGAATTATTTATGTATAATTACTACCAAATTATCGGAATAATAAATCTACCACTCGCTCCAATTATTTGTAATTATGGGTTAGGCTTTTCTTATCTAAACTACTTGATGTGACAAAATATCTTAAACAAGCTCTGTGATTTGTATGCTCTCTTATATTATCAAAGATGATTGCACTTATATGATATGTTCGATACTTCCTATATACTCCGAAAGAAAAAATAGCTGATGTTCCGCTCCCTGCAGGCCTGCACTCGTGTCACGCCCTTTCCTCTCCCTGCCGCCTCGCCTCTCTCCCTGCCTGCTCGTTGCCCCGGTCGTCTCTGATGGTGCTCCTAGATGTGCTATACATCACCTCCTCACGTCCTTGGCCACTTCAGTGCCAATGGCTTTCGTGCTCGTCGACGGGATGGTGCAAGGTGCAACTCCGACGTGGTTCCTAACTGGTTGGATGGCGTTCAGGCGCAACCCCGGTGCCCTCTGAATACTGCCTCGGCTACAACCTCCCTCTATGAGCTCCATCTTCCCCTGCTCTGCTTCGGCTACTATATGGGGCATGGCCAGGGCTATGATGATCAGTTATGGCTGATATAGGCATGCTCTCAAGCAGTCGAGGCACTTGTGGGTATTAATTTTGATCCTCCCTCGTTTCTTTGAGCTATTTTGATCACGTTCTTATTTTAGTGGCTCTGTCCTTGGATGGTCATTTCTAATGAGTGATAACCAGGGCAGTTAAACCCTCGTAAGAACATATTGATCCGGTGATCCATCCAGAAATACAGAAATAAGTCCATCCAGAAATAAGAATAGCAGCTCCTCAGGCCGCTCCTCAGCGATTTGGGATTCCTGGCCGTCGGATCCGGTTGCTTGATGGATCTTGGGCCGTCGGATCTGGTTGCTTGATGGATCTTGGGCCGTTGGATCGACCCCTGTAACGACCTCGTCCGTCGCATAACAAAAAGTTACTGCTGGAATGAATAGTTACTCCCAAAATGAGATATCTCGTGCCACCGCGTTTGAATCACGCCCCCATCGGTCGGAAGCCATTCTTGCTAGGGCGATGATGATTAGCCGTGGGTATCAAGTTGGGTCCTCCCTCTTGTCTCTATAATCCTTTTTGATCCTGTGATACTTATTGTTCTGTCCTTTGGATGGTCATTCTTATTGAGTGATAACCAGGGCAGCTCCACTGTATAAACAAATTGATCTGGTGATAAGAGATGAAGATTATATGATCGAGGAAAGGAAAATATGAGCCCATATGCATTGAACCCTGAACCCTTTTTATTCGCACGTGCCCCACAGGTCGGAAGACATCCTTGCTAGGGCGATGATGATTCGCTGTGGCTGAAATAAGTGTGCCATTGAGCAATCAAGGCACCTGTGGGTATCAAGTTGGGTCCTCCCTCTTGTCTCTAGAATCCTTTTTGATCATGTGATACTTATTGTTCTGTCGTTGGATGGTCATTCTTGTTGAGTGATAACCAGGGCAGCTCCACTGTATAAACAGATTAATCTGGTGACAAGAGATGGCGGGGGTAGATTATATGATCGAGGAAAGGAAAATCTGAGCCCACTATGCATTGAACCCTGAACCCTTTTTATTTGTATTTAAAGGTGTTGCTTATTTATGCTCTAGTGTTTATAGCTGTCTTATGTGAATATTTCTTCTCTCTCATACCTTTATTGCATATAAGTTGTTCTTGACCTTTATTGTTTGTTGTTGGTCCTTGATTTCATCTGGTTAAGAGTAAACAAGTTGTCGATTCAATGGCTTGTTTTAATTTGTTGATAAACCAGCAGAAACCAGTAGTAACCTGCTGGACAGAGGGAGTAGCAGGCAACTCTGATGAATACTAGCAAAGCTGTGGCTATTCTATGAATTCATAGTTCCATAAGTTATTGTAGTTGTCTCTGCTTTTGGGAATGTGAGTTTTGATTGGATACATCCTTGATCCTCATCAGAGAAGTAGTGATCTCCTATTATTGGTTTGTTGCTTTTCACTGCCATATTCAGTTAAAGTTGTCACAGCCAATTTATTAAAATATGTAATAAGTGGATTTTCTTATCAGCAATGTTAGTCAATGTTTTCGTAACCATGCTTAATTTACTTTGATTGAAAGGTGAAACCATTATCCATGAGAATTGAGCTTATGGCTTGCTGTTCTTTCAGACTTACCCAAACCCATTACAGGACCACCCAGCATAATTAACTGTCAAGTAAGGCTTGTCTTGCATACATATTGTTTATTTTATTTTCCAATCTTTGTTCTGAGTATGCATGTTGTATATGTAACACTGAAACTTCTGTTCTTAATGGTACCAGGCAGTATTTTGTCAATGAAGATGACACTGTACCACAAAAGGTATATAAAGTTTTCTCAATATTTGTACTCTTTACTGGGTTACTGTAGTTAATGGCGGATTTACAAGTAGCTATATTTGCTATTGCAGGTTATTGTTCAAAAGAATAGCCGTTGGGAGGTCACTTCCATCATGCTGGACCCCGTCAGAGGGTAGGATGCACTTGCACCTTGTTTGATTTATTGACTGAATCACTAAAGTCTTGGCTGACAAATGGGTGGTAGGCAGGAGGGGGTAGAACAATAGAAGAGGACGGGGGAGTGTGGATGCGAGCTGGGAGGGCGGCATTGCGAGGAAGAAGATGGTGGGCTTATCTGCCAGCAGACCGCACCGGAGGCCGCCGCCATAGGGACTGATGAGGGCATCGTGATGAGGTGAGCCTCCTTCTGCCAGTGCGGCTCCCCTTCATGGTGCTGATCATGCTTAGCCTCTCTCTCACACACACTAATGCTCCTTCCATCTCTTGTCGTGCAGGTTGCCGCTTTGGCCATAATAGAGGGGATCCGGCAGGCACGCGCGTCTCCCATAAACATGCCTAATTTTATATTCAGAGGTAGCATTGATCTACTTGCCTCCTTCAAAAGGCCATATGTGTGGCTTTGTTTAACTTCTCTTTCATATCCAGTTGTTTAGAAATATCTCTGCTAACCTACTAGCACTTAAATACGATTAGGTATAATGTGAAGCATTTGCTTCACTTGGTTGACAGAAGTATCGATTGTTGGATCATTTATGTTGCTATATGTTGCAGGAATGTATCCATGAACTGGGAAACCTGTGAACTATTTGATATGCCTTTTATATGTTGCTTTTGGTATTGACTTGTGCCTCTTACATGCTCTTGTGTGTAAAAAAACTCAATTCTGAAATAGTACATTCAATTGAAGGCTAGAAAAGATTTAGTGGTTATATCATGAGTCACTACAAGCGCCTATTTATTGAAACATATTCCCAGTTGTTTCACTTAGGAATTATGACTTGATTTATATTCATTTTCTTCAAACTTGCACCAGTCAATATTTTTATCTCTTAGCGTTGTCTAATCAACATTTTTGTTTTGAATGCTTTGGTGAAACCTAAGCAGTAAACTCATGGCCACACTCTCTCTCTAATGGCGAAACCACATCTTATGTAACCACCACTCTTTTATCGAGGTTCCACATGGCCTATATTTTTAATGTTGGTACTTCTTATCTAAAGGAAATAGATTGTGACCTCCATTTTGGTTCGGGTTAGGCTTTAATATTTTTGAGTCAATTATAAGTGTCGATTACATTGGGAAGATAGAAGCCAATTATGAAGTCTTTCTATTTGTGTATAAGATAATTGCTTTAAAGCCAATTATGAAGTCTTTCTATTTGTGTATAAGATAATTGCTTTATCTATTTAGTCGATCCTTGCTGTTATTGAAAATAGATAGTGTCCATGATGGAGGGTATCATTTCCCCATTAGGGTTGTAGTACTTGATGTATGCGTTGTATTAGAGACGTGGTTGTAACAACCAACCATAACTATTGTTTTTGATTTCCTTGGATGAAGACACTTTTATGTGACAACCATATTTTTACTAATACATAGGGGGGTTTCAGAAATGTTACTTTTGTTTATTGAAAACAAATTACTATGATTCCAGGAACTCTTGGATTACAAGTCCTTATGTTTTTTTGGATTCATGAACCATGGGACTGGACTTTCATTCGATGCCACCAGCTCCTGTGATGCACCGTGTAAATTATGTGATCTCTCTCGCGTTTTGTGGACACGTCCCTTTTGTCACATCTATCCATCCTTTTGTACTCGATATCTACAGTGTATGAACATTGTATTCTTTGATTTACCCTGTATATGAACATTGCATCCTCAAATGTGTTGTGCTACCGTTCTGGTGGCTATGGAAATGTGTTGTACTATAGTTTTGGTATCCATCTATGATATCTTGATCCTATTACATGTGAACGTTTCTTCTTTCCTTTATTCTGTTATATCCTGATAAAGCCTGGATGTCTACTAACTTGACCATTACTTGCTTCGCCACATCGTTAGGACCGGCACCCTCGCGCCAAGGTGCGATGCCTCCATGCTTCTATACAATTTCGAAAGACAAGCATATGTTGCAGTATGTATGCTACTCTATGTACCATCTTTGTCCTGGATAGTGCTGAGGATGAACACAAATTATATGTAATTGGCTGGTGCTTGCTTTACTTAGGACGCCCACTATTCTATTTCTGATTTCTTGCTTGGTCATGTACATGTCTACCATATTGTACTTAAAGTTTCTGATGTACACATGTTTCAGCCACAAACATGAAAGCAAGTTGTCCCTATAAACCCATGATACCCACAAACATTTTTAGATCATTATTCACAAGTGTCATGTAGATCATTATTCACAAACCCAGCCACAACCATATGCTAAACATGGATTTCTACTTAGTATTACGTGCTTGATCAAAATGTTGGGACCGGCATCCTTGCGCCAAGGCGCGATACCGATCTAGTCTAGACGAGACTGGGCTGACCCGCGGCGTCGCGTGCTGCAGAATATTCCAGCCTCGATCGTGTCTAGATAGATTTTGTGGAGCCACTCATCAACAGTGAAAAACACGCACGAAATGTGTGCTTTGCCGGATGCTGATTAGAATCAGCTGGGTGTTATGCAGCATTTATATATTTCTACTTTTATCACCCTCTCTAGGAAGTTTGCTTTTACAAAGTCAATAGAACAATCGCACACAAGCAGATGTATGATCACCACCTTATTAACTTTATTTTTGTAGAGGCAGCATCTACTACTCCCTTCAGTCCATACTATTTATTGTTGCTTCAGTACAACTTTGTAGTATTAAAATTGTACTAAAGCAACGATTAATTAATTGTATTGAAGGGAGTATCTTTTTTAAAACCAGCGGCATCCGGTCGGACTCGATGTTAGGTGAATTACTTATACTATGCCACGTCGCACGCTGGTCGTTGGACTTGAGATAATTGGTCTGATTTATATATTTATAATCTTCAAAGAATCCAAGCTCCCTGAGAATATGGAGCTGGGGTTGATTGGAATATTGGATGCATTGTGTGGGTCGCATTTGTCATTGGATGTGTATCAATTATTCATCATCTAGGTCCGTATGTTAGTTATTCACGGCATATCCTACTTAAATGTACGATGATTTCACATTGTTGCCTGATCTGCCATATACATGGGTATCTTGCAATCTCTTATGCGCATTTGATGCTCAGAATGCGGTTTGAACATATTATTTGGTGAGACCCCGTACACTTTTTGAATTCACGATCTAATTATGCCCAAACTTGATACTATTATACTCGAGAACCATCTAGCATATTTTTTTTCATACACTCTACAACACTTTATCAAGTTTTGTGCATAATAAACTACGGACAAATACCACAAAAATATATATGAACACATTAACGGATGGATGTTGAGTGATGCCATACTTTTTTTTGCTTGGATTTAGAGTTAATTTTATCTGGACTAAATATTATCTCAAAGAACACCCAAAATATAAATAATCAACAAAATATAACTTAGTCATAGTTTTGGTCAAAAGATGTATTTTCAATTATTAATGCTAGAATTGCATGGAAATGTGTAACTTAATATATATGAACAATTATGTTCGTTCAACAAGTAAGATTTTAAAATATTATTTAAAATGTAATAAAAATATCACCAAAAGAATATATTTAGTGGTAAGTAAAAGAAGTTCAGTATTATGAATATATAAGAAGTTTGATAACAAGATCTCAAGCAGCGGGAAGATCTATCGACAGTTGCATTGCACCTAAGCCTTTTATTTGTTTCTCAAGTAGCGTTCAAGCGTTTCTAAACAAAAAAAGTTGGCGTCTAGCTAACACCTGGCAAACGCAAAAGGGAGACGAATTTACATCTAAGTATCCTACCAATCTGCTAGCTTACACATCCATCTATCCTACAATGTTTCTTTACACAAGTTGTGATTCAGGACAGCTTATTGAGCCCTCTGAAGTCCATGGCGTCCACGCATTCCCCTGCGCCTTTGTGCTTGTTGAGCATCCTGAGCAGCTCGGTGGTCTTCTCCTTGGTTGCGTCCCTGCAGCCAACCTGCAAGAGAAGCAGCAGCTTCTGGAAGGCTCCGACCCGCAGCGCCTCCACCAGGCATTTCGTCGCTGCGCCCTCGTCGCCGCCGGCGTTCTTGCCGAGCCTCCACATCGCCGAGACGGCGAGCTCGGTGGCCAGGTCGGACACGCGGAACATCTTCTTGACGAGGATGGGCACGGTGAGCGCGTGCATGCGCGCGCTCGCGGCCTTCCTCCGACGCGAGCACGGCGTCGAGCAGCGCCAGCGCCTTCTCGGCCACGCTCTTGTCTGCGTCGACGAGGGACTCGACGAGCACCGGGACGAGCCCGGTCCTGGCTACGCGCGCCGCGACGCGCTCGTCGGAGCGCGCCAGATGGTAGGCGGCGACCATGGCGGCCTTGGTAGCCTGTGGGCAGATGGGAGCCTTGATGATCTTGACCAGCGCGTCCACGATGTCGTCGGCTTTCACGCCCAAATCCGTGCATGCTCCGTCGCACGAGGACACGACCTCCTTGATCGCCATCACGGCGTTGAGCCTTCCCGCCAAGCTTCCATTCTCGGCGATCGCGACCAACGAGCCCAGCGAGCGCGGCGATCCCAAGATCCTGGCGGTCTCCCCGTCCAACGGCGCCATGCGGACCAATGCCGCGAGAACGTCCTCAAGAACACCCCCGGCCGGCTCGCCGCCGCCCGCCGCGAGCGACTCGAGCGCCGCGGCGAGCACGCGGCCAGTGCCGATGGACGCGAAGCAGCGCCGGTTCCTCTCGCTCTCCCTGGCGAGGGCCCTGACCCTGGCGACCGCGGCGGCGCACCGGGCGGCCGCGCCGGGGTCGCCGGCGCGCGCGGACTCGGCGACCTCGAAGAGGAGCTCGGAGGCCTGGACGGGGGTGACGGGGATCTTGGGCGTGGGGATGCGCTCGACGCCGCGGGAGCGGTTGGCGACGCACCAGTCCTGGATGACGCGGCGGATGGCGTGGTTGGGGACGAGGTCGTCGCGGCGGAGCGGGGCGTGGGTGACGGGGCAGACGGCGGCGCGGCCGGTGTCGAGCCACGCCTCGATGCTCTCCCGGTCGTAGGTGATCCCCGTGGGCGCCGTGACCGGGTCGCGCATGAGGTCGAGCGAGATCGGGCACCGGAAGTGCGCCGGGATGGACAGCTCCACCGCCACCGGCGCCGCCGCCTTGGTCGCCGCCCTCCTCGCCCTCCGTGCCAGCAGCGCCATGGATCGATCGGCCGAGGAAGAGAAAGGGTAGGTGATAGCTAGGTGGTGGTTCGATGGATGGGTGATGGGGACGATCGAGCAGAGCGGGCGTGTTGGGCGCGTGTGGCGGGCAGCTGGGTGGGGTGGGGGTGTGAAGAGTTGAATACGAAGACTGGAGTGGTGGGAAGAAGGGTTCAAATAGGGGAGGGAACGGACGGGTAAAGGTTTGAATCGGGAAGGTTGACGTTGAATGGAACGTACCGATGTTCACCTATGTTTGAATGAAAAGGGGGCGTAAGCCGCGGGTAGGAGGAAACGGTCGGGTTGGTCATGCCTTACCGATGTTCACTTCTTTTTTCTCCTTTTTTTTTTTGAACTTCTCTTTTCTTTTGATTTGAGGACCTGCCTATGCGCAGTTAGGTGCCAGCATGGCCTTCTTTTTGAGCAAAGCAACGTGAGCATGGCCCTTCTTTCTTTCTCCAAATACGAAAACAGTTTATCTAATTCACATCCAGTAGCGAAGCTTCGTGTAGACAACGGGGCAATGGCCCCCTTTTAACTTTTACAACCATTGAAGAGTATGTTCTATTTTAGGCCTAACTAGTGTTTAAACTAGAGATTAGCCCATCCATCCTTATTAATTTGCCTCCCTTCAGCTAATGACCCCCTTTTGAATTATGCTCAAGCTCCACCACTGTTCACATCTAAATGTTTTCTAAGAATGTCAAATCTAAGCTCCCACAAATAACGCAGCCACAAGGAATAAAAAAAGTTGGGATAAAAAAATAAATCACAAACATAGTGGACATCAGGTTAGATGTATCCTAGACAGACCCATACAAAAATATATATCAATAAAAAATCAGGATGTTGGACCGAATATTCTTGATCCAACCCATCGACACACCCAGCCTCTAGAAAGGAAGGGGAGGAAGAGGATGTGATAAGGCCCGGGGGGGGGGGGGGGGGGGTGGGGGTGGGGGGGGGGTGGAAAGGTAGGCAAGGAGGAAAATACCCCTCGAAACCTGAGTGTAGATGAACGTGATACGAAAAAAGTTAGCAATTCAAGGAAATAATTTTTAAAATAGTTTTTCTGAACAAACTTAACCTACCGGTGTACTCGTATAAAAAAGTTCTGCGAATGAAAAACTCCCGTCGACTTCAAGTCAAAAAAAAACTGCAAACAAAAGGAGTGAATAGTAACTTTGATGTAGTACTCCCTTCGTTCGAAAAAGTTTGTCCCTTAAATGGATGTATTTAGCACTGATGTATTAGTGATACATCAGTGCTAAATACATCCATTTGAGGAACAAGCTTGGGACAAGCTTTTTCGGATGGAGGGATTTTTTTTCACCCACCATACCATAACATCATACTTTGGCAAAAAAGATACGTGAGTGTAAACACTTGATCATGATTGTTTATAGAAAAAATCATGAATTTTTGTATCTTCTTTTGCAGTTACTAAATTATTTTTCAATTCGAATTTTTTTTTGCGAGAAAACTTACAATCTATTCATCTTCCATCACGGCAGTACAACAAACACTAGAAATAATAAAAAATACATCTAGATCCGTAGACCACCTAGCGACGACTACAATCACTGAAACGAGCCGAAGACGCGCCGCCGTCATCACCTCTCCCTCGCCGGAGTCGGGCACAACTTATTGTAGTAGACAGTCTACACCTAGGTTCCAAACGTGCCCGTCCAGGGCAAGGAAGAATAGGTTGAGAGGAGGAGCTTCGAGCGATAGCACTAGATCGTGGATGTCACCACCCTACCATTGTTTTTCTGCTCTTGTTGTTCTTTGCTCGGTAAAGTTTTTGAAATCTAAGAAGTTGTGAAATAACTTTATTATTTGAATAGAGTTCATCCACGTGCCTAGTTTTCATCATTTAGGCTAGTTTTCGCCAAGGGTCATATTTTTATATTAGAACAATATATATTTGTAGGGGGTGCACAAGAAATTAACATCCTGATGCAAATGTTTCAAAGTATTAATGGGGGCAAGTTGTTGGTCCAGAGAGGAGTAATACATACAACAGAGGCACGTTACCGTGAAAATTCAGTTATGTTTTTTTTTTTTGCACGTTGATGACTTTGGCCATGTTGCCTTGCATCAAATTCAGTAATATTATGGATGTATGCATTCTTAGATGCAGAGGGCCGGAGGTTTAACCTTTTATTTTGAAAGAAAAAAAATCACACTCACGACTTATAAAAAAACAGAAAAAGGAAAGGGATGTACATGTAGATAAAAGGTAGACTTGTCATTGCAACTTTTGGCAACAAGTTATGACCATTTCTAAGCCGTGCAAAGATCACAAAAGGACTTGCGTTAGAATACACAACACAAGCACCTAATTTACTGCAGAAAAAATCAATTCTATTTTGTACACAGCTCATATATTTGTAGATGAATTTGTTCTTTGAAACTCAGTATTAATTCACACCCATAACTTACAAAAAACATTAAAAAGAATGGGTCATGGGTCATACGTGTAGGTAAAAGGAAGCGATTTTTAATTTTTATTTTTCGCAAAAAAGGTCAAGACTTGTCATTTTAACTTCTGGCAACATGTTATGACCATTTCCAAGGCGTGTAAAAATCACAAAAGGACTTGCGGTAGAATACATACAAATCAATTCTGATTTTTACACAGCCCATATATATTTTAAGCAAAGTTTACAAAGACATGTTTGTATCTTCATGTGAATTTTTCCTGTTTTAGGAAATTTGGAAGTTACGATTTCGTTTAAATTCCAAAAACAGGATCATATGGACCCATGTTTAGATAAATACTTTTGCAAACTGGTCATCATATCAGTTCCTTCAGGAAAATTGGAAATGACCGGGACAAATAGCTGTGACGTAGATAAGCGGTAAGAGCATCTCCAGACGTTCGGCCCCCCAGGGCGCATAAAAATCGCTCCCTGGGGGCGAGCCGGCGATTCGTTCGGCGCTGAGGGCGGTATTGCTTCCAGTCGTCGCCCCTAGTCGTCGGTTTTGGCCCATTTTTGAAGCCCCATTTCAGGGAAAAAGGTCCACATGGGCAAGAATAGGCCTATATTCGGCATGGTTCGCCGTGGCTCGGCGTTCAATTATCAACATAAATATATTTTTATCACATATTTCATCACAGAAAATTCAAATACTTCAACAAAATAGTACAACAACAAATAGTTCAATACAAATTATATAGTTCAACAAATAAAAACTCATATTTCATCACACGTCGCGCCCGGTGTCGCCCTTTAGCCTCCATAGGTGCTCTATCAGATCTTGCTGCGCTTGATGATGCACCTGTGGGTCTCGGATCTCCGACGCATACCGAGGTAGGCAGTCCAGGTTGTCGGTAGCTGGTGATCTACTTGGGCAAGAGGACCCTGCTGTGGTATGGTTGATGTCAAACATCGGCTCTTCCTGCCGCTCTCAATGATCATGTTGTGCAAGATGACGCAGCAGGTCATGATCTTCCACATTTGATCTTTCGACCAGGTCCGAGCGGGTACCGGACAACAAAGAAATCGAGATTGGAGCACACCAAATGCCCGCTCGACATCCTTCCCGCAAGCCTCCCGAATCTTCGCAAACCAGGCGTTCTTGCCTCCAGCACATGGTTTTGATGGTCTTCACAAATGTCGACCATCTCGGATAGATGCCATCACTAGATAGTACCCCTTGTTGTAGTGCCGCCCATTGATCTCGAAGTTCACGGAGGAAAATGACCTTCAACAAGCTTGGCAAAGACAGGAGAGCACCGCAAAGACGTTGATGTCATTGTGGGTTCTGGCAATACCAAAGAAGGAGTGCCAAATCCAGAGGTCATGTGTGGCCACCGCCTCAAGTACCACACTGCAACCGCCTTTGGCCCCTTTGTACATCCCCTGCCAAGCAAATGGGCAATTCTTCCATTTCCAATGCATGCAGTCGATGCTTCCAAGCATCCCAGGAAATCCTCTTGCTGCATTCCGTGCTAGGATCCGAGCAGTGTCTTCCGTATTGGGTGTTCTCAAGTATTGCGGTCTAAACACTGCCACCACTGCCCGACAGAACTTGTAGAAACACTCTAGGCTGGTGGACTCGGCCATGCGCCCATAGTCGTCCTATGAGTCACCGGGAGCTCCATATGCAAGCATCCTCATCGCTGTCGTGCATTTCTGGATGGAGGTGAATCCAAGTTTGCCAGTGCAATCCATCTTGCATTTGAAGTAGTTGTCGAACTCCCGGATGGAATTCACAATCCGGAGGAAAAGCTTTCTGCTCATCCGATAACGGCGCCGAAATGTTCTGTCGCCGTGAAGTGGAGCATCGGCGAAGTAGTCGGAGTAGAGCATGCAGTAGCCTTCGAGACGATGTCGGTTCTTTGCTTTCACCCGCCCCGGCGCCGAGCCACCTCGCCGCGGCTTTTCATTGCTCGCCCGGCGGTAGGGCGGCGAGCACCATGAGATGCTCTTCTTCACGGACGCCGGCCTCGGCTTCCTCCTCCAAAGAAGCGGGCGAGCACTTCCTCGTCATCCGAGTCCATCGCCGAGGCAGGAAAATCGCCGAACACCTTGCGCGCGTTGGGCGTGCACCCGCTGCTAAACTGCCCCTCCGCGGCCGGAAACACCCAGCTGGTGTCGGAGGGGCTGTCGTGGCGAACCTCTGCTATTTTTCCGGCGGGGAATGGCTATCTACCGGTGAAGGACGGCGGGGCGGCGCCGGGATATACCCAGTTGCAGCCGAGAGCGCGGGGGGTGGGAGGTGAGTCGGGGAAGAAAATCTTGACTTTTCACCTGACGGCGTGGGCGGCCAGCGCTTTTCCCTTCTGCGGAGCCCCTAAGCGCCCCAGCGCTGGTTAACCTGCGGTCGCTGGGCGGAAAAAAGGGCGAACCGGCGCTTTTCGTAAATCGAGGAGAGAAGCTGGACCGTTTTTAAGCCGGCGCGAAAAAAAATCGCCTGGGGGGGCCTGTTGGGGCCGCGGCTGGAGATGCTCTAACTTAGTTGGGCTGGTAAATTATTATCATTGAACATTTCCATCTCTCCCAGTGCTCATCTGTTGTGAATAATTCAGCAACTTGCCTTCCATCGTCAGCTTTTGATTGCAAGTTATTCCTGAGTCTGATGTATGTTTCGTCACTAGGCGATCTCTCTGAAGAATTGAGTGGTAACTTGTTGAGAAGTTTTGAGTTCTCCACGGAGAATGAACGGTTGCCAATTGTGGGTACTAACTTGTGGTGGACTCCCGTAACGTTGACTGTGTTCCAGTTTTACGAAATGTAGTTACAGTAGCTCCTCACCGCAGTTTGGTAGCCTAGCGAGATAGTCTAGAAACCAGTACTAGTAGTAGGTCAAACCACATGCGCTACTAGCAGTTAACTTGATGCTACAGAGACCCTACCAAAGTCCGACATGGATTGCCTGAAAGCAACTCGGTCAAGACTACATCACTGAGTTGCTTTCGTTTAGTTTTAGCAATTAGAGCAGTTGGTTTTAATTTTTATTTTAGCAGCATATTTATGTAAAATGATAATCATTGTCAAAATCAAGGCTTCATTTGACCCGCAAAAAAGAAAAAGAGGCTTCATTTGTTTTTGCAGGCTTTTGACTGGTGTGCCAATGCAGGACTGAGGTAAAACAAAAGAAGTGCAAAAAACACTATAGCTTCAGTTCGTTTGCTCCATCTAAGAGCATAGTCATCTTTTGGAGCGATGCAGTTCTCTGAACATGTTACTACTAACATTCTTCCATTCTAGAAGCATGTTGTCAGGCGAAACAAAGCTGGACTAAACAAATCCCAGTGGGGGAGTGGGAGGGCTCGCCTGTATTCGGTTCAGAATGTCTCCTACACGTGCTGTTTCCGCTCCCGATCGGCCCGTGTTCCGCAGTGTGGAAACGAAATGTAGGTATGCATACTAGGACTGAACAAATTGACCCAACTGAACCAAACTTTCAGTTGTTCCGCCCGGCTGGCCGTAGCTGACGGACGTTATCTACGTTCCGTTTTCGGTTGTTTCTAGAAAGAAAGAAAAAGGATCGTTGCTCATCGGTGGTCCGTCCCTGGTCTTCCTTCCTTCCGTTCCATGGAGGTAGGCCGACGGGAGTTGGGCTCTTTTAACTAGGACCAACGACGACGCCGGCCCTTTGCGTGCCCAAGCCACGCGCTCGTTGCGACCGGAGTTAGGATAAACAAAGCGGCCACAGTCGGACACTTCGTCGTGATAATAATGCATGTTTATCCTCGTACGGATTAGTTTATTTTCTGTCGCGCTGCCACGGACGGGACGGAACGCGGTACGTGGCCGACGTGTTTGGTTTGCGCCTCCGACGAGCTGCCACGCGGTTTGGCTTACTCGACGCGTGAGTGTGATCGGGAGAGGAAGGAGGACACCGTCGGGATCGTTCTTCTTTCTTCCTCTTTTTCTTTCAACCCGGACGGACGTTCTACCTACGTCCGGCGCGTTCGGGCCGGCGGCGACGAGGTTCACATCGAACCGGTCCAAACCACGTCACCGCGTTGGCGTGTTTTACCGCGGGAGGCGGTGGATCGCGGCTGCCGACCGCGATGCTTTCTTCCACTGTTTTCAGCTTGCGTGCAGATACAACATGTTTTACTGCCTGCTAAACCATACGATGTGAATAGTTTTCACCGCTGCCGTTTGAGATACTCCCTTCTTTTTTATATACAAGGTCAGAAACTCAAATTACAGGTATCAAGTTAAAATTTAATACATATTTTGCAGCCCAACTTTACTTTTCGTTTACTGAGATCATTAATACACCACATTCATGCAAGAAAATTAAGTAGAAGAAGTAGCTTAGTGTCATTATGACTACATGCATGCAAGTAGTAGTAAACAAGTTGTTAGTATGAGAAAACATCATTAATTATGCTTCAATTACTGTTGGTGGTCTTATATAGATGTAAAATGTATATTTTATAATGGCCTTGTATAAGTAAATAGACGGAGTAACGATGATAGGAATCTCGGGGACACTCCATCGCACACCTCCATAGAGCATCTGGAACGCTGACCCTGAACCTCCTGCAAATGTCCAAATCCAGCTATCCGGACATCCCAAGACATCTACGACGTCCCGCATTTTGTCCGTGACCAGTTTGGTGCCTGTTTTTCCGCATACTGAAAGTAAAATGGGAGGGTTTAAGGAGTCCGGAGACGAGCCACATAGGACTTCGACACCCGTGGCCATCCAAAACTAAGGCGGAGCCCGCACTTGAAGCTGACCGCACTATTTTTGAGGCAAAGCTCGCTTTTCTCATCCCTCTCATCTCTTTCATCCTGCCGCTCCCCAGCCTAATCCCGCCCTTTTTCGCCAGCGTAGCCACAATGGACCCATACAAAAAGCTGCCGAAGACAACATGTGAGGGATCCGACGAAGGTGGCCGCCCGAAAGATCTACTCGGCGACACGGCAAACCCGGCGCCTCAAACAAAAACTAAGAGCATCTTCAATAGGCGCACAAAAGTTTCACGCGCTAAAATAGCTTTAGCGCGCCACTGTAGCACTTTTAGCGCACCGGGCCCAACATTGGTTTATCAAATGCCCAAAAACACGCACCCAAAAAAACACGTAGTACAAATTGTGAAGCGTGCGCAATCCGGCGCCCCAAATTTGCAGCATGCGATGGCGCTTTTTAGCGCACAAACCTTTTTTGCGCGTGCACTATTTTACAACTTCTGCTAGAGCTGTCCGGCGCTCAAAAAACCTGAATTTTAGTGCACCGAGCAGTTTTTAGGCGCCTGTTGGAGATGCTCTAAAGGAGGCGGTGCTGCTAAAAAAGAAGGGCGACAGGGGTGGCGTTGAACGTGCAGGGGGGCATGGTGCAGGGGACGGGACGTCATCGCCGCCCATGCACACACCGTCCCGACCGGAACAATACAAGCCTCCCTACTTCAACGCCGCCCAGCAGCTCGGCAGGCTGTCCCCGACATCTGCCGCCGGGCACGTGCATTATTGCGTCGATGTCAACGCGGCGCCGCTCCTTTTCTCAGTGTCTGCATCGCTGCAACTTGTTCGATCGCGAACGCTGGGCGTGGAGCAGCTCGGTGCCCGTTCTTTGTTCACTGGTATGTCTTAACCAGGGGAGCCGGGGTATGACGACGCAGACAAGGATATGATGGAGATGATCCACGAAGGAAGGGGAGGCGAAGGCTCCTTCGAGGACGGGTAGGTGGATGACTCAGAGAAGGAGGTGCACGCCCAATAGCCGAAAACGCACACACAATGCAGCACGTACACCCAGACGGGTAAGAGCATCTCCAGCCGTTGTGCCCCCCAGGGTGCCGAAAAAGAGCGGCCTGGGGGCGAACCGGCGCTAGATCGGCCCCTGGGGGCGACCTAGCTCAACCACGCCCAGCGCCGCTTCAACCCGCGGCAAATTCAAACGTAGTCATTCCCGCTCACAAAATAGACGCCACAGTTTGGCGATCATGCGGCCACAGTTCGGCGATCGAATGAAAAGTTCGGTGTACAAAAAGCAGAAAGGACGCGCGTGCGCATCAGACGGCGAGGTCGGCCTCCGGCGTCAGCGGAGTCGGTGTGCGCGGGCTTGGCGGGGTCTCTGTGCTTGGCGGCGTCGGCGTGGCTTCTGTGCTGCGGGGAGTCTTGGCGAAATCATCGCTCGGGCTTCGCGGGGGCGTCGGCGTGGGCGGCGTCCTCGAGGGAAGCTGGTTCAGGATGAGGCCACGCTCCGCCAAGTACCACGCCTTGAACGCCTCGTCGTTGCTCTGGAGCATGTCCGCCCGCCCAGAAGGAAAGCCAGGTCGGTGTTTCTCTTCTTCGCGGCGACGTTGGTCCGGAGTAGGCCGAGCTTGGCGGCGCTGCTCGACATCAACGCCGACCACCGCACCTCGGTCTTCTCTTCACGGCGACGGGCGGCCGGGCGTCAGGCGGTGCTCGATGGACTCCTGCACTCGAGCGGTGGCCGCGTCGGCGTGTTTCCTCTTTTTGGCACCTTTGTTGCCGTCCGGTCGCCCTTCTGACGCGTCCGGAGTCGGCGCGTCCGGCTTGTAGGTCTCCTTGGCCTTGTCGAGGATGCGTCGGACTTCTGCCCACTTCTCGCACTTGTCAATGTGCTTGTAAACATGGAGGTACTTGAATTCGACGTCATTGTTGCCCTGCCGATACAGGGCGAACATGCGCAACAACTGCGCGGAGGAACAAACAGTTATCTGGCGCAAACGACGAAGAGAGGCGGGAGACCGGCATGGCATACATGATCCTCAACGCTGGCGCCGCTCTCCGGGCGAGCCCCGACCTCCTCGACGACCCCATGCCATTTGTTGCACTCCCCCTGGATATGCCCCCAATGGTTCACCATCGCCTTCGACCCGCGCTGCATGTAGACGCCTTTGAAGTAGGGGTCGACGAGCTTGCGCTCGTCGAACTCGGCCTTGATACGCTCCCAGTACGTCTCGGTGCTCTGGTTCCTGCCGGTGGTCGGGTCGAGGCAAACGACTTTCCATGCTTCGGCAAGGCATTCCTCCTCCTTGACGCCCACTTGATGCGCGACTCGCCTGACCTAGCCGCCCGCTTCTTCTTCTTGCGCCTCCTCGCCGGAACAGTCGCCGGCTCCTCCTCCTCCTCCTCCTCTTCGTCCTCCTCCTCCTGCTCCTCCTCGCCGTAGACATAGCCGAGCTCGCCATCCATGCCGCCGCTGAGATCCACCGTGTCGTCCGGGTTGACGAACCCGGGAGACGCGGCGGCCGCGGCCGAACCTGCCGCGATGATGTCGTCCATGTTGGCCTCGGTCTCGTCGGTGTCGCCGAGGTGCGAGAAGGGCAGCGCGCCACGGCGGAGTGGGGGCGTCGGGGAGGAAGCGTAGGTGGGTGGCGAGTAGTTGTATGGAGGGTACTGCATGCCGACGAAGGCGGGCGAGGGTGTGCGCTGGGCTGGGTGTCCATGGGGGAAGGTGACGTTTGGGTTGAACCCACCATGCGCGTCCCCGTCGGCGTAGCCCGGAGAGGGCAATCCCCATGGCTGCGGCGACGGAGAGCCGACGCCTTGCTGGCCCCAGGGTGCGTACTGGGCGTGGCTGCCGGGTGGATTCATCATCCCCGCGCGAGTCGCCGCGGCCTCGGCTTGGTCCGCCAAAGCGGTAGCTGCAGCCGCGCGTGCCGCATTGTCACGGGCCTTCTTGGCGATGGCCCTGTTCCGCCGGTCAGCAGTGACAGCCTCCCGTCGCTGAGCTTCCGCTCTCCAATCGGCTTTTGTCATGCCCGGGGGCTTGGACGACGGCGCCCTCGGCTTCCTCTGCTTCGGCTGGGCGACAGAGACGGTCGCGGTTGCCGCGGCACGTGGGACGACGTACTTCTTCGGTGGCATGGCGGCCGGCTGGGAGGTGAGCGGGAGGGAGATTGGCGGGAGGAATGGAGAAAATGGGAGGGAAGTGGGGAAAAGCGGGAAGAAACGGCGGGAAGAGGCGCTCGACTCGCCGACAGGGCGGACCCACGCGCCCTTTTCGCTTGTGCCGGCGCCCCAGGCGCCCCCCAGGGCGCCGGGTTCTGCCTGGGTCCGCCGGCACCAGTTTCGGCCCGAGCCGGCGAAAAACGGGCTTCTGGGGGGGGGGGTGATGACCCACAAGTATAGGGGATCTATCGTAGTCCTTTCGATAAGTAAGAGTGTCGAACCCAACAAGGAGAAGAAGGAAATGATAAGCGGTTTTCAGTAAGGTATTCTCTGCAAGTACTGAAATAAGTGGTAACAGATATTTTTGTGATAAGATAAATTGTAACGAGCAACAAGTAACAAGAGTAAATAAAGTGGAGCAAGGTGGCCCAATCTTTTTTGTTCCAAAGGACAAGCCTGGACAAACTCTTATAATAGGAAAAGCGCTCCCGAGGACACATGGGATTATCGTCAAGCTAGTTTTCATCACGTTCATATGATTCGCGTTCGGTACTTTGATAATTTGATATGTGGGTGGACCAGTGCTTGGGTGCTGTTCTTACTTGAACAAGCATCCCACTTATGATTAACCTCTATTGCAAGCATACGCAACTACAACAAAAGTATTAAGGTAAACCTAACCATAGCATGAAACGTATGCATCCAAAACACCCCCTTATGAAGCAACGCATAAACTAGGGTTTAAGCTTCTGTCACTCTAGCAACCCATCATCTACTTATTACTTCCCAATGCCTTCCTCTAGGCCCAAATAATGGTGAAGTGTTATGTAGTCGACGTTCACATAACACCACTAGAGGCTAGACAACATACATCTCATCAAAATATCGAACAAATACCAAATTCACATGACTACTAATAGCAAGACTTCTCCCGTGTCCTCGTGAACAAACGTAACTACTCACAAAGCATATTCATGTTCATAATCAGAGGGGTAATAATGTGCATAAAGGATCTGAACATATGATCTTCCACCAAGTAAACCAACTAGCATCAACTACAAGGAGTAATCAACACTACTAGCACCAATCCCGGACTTGGGGACAAGAATTGGATACAAGAGATGAACTAGGGTTTGGAGATGAGATGGTGCTGGTGAAGATGTTGATGGAGATTGCCCTCTCCCGATGAGAGGAGCGTTGGTGATGATGATGGCGATGATTTCCCCCTCCCGGAGGGAAGTGTCCCCGGCAGAACAGCTCCGCCGGAGCCCTAGATTGGTTCCGCCAAGGTTCCGCCTCGTGGCGGCGGAGTTTCGTCCCGAAAGGTTGCTTCTGATTTTTTTTCTCATCGAAAGACTTCATATAGGAGAAGATGGGCATCGAAGAGCCACCAGGGGGCCCATGAGGTAGGGGGCGCGCCCCCACCCTCGTGAGCAGGGTTTGGGCCCCCTGGCCTTCATCTTTGGCGACGATTTTTCTTTATTTATTTTAAGATATTCCGTGGAGTTTCAGGACTTTTGGAGTTGCACAGAATAGGTCTCCAATATTTGCTCATTTTCTAGCCCAGAATTCCAGCTGTCGGCATTCTCCCTCTTCATGTAAACCTTGTAAAATAAGAGAGAATAGCCATAAGTATTGTGACATAACGTGAAATAATAGCCCATAAAGCAATAAATATCGATATAAAAGCATGATGCAAAATGGACGCATCAACTCCCCCAAGCTTAGACCTCGCTTGTCCTCAAGCGAAAAGCCGATAACAATAAATATGTCCTCATGTTTAGAGGTAGAGGCGTCGATAAAAATAAAATACGGACATGAAGGCATCATGATTATTCTCATAACAGCAACATATATAGATTTTGTCATATGATTACTTATGTTCAAGTGATGATCTTTTCACAATGCAAACGTATGAATCAAAAACTTTATTGGGCACCAGCAAAGTATAACCTCAGTCATTGAAGCAATTGCGATTTATCATAACATCGGAAAGAGTCTATGTCAGAGCTTAAAAGCAAGTCCACATACTCAACTATCACTTAGTCCTTCATAATTGCTAGCACTCACGAAATATTTGTGGTTACGGAGTTTTAATCGGACACAGAGAAAGATAGGGTCTTATAATTTTGCCCCACAACCTTTTACCTCAATGGTAATGTCAACAATAACAATTCATGCTCCCCTACATCCAATTAGATATATATATCATGTTCTTTCCAACATCTTTGGGCTTGCCAAAGGATAAAATGAAAAGGAAAGGTGAAGATCACCGTGACTCTTGCATAAGGTAGAAGATAATAATAAAAGATAGGCCCTTGAGAGAGGGAAGCAGAGGTTGCCATGCGCTTTTATGGTTGGATGCACAAAATCTTAATGCAAAAGAACGTCACTTTATATTGCCCTTGTATGTGGAACTTTATTATGCAGTCCGTCGCTTTTATTACTTCCACAACAATTTCAGACAAAGCTTATTTCTCCGCACTAATAAGTCATGCATATTTAGAGAGCAATTTTATTGCTTGCACCGATGACAACTTACTTGAAGGATCTTACTCAATCCATAGGTAGATATGGTGGACTCTCATGGCTAAACTGGTTTAAGGGTATTTGGAAGCACAAGTAGTATCTCTACTTGGTGCTGAGAATTTGGCTAGCATGAGGGGGAAAGGCAAGCTCAACATGTTAGAGGATCCATAACAACATACTTTATCTCATATATAAGAAAACATAACTCATTATGTTGTCTTCTTTGTCCAACATCAACTCTTTAGCATGTTGTATTTTAATGAGTGCTCCCAATCGTAAATGATGTCAATGATAATATATCTATATGTGAAACCTCTCTCTCCTTATTACTTCCTATTAATTGCAACGATGACCAAAGCTATATTTGCCAACTCCCAACAACTTTTAATCATCATACTCTTTCTATGTGAAGTCATTACTTTCAATAAGATCAATATGAAATCTTTGTTTCTTTTTACTCCTTTTCTTTTATTCACCCAAGATCATGGCAAAATAATCAAGCCCTTGACTCAACACTAATCTTTATTATATATATAGCTCACGGACTCGATTACATAGAGGGATCATAAAGCAAAACTCAAAACTAGATCATGCCATGACTTTTATTCTACTAAATCAAGATATTACTAATAGGATCGAACTAAGAAAAATGGTAAAGATAGGGGTTGTGATGGTGATACGATACTGGGGCACCTCCCCCAAGCTTGGCAGTTGCCAAGGGGAGTGCCCATACCCATGTGATTATATCTCCTTCTTTGTCTGTGAAGGTGGAGGTGTTGTTGATGATGCAGGCTTGTCGTCCACCTTCCATGGCATAGGCTCTCCATCATAGAAGGATGATCGAGTCTCCGGAATCCTCAAATCTGCAGCCAAACTCATCCTTTTGAATCTATATTCATACTCACAGTTTTGATTTTGCAGATCATAGATTTGGGCTTGGAGGTGCTCGATCTTCTCCTGAAGCTTGAAGATGGCCTCCTCGGTGTTCTTGGCATCCGGCTCGTAGTTGTTGGTGAACTCCGCGAGCATCTTGTGGCTAGCGTTAATTCCACGCTCCACCATCCCCTGACACTTGAAAACTTGTTGCTTCATTGCTTCGAGCCTCGCCTCCACGCTTCCGGTTCCCTTTGGTCCCTCAACATCGCGGATGTGCAGCAACCCATCACGCATCTCAATGGTTTGAGGGTGTCGCAGCACCTCCGCGAGGTAAGGGTTGATCACCTTCTCGAAGAACTTGTCCTTGGAAGCACTTGGGGACGTCCTGATGATCTAGATCTGTCAGAAAAACAGCTCGAAACAAGAACAGAGGATAATTGCGTGATACGAGAGTCAAAACCTTCGGGAGAATATATAATGAATTTTTACCGACCAAAATACGTATCATGCAAGAAAACGGAGTCCGGAGGGCACACGAGGTGCTCACGAGGTAGGGGGGCGCGCCCAGGGGGGTAGGGCGCGCCTTCCACCCTCGTGAAGGCCTCATGTCCTACCCGGACTTCCACTTATTTCTTCATTTTTCTAAATATTCCAAAACGGAGAAATATTGCCTTAAAATTGTTTTGGAGTCGGTTTACTTACCGTACCACATACCTATTCCTTTTCGAGTGCAAACGGTCTGGAAAGTGTCCCTTATGTATTCCTCCGGGGTTATGGTTTCAATAATATTGGTTTCAACATTTATGGGATTACCTGAGATATAATGTTTGATTCTTTGACCGTTTACCACCTTCGGATTTGTGCCTTCGAAGTTGTTAATTTTTATGGCACCGGAACGATAGACCTCCTCGATAACATAGGGACCTTCCCATTTAGAGAGAAGTTTTCCTGCAAAAAATCTTAAACGAGAGTTGTATAACAATACATAATCACCTACATTAAACTCACGCTTTTGTGTCCTTTTGTCATGCCATCTTTTAACTTTTTCTTTAAACAACTTGGCATTTTCATAAGCTTGGGTTCTCCATTCATCAAGTGAGCTAATATCAAATAAGCTCTTCTCACCGGCAAGTTTGAAATCATAGTTGAGCTCTTTAATAGCCCAATATGCCTTATGTTCTAGTTCAAGAGGTAAGTGACATGCTTTTCCATAAACCATTTTATACGGAGACATACCCATATGATTCTTATATGCAGTTCTATAGGCCCATAATGCATCATCAAGTTTCTTGGACCAATTCTTTCTAGACCTATTAATGCCTTTTTGCAAAATTAATTTGAGCTCTCCATTACTCAATTCTACTTGACCACTAGATCATGGGTGATATGGAGATGCAATTCTATGATTAACGTCATATTTAGCAAGCATTTTATGGAAAGCACCATGAATAAAGTGTGAACCACCATCGGTCATTAAATATCTAGGGACTCGAACCTCGGAAAAATTACTTCTTTAAGAATTTTAATGGAAGAGTTATGATCAACACTACTAGTTGGAATAGCTACTACCCACTTAGTAACGTAATCAACAGCAACTAAAATATGTGTATATCCATTAGATGCAGGAAAAGGTCCCATATAATCAAAGCCCCAAACATCAAATGGTTCAATAACAATTGAATAATTCATAGGCATTTCTTGACGTCTACTAATATTACCAATTCTTTGACATTCATCACAAGACAAGACAAACTTACAGGCATCCTTGAAGAGAGTAGGCCAATAAACCCGGATTGCAATACCTTATGTGCAGTTCTATCTCCAGCGTGATGCCCTCCATAAGCTTCGGAGTGACACTTGCGTAGGATCAGTTCCTGTTCATGCTCAGGTACACAACGTCTAATAACACCATCTACTCCTTCTTTATAAAGATGTGGGTCATCCCAAAAGTAATGTCACAAATCATAAAAGAACTTTTTCTTTTGTTGGTATGTGAAGCTAGGTGGTATAAATTTAGCAACAATATAATTAGCATAATCAGCATACCATGGAGTGCTACGAGAAGTGCTTATGAGAATTCATTGTTCATCAGGAAAGCTATCATCAATAGGTAGTGGGTCATCAAGAACATTCTCTAACCTAGATAAATTATCTGCAACGGGGTTCTCAGCTCCTTTCCTATCGACAATATGCAAATCAAATTCTTGCAGCAAGAGAACCCATCTAATAAGTCTAGGTTTAGCATCTTTCTTTTTCATAAGATATTTAATAGCAGTATGATCAGTGTGAATAGTTACTTTAGAATCAACAATATAGGGTCTGAATTTATCACAAGCAAACACAACTGCTAAAAGTTCCTTTTCGGTAGTAGCATAATTTCTTTGAGCATTGTCTAGAGTCTTACTAGCATAATGGATAACATTTAATTTCTTATCAACTCTTTGCCCTAGAACAGCACCCTCTGAACAACAAAAGTGGAGACTAATGCTTTCTTAAGTATTTCAAATGCTTCTACACAATCATCATCAAAGACAAATGGTACATCTTTTTGTAATAAATTAGTCAGAGGCCGAGAAATTTTTGAGAAGTCCTTAATGAACCTCCTATAAAACCCGGTGTGACCAAGAAAACTTCTTATACCTTTGATGTCCTTGGGACATGGCATCTTTTCAATAGCATCAACCTTTCCTTTACCAAATTCAATACCTCTTTCAGAAACTTTATGCCCCAAGACAATACCTTCATTAACCATAAAGTGGCACTTTTCCTAATTCAAGACAAGATTAGTTTCTTCACATCTCTGTAAAACTCGATCAAGATTGCTCAAGCAATCATCAAAAGAGGAACCATAGACGGAATAGTCATCCATGAAAACCTCACAAATCTTTTCACAAAAATCAGAGAATATAGCCATCATGCATCTTTGAAAGGTAGCAGGTGCATTACATAAACCAAAAGGCATACATCTATAAGCAAAAGTATCAAAAGGGCATGTAAAAGTAGTCTTTGATTGATCTTTAGGCGACACAGGTATTTGTGAGAAACCAGAATAACCATCTAGAAAGCAATAATGTGTATGTTTGCATAATCTTTCTAGCATTTGATCAATAAAAGTAAGGGATAATGATCTTTCTTAGTAGCTTTATTTAATTTGCGGAAACCAATTACCATCCTATAACCTGTGATAATTCTTTGCAGAATCACTTCATCTTTATCATTAGGGACAACAGTAATACCTCCCTTCTTAGGGACACAATGGACAGGACTTACTCACTGACTATCAGGAACGGGATAAATTATACCTGCCTCCAGAAGCTTGAGTATTTCTTTCCTTACCACTTCTTTCATTTTAGGATACAAACGTCGTTGAGGATCGCGAACTGGTTTAGCATCCGCTTCCAAATTTATTTTATGTTGACATAGAGTGGGACTAATGCCCTTAAGATCATCAAGAGTAATAGCGGCACGGTGCTTCTTCAGAGTTTTCAATAATCTTTCTTCTTCATGCTCTGAAAGGTTAGCATTAATAATAACAGGATATATTTTCTTTTCATCAAGATAAGCATATTTAAGACTACCAGGCAACGGTTTAAGCTCAAACGCGGGATCACCCTTGGGTGGAGGAGGATCCCCTAGGATTTCAACAGGCAAATTGTGTTGCAGAATAGGTTCTTGTTTAAAGAATACTTCATCTATTTCCCTTCTTTCATTCATGAACATATCATTTTCATGGTCTAGCAAATAGTGTTCTAAAGGATCACTAGGAGGTACGACAATAGAAGCAAGACCAATAATTTCATCCTTACTAGGCAATTCTTCCTCACGATGTTGTTTACTAAATTTAGAGAAATTAAACTCATGAACCATATCATCCAAGCCAATAGTAACAACATTCTTTTCGCAGTCTATCTTAGCATTAACAGTATTCAAGAAGGGTCTACCAAATATAATGGGACAAAAGCTATCTTGTGGAGAACCAAGAACAAGAAAATCAGCAGGATATTTAGTTTTCCCACATAAGACTTCAACATCTCTAACAATTCCCGCTGGTGAAATAGTATCTCTAATGGCAAGCTTAATTGTGACATCAATTTCTTCTAACTCAATAGGTGCAATATCATGCATAATTTCTTTGTATAATTCAATGGGTATTGCACTAGCACTAGCGCCCATATCACATAAGCCATGATAACAATGATCTCCTATTTTAACAGAAATAACAGGCACGCCTACCACAGGTCTATGTTTATCTTTAGCACAAGGTTTAGCAATTCTAGCAATTTCACCACATAATTGAATAACATGCCTATCAATATTATCAGACAAGAGATCTTTAACAATAGCAATATTAGGTTCTACTTTAACTTGCTCAGGAGGTGTATAAGTTCTAATATTGCTTTTACGAACAACAGTTGAAGCTTTAGCATGATCCTTTACTCTAACAGGGAAATGTGATTTCTCAACATAAGAGGTGGGAATAATAGAATCATTATAAGTGACATTCTTTTCTTCAACTTTAATAGGTGCAGCTACTTTTACTTCTATGGGAGGATGATATTTAAACCACTTCTCCTTAGGGAGATCAACATAAGTAGCAAAAGATTCACAGAAAGAAGCTACTATCTCAGAGTCAAGTCCATATTTAGTGCTAAACTTACGGAAAATATCGGTATCCATAAAAGATTTAACACAATCAAACTTGGGCGTCATACCTGACTCCTTGCCTTCGTCGAGGTCCCAATCTTCAAAGTTGCGTTTAATTCTATCCAATAAGTTCCATTTAAATTCAATAGTCTTCATCATAAAAGAGCCAGCACAAGAAGTATCGAGCATGGTGCGATTGTTATCAGAAAGCCGAGCATAAAAATTTCAAGAATTGTCACTCTTGAGAGCTCATGATTGGGGCATGAATATAACATTGATTTAAGCCTTCCCCAAGCTTGAGCGATGCTTTCTCCTTCGCGAGGCAAAAAATTATATATATAATTGCGATCACGATGAACAAGATGCATAGGGTAATACTTTTGATGAAATTCAAATTTCAATCTTTTATAGTTCCATGATCCCGTATCATCACATAGCCTATACCATGTCAATGCGTCTTGCTTCAAAGATAAAGGGAAGACCTTCTTCTTAACAACATCATCGGGTATACCTGCAAGCTTAAATAATCCACAAACTTCATCCACATAGAGTAGATGTTCATCAGGATGCTTTGTTCCATCTCCTGTAAAAGTATTAGCCAGCAGTATTTCCATCATACCCTAAGGAACTTCAAAAGGAGTTTCATTTTCAATAGGTTCAGTAGGTTGAGGAGCTCTTTGCTCTACTGGACGGGGTGAAGATACCCCGAACAAGCCCCTCAGAGAATTACTTTCCATAATAACAAGTGGCAAAAAATTTCAGCACACTATATAAATTTTTCCTTACCAAATTCCACTTACCAAAGGCGCTACACTCCTCGGCAACGGCGCCAGAAAAGAGTCTTGATGACCCACAAGTATAGGGGATCTCTCGTAGTCCTTTCGATAAGTAAGAGTGTCGAACCCACCGAGGAGCAGAAGGAAATGATAAGCGATTTTCAGCAAGGTATTCTCTGCAAGTACTGAAATAAGTGGTAACAGATAGTTTTGTGATAAGATAAATTGTAACGAGCAACAAGTAACAAGAGTAAATAAAGTGCAGCAAGGTGGCCCAATCCTTCTTGTTGCAAAGGACAAGCCTGGACAAACTCTTATAATAGGAAAAGCGCTCCAGGGACACATGGGATTATCGTCAAGCTAGTTTTCATCACGTTCATATGATTCGCGTTCGGTACTTTGATAATTTGATATGTGGGTGGACCAGTGCTTGGGTGCTGTTCTTACTTGAACAAGCATCCCACTTATGATTAACCTCTATTGCAAGCATCCGCAACTACAACAAAAGTATTAAGGTAAACCTAACCATAGCATGAAACGTATGTATCCAAAACACCCCTTTTAAGCAACGCATAAACTAGGGTTTAAGCTTACATCACTCTAGCAACCCATCATCTACTTATTACTTCTCAATGCATTCCTCTAGGCCCAAATTATGGTGAAGTGTTATGTAGTCGACGTTCACATAACACCACTAGAGGCTAGACAACATACATCTCATCAAAATATCGAAGAATACCAAATTCACATGACTACTAATAGCAAGACTTCTCCCGTGTCCTCAGGAACAAACGTAACTACTCACAAATCATATTCATGTAACCAACTAGCATCAACTACAAGGAGTAATCAACACTACTAGCACCAATCCCGGACTTGGGGACAAGAATTGGATACAAGAGATGAACTAGGGTTTGGAGATGAGATGGTGCTGGTCAAGATGTTGATGGAGATTGCCCTCTCCCCATGAGAGGAGCGTTGGTGATGAGGATGGCGATGATTTCCCCCTCCCGGAGGGAAGTGTCCCCGCAGAATCAGCCCGGAGCCCTAGATTGGTTCCGCTAAGGTTCCGCCTCGTGGCGCGGAGTTTCGATCCCAAAAGGTTGCTTGATTTTTTTTTCTCATCGAAGACTTCATATAGGAGAAGATGGGCATCGAAGAGCCACCGTGGGGGCCATGAGGTGAGCGCGCCCCACCTCGTGAGCAGGGTGTGGGCCCCCTGGCCTTCATCTTTGGCGACGATTTTTTTTTAATTTTAAGATATTCCGTGAAGTTTCAGGACTTTTGGAGTTGCACAGAATAGGTCTCCAATATTTGCTCCTTTTTCAGCCCAGAATTCCAGCTGCCGGCATTCTCCCTCTTCATGTAAACCTTGTAAAATAAGAGAGAATAGCCATAAGAAAAAGCCACTAACTCTCAATTTTTTAGTTCAAATAAGGGTAAAATTTTGATACGAAATTAGGCTACTAGTAAAAAGAATTTCATTTTTTTGGAGGGACCCCCCTAAGATTTGCAGTGCCCACTAGCATCGAGCCGATCCATGGTACGGAGCAAAATGAGAGAAAAAAACTGAGAGTTTTAACATGTTGATGGCGGCAACCTAGAAGAAGCTCAAACTTGAAGAGAAGAGGACCAAGCTCAAAGATTAGGTTGAGATCGCGGCCACTTCAGAGGATTCGAAGACGTTGACCTTGAAGTTAGAGGACCTTGAAGTTAGAGGAGTTGGATGATGATGCAAGAATGATGATGCAAGCCGTTCATCTAGGAATGTTAAAGCGCTTGAAAGAGCAGCTGGAGACAGCGAGAAGGAGACGGCCGAAAAGGAAGCAAATGGCGAGGAGGAGCCACGACATAGTGAACAAGGATGCTCGGATAGCCGGTCTGGCAGGGCAAACAATCTCTCTCTCTCTTGCTCAGACTGTTGGACTAAGATATTTTTGTGATTGGACATGTAAAAACTATGAAATCAGCGTCTTTTTAACTGTCAACGGACACTATGCATTTGATTTTTAAATCGATCGGACCAGGGCGGACGTTTAGACGGATACCGTGTGGAAAAGGTAGCTGTGCGATGAAATGGACAGCCGACTTGCTACAGGTTTTACGAAGTTACTCGAGCTTATGTTGAGTGGCACGCCCCTACATCAGCGACAGCGAGACAGCAACAGATAGCAAAGGTCAAGGCAGTTCATATTGTTTCCAAAAGAACAGTTCTTATGTGCGTTCACCAAGTCAGACGCCATCAAATTACAGCCGGAGATGTTCTGTAAGTTTGCCATTCCAACACCACAAACGTACAGAACATCATTGACCATCTAGATATTCTATTTTTGAAAAACGGCCATCTCGATTTATGACCGGGTCTCTATCTCAACTGCTGAGAACTTCGACATCAAGCAAGGAGTGAAATTCTACAGAAATACCAGACTATTTCAACACGGAAGACCACCGAAAGGTCGGTCCAGACAACATTCTAGCAGATGTTCAAACTTCAAGGATGACTAATATGGAAACGTTTAGATGTCTTTGTAGTAGCCACCGCCACAAGTTACATATAGAACAGCCGGTCCAAGAAAGGAGGATGTGAAACGTCGAAACAGGTTACATTCTACTTGCTCAAAGGAGAACCAAATATACATTGGATATCCTAAAGTCTGGATACATTTGCTGAAGGCCGGGAATACCACAAAATCCATCTGCATCAGTGAAGGACTAGTTAAAGATGAATCTCAAATTTCTCTCTGATTAGAAAATTACAGTCACGGAAATGCGATGAAAGTAGAACAAATGAGTAATGAGTAATGAGTAATGAGTAATGACACACCAATCTTGAAGTGTAAAATAAGCACACTATTACGAATCTGTTCACATCGGCTTTGGTTCTCTATCGAAGTATAATATACAATATTGACATCTACATCTAGTCTGGAAGTCAGATTGTTGTTTGTCTGTTCCTGAATAATTAGAAAGCCATTTAAACACCTGGCCGCAACTCCTGCCACCATGAAACTAGCGCAGGTTAGGGAAGCTTCTAGCGTTGTAATCAATTTATCTAGCTAACAAACTAATGGACCATTTTTGCCATGGGCACATTGGAATTCATCAGCTTGCGGGAGAAAAAGCACAGTTCAGAAATTCCATCACCAATTGGAAAAGGCATATGTATGAATGTATCATATGTTCACATGTCCGATCATGAATGGCGTGCTATCAAGCTTTACTATAATCGATCCATGAGCACTAACTAGTATCAATGAAGCAAACATTAGAGAAAAAACACTGAAAAATCTAAGCACACAGTGGATTGTGTATCAACATATTTAGGCAGGCATCATTAGTCGAGTCATGTCCAGATGTTTGTAATACCTTAGCAAAATCAATCAGACCAGGGCACAGTTCATCGAGTAACAACCCTAATATGGTTGAATCAAAAGTGTCCAAGTTGCCTTAACTTCACAGAGTTAGTGAGTTGCAATGCAGGAATTTGCCGAATATTATCTAAGTTCCAGTGTAGCACGCTCCAACATTATTTAGCGATGTCTACTCCTTTAAGCACATCAACACACACAAACAAGAAAAATCTTATGATTCAAGTGCACAAGTAAATCTATTCTTGAATTAGCATTGAGCTAATCAACCACATGTCCTTGTAAACGCATTGTCTAAGTCAACTTATAATGCGTTGAGTCGTGTTCAATAACTCACCACAAACTAGGATGATTCTACTCTTCCTTGATGCGCTTCTCAACCTCCTCCAGTGCCTTAATGTCCTTGTTGAACTTGCAAATGCGATAGATGGACCTATCCCGAAGTAAAACATCAAATAAAGGATTGAATACAAAATCTTCATAGACATTATTTAATCAGACCCTGCAGAGAAGTTTACTTACCAATAAAGGATAAATACTGAAACACAAAGGATGACATTCCTCTGGGACTTGAAAATCTGCACAAGAAACAACTAAAAGTGAAACGGGGGAAATAAAGCAACAATAGAGCACAATTTTCTTTGTGTAAACGGCTGAAAGCTGTACAGTTGGCTGATGGGTCAGCTTAATTACACTCTTCTATCAAGGAAGAAAAAGATGCCCATAAAAAAATTGACGCTTTTCATTCTTGAATATGATAGCAAATCTATGCCACAAGTGAAAATAATAAACTATGTGGACAAATTGATTATACACATGCTGCAGAGATGAAGGATTTAAGAAAATACTATAATTAGAAGGTAGGATGCAAGTTCTAAGTCAGCTATCTGTCGAGTTTGTACATGCAATTAGTATCTAACCAACCGGCAAATTAAGAAGGGTGTCTATAATTTTTCTTGACATAAGAGATTGAAATTCCTCGAACCTCAATATAACAGAATAGCTAAAGGATTGCCAGTTTCCGAGTGAGCAGACAAAAATAACAAGAGCATGCTCTGCTGATTTTGCACAATCCAGCTGCAAATGGATATCTTCGATTTGGGTACAAACATGGTAGGAACAATATATAGAACTGAAACCCACATTGGCAAATAGTAGCTGAAGCTTCCACTAATTTACCAGGTCAGATCGTCACCCTCTTATCTTCACCCACACCCAGCTACTTCAAACTAGAATGCAAATAGGTGATGTGTTAAGATGATAAGATCAGAACACATCCATTTTCTCTTTTCAATTGCAAAATTCTATAGTAATGACCTCTAAGTTCAGGACATTTTAGTAACAACAGAATCTCCATGTCATATTATATAAAGCCTTTAAAATAGGAAAAAATGTCAAAATGAAGTGGTGGTGATACATCATATCAAATTGAAGACCAGATCACCACTAAACCTCCGTGGAAACAGCTACGATCTGGCTTTCAAACCACATCATGTGCCCAGTCTAGCTACAATTCACAATCCAGCTATAAGTCAAGGCAGATGGCAGATGGCAACTGGTGCTTTTTCGTCCCCTTCCAGACCGAAGACGTGTACTCTACCACTCTACAGCAACAGTTACCGATCCCCCCACCCCCAAACGGTAGAAAACCCTAGAAATACACCGACAAATTCGAGCACGTAAGGTCTCAATTCACTCACGGATTTCTCGAAGCGGACACGCTCCTCGGAGGTGCACATCTCTCCCGTGCAAATCAGCCTGTGCTCGTTCTTCCAGTAGATATCTACACATCAGAGGGGGAAAAAACGCAAATCAATCGTCAGAGACTGAACCGAGGAGAAGCTTCGCACGCGTCAGTTTCCGCTGCAAGGCCGAGGCCCCGCACGCACGCACCAAGTAGCTGGAAGGCGGCGAAGGGGAGCACCGCGGCCATGGGCTGCAGAAGCATGGAGGTGAGCCCGACGATCTGTGCCCGCACGGCCCGCGGCGCCGGGAGCGTGAGCAGCGCGGCCACCGCCGCCTCCGCCCCCACCACGCACGTCAGGAGCATCCACTGCAGCCCCATCGGAATCCCTCTATTGCTGGATCGATCGAAGCGGAAGAAGCTGCTCGCGCGGCTGGAAGGGGGGGCTCGGTTTCTCCGATCTGTGTAGTCCTGGGAAATGAGTGCGTGTCTCTGGTGCCTGGTCTCTACGGGGCGGATGGACAGGTGGATAAAAGTCGCGTCGGTCTCCTTCCTTCCTTCGCCTCGGCGATTTGCTTCGTCGGCAAGCGATTCGATCCGGTCGCTTTCTGGGCCTTGTGATGGTTCCATACTTAGGCCGAGAGCCCTTTTGGCAATCGGTCGGGATTTAACAAATGCCCAGATAGTCCTAAAATAAACGGGCTGCACTCGCGAACTGCCTCTTGCGACGGAACCTCCTATCTGCCGCTCGGGATCGAACACGGAAACCCCTCCCTATATAACGCTGTAGCCAGCCGCCACACATAATGCCTGTTAATGACTAATAGGCGCCGCAATTTTTTTAATAAATAATTACAACAGCATATCCGAATATTTTTCCAAAAAAATTGAACACTTCTTTAACATTCTGGTCTTTTTTTGGCAAACGTGAACAATTTTAGAAAATTTGAACAATTGATTTTGTGGACAATTTTTGAAAAGTGAATAAAGTTCTGAAATTCCATTTATTTTTCAATTTACGAACACTTAAAAAAATGTGAATACATTTTGAAAACATGACCAAAATTTTGAATTTCTGTAGAAAAACATGACAAATTTATAAATTCTGGACAGTTTTTTAAAAAAGTGAAAAAAATTCTATAAACATGAACAAAATATAGAAATACCAAACATTTTTTAAAAGTGAAATTTTTTTGAAAAATGAGAACAAAATTCTGAAGTTCTATAGAAAAAACATGCGTAGTTTTTTTTAATGTAAACAAATTTCAATATTCCAATTTTTTTGGTAAAAGTGAACAATTTTCGAAAAACATTGACAAGATATTGAATTTCTGGACAAATTTTAAAAGCATGAACAAAATTTGAAAACTTGAACAATTTTTGAAAATGTGAACAAAATTCCTAAATTCTATACAAAAACGTGAATGAATTTCGAATTTCTAAACATTTTTGGAAAATACGAACAGTTTTTTTTTAAATTGAACATATTGTAAAAACATGAGCAAAATATTGAAATTCCAAACATTTTTTAAATGTGAAAAAATATATCCAGTTTTTTTAAGTGAACAAAATTTGAAAGTATGAACTTTTTATGAATTCTTTGAAATTATGAAAAACAAAAAGAATGAAACAAAAAAAGGGTCAGGAAAAAGAAAAAAAGAAAAAGGAAAAAGAAAAAATCCGGTTTAGGAACCTTCTAGAAGGTTCCCAAGAAAGATAGAAATAGTGTAAAAAAAAGCTTCGGTAGCAGTTGAGCCGTCCCACTTCGTCGTTCGCTCCTGCAACTCTGTGCGAGGTGTCGACATTACGACGCAGTGAGCGGCATATAAGGTTTTCGTCTTACGACCTCCTCCTATTTGCCACCCGCAGACGGCAAATAGTGGAGGCGACTCACATGGCTCAAATGAAATGGGCTAGCCCAGTAGCATTCAGTGTCGCGGACGGAAGAAATGGTGGAACACATGTGTGCAAACCAGGAGATGAGTGCTAAGAATTGGTTGTTCTCGATGCATGATACTCTTACTCACGAGCATTTGACAAAGATGGTAGTGGCGATGTGGGCAATCTGGAGAGCAAGAAGAAAGGCTATCCATGAGAACATATTTCAGTGTCCCTTATCAACACATTGTTTCATCAACACCTACCTGGTTGACATCGAGGTGTTAGCTAAATCAAACAGTGGTCAGAACCGAAACGTTGTATCAAGACCGACAACTTGGTTAGCTCCCACAACGGAACATGTAAAATTCAATACTAATGATGCGGTAATGAGGAACGGGAGTTATGGGGTTGTTGCTGCTATGAGCCAAGACTCAGTAGGGGCTTTCTTAGGTGCGTCAGGTATCACTTTCAGAAATTTGTCAAATCTAGAAACTCTTGAAGCAGTGGGAGTTAGAGAGGCTTCAACATTGGCGGGAGATTTATATATAGAGAAATTAAAGTGGCTAAGCTAGCCTAACTACCGTGTGTTTGACGCTGTAGCGGTGCTTCCTCTTTAATTAACACATGTAATTGGTTTTTCCCTAGTTTGTTGCCGGTTCTTCTCTGGGTTTATTGTCTAGATCGGTGTGATGGTACACCTCCCACGTGTTTCTATGTTGTTCAGTTATTTCCTCGGTCTGATTCACTGCTTGACTCAGCCTATTAGAAGTTCCACCACTTTGACCGGAGCTTCTTTCTCTTTCTACTTCATTATCTCAAGATCCCATTTGCCAAGCCTCCCTATTTCCTCCCAGCCTTCACCGTGCCTCTTCGCCCTCCCCTCTCCTGTTTCTTCTTGGCTATGCCCCCTCCATCCCAGGTCATGGTAGTCGTGGTCCGTTGTTTTCTCTCTTCGTACTCAACCTCCTTCTTTGCTTAGCCACATGGACCGAACCAAACCCTAGGTCTGGTCTTCTGCTTGGCCGGGTTCGACGGAGGCGGCCACGCTCCAGCTTGGGATGACGACCTTTTGGTGCTGCTTCCTTGGCAAGCAACGCTTACCTCTCTCTCTTTATACTCACGCCTGCATCCATGGCGCCCTCTCACTCAACCTCTCCCCTATGGGAGACGCACAACAGCGGCGGCGGCAAATGGAGCAACACCATGATGTCATGTCCCCCATCCTCTTCCTAGGGAAGATGTGTATTAATGGCTGCTACATAGCGGCTGTTGTGGCCAACATCCTCTCACCCATGTCCTGTCCTGCTTGATGCCTATGGCTACTGGGTTTTGCTGTCTCAAACGTTGCCATGGCACCCATCGTCTGTATATGGCCTTGCTGGTGCTATGACTCCTGGTTGCTTTGGTCATGGTTTTTCGACCGCCTATTTGGCTCGGTGTTGCGGCTGCTCGCCATGCCGTCGCAAGGCAATCACGTAGTGTCCGTACAAGTGTTAGCACTGATCTTGATATTTTGCATTACATGTTTAGTTTGGAGTTTTGCATATAGTTTAGATGGTCTAGAGAAGTGTACATAGGCCCATGGTGCTTCAATTGTGCGCGTGAAGAAGGCGAGATGCCCGTTTGTTGTGTGATGCAGCGAGCACAACGGGATGCCGAAGATGCCATTTGATCCGGCGACGCCATGAGAAGCGACCAGACGCGACAGACGCTGGTGCATGACTGGTTGAGGTACAAGTTAAGCCGGGTGATCTGGCAAGGTCTGGTCCATTTGTGTTGATATCCTTGCATGCGTTGGGTTGGAGTCAATCTACAAGAATAGATATGGTAGGGGTGAGAGAATCCGTTAGTTGGTTAGCTAGTTACATGCACAAATGAGTTGTTAGCCGGTGGTGCATGCATGTCCTAGAGAGATTCTAGGAGAGATGGCGTTGTGTGGGCGTTGGCTATGTAAGTGTTGGACGTGGTCGCGCTTGTAGCTAGTGTTGGAAAACATTACATGGAAAACAAAAAAAAATTCTACCACATGCAATGATCTATCCATGAAGATGCATAGCAACGAGGGAAGAGTGTGTCTACGTACCTTCATAGACCGTAAGCGGAAGCGTTTCTCAACGCGGTCGATGTAGTCGAACTTCTTCGCGCTTCAACCGATCAAGTACCGAATGCACGACACCTCCGCGTTATGCACACGTTCAGCTCGGTGACATCTCTCGCCTTCTTGATCCAGCAAGACGCCGAGGCTCTCCGTTAGCACGACGGCGTGGTGACAGTGATGGTGAAGTGAATCTCGTAGGGCTTCGCCTAAGCACTACGAAAATATGACCGAGGGTGTAAACGATGGAGGCGGGGCGCCGCACACGGCTAGGCAATTGTCTGGTGTGTGATAGGCGCCCCCTCCTCATATATATAGATGGGAGGGAGAGGGGAGAGTCTAAGGGGCGCCCCAAGTAGGTCCGAATCCTACTTGCGCTCCTGCCCTTGGCCGCCCCCCTGCCATGTTTGTCGGAGGGGGAAGGAAAGAGGGGGGGAGAGCGAAGGAAGTGGGGATCCTAATCCACACTTACCTTTTCATTCTCCCCTTTCCTTCTCCTCCTTAGGCCGACCCATATGGGGGGTGCACCAGCCCCTTGTGCCTGGTGCGTTTCCCCTCTTGGCCCATAAGGCCCATATCTTTTGTCGGGGGTGTCCGAAACCCCTTCCGGTGACCCGATAAGTACCTGGTACCCCTCGAAACACTTCCGGTGTCCAAATACCATCGTCTTATATATCAATATTTACCCCTCGACCATTTAGAGACTCCTCATCATGTCCATGATCTCATCCGGGACTCCGAACAACATTCGTTCACCAAAACACATAACTGATATAATACTATATCGTCATCGAACATTAAGCGTGCAGACCCTACGAGTTCAAGAACTATGTAGACATGACTGAGACAACTCTCCGGTCAATAACCAATAGCGGAACATGGATGCCCATATTGGCTCCTACATATTCTACTAAGATATTTATCGGTCGAACCGTTATGACAACATACGTAATTCTCTTTGTCCATCAGTATGTTACTTGCCCGAGATTCGATCATCGGTATCTTCATACCTAGTTCAATCTCATTACCGGCAAGTCTCTTTACTCGTTCTGTAATACATCACCTCGTGACTAACTCCTTAGTCGTTTGCTTGCAAGCTTATGATGTGTATTACCGAGAGGGCCCAGAGATACCTCTCCGATACTTGGAGTGACAAATCCTAATCTTGATATATGCCGACTCAACAAACACCTTCGGAGATACCTGTAGAGCATCTTTATAATCACCCAGTTACATTGATGTTTGATAGCACACAAGGTATTCCTCCGATATTCGAGAATTGCATAATCTCATAGTCTAAGGAATATGTATTTGACATGAAGAAAGCAATAACAATAAATCAAACAATCATTATGCTAAGCTAATGGATGGGTCTTGTCCATCACATCATTCTCCTAATGACATGATCCTGAAAGTGCGTTATATCGACTAGAGGGGGGTGAATAGGCGATTTTAATGAATTCTTCACTGAGGAATTTGCCGGTGAGGAAATTCCTTAGCGAAGAACTACTATGGCAGAATCAAGTACTCAAGTAAGCATAACAGAATACAGACATAGTCATCATGATGAAATAAAGACAAGCACAGAGTACAGAAAGCGTAATCAGGAAAACACAAGATGAAGACAAACAGACTAAAGAAATTGAACTGAGGAAATTGAGAAAGTCTTCAGTCAAAGTCTTCAAACACAGATATGATGAAACACTCAACACAGTAATGAGGAAATGAAAGAGTTGAGGAAATAGAACCAGTAAGGTTGGTGAAGACAATGATTTGGTAGACCAGTTCCAACTAATGTCTCAGTTGTACGTCTGGTTGGAGCGGCCGAGTATTTAAACTCGAGGACACACAGTCCCGGACACCCGATCCATCGAAAGCACGCAGCTCGGGACACCAAGTCCTCACCGTATTCTCCTTGAACTAAGGTCACATGCACCTCGTCCAATCACTCATGGTAAGTCTTCAGGCGACTTCCAAACCTTCACAGACTCGGTCACTCGGCGATCCATAATTCCTCTTGGATGCTCTAGACCATGACGCCTAACCGTCTGGAAGAAGCACAATCTTCAAAGGTAACAAGCTTCGGATCCACGCAGGATCAATCTCTTCAGTGATGCTCAATCACTTTGGGTTTGTAGGTGTTTGGGTTTGGGTTTTTCCTCACTCGATGATTTTCGCTCAAAGTCCTCGGAGGATGGGATGCTCTCAAATGACAAGTGTCGGTTTCTCTCGAGCAGCCAACCAGCTAGTGGTTGTAGGGGCGGCTATTTATAGCCTAGGGAGCAGCCCGACATGATAAGACATAAATGCCCTTCAATGATATGACTGTTAGGTAGATAAGATATTTTGGGACAGCTGGCCAAGAAGACAAAGAACGGTCGGAAATTTGACTCTCAAATTCCTCGGGGCTATCATGTTCCTCCTTGTGTAGGCAATCTGCCTTTGGCGAATTCGACTCCTCGGTCAGAACAAATTCCTCGGCGACGGAAGAACTTCGTCTACATCCTTTGAAGAAATTGAATGATCTGTATGAGATTTCCAAAGGCTTCAATCAAGGGATTGGTAGGTGTAGGATTTTGAGTTGAGCATCACATGGAAATTTTTCCTTAGTATTTCCTCGACCCCCTTTAACAAAGACGGTGTTTCCAATGACTCAAGAAAGAGAAAAGCGAAACAACGAAAACAAAAGTCTTCACGCTTCATGTTCCTCAAATGAATACCAAGTCTTCAAGGTCACACCAATTTCTTCACTTTCAAAGTCTTCAAAGTCTTCAGAATATCAAAGTCTTCAGTCGAAGAACTTCATTTTTAGGGGTCGACCTTCTCTGTAAATATCAAACTCCTCATAGACTTATAGACCTGTGTACACTCATAAACACATTAGTCCCTTAACCTATAAGTCTTCAATACACCAAAATCACTAAGGGGCACTAGATGCACTTACAATCTCCCCTTTTGGTGATTGATGACAATATAGGTTAAGTTTTCAACGAGGATAAACATATGAAGTGTAAATACTGATATTGAGGAATTTGATTGCAAGATATAGAAGAACTCCCCCTGAAGATGTGCATAGTGAGGAATTTTCTTTTGAGGCAATGCACATTTGAAGAGTTGAATCATGGAGATCTCCCCCTGTATCTTGTAATTCATACACGCATTTTACATATAATATGAAGAATTTGAAATGCATGATGAAATATGGCGACTGATGTAATTCATCATGCGTGTATTAACATATAACGAAGAATAAGCATGCAGAGGAACACATCAAAAGTATCAGAGCACCATCGGGTTTAAGATTACAACTCGATCCAATAAAAGTTTCAAGAGCGAGAGTTGTAACTTAGCGTAAAAACGCCCATATAATAGACCCGCTTGAAGACTAACTCAAATTTCTCCCCTTTGTCATCGAATGACCAAAAGGATCGAAACCGAGGACTAACGCCTGAAGAATATCAAGTTGATGGAGGAGCGCCCGGCGTTGTCGGTCGGTTGTCGTAGTAGGGCCTGCCGCTGATGTCGCCCAAGTATTCATTTTCATCGATTGTCGCGATGAAGAATAGGAGCTAGCCACCAAGGAAGGAACCTTGACCTTCTTGAATTTCTTACGTGGAGGTGCAGACCGGTCAAATTCTTCCTTGAGACCCATTTTCTTCAGATCTTCTGCGCTGTAGACATGAGATAGAACATCCCAGGTACAGTTGAAGGTTTCATGGAGGTAGTATTGGTTTTTCTTTATTGCATTGTGTGTTGAGGTCATGTTGTGAAGAATTGAACCAAACTGACACTTGACCCATTTATGATTGCGATCAACTTTCTGATGAAGACTGAGGCGTAACTCACGATCAGTCATCACCCTGGGTGCTGTGGCTTGAGGATTTTGGTTGGCAGAGTTGTTGGCGGCAGAGCCATGTGTGGCGGAGTCATCATTGGTGGAGTAGGATGCAGCCTTGCGAAATTGACTATCCAATGGACGAATGCCTTCATCTATCACAACAATTGCCTTGCCTTTGTCATCAGCTGAGGAAAATGTCCGTTTGAGGACTTCAATTGGAGGCAAGTAGCTGCATTGGTTCAGAGTATCAGCCTTGTAATTGAGTGAAGACCTTGTCTGATGAACCTCATAATCCATGGTGCATAAGGCTTCACTCAAATGGTGACATAGCAATATTCACCAGAGTCCTCATGAAGAAATCATGGAAGTTGACGGGAACGGCATGAATGATATTGAAAAGCATATTCTTCATGATGCCTACAACTTCTTCATCATTTGAGTCGTGGCCTTTGATAGGACTCATTGTCTTCGTCAGAATGCGATAGACAGTCCGAGGCACATACAGTAATTCCTTGACGAGGAATTTGGTTCGAGGGGCCTGCCCTGGCTTGAAAGGCTTCATCATCACTTGCATGTAATGATTTCTAAGCTCAGGTTCATTGTATGCAATGAGCACCATCAAGGGGAGGACTGAGTGGGAGGGCACGAAGCAATTCAGTTGCTGGTGCCTTGTAGTGAGTATTTTCTGACATCCAGTCCAGCACCCATGAGTTCACATCTTCAGAATTTCCTATTATGTGCAGCGTCACATAGAATTGAAGAATGAGTTCTTCATTCCAATCACATATGTCAGTGCAGAAATTCAGCAATCCAAAGATCGTGAAGAACGCCGAGGATCGGCTCAAGCCCGGCGATTCCATGTCCACGTGAGGAATGTGTGCATGATCGAAGACTTTGTCTTTGTCGAATAGCATGAGGAATAAAAGTTGGCTCGACTAGCAGTCCGTAAACGCCTCTTCCTTATGCGGCGAGAATCATAAGGGTTGTAATCGATGAAGAAAACATGCTCGCCAAAGAAGTCTTGACCTTGAACTTTTGCTTGCGCGAGAATGGATCCTTTGGTTTTGGCAGAGGAGTGTCAGTGAGTTGCATCACTACCTCAGGAATCGCAATCTCAGGTTCTTCAGGCTGAGGAATTTCTGGTTCCTCTTCATTTGCAGTCTGTGTGTTCAAAGGATCAGCATCAGCAGGTTCTTCAGCACTAGTGGCTGGAATTTCTTCATGCACAGACGAGGTGGGGTGAATTTCTTCAGAGCCCATTTGAACTGTTGGTGCAGGGGACTGAGGAATTTGTTGTATTGGGGTGAAGAGTGGAGAATTGGGGTGCAGACTTTCCCAAAAGTCATCATTCATCACTGGCGTAGTGCATCCAATATCCACGTCTTCATCTTCAATTTCTTCAACGCCAGCCTCTTCAGCTGTGAACTGAGGCATTGGCAAGGAAACAACAGGTGGTGAAGGGATCGCATCCACTTCAATTTCTTCATCAATCTGCTCTGACGAAGCACCAGAATGATTTTCTTCATCAGATCCGCTAGGGATCACATAGTCTTCACCAAAAGGAACAAGGTCCTTTGATGGCATGGTGGAAATCGGAACAACATCAATCGGATTTTCAAACGAGCTTGTCATAGGCTTCATCTTCTTTGGAGTGAAGATTCAAGGCGGTGATGCTTTCCTTTTCTTCACTGCAGCTCGCTCTGCAGCCTTGGTCTTCTTCACATCCGATGCGGATGGAAGGATAGGAGTTGGTGTAGGCGGCAGAGCCGAGGAATCTGTTTGAATTTCCTCGGTATGCGATCTGATTTCCTGACTTCTTCAGCTTTCTTCAGCGCACCACAAGTGGATGCCTGGCAATTTCTTCGCTGGAATGGAGTCATTAGCCTGGAACTAGCATTTTCTTCAGCTGAAAATCATCAGTGATCTTGGCATGTTCTTGATGGGCTGGCGGAGGCTCCAGCCTGAGGAACTTCTTGTTGCGTTGGAGCTGCAACATTGGTGAACTTCTTAGTCAGGTTGACAAATCTGACTTTGGCTCCTTGCCAATCAGCATAATAAGCATTGAAGTCACCGCTGAGGGCTTTGATTTCAGACTAGATCTTGATGAGTTCATCAGTTGTCATTTTGACAACGTTTTTCCTCAGGAACTTCTCTTTCCTGAACTGAGCCTTCTTGATCTGCCTAGCCTTCTCAAATTTCCATTTCTCTTCAGTGATGAAATGGATCAGCATGTGACTTTGGCCAGGAGTCAAATGAAAATCAGGCATAGGGGTGTCTGGATCCTTGTGCCAGAGATCAATGTAATCGAGGATCGCCCTTGGATCCAAAAGCAGTGGCACAGGTGTGCCTTTGGCTCTAGCGGCCCTTTCTTATCTATCTCTGATGATTTCTGCAAGTTCATCATCATCAGCTTCACCGTCAGATGGCACTTGGAAGGCAACCTGTTTCTTCTTCGGACTTGGCCGAGGACCTCGACCAGCCGTTGCCTTTGTCTTCAGTAGAGTGGGGCCTGATGAAGATTTTGGTGCAGCTGAGGAACTCGCTGAGTCAACAGAGGCAATAGAGATGCCTGCAGTCCTTTGGCACGTGGCCAGATGTACAGGTGCTGAGGACTTTGGAGGAGGAGCTGAGGATTTTGGAGGAGCAGGAGCAGCATGAGGAACTGGCCGTGAGGGCTTTGAAGAATCTGGCCGTGAGGGCATTGCTGAGGAACTTGGCCGTGAGGGCACAGTTGGTGAAGCACTTGGCTTGTGAGCGGGCTTCTTTGCCATTGATTTTCTAGGCTTGACAAAGGCCTCAGTGGCAGCAGCAGTAGCAGAGTCTTCATTGAATTTCCTCACTGCTTCTTTGGCTTGTCTCCCAACTTGGCTTGGCGTTTGGACCATTCTTCAGGAAAATCCTCACCACACTTGATGCTGGTGGGGTCAGCTTCTTGGCCAGGTGCCAATGGAGCTCTTGGGCATGGAGGATTTAGTGTGAATTTCTTCATATACTTTGGAGTAACATACATGTACTCCCTCCATTCTCTTGCCCTCCTCTCAGAGCATGACTTCTTGCTGATTTTTGTTCTCCTTCCGAACTTGGCCTCATCGGTGTGCAATAGTCGGCATAGATGTCCTCAGGTATTTCAAAAGCAGTCATGACCTCAGGCCTCTTTCCTCCTTTTTGTGGCTTCTTATCATTCGCCATATTCTTGATTGAGGAATTTGAACAATCGAATTCTCAAGAAGTATGCAACTTTTCTTTGAGGAACACCGCAAATGAGTTAAGTTGATGAGAACCTAGTGATTCAAAGAATGGGCATGAGTACTGTGAACAGAGTATAGTTGCGAGGAATTTGGAGAGGTCATATGCGTTCTCGGAAGGTTTTTCAAAAGAACAAGTTTGAGGAATTTGACCAGATGAGCCTTGAAGAATTTCACTAAGCGTTCTTTGTCTTAGGTTCTATGATTGTATAGATCGAGGATCCACACAATTGAGGAATCTTGAAGAAAAATGATGCTTAGAGAAACGAATCAAGAATGATGACTAGTGAGGTGTTTTGTGTGTGAGGATTTGAAGAATAAAACACCTTTGAAGATTTTGTAGAAAATTTGAATCAAAGAGGCGATAAAAGTAACTTTTAATTACCTGGATGAAGAACATGACGAATCGAGAAGTGTAGATTTGAAGCTCGTCGGTTCAGATCTTCCACACCCTAACTCGGCGGAGGAAGACAACTACTGGCGACGGGCGAGTGAAGATTTCATGACGGGCGCTGAGTACGACAATGACGAGGTCGAGGCAAAGTGAAGCTCTTCCTCACCGGCTGACGATGGAGAAGCGTGAGCTAGGGTTTGAGAAGCTTGAGCGAGAGAGAGAGCGGTCGAGCGGAGTAAAGGAAGTGAGGAAGGGAGAGGGGTATTTATAGTCGCGGTGAAAACTATTCGCTCAAGATTTAGGACGAACGTGCCCCTGACCCTTCTCATTCGCTTGACATGTGTCACCCACGTACTGAAAAGTGGAGATCGTGTTAGATCGTTGGTGAATAGATAAGTCTATCGTGGGATACAGAATGGTTTGAGCGGCAAAGCTGAAAATTTGGATAAGATAAGTTAAAAGTTCCGTACGCAATTTCTTCAGCTGACTAGGACACAGTGAAGATTTTGAACGAGTTTCAAATAGAACGCACATGAAGAATTTGTGAGTAGATTGGGTTGAGTATATCATAGAGGGGGAAGGGTCCGATCACATTCACAAGCAACTTGAAGAAATAGCCATAAGTGAATGCTGTAGAGGACATAAACCCATATATAAATATATATAGCCAATGAAGAAAGACAACGGAAACAGTGAAGATTTTGCAAAGTTGAAGAATTTGAAAAACTGAAGAATTTCAAAACTGTGGAAAAACTCAAATTGAAGATTTTCAACTTTGGTGGTGGCGTGTCCCACCGTATAAGAATTATGATTTCAGACACCGCGTACAATTGTCGAGGGTTACGAGAATCAAATTCTTCATTAATTTCTTCACACTTAGAGTGTTATTCTTCATTGATTGAAGAAAACGTTTCTTCATGTGTTGCACATCTAAGTCATCAATTTTGCATAAGTGTTAGGATGTGTGTCCTTTTCAAAGAACATTCGAAGATTCTAAGATATTTAGCTCACACATAACTTGCTAAATCTCTTCTCATCCAAGGGCTTTGTGAAGATATCGACTAGCTGTTCTTCAGTCTTCACATGATCAATAAAGATGTCGCCCTTCAACACATGATCACGAAGAAAATGATGACGAATCTGAATGTGCTTTGTCTTCGAGTGCTGAACTGGGTTGTGAGCAATCTTGATGGCACTCTCATTGTCACAAGAGAGAGGCACATTCTTCACGTTGATGCCGTAGTCCTTGAGAGTTTGCTTCATCCACGACAATTGAGCACAACAAGAACCGCAGCAATGTACTCACTTTCAGCAGAGAGATGATACGCAGTTCTGCTTTCTTCGAGGACCAACGGACCAAAGATCGTCCGAGAAAATGACAAGTACCAGATGTTGACTTACGGTCCACACGATCACCAAAGCATAGTCAGTCGTAATATCCAATGAGATCAAAAGTAGAGCCCTTGGGGTACCATAATCCTAGTGTTGGTGTGTGAACTAGATATCAAAGAATATGCTTCTGACCTTATGGTGTGATTCCTTCGTGTAGCTTGAAATCGAGCACACATGCAAACACTAAGCATTATATCTGGCCTAGATGCACATAAGTACAATAAAGAACCAATCATGGAGCGGTATACCTTGTGATCAAGTCAATACCATTTTCATCGATTGCATAGATGGCCATTTGTGGGCATAGGAATTTTGACGCCTTTGCAATCTTGCATGCCGAATTTCCTCGAGAACATCCTTGAGGTATTTCTCCGAGATATGAATATGCCATTGCTGTTGATTTAATTTGAAGACCTAAGAAGAATTTCAACTCTCCCATCATAGACATTTGATATTCTTCACTCATCATATAGGCAAATTCATCACTATAACATTGGTCAAGATCTGACCAAAGATAATATCATCAACGATATTTGGCACACAAACAGTTCACCATCATAAGATTAAGTAAAGAGAGAAGGATCGAGTGAACCGGTAGATAAGCCATTCTTCACGAAGAATTCCTTCAATGTATCATACCACGCCAGAGGGCCTAGCTATAGGCCATAGAGGGCCTTGTTGAGTCTGAAGACTTTGTCGGGATTCTTTGGATCTTCAAAACACAGGGGTTGAGCAACATATACTTCTTCCTCAAGCTTACCATTGAGGAATGCACTTTTCACATCCATTTGATATAAAGTGATATTATGATGGTTAGCATAAGCAAGTAATATGCGAATAGCCTCAAGTCTAGCAACATGTGCAAAAGTTTCATCGAAATCAATTCCTTCAACCTGTGTGTAGCCTTGAGCTACAAGTCGTGCCTTATTCCTCACCACAAGGCCATTTTCATCTTGCTTGTTGCGGTAAATCCACTTTATGCCAATGATATTATGCTTGCGAGGATCTGGATGTTTGATCAGTTCCCAGACATTGTTGAGTTCGAACTGATGTAATTCTTCTTGCATGGCCTGAATCCACTCAGGCTCCAGAAATGCTTCATCTACCTTAGTGGGCTCTGTGATAGAGACAAAAGCATAGTGCCCACAAAAGTTAGATAAATGTGAAGCTTTTGAGCGTGTGAGAGGACCTGGTGCTTCAATGTCATCGATGATCTTTTCAACTTGCACTTATTTTGCAATGCGAGGATGAGCTGGTTGTCGTCGAGGAACTTGATCGGCATTTTCTTCAGCACCATTTTCTTCAAAGATTGTCTTCAGTGCATTAGGTCGATGTTCTTCGCGTTACGGAATGAATTCTTCAACAGATTCTTCAAGAGGGAATGACATCCTCGATCGCCTTGAACTTGATAGAATCCTCGGTCTTTGGTTCATCTATCACGGAAGGTAGGTGCTCTCTTTGCGAGCCATTAGTTTCATCGAATCAAGCACATCTACAGTTTCAACAACCTTGTGAAGAGCGTTGTTGAAGACTCAGAGTGTGCTTGAGTCCTTTACATAACCAAGCATAAAACCTTCATGTGCTTTCGGTGCAAATTTAGCATTGTGATGAGGATCTCTAATCCAACATTTAGCACCGAAGACTTTGAAATAACTCACATTGGGTTTGTTGTCAGTGAGGAGTTCATAGGCAGTCTTCTTGAAGAATTTGTGAAGATATACTTTGTTGATGATGTGGCACGCGGTATCAATTGCATCAATCCAAAAATGACGAGGCGTTTTGTATTCATCAAGCATAGTGTGAGCCATCTCAACAAGAGTTCTGTTCTTGCGCTCCACGACGCCATTTTGCTGAGGAGTATAAGGAGCAGATAACTCATGAGTAATACCAAGTTCATCAAGATAGTCATCAAGACCGGAATTCTTGAACTCAGTTCCATTGTCACTCCTGATGTGCTTGATCTTCACACCAAAGTTGGTTGAAGCCCTCGAGGAGAATCGTTTGAAGACTTCCTGCACTTCATGTTTGTAAGTGACAATGTGTACCCATGTGTAACGAGAGTAATCATCAACAATAACAAAGCCATATAGAGATGCATCATTAGTGATATTTGAGTAATGATTAGGACCAAAGAGGTCCATGTGAAGCAATTCGAATGGACGAGTAGTGGTCATGATAGTCTTCATTGGATGCTTGGCCTTGGTCATTTTTCCAGCTTCACGGGCTCCACACAAGTGATCCTTGAGGAATTTGACATTCTCAATGCCAATGACATGCTTCTTCTTCACAAGCGCAGTAAATTCCTCATGCCTGCGTGACCAAGTCGTCGATGCCATAGCCAATATACGAAGCTTTTGCAAGTAGGCACACGGCTGGTTGTGGTCACAGAGAGAAATCAACGATATACAAGTCTCCTCTCCTATAGCCTTCGAAGACTTTGGAATTGTCAGCTTCCATAATCACAACACAACGATACTTGCCAAAGACAACAACCATATCAAGATCACAAAGCATTGAGACTGACATGATGTTGTATCCTAAGGACTCAACAATCATGACTTTGTCCATGTGCATGTCCTTAGAGATCGTAACCTTACCTAGACCCAATACCTGACTTTTGCCTTTGTCAGCAAAGATGATATGCTTCAGATGTGACGGTGATAAGGGAGCATCCATCAATAGATTCTTGTCACCAGTCATGTGATTTGTACATCCACTATCGAGGACCCATTCAGTGGCTTTGGGAAGATCATCCTGCAGATGAATTAGTGCAACTTACGAACTCATATACTTCATCAGCGAAGAATATGATATCAAATTCATCAGATGAAATTCATCAAACAGTAAAACAGATATAGCAGTATGAGGACATGTGAAATGAAAGTTCATTTCTTCATGATTCGCCTGCGTCCTTTCAACAATTTTGTCGTGCCCCAAAGCAAATTCTTGAGACGTTAAAGCATATCCGGAGACCTGACCTGCAGAAGAGATTAGTTCTTTTCTTCACCACCCACATCTGAAGGGGTGGCAAAGAGTTCATCACTCTCTGAGCTCCATATGAGAATGGTGGCATAGAAGCCAATCCATTTCGTTTCACATAAGAGGGGTTAGGGTAAGCATATGAATAAGCAGAGAAATTCTTCAAGGACTTATGAACATAATGGTTTGAAGAATAATGCACATATTCATAGCCCTTAGCTTTACCTGCTAAAGCAGAGTTGTTAGCACGATGATAATCATATGAGGACTTTGATCCTTTTGAGGAATTTGATCTATGTGAGGAATTTGGTCCGTATGAGGACTTGGATCCATATGAAGAATTTGGTCCATATGAAGAGTTTGATATGGGGTTCCTATTCTTCACAGGTGGTGTCATGAGGACATTCACCTGAAGACTTTCAAGGCACTTCTTGGGAACCCAGATTTTCTTCATAGGAGAACCGTTCCTGCAGCTTAGTGCCAACATATCTAGCAAATACTTCACCATTACGAGTTTTGAATAGTTTGTAGTTGAGTCAAATGACTCATCGGAAGAATGAGGAGATTCACATGTAAAGCCGGATAAGTTAGATGGATCAAGCTGGAGGTCCCTTTGCGGCAACCCATGAGGTTTTGGGGTCTTGCTCGGGCTTCCAATATGTTCCATGAGCATTGAGTTTCCTCTCAAAGGCAATACCCTCTTTCCTAGGGTTCATGTTGAGGATCTGCTTTTTAAGCACATCACAAAAAGTCTGATGCCCTTTGAGGCTTTTGTACATGCCTGTCATGTACAATTCCTTCAAACCCTGCATTGTCGATGATACTAGCAATGTCCTCGGATGAGGAATTAGTGATAGCAGAGGCAGGTGAAAAATTTGTAACAGTTGAAGCATTTGAACATTCGGTGAAGAATTAGCGATTCACGTTCAATGCACTTTAAGCATGGAGGAACAAATTCTTCCTGAGAAGCGCTGATTTGTTGAGCAAGTAATGAATCGCGCTCCTTCTGAAGGTCTTCATAACACACTCTTAGCTTCTCAAGATCTTGCTTTCTTTGAAGAAATTCATAATAAAGCTTCTCATGATCAGATAAGAGAGTGTTATGATGACCTTGAAGGCTGTCAAACCTAGACTGAAGTCTCTGAAGATTTTCAGTCAGGGCTTTAGTGCGATCCATTTCTTCACCCAACTCAGGGCTTTAGAACGTGCTGATTTTTATCTAGCATGTTTTGAACCTTTTCAAAAGCCCTTTGTTGTTTTACATCAATCTTAGCAAGTTTAGAGTAGCTGGGCTTGAGATCTTCATCAGATTCATTCTCACTAGATTCAAAGGAGGTATATTTGAGTACCTTTGCACCCTTTGCCATGAAGCAATAGGTGGGAGCGTAGTCATCATTATCTTCATCAGCCTTGTTGGTGAGGTCAGTTTCTTGAGTGTTGAAGATGGACTTGCTGACGAATGCAGATGGCGAGCCGGACTTGCCACACCAATTTGGACTCCTCAGATGCCTCCTCTTCCTCATGTTCCTCAGATTCAGCTTCAGAGTCCATTTCCTTGCCAATGAATGCCCGAGCCTTCTTGGAGCTGCTCTTCTTGTGAGATGAAGACTTCGAGGATTTTGATGATGAAGATTTTTGACGATTTCTTCTTCTTCTTAGCGTCATCAGAACTGTAATCCTTGTATTTCTTCTTCTTTAATTCCTTTTCCCACTGAGGACAATCTTGAATATAGTGACCAGGTTTCTTGCACTTATGGCATAGCCTTCTCTTATAGTCACTGGATGAGGAATCACTGCTCCTTGAGGATTTTCCAAAGCGACCACGTCTTGAGAACTTCTGGAACTTCTTCACGAGCAGTAATAGCTCCTGGCTCAATTCTTCAGGATCACCAAGGCTACTACCAGAATCTTCACATTCAGATTCTGACACGCCTTTGGCCTTCGTGGCACATGATTTGCCATAGCTCGAACCATAGAGATCTCTTTTCAAAGAAGCTGGAACTCACGCAGTATTTAGCCTCTCGAGGATATCGGTAGGATCAAGTGACTTGCAACAAGACGTTCTTGTATCATCGGTGCGGAGTATCAAATGAGGAATCAAGCGATCTCAACAATTTCTTCACCACCTCATGGTCGGTGATGTCAGTGGCACCAAGTGCTTGAAGCTCATTTGAGATGTCAGTGAGGCGATCGAAGGTTTGTTGAACATTTTCATTGTCGAGTCTTTTGAAGCGGCTAAAGAGATTTCGAAGAACATCAACTCGAGAGTCACGCTGAGTTGAGACTCCTTCATTTACTTTGGACAGCCTATCGAGATAAGCTTAGCAGTTTCCAAAGCACTCACTCTTCCATACTGTCCTTTGCTCAGATGACCACATATGATATTCTTTGCTTGAGAATCGAGTTGCTTGAATTTCTTCACATCGGTAGCGTTCAGTGAGGGTGAGACAGTGGGAACACCATTTTCCACAACATACCAGAGATCGTTATCAATTTCCTCAAGATGCATTCGCATCTTATTCTTCTAGTAAGGGTAGTCTGTCCCATCGAAAGTAGGACAGCCAGCAGAGACCTTGATCATACCTGCGGTCGACATAACTAAAATTCCAGGTGGTTAAACCAAAATCACACAGAACAAGGGAGTACCTTGCTCTGATACCAATTGAAAGTGCGTTATATCGACTAGAGGGGGGGTGAATAGGCAATTTTTATGAATTCTTCACTGAGGAATTTGCCGGTGAGGAAATTCCTTAGCAAAGAACTACTTGCAGCGGAATAAGTACTCAGAAGTAAGCATAACAGAATACAGACATAGTCATCATGATGAAATGAAGACAAGCACAGAGTACAGAAAGCGTAATCAGGATAACACAAGATGAAGACAAACAGACTGAAGAAATTGAACTGAGGAAATTGAGAAAGTCTTCAGTCAAAGTCTTCGAACACAGATATGATGAAACACTCAACACAGTAATTAGGAAATGAAAGAGTTGAGGAAATAGAACCAGTAAGGTTGGTGAAGACAATGATTTGGTAGACCAGTTCCAACTGCTGCTTTGTCTCGGTTGTACGTCTGGTTGGAGCGGGCCGAGTATTTAAACTTCGAGGACACGATCCTGGACACCCGATCCGAGCACGCAGCTCAGGACACCAAGTCCTCACCGTATTCTCCTTGAAATAAGGTCACACAGACCTCGTCCAATCACTCGTGGTAAGTCTTCAGGCGACTTCCAAACCTTCACAGACCCGGTCACTCGGCGATCCACAATTCCTCTTGGATGCTCTAGACCATGACGCCTAACCGTCCGGAAGAAGCACAGTCTTCAAAGGTAACAAGCGTCGGATCCACGCAGGATCAATCTCTTGATGATGCTCAATCACTTTGGGTTTGTAGGTGTTTGGGTTTGGGTTTTCCTCACTCAATGATTTTCGCTCAAAGTCCTCGGAGGATGGGATGCTCTCAAATGACAAGTGTCTTTTCTCTCGAGCAGCCAACCAGCTAGTGGTTGTAGGGGCGGCTATTTATAGCCTAGGGAGCAGCCCGACATGATAAGACATAAATGCCCTTCAATGATATGATCGTTAGGTAGATAAGATATTTTGGGACATGGCCAAGAAGACAAAGAACGGTCGGAAATTTGACACTCAAATTCCTCAGGGCTATCATGTTCCTCACTGTGTAGGCAATCCGCACTGGCAAATTCCTAACTCCTCAGTCAGAACAAGTCCTCAACAACCAGAAGAACTTCGTCTCACATCCTTTGAAGAAATTGGTGAACTGTATGAGAGATTTCCAAAGGCTTCACTCGAAGGGATTGGTAGGTGTAGGATTTTGAGTTGAGCATCACATGGAAATTTTTCCTTAGTATTTCCTCGACCCCCTTTAACAAAGACGGTGTTTCCTATGACTCAAGAAAGAGAAAATGAAACAACGAAAACAAAAGTCTTCACGCTTCACGTTCCTCAAATGAATACCAAGTCTTGAAGGTCACACCAATTTCTTCACTTTCAAAGTCTTCAGAAAGTCTTCAGAATATCAAAGTCTTCAGTCGAAGAACTTCATTTTTAGGGGTCGACCTTCTCTGTAAATATCAAACTCCTCATAGACTTATAGACCTGTGTACACTCATAAACACATTAGTCCCTTAACATATAAGTCTTCAATACACAAAAATCACTAAGGGGCACTAGATGCACTTACAAATCCCGTTATCAAATGACAACACATGTCTATGGTTAGGAAATCTTAACCATCTTTGATCAACGTGCTAGTCTAGTAGAGGCTCACTAGGGACACGGTATTTGTTTATGTATCCATACATGTTTTTAAGTTTTCGGTCAATACAATTCTAGCATTAATAATAAACCTTTATCATGATTTAGGGAATATAATAATAACCATTTTATTATTGACTCTAGGGAATATTTCCATCAGTCTCCCACTTGCACTAGAGTCAATAATCTAGTTCACATTGTCATGTGATTAACTGATGTCTGCTAGAACTACGTCGGTATTTTCCTAAGGAGGAAGGGATGATGCAGCACAACAACGGTAGGTATTTCCCTTAGTGATGAGACCAAGGTTATCGAACCAGTAGGAGAATCACGCAACACTATGTGAACGACACCTGCACACAAATAATAAATACTCGCAACCCGGCGTGTTAAAGGGGTTGTCAATCCCTTTCGGGCAACGGCTCCAGAAATTTGCAAAAGGACGTGAGAGAGTTGTAATAATTTGATAGATAGATCTCGCGGGAACGCGAGATAAAATAAATTGCAGCAAGGTATTTTGTATTTTGGTTTAATAGATCTAAAAATAAAAGCAAATAAAATAGATCGCAAAGGCAAATATAATGAGGAAGAGACCCGGGGGCCATAGATTTCACTAGTGGCTTCTCTCGAGAAAAATAGCAAACGGTAGGTAAACGAATTACTGTTGGGCAATTGATAAAACTTCAAATAATCATGACGATTTCCAGGCAACACTACAAAAAAATACACTTCCATGATGATACGTGTTTGTCACAGTAGGTCGCGTTTTTTGTCATGCATGTACATCCATGACGATTTTCTGACAGAATCAAGATGGTCATACCTGTGCTGTTGTAGAAGTGTTCCATGACATTACCAAAATTATCATCACGGAAGGGTCCACTTCCATGACGATAAATCGCGCGTCACAGAAGTGCTTTCGTCAAGGGTGACCGACACGTGGCATCCACTGTAATGGGACGCCGTTAAGCTATCGGGTCCAGTTTTGGATCCGATAACCCGTTAACAGCCCGGACCAATGAGGATTTTCCACGTGTAAAATCATCATTTGCTAGAGGAAACACGTGTTGCCTCACCGTTGGGACAGATGTCATCCACTCATTGGACAGGAGGCGCCTATGATAGGTCGACACGTGGCATGGCCCAACAGTGGCCCATTCCGATGAAAAAGGCAGGCCCAGTAAAAATTAGCAGGCCGGCCCATATAAGGCCTACTTGTGTCATGTCTATTTAAGTCCACGGCCCATACAAGATGTGCCAATTCGTCCCATCAACGGCCCGTTAAAGATTTGACACCATTACAGCCCATCGTCAGTTCGAGCCCGTTAACAGCCCGCTATATATTTGGGCTCAATATCGGCCCAATGAGATTTCGGCCTGTTAATGGCCCATTCAATGGACGGGCCAATTTTCACGATGTACATCTTTCGGCCTTTTAGCGACCCATTTAAATGTTGGGCTAATTTCCGGCCCGGTGTGTCTTTCAGCCTGCTGACGACCCATAAATCAGTTGGGCCATTTATAGTCGGACCTGAGTTTCGGCCTTTTAGCGACTCATTTAAGTGTTGGGCCAATTTCCGGCCCGGTGTGTCTTTCAGCCTATTGACGGCCCATATATCAGTTGGGCCATTTGTAGTAGTACTACCACATCCATCTGGATTTAGTATTTGACTAGCAATATCTAGTAATGCATGTCACAAAAAATGTACTACTCCCTCTGTAAATAAATACATGGTGTATTGTTTTATTCCTATCAGCGAGATAACTTAATGTCTTTTGCTACTTAATAGGATTACATGCAATGAACTAACCACTTGCATGTGATGTTTGGTAGTCTCAAGTCCTCGAAAGCATGCACGGCCCACATCTCTCATTGGTTGATTTGTCATGAAATAAGAAACGAGGAGGAGTTAATGTACCGTGCCTAAGTGTTTTGGGATTATTTGGTTTTAAAGGTGACTTACACAACATTTTTGGTTACATGCATTAACATTTTATTAGTTAAATCAAAGGTCAAAACTTGGCGCAAAATGCAAAGGGGACCAATAAACCAGTAAACATCAAAGTTCTCTCGTTTGGCCCCAACTAGAGGTCCGGTGAGATGACTATCTTGCTGCACGCGGAGGATGCAGCTTCATTGACTTCACACCTGCCTTTGGGTGTATGACATGTGGGCCCAACGGGTGGCTAGCCAACCTGTCATACAGCCAAAGGCAGGTGCAGTAGAGGGGCGAGGAGTAGATGGCCAACACGCACGTGAATTCAACGCAGTGTGCACTTCTCTTATAAAGGCTCCCGCTAGTCCAATCTACGAAATCCTACGCACCTACGCACCCAAGGGCAAGAGTGATCACTCCAATCGCAAGATCAGTTGACTAGAAGCTAGACCCGTGGAGGCGATGAGCGCTAGCATCAGCCGGATGTGCCAGATGGTCCACGATGCCGGCCTGCGGCCCGACACCAAGGAACGTCTCCAGGTAGTGCTTGAGGCCGCCAGGGCGAGGGGCCACTTGGACGACAGCTTAGTCTCCTTGTTCGACGAGGCCCTCGTCGACTTCCTCGACAAGTTCACCATCGTCAAGAAGCTCACGGACGACCTTGACGTACGCCTCTAGCGCACGTGCCTAGGCTCTGCGATGCCTGCCACCCTGAACGGCCTCTATGGTGACAACCTCTTCGACGCACTGGTGGCCTCAGGATCGCCTCGCCGTCGGCGGAGAATGTCCACCTCAAGGTCGCGCTCGCCGGGCAGCGCCTGGCGCAGCAAGACACCTCAACATAATCACCCACGTCTACGCGCAAATCATCCACAAGGACTACTACATGCAAGAGGAGGACGATGGGGCCAGCCTTCTTGGACCGTAGGGGCAACCTTGGACGGCATTGTTCGGAAGCACGTTGAGCTTGCCGCCAACGCCGCTGCTCCTCACACGTCGGTTGGTGACCCGGGGCACTAGGGCATGAGGATGTCGTTGATGGATCCGTATGTATCTTTATCTTTCCGTCAAATCCATGTAGTAGTATATGGTACTACTAGTAATTATCTTACCTTTTGCATCAACTTCATAATTTTCGTACGTACTCCATGCATCAACCGCGCCAGAACCAAACTTCTCATTACTCTAGGGAAAATCGTTATTTCTATCTATCGGTCGCGCCATGGAGCAGAACCAAATTTTACAAGTTACAAGTTCAAAAGGAAAAGCCTGCTGTGTTCGCGTCGCACCCCCACACGGTTGGTCCGGAACGCCGCTCAAGGGGGAATGCGTGCTATGTTGCATTTTTACTTACAAGTGGGACCGCAGTTGAGCAAACCGACCAGCGGCAAACCCCCATCCCGCCCACCACGCGATGGCTGAGAAAACAGGAGGGAGAAGAGATGGCTGTAGCACAGACTCCAAGAAAATTTGTGTCAGATGGGACTCGTGTGGGTCTTGTGTGCGTCTTGCTAGACATGAATGCTAGTTATGGCCCATTCCACCCCACTATATCGAGGTGCTGGTTACGTAGAACAAATTTCCTGGAGTCCGTGCTCAGCCCTCCTCTATCTCTCTTCTCAGCCACCCAGCAGATGCACGGAGCCCATCATCTGTTTGCTCATATGCGGTCCCACATGTCAGTGAAAACACAAGAGGACCCACTGAACCTGGACATCTTTCACCTTGACATGCTGGTGATGAAAAACAAATCCATTAAAGATCTTCGGTGGCCAATTTTGGAGTTACTCAAGAGCAGTAAGATTCTATTTACAGTTTAACCCAAGATGCACATCACATGGCTTCAACTACCACTCTATTTTCTTGCATGACACGACACGGATCTTTGGATGTCCCACGTGTTGGCAAAAGGAGGAAAAAATCGACCAAATCTTCGGTTGTGCTCTCGGATTAGACTAGTTGTGCTAACTTAAAATTTTATTGTGTAGAATGGATGCAAGTTTTGGTATTGGGAAGAAGAGTACAACGATATATGTCCTAGCACTTTTAGCTAGCATAGAGGCTAGAGATGAGACTAGTGCACTTGTTGATAGAATAGAGGCTAGACACGTCTACTTCTTTACACTCGAAGAAGAAAGAAGCATGCAAGATCGAGCCTCCGTAGATCAACAACGAATGCATCGAGAAGGAACTAATCCAACTTACAGGAGCAGTTATGGAAGTTGGATATCTTCTAAAATGTATTCTTGTGGTTCTTGTTTTCTTTGGTTTTGCTTTTCTAGTCAAAATTTTGGTGATGTATTTCCATGTACCAAAAAATGAATGATGAAAAAAAACATATGTGTTTTCAAAGAAAAATGTACGCGGCTAGGATGCATCCGTGCTTTCGGCGCACGGCCACCGCATCCGAGAAATGGCCCGAACACGACCCCATTGCCCTACCCAAACGGACATAATCCGGGCAAAACGGAGGTCTGTTTGGGGTCGTGCTTTGGAGTTGGCCTTACACATGGGACCGCAGTTGAGGAAATAGACTATCGGCAAACCCCCACCTCGCCCGGCGCGATGGCTGAGTTAGAGAAACGGCGAGGTTGAAGAGATTGCTGTAGCACAAACTCCAAGAAATATGGTGTCAGATGGAAGTCGTGCTGGTGGCGTGTGCTGTACTCCTGGACGTGAATGCTTGTTCTGGCCCATGTCACCCTACTACTCCTACTACTTATAGTAGTACTAGTATCGAGGATTCGAGGTGCTGGTTACGTACAGCGAACACATTAACATATGGCCCACCTCACACTGTGGTCAAATTTCCTGGAGTCTGTGCTAGGTTAAAAAGTGTTCTTTGTGAGGATGGGTGGCTGGTCTCAAGTTTAAAACTTGTTGTATTACGACGTGAGCGAGAGATAGTGCAACATGTGAAGCTAGTACAAATAGTGTACTATTGTTGATTGGCCTCATCCGATAACCTGTTGCAATGCACGTTACAATTATGTATTCAGAAAATATTTTTTGCCTCGTCAAGAAGCACCCACTCGGAGAAGTGACTCGAAAGCCATTCATAAATTTAGTAAGTTTATCACAGGCATATCATTTATTACATACAACAGGTCATCAACCCACAACGACAACGAGGATACATTATAAATACTAAAGTTTTTGTCACACAACAAATAACAAGCAATGAAATGAACTTCAACTCAACCAATCCTCGGTGTTGGAAACGCTTGCTTTGAACCACAAGTGATTCTCATGGAAGGGCCAGCTACTATCAATCTCGAGACCAATGCAGGACTGATCATCCAGGCTGAAGCGGCCTACTATATCACGACCAGGGTAGGGAACCACCGCAATGTCTAACGTATAGATATAGTTGCTTCTCATAAATGGTAGTAACGTTGTGTCAACAACAGTTGGATCGCCTTTCACCATCATTGGATAGTTTTGTCCAAGGAAGAGCGAGTTTTCTCCAAGACTGTCAATACTGTACCAGGGAGAAGGTGTTGGCGCTAGCACAATAGTATCCATCCCGAATACCATGCAACGGGTGTTGGAATAGGTCCGGAGAGTGCGACCATGGGAGACAACACCTGCTTCCTTAGTAGTAACATCATGATGGGCTGTATCTGAGACAAGAAGGGGTGATCCATCGGAAGTTGCCAGGCGCCACTGAATATATGGGCCCTCCTCGTCCTCATGCTCGTGATCATCACCATCGTCATCTCCCCTTGGTTATAAATTTTTTCAAGTATAGGTGGTGGAATGTTCACAGGACCTTGGAAACACAAGAAGAAAGTTAATTAGTAGAGAAGGGAAACTTGCTAACTTGCATGCATGTGATGAAACAATTATTATGGTGGAAGACAAACATACCGAAACTACGAGGATCCCATGCAAAAATAGTGACATGAGTGGTGGCAGCAAACGCAAGACCCTCGTATTGAATTGCATCACAGTACACATCCGTGTATAGAAACTGATTTTTGAGCAATATCCATTTAGTCGAACCACGAAGGACGACAAAAAGCTTGTCGAAAATAGCAACAACTCCATAATTCCTGTAATTCCAAGAGCGGTTGGGAACTCGAAAAATTGCTATCTTCCGTAGAAGACAGTCACCATGATCGTATTTAAATGTGCGTAGAATACCGGTGTGCTCAACCTCTGGGCAGTCTGAGATTTTTGGAAGTGGAACCCGGTGGCGAGTGTACACATTCACAAGTTCCCACTTGCAGTTGTACCCAATATAAACAACCCAATCTCCATTTGCGCCTGCCCAAGCCTTGCCCTCAAGCGATGGCATCTTAACATCATACGTATCATTATCAAGCGACATCAACTTGCACAAGGCAATGCTTCCCTCGTCCCCGCGCCCGGTCAGGTCACGGCAAAGAAGATAGGGGAGATCAAACCGCTCCTGGACCCTTGGGTTCCTTGTAATGATGTTATTAGTTGAGTCGAGAATGGTATTGAACGCACCAGCCATGCTAGCCGAGGTGATGACGTCGCACCGATCGATGAGTTCCCCCACCACGTCATCAGATCGGGGCAAGAATAACGGGGTCGTTTCCGGCTTGTTCCCTCCATGGAGAAGGCGATCGAACAATGGCAGAAGGAAGGGTGAAGGCAAATGGAGGAGGGAGGAAGAGCGTGCGACAGCAGTTCCAAATCGAGAGGGAAAGGCGAAGAGTTGGTGGACGGTTGCCAGTTTGCCACGGTACATGAAGAGGTGCCCCGGCCTACACATCCTTTCGAAAATTGTACAAAAGGACTCGCCATCGTCTCACTGACATGTTGGAACGGGACCACATGTCAACGAAACATGGTGTGTAATTTCTCGTGAAAAATGCGATCTGGCCCCGTTGGCCCGAGGTGCCGCATTAGTTATCGACCTTTATTTTTTAAACATACAATCTGAGTGGATAGTTCCTGTGGTCATCACACGTGAGCGGATATATAGGTGGGCTAGGTGGGCAGGCGGCAACAATCTAAGTGCTAAAAGAGTTGATCCAATGCTTGTTTTTTTTGGATTTTCCAACTATGACCATTGGATAGAGTGAATCAACTGCTTATGTTCAAAGTTATTGTAGGACCTTGAGAAGAGGTGTCTAGAGGGGGGGGGGGGTGATTAGACACTAAGTACCAAAGTTGCAGTTTTTAAGTTTCTTTAAAGTTTGAGTGGAGTTTAGGCACAAGTTTAACATTCACAACATATAGCAAGCAAGCATGCAAAGAGTATATGAGCAGCGGAAAATAAAGCATGCAACTTGCAAGAATGTAAAGGGAAGGGATTGGAGGATTCAAATGCAATTTGGAGACACGGATGTTTTGGCGTGGTTCCGATAGGTGGTGCTATCGTACATCCACGTTGATGGAGACTTCAACCCACGAAGGGTAGCAGTTGCCTTGAGTCCACGGAGGGCTCCACCCACGAAGGGTCCATGAAGAAGCAACCTTGTCTATCCCACCATGGCCGCCGCCCACGAAGGACTTGCCTCACTAGCGGTAGATCTTCACGAAGTAGGCGATCTCCTTGCCCTTACAAACTCCTTGGTTCAACTCCACAATCTTGTCGGAGGCTCCCAAGTGACACCTAGCCAATCTAGGAGACACCACTCTCCAAGAAGTAACAAATGGTGCGTTGATGATGAACTCCTTGCTCTTGTGCTTCAAATGATAGTCTCCCCAACACTCAACTCTCTCTCATAGGATTTGGATCTGGTGGAAAGAGGGTTTGAGTGGAAAGCAACTTGGGGAAGGCTAGAGATCAAGATTCATATGGTAGGAATGGAATATCTTGGCCTCAACACATGAGTAGGTAGTTCTCTCTCAGAAATGGTAAGTTGGAAGTGTAGGTTCGTTCTGATGGCTCTCTCCACGAATGAAGAGGAGGTGGAGGGGTATATATAGCCTCCACACAAAATATAACCGTTACACACAATTTACCAATCTCGGTGGGACCGAATCAACAAACTCGGTCAGACTGATTTTAGTAAACCTAGTGACCGTTAGGGATTTCGGTGGGACCGGAATGCAACTCGGTGGGAACGATTCGGTTAGGGTTAGGGCATAACGTAATCTCGGTAAGACCGATTACACAAACTCGGTGGGACCGATTTTGGTAATAAGCTTTCAGAGAGTTGGTCAGGCAAACTCGGTTTGACCGATTATCAAACTTGGTGGGACCGATTTTGATAATAAGTTAACCAGAGAGTTTGCATTGTAATCTCGGTAGTACCGATTGCTCAAGTTCGATGAGACCGATTTTGATAATGGACATACACAGAGAGATTACAATCCCATCTCGGTGAGACCGAGATCCCTATCGGTGAGACCGATTTGCCTAGGGTTTGTGGCAGTGGCTAAGACATCCAAACTCGGTGGCGCCGGATAGAAAGAATCAGTGGGGCCGAGTTTGACTGTAGGTTTAGGACAAATGTGTGGAAGTGGGAAAGTAGTTGAGGGTATTTGGAGCATATCACTAAGCACATGAAGCAAGAGGCTCATTAAGCAACACCTCATCCCTCCTTGATAGTATTGGCTTTTCCTATAGACTCAATGTGATCTTGGATCACTAAAATGTAAAATGAAGAGTCTTGAGCTTGAAGCTTGAGCTAATCCTTTGTCCTTAGCATCTTGAAGGAGTTCCCACATCCTTTAGTCCATGCCACTCCATTGTTGAACTTATCTGAAACATACTAGATAAAAGTGTTAGTCCAACAAGAGATATGTTGTCATTAATTACCAAAACCACCTAGGGAGAACTTGTGCTTTCAATCTCCCCTTTTTGGTAATTGATGGCAACATACATCAAAGCTTTAGATAAAGATATAAGGAATAGCAAGTAAAGCTTTGGAAAGACATGTAACAAGCATAGGCTCCCCCTACATGTATGCATTCATGTGAATATGAAATATGGAAGCATGTGATAGCATAACCATGATAGAGGAGGCAATGTGTTACATGTATCTTGGCTATATGCATCAGAGCAAAAAGTATTAAAGAGAATACCTTCATGCCCGTGAGTCCTTCTAGCAAACAGTATGTACATCAGCAGGAATTCCTCATACACATGATTGTGATGCATATACTTACCTTGTGGTCTTGAGTTGGCCTAGGATGGAATGAACCCGTGAAAACAAGGTTAGATAACACAGATGCATCTACTAGCGAGAGCAAAATGAAGAAACCACAAGAATACCAAGACTGGGATGACATGTAGAGAGTGAGTCTTGAGTACCACATTGGATTAGACATGTCCCCAAGAGTAAAGATATGCAATGAATTTAAATGATCTCTTTCCCTTAGATGTCTTGCTCCCCCTGAATCTAACATGGGATACTGGGAGAAGATAGGGAAAAGAAAACAAAGCTGAAGGAAAACAGAGCTGAAAGATATGACTGATGATCAGAGCTGAAGTTCAGAGCTAATGTATGCTAATGCAAAATTGAGCACAACAGATCATATGAACATGTCTCTCCCCTCAAGAAGACATGTGGACATCTCTCCTCTTGAACACCAAGCATCTGGGATCCTTGAGAAATACTTTCTACTTAAGTATCCTCTCCCCACGGAGATCTCTCTCGTCTTTTGAGGGTCTCTCCCCTAGAAGGTCTCTCTCTCCCTTAAGAAGAAAGGTGATAAGTTTTGATGTTCTTTCTCTCTATCTCCAAATGATAAGCTTTGATGTTCTATCTCTCCCCCTTTGACATCAATTTCCAAGAAGGGTCTTCTGGAGTCTGTCGAATGGGTTTGGTCCTTGAGACACAGAGAACAAAGCAATGATGAAAATGTGATGCTTGTAGAGGACAAGATTCATTGAGTGGAGCTGGATCAAGAAACACAGAATATGTGGCAAAGAGTTTTTCCTGTTATGAAATCGGTGGCACCGAGTGGTATGCTTGATTAAATGCAGAAAGATTCGGTTGGACCAAAAATAACAAATTGGTGTAACCGAGTTCATCGCAGAGAGAACACTTGTCACCTCAGCTCACTAGACTAGTAAGATCTCACAAAGATTTGCAAGGAATTAACTAAAATATATGCAAGGAATTAGATGCAGAAAATGCAGAGAAAACAGAAAGAAATCTAGATGAAGTTTTTTTAAAAGGGGAAACACAAATGCATGAGACAAATGCAAAAACTCAGAAAAGAACACAGGAGAACTTCATCTAGAGATGGTCGGCGACAAAGTCACCTATGTTAGAGTATATTGACTTAGGAGTCAAGTGAGATCACTTGATCATAGGGGTTGCCATTTTTCGTTGAAGCATCTTGATGTATTCACATCTTGTCGAGTTGCTTTAACTCATGACTCGGAGTAAAGCTTCTCTAAGATGGAATAACATACCTTGGTTGGTGGTGTTGTCCATGTAGTTGAACTTCATGGGTTGCTCAAGGTTGATGTAGCTCATCAAGAATTTGGAGCACCACTTGGAATTTGAGTCCATCTACCTACATGGGTTAGATAACATGCAAGATACAAATATATCCAAGACATAAGTTTTTCATCATAAGAGAAATATCAAGGATTAGTCATAAGCTCATGTCTTGCATGTATCCAATGGAGTTTCTACTCCAAGTTTGAAGCATCAATGATGTTCAATTCTCCTCTTAACCTGCAAAACACTTTCTCATCAAGAGGTTTAGTGAATATATCCGCTAATTGCTTTTCGGTGCGAACATGCTTAAGATCAATGTCACCCTTAGCAACATGATCTCGAATGAAATGACGACGAACTTCAACGTGCTTAGTTCGAGAATGTTGCACAGGATTATGACCATTTTTGATAGCACTTTCATTATCACAAAGCAATGGAACATGTCTCACATATATCCCATAATCTTTAAGAGTTTGGGTCATCCAAAGTAATTGAGCACAACATGAACCAAATGACAATATATTTAGCTTCGGTGGATAAGGATACCGAGTTTTGTTTCTTGGAGGACCAAGACACAAGAGATCTACCAAGAAATTGACAAGTACCGAAGTGGACTTTCTATCAACCTTGTCTCGGCATAGTCCGAGTCGGAATAGCCAACAAGATCGAAGAGGCCCTCTTAGGATACCAAATGCCAAAATCTGGTGTATGGATTAAGTATCTCACTATCCTTTTCACGGCCTTAAGATGACATTCTTTAGGGCAGCTTGATATCGTGTACACATGCACCCACTTAGCATAATATCGGGATGTGAAGCACATAGATATAACAATGAACCAATCATAGAGCGATAAACCTTTTGATCAACCGGTTCACCATCTTTGGTTAAGTCAAGATGTCCACTAGTAGGCATGGGTGTAGTCATACCTTTGCATTCTTGCATATTGAACTTCTTGAATAAGTCCTTGGTGTACTTTGTTTGCAAGACAAAAGTACCTTCCTTAGTTTGCTTGATTTGCAAACCAAGAAAGAATTTGAGTTCACTCATCATAGACATCTCAAACTTCTCCGACATTAGCTTCCCAAACTTTTCACTAAAATGAGGGTTAGTTGAACCAAATATAATATCATCAACATAAATTTGGCACACAAAGAGTTCACCATTAACCCTTTTAGTAAAAGAGTAGAATCAATTTTCCCAATTTCAAAGCCTTTTTCAATAAGGAACTTGGTCAAGCATTTATACCATGCTCTAGGAGCTTGTTTAAGTGCATAAAGAGCTTTGTGAAGTTTGTAAACATGATTGGGTTTCTTAGGATTAACAAAGCCGGGAGGTTGTTTAACATAAACTTCCTCCTCTATTTCACCATTTAGAAAAGCACTTTTAATGTCCATTTGGTACAAGGTGATATCATGGTGATTAGCATAGGCAAGTAAGATGCTTGAATGGACTCAAGTCTAGCAATGGGGGCGTAAGTCTCACCATAGTCCATACCTTCGACTTGTGTGTAGCCTTGGGCTGACGAGACATGCTTTGTTGCGAACTACTTGTCCATCTTCATCTTGCTTGTTGCGAAACACCCATTTGGTACCGATGATGTTGTGGTTGTTGTCGGGCTTCTCAACCAATGTCCAAACTTGGTTCCTCTCAAAGTTGTGTAGCTCTTCATGCATAGCATTTATCCAATCCGGATCTTCCAATGCTTCTTCGACCTTCATAGGTTCAATGCTAGAGATGAAAGAATAGTTTTCAAAAAAGTTAGCTAAACGAGTTTTAGAGCGGTGATTCTCCCGGTTTGAATATCATTGTAGATTTGCTCGACGGGATGGTCTTTAGCAATTCTTTTGCTTGGGTCTTCGTTGAACATCTTCTTCATCTTGTTCTTCTTCTTGGCCTTCTTCATTTTTGGCGTTGTCGTTCTCTTGTCGTGGTGGAGAAGGAGGTTGTTGACGTTCATCTTGATGCACTTCCTCGTTTTCTTCATCTTGGTGTGTCCCACTTGTGGATGCTTCCGTATCAACTCTTGGTTCACCTTGTCGTGAAGTAGAAGCTTCCACTTGGACGGACGAGGTACTCTCCTTCACCTCCGTTGGACGGACCTTGCCAATAGACAAGTATTGGATTGCTTCCGAAGGATCTTTGTCTCCTACATCAATTGGCAATTGCTCTACTTGCGAGCCGTTAGATTCATCAAACTTCACATCTACCGTCTCTTCAACCTTTCGGGTGAAATTGTTGTAGACATGGTAAGTGTGAGAGTTTGAGCCATAACCTAGTAGGAAACCTTCATGAGACTTAGGAGCAAATTTAGAACGACGATGCTTATCAAGAATGTAGCACTTTGAGCCAAATACTGAAAGTATCCAACTTGGGGTTTGTTACGGTGAGTAGCTCGTATGCCGTCTTCTTGCCGAAAGTAGCTTGTGAAGATACAAGCGATTTGTTGCATGACAAGCTGTCTCAACCGCTTCTGCCCAAAAGTGCTTCGGCGTCTTGTACTCATCAAGCATCGTTCTCGCCATTTCGATGAGAGTCCGGTTCTTCCTCTCAACAACTCCATTTCGTTGAGGTGTGTACGTAGCCGAGAACTCGTGTGAAATCCCTTCTTCGTCAAGAAAGGTGTCCACATTTGCGTTCTTGAACTCCATTCCATTGTCGCTGCGAACCTTCTTGATCTTCACTTCAAATTGGTTTTGGGCCTTCCTAGCGAAATTTTTGAAGATCTTTTGGACCTGCGATTTATCATCGAGAAAGAACACCCACGTAAATCTGGAAAAATCATCAACTATAACTAGACCAAAAGAATTTCCACGAGACTCTTGTAAGAGTTGGGACCAAAGAGATCCATGTGAAGTAGCTTGAGTGGCCTCTTCGTGGTCATGATGTTCTTCACGGATGCCTTCCTCCAACCTGTTTACACCTTGACAAGCACCGCAAAGTCTATCCTTATCAAATATGACATCATTAACTCCAAGGATATGATTCCCCTTAATAAGCTTGTCAAGGTTTCGCATACCAACATGACCTAATCGTCTATGCCATAACCAGCCTTTTGAGGATTTAGCAATGAAGCAAGTTTTAGGTTGAGCCTTTTAGTGAAATCAACAATGTATAGATCACCTCTACGCACACCAAGAAGACCATTTTATGATTATCTCGATGAAACACTTGGCAATCTACTTCAGTAAATAGAACATTGAAACCGAAATCAGCAAGTCTAGAATCGGAAAGTAAGTTGTAACCAAGAGATTCAACGAGTATAACATTTTGTATGGAGCTATCATGTGATATGGCCACCTTACCGAGGCCAACCACCTTACCCTTTGAGTTGTCACCGAAAGTGACATACTTTCGAGGACTACCATTATCAGTAAGCTCACGAAACATGTCTTTATCTCCGGTCATGTGATCGGTACATCCACTATCAAGAACCCATTCCTTTCCTCCTGACGTATATCCCCGAAGATTTGCCATAAGACCAAAATGTCTCATTGCATCATCAAGATCGAAGTCACTATCATCATCCTCATCATAGTATCCATGTTCAACATCGTCATTGGTGGATCAAATCCTAGAGAGGGTGATTCATTAGAATGAGTTTGACAATAATCTTGTCTATGAACTCTTATAGCTTCGGAAATAATGTCACTAATAATACCAACATTTCCTTTGGCACGCATAAGGTTTGTAAGCTCAAATAGACGATCACCAAACGTAGGATCACTAGTATTCATTTTGCTCAAAGCAATAGACTTATGGAGAATTTCATCTAGATTTTTCAAGGAATAATCTGGAAACCGTTCCTCAAGAAATTTCCATATGGTGTAGGCACACTTAAAAGTAGGCAAACATCCAATCAAGTTTCTAGGCAATCCTCTAATGATAAGTTCGGCAGTTCTAAGATTCCTAACCATGTCAATTGACTCATCATGGGTTGGATGCATAGGATCAACATAAGGTGCACAAGGGCTAGCAATGTACTTGTTAAACTGATATTGATTGAAAATAACAAGCATCTCATTTTTCCACTCACGAAAATACTCTCCATCAAGAATATGCACTCTATGTCTAAGACTCCCAAAGTAGACTCATCCATCTTCCTCCAATGGTGATTAAACCAAGGCAATGGAGACCAATGCTCTGATACCACTTGTAGGACCTTGAGAAGAGGTGTCTAGAGGGGGTGATTAGACACTAAGTACCAAAGTTGCAGTTTTTAAGTTTCTTTAAAGTTTGAGTGGAGTTTAGGCACAAGTTTAACATTCACAACATATAGCAAGCAAGCATGCAAAGAGTATATGAGCAGTGGAAAATAAAGCATGCAACTTGCAAGAATGTAAAGGGAAGGGATTGGAGGATTCAAACGCAATTTGGAGACACGGATGTTTTTGGCGTGGTTCCGATAGGTGGTGCTATCGTACATCCACGTTGATGGAGACTTCAACCCACGAAGGGTAGCAGTTGCTTGTGAGTCCACGGAGGGCTCCACCCACGAAGGGTCCATGAAGAAGCAACCTTGTCTATCCCACCATGGCCGTCGCCCACGAAGGACTTGCCTCACTAGCGGTAGATCTTCACGAAGTAGGCGATCTCCTTGCCCTTACAAATGTCACGCCCAAGATGCGACCCTATCCAAAAGGAACTCGAAGGTCCCACCAAGGATAGAAGAGCATCTTGAAGACGCTTTTGCAAGGTGGATATCATTACATCAACATTACATAATAGATGGGGATACATACATAAGGCACAAATGCCACACAAATACATCAACATCATATACAAGAGATCAACATCCGACTACGGATGGAACACAAACAGAAACTCAAACGACATCCACCCTGCTAGCCCAGGCTGCCGACCTGGAACCTATCCCCTGTGTTGGGGATAGTACTACTGGGCGTAAACCGGCCTATCTGGGCCGGGTTAACTTCATCAGTAGTTCAACGGTGTAAAAGCCCAAGAGGCATGAAAGTAAGGGCCCAAGGCTTGTAGTCGGTTTAGAACCTGTAGCCGTAAACCGGCATGGCATGCAAACTTGTATTGTAAGTTCCGAATAGAGAGAGACCAACCCGGATACGAGTATGAACCGGAGATTGGGACTCTCTGAACCGACGGGCGTCACCCGTGTATATAAGGGGACGACCTGGGACGGTTCAAGGAAAGACAACAACAACTCGAGGCCTAGGCGAAGCTTATTTGCTCCCTAGTCATTGAGACCACATCAATCCCATCAAAACTAGACGTAGGATTTTACCTTCATCGAAGGGGCCGAACTAGTATAACTCTTGTGTCTTTGCGTCCGCTTTAACCCCTTCAAGTTAACCCGTAGCGATGGCTCCACGACTAAGTCCTTTCATGAGGAAATCTGCCGTGACAAAACCACGACAGTTGGCGCCCACCGTGGGGCTATCGCACGATGGTTTGATGATCTTGGAGGGCAAGTTCGAAGGACTCGAAGGCTATGCTGTGGGCCGGATGACCAAGAGTCGTCGCGACAAGCTCTACATCGACGATGCAGGCTGGGGCCCCGAGGCCGGCTCGATTGAGTACGGGTACCAGGTCCCCTTTGGTGGCATACATGTTTTCATCAGCAAGATTGGTGAGCCAGGGCTTGAGCCGGACATCTGCACCGACCTCGTCGAGACGGCTCAGCGTACGAGATCTGCCCAGGTTAAACCAGCCGTGAAGCGTGCCTTTGTGGGAGTCATCCATGGAGGAAGTTATGAGGACGGACCAGAGTCTGGTGGCGAGACCGTCGTCTATTCCGACGACGAGTCGTCAACCGGAGAAACTGAATCTCTATATCAGCTACAAGATGGCCAGATTGGGGGCTCTTCCGATGGTGACAGTATTCCGGGCCCCTCTGATCTGCCCAACCGGGTTGGAATATTCATGGCCGGTACACAAGCAATACTTCATTCTTCGACCGCTGCGGCAATGATTGCCGGTTCAACAGCGGCAACGGCTGCCGGGGCAGGAGGCTCTGTGCGCCCGCCGGCTCAAGTTTTATCAGATCTGTTCGATGCGTTGGCTACGCTCATGGCGGAGGTTAACCCGGCGGACCAGGACGCTCATAACGCGGAGGTTGCGAAGGTGAAGGAACAAATCACTCAGGCTAAAGCAGATCTAGCAGCTGCAGATGCCAGGATGACGGCAGAGCGGGCCGCTTTAGATGCGCAGGCTTATAGGCTCATCTTTGGATCGAGCGCGTCACATGAAGTCATGAAGAGGAAATACAGATCCCGTTTGCCTTGAGTTTTCGAGGGAAGAGACCTCTTCAACACCCGGGCGGGAACGATGGTCGCGGTGGTAAACCGGGCGGAAGCACTGAGACGGGCGCGGCAGTTCAGCCCCGCTTAATAGATCTACCTCGCCATAATGCGGTCGCCTCGGGCTATGCAAACACCTCCGGTCACTACTCCAACCCGATGGATAACCTTGTTGCAGGCTGCGGCACGGCTGGAGGCTATTCAATTGAAGGCGATTCACCATAGGCGAGAGAGACGCAGCGGGTCAAGGAGCTCCTTAGGACAGCTTTGGTCCAACAGAAGCATATTAAATACGGCCGCGACCGGATCCACTCTACCCCGCCCAAGCCGGAGCTATAGCGAGCACGTGGATGAACCGCCGTATCAAGTAATGCACGGCGTGGTGCGCCCGTGGCAACAACCCGTAGGTGGCGTCGATAACGCTCGGGAGGTGGTGGACCGGGCCGGCGCAGGAGGCCGAGTTAGCAGCACAACATCGGGCTTATCGACCACGCCGGTTCGTCTGACCATCTCGGTCGAGCACTGGGTTACCTCTAGCTCTTTGGGGGTGCCTTGCCTCGTCCCCGCTTTACGCAATGTGCGCTTGCCCAAAGACTTCAAGGGTCCGCGCAAGGTGCTAAATTACACTGCCGATTTAGCTCCAGAAGCATGGATAGAAAGTTATGAGATGGCCATGGAGATGCTTTGGATGTGGATGAGGCGGCGTGTGCAAAGTACTTCACCATGATGCTCGAAGGCACGACCGTGCACTTGGTTGAAGAGCTTGCCACCCAATTCTATCAATTCATGGGCCCGATTATGGACCGGTTTATCCAGAATTTCAAAGATACTGTAAGCAGCCCATGTCCGTAGTGGACTTGGCGGCTGTGTCCGTGGGGGAAGGGGAGTCAACAACCCATTGGGTACGCCGCGTTTCGGAAATCTTGCACTCGTCAGACCGGATCAACGCTGACTCTGCGATCTTAACCCTGGAGGGCAACTGTCGGTTTAAGCCTTTAAAATTGAAGTTGGGGCGCATGAAGCGGTTTTGTAATGACATGGGCACTCTCATGGGCGCTTTAGTGAAGTATGCTGATTCTGATAGTACCAAGGATCCCGAGTCTGACGATGATGAGACAGGGAAGGGAAGGAAGAACAGCAACTCCAAGGGCCAACAACATCACTCGGCAGGTAATGGTGGAGGCAAGCGTAAAGCGAATGGCAACATGGACTTCGTAGCCAACACCAACGCGCAGGACAAGGGCCAGCGGCGCAAGGGTAAACAGCCGAATCGAAGTGCAGCGTCTAATCCCAATCCGGACCGCTTGAATTATCTGTTGAATCAACCCTGTCCGAAGCATGGGATGAAGGAGACGCCAGCAAACCACCTCTGGAAGGATTGCTACATTATGCAGGAGTTCAAGAGTTCTAATGCTTTCCGGTATGATCAAGGTTCGGCGGCGGTTCGGGATCCAGCCGGGTTACGATGGAGGAAATTCCGGTTCAGGATTTAATGGTAATCCGAGGCGGACATAACAATCAGAACAATCAGAATAACCAAGGTGGTTACAACCAGCAATGACAACGATCGGGCTATCAGAGCAACCCAAAGCAGTTGAATAGTGGGCAGCACCATGTCTTCACCACCAGCTTAGACAAGCGAGACCGGAAGCTTCAGAAGCGGGCAGTCAACGCTGTTGAATCGGCCGTGCCTCATTACCTACGCTGGTCAGAGCAGCCCATTGTATGGAGTAGAGAGGATCATCCTCCCTGGGTTAACAATCCGGGTTAGCTAGCCCTGGTGGTGGCACCTCAGGTGGGACGTTATAAGTTCACCAAGGTACTCATGGACGGAGGGAGCAGCATTAACATCCTGTACTATGAGACCTTCCGTCGTATGGGGTTAACAGATAAACATCTCAAACCGTCCAATACTGGTGTTCCATGGTGTGGTACCAGCAAGTCGGCATATCCGGTTGGTAAAATAGCTCTGGAAGTGGCCTTTGGTGATGAATATGACTCCAGATCGGAAACATTGACGTTTGAAGTGGTAAAAATCCAAAGTCCATATCACGCCCTATTTGGGCGGCCGACTTATGCCAAGTTCATGGCACGGCCTTGTTATATCTATTTGTAGCTTAAGATGCCGGGTCACAAGGGGACAATAACGGTTCATGGGAGCCGCAAGATCGCTTTGGAATGTGAGGAAGGTGATGCGGCTTACACAGAGTCGGTTTGTGCCACCGAGGAGCTGAAGTATTATAAGGACAATGTTGATCCGGCGGACATGACTCCATTGAAGAAGCCAACTTCTGAGCATGCGGCCCTGAAATTCAAATCGGCATTTGAGACTAAGCTTGTTGACTTCGTGCGGCGATTCGTCCAAGCAGTTGACATCAGTGCCAACTTGGATCCGAAATAGGAAAGCGCGCTCATCGAGTTCATTCGTGAGAATCGGGACATTTTTGCATGGAAGCCTTCTGACATGCCGGGTGTACCGAGGCAACTCGCTGAGCACACTCTTAATGTTGATCCCAAGTACAAACCGGTGAAGCAGTTTCTCCGCCGGTTTAACGAAGAAAGGCGCAAGGCCATTGGAGAGGAGGTGGCCAAGCTCTTAGCAGCTGGTTTTATCGTTGAAGTCTTCCATCCGGAATGGCTTGCTAATCCGGTGCTGGTTCTTAAGAAAAACAGCACTTGGCGCATGTGTGTGGATTACACAGATCTTAACAAGGCTTGTCCAGCAGATCCTTTGCCCTCCCCGCATTGACCAGATTATTGATGCCCGCTGCGAGTTGTGAGCGTTTGAGCTTTTTGGATGCATATTACAGGTATCATCAGATCAAGATGACGATTAAGGACCAGGAGAAGACGGTGTTTATCACTCCCTTTGGAGCCTTACGCTATGTATCTATGCCTTTTGGGCTCAAGAGCGCCCAAGCAACTTATCAACGCTGTGTACAGAATTGCCTGCATAAACAGATCGGCCGTAATGTGCACGCCTATGTTGATGATATTGTAGTCAAGTCAAGGGAGAAGGAGACACTGATTGACGATTTGAAGGAAACCTTTGACAACCTGCGAGTTTACAAGATGATGCTCAACCCGGCCAAATGTGTCTTTGGTGTTCCGGCAGGCAAGTTATTGGGTTTTCGTGTCCAACAGGGAATTGAAGCTAATCCGGAGAAGATTACGGCTATTACCTCCTGGCTAAACCGAAATGTATTAATGATGTCCGGTGTTTGGCAGGCGGATTGCCGTTGAGCCGGTTTATCGGCCGCCTCGGAGAAGGCCATCCCTTTGTACTAGATCTTTGAAGAAGACAGATCGGTCATGGAGTCCGGCCGCCGATGAGGCGTTGGAGGACTTAAAGCGGCAATTGGCCAACTCACTTTGTGCTCGCCGCTCCCATTGACAAGGAGCCGCTACGCTATATGTTGCTGCTAACGCCGAGCGGTCGGTATTAGCCATTGTGGTGGAAGCGGAAGGAGGCGGGGAAGGAGCATCTGGTTCAACGTCCGGTTTATCATATCAGCGAGGTACTTATTGAATCTAAGCAAAGGTATCCGCATTGGCGTAAGCTGGTGTATGGAGTTTTCATGGCAAGCGGAAGCTGAAGCGGTATTTCCAAGGCACCCCATCACGGTGGTCGATTGTGCTCCCTTAGGCGATATCATAGAGAACCGGAAGCGGCGGCGGATTGCTAAGTGGGCTATAGAGCTTGGGCCGCAGTGCAAATGCGATGCCTCGGACGGCGGTGAAGTCTCAAGCACTTGTGGATTTCATTAATGATTGGGCGGAGTTGCAAGCACGAAGAAAAGCGGATCACACATATTGGACCATCCATTTTGACGGATCCAGCGGTTGGAAGGCTCGGGGGAGTCGTATTAACTTCCCCATGAGGTGACAAGTTTTGTTACGTTCTCCGCTTAATGTTCCCTTGTACTAACAATGCAGCTGAGTATGAAGCCTTGCTCCATGGTCTCCGGATGGCTAAGGAGATGAATCTAAGCCGGGTTAAGTGCTTCGGTGACTCGGACCTAGTGGCTCAACAGTTGTCCGGCACTTGGGATTCAAAGGACCCGCTCATGGCTGCATATCGTCGTGAGGTGGATATTGTCGCAGTCATTTCAAGGGCTATCGGGTGGACCACGTGGACCGTCGGAAGAATGAAGCGGCGACGCTTTAAGCAGTTGGGCTCTCAACGCAAAACCGGTCCCGCCTAATGTTTTACGGGCGTCTGCACAACCCGTCGGTCAAGCTCCCCGGTGAAGCGGATTTGGCCATTCCTGATCCGGAGGCTCAATTGGTGGCAGCTCTTCACGCCACTCGGATTGGGCGCTTCCTTATCTTGCCTACATGAACCGGGCGAGTTACGGAAGATGAGACGTTGGCCCGGCAGATAGTCCGGCGATCTAAGTCTATGACCATTGTTAATGGCGAATTGCATCATTGCGGTGTGTCGAGGCGTTTCAACGCTGTGTGTCCCCGAGGAAGGCTGTGAAGTATTGCGTGAGATCCACGAAGGAGATTGTGGTCACCACGCCGGTTCAAAATCCTTGGTGGCTAAAGCGTTCCGCCACGGTTTCTATTGGTTGTTGCTCATCTTGATGCGGAAGATCCGGTCGGCGATGTGATGGTTGCCAAAAGTTTTCAGGCGTGCTCATGTACCGGCCCAAGAATTGAAGATGATTCCAATTACTTGGCCGTTTGCAACCTGGGGGCTGGATATGGTTGGGCCTTTCAAAAGGTCCAAGGACAAGAAGACCCACCTACTGGTGGCGGTCGACAAGTTTACAAAATGGGTAGAGGCAGAACCTGTTAGCAAGTGTGATGCGGCCACGGCGGTTCAGTTCATCAAAAATGTGATTTTCCGGTTTGGCTTTCCCCACAGTATCATCACAGATAATGGTACCAATTTGTCCAAAGGTGCCATGAAGGAGTTCTGCGAACGTGAGCACATCTGGCTTGATGTTTCTTCAGTAGCTCACCCACAGTCCAATGGTCAAGCGGAAAGGGCTAATCAAGAGATCTTGAGAGGCATCAAGCCCCGGCTTATGGTCCCTTTGCAGAGGACACCGGGTTGTTGGGTAGAAGAGCTACCGTACGTGTTATGGAGTATAAATACTCGCGCCTAACAGATCCACGGGATACACACCGTTCTTTATGGTCTATGGAGCGAGGCGGTTCTCCCGATGACATCCATCATGACTCACCTCGTGTGGCAGCTTATGTTGAAGCGGACAACGAGACGGCACGGCAAGACGCTATGGACCGGTTGGATGAGGAGCGTGACATCGCAGCTGCCCGCTCGGCGATTTACCAACAGGATCTTCGTCGTTACCATAGTCGCCGGGTCAGAACCAGAACTTTTCAAGAAGGAGATTTGGTGCTTCGGCTCATCGAAGACCAGAGTGTTATGCAGAAGTTATCCCCACCTTGGGAGGGACCTTTCGTGGTCAGCAAGAATCTGCACAACGTGGTCGTACTATCGATCGATATTCGAGAGCATAAAGACTCACGCCGCGTCGGAGGAGGAGACCAACAGGCCGTGGAACATAGCTCATCTTGGCCTTATTATACGAGCCATCGGCTCTATTTATGTACATATTATGACAGGTATATATTATGAATAAAGTAATAAACGAGCCTCAACTAAAGCGGGGTATACGTTACATTACATCATGCGTGGTTACATGGAGTTGTTACGTCTTAAGCGGCCTCGGTTTACCCCTTGAGTTTGCTTTCCAAAAGCTTTATGATATCACTTGGGGCTTGGTGGCGTCCGAATCAATGCAACACCTTTTGATAGGCCAAAGCCACGGATCACTTGGGGACATGCTCAAGTCTGAACGATCCACGCCTCTTGATCGGCCTAAGGCCATAGAGTCACTTGGGGCTTGGTCGAACCCGAACCATTGCCACGCCACTTGATCGGCATAATGCCACGGTTTGATTGGGGACTGGCTGACTTGAACCATAGCTATACCTTATAGGGAGCTTGGTCGTGTCCGACCATGGTAACACCATCTGATTGGCTCAGTAAAGCCTTCTTTTTTGCAAACGGTTTATCATTGCCTTTGCTTCCATGTTTTTTCATAACTATCATTTGATTTTTGTTGCGTTTCTTAAACCGATAACATTTTTAAACCGGTTCAAACTGTCAATTGACGGAATTCAGTCCATTTTTTAATCCGGAGATAATTTTTCCGGTTTGACTTTTTCTGTTAACATCCCATTATGGAGTAACAGGGGGCTTGTCATGACCCGGCACGGTTTACATGGTAAACCGGCATTATAAACACATGAGCTGTTTTCTCCTTTGGCCAGTGAGGTTTATACAACCTCCGCTTCAAGATTGGCTAAGCCAACTTTATGCCCAGCGATGGCAGGTATTTTGTATCACAAATTCTGATTATATACCTCAATATCTCATTTCATACATATATGAACGTCACAAATCGTCGTGGCGGTTTAAGATTTTGTGACTGCAGGCAATATAGATTGAAAGTTTCGATCATTCAAGCAAAAGTATCAGCACCTATGCACGAAGGCATATTAAAAGCAAGAGTGTTGGCTATCCTATTACAAGGCAACATGGTGCCCAAATAAGATCATTGTTTCTTGGCGGAATGTAATGAAGCAGCTATTCAAATCGGCTTCCGGTTCATGCTTGCGCCGCTTCAGCTTCTTCATCTCTACCCAGCGGCTGGAAGTCAACATTGGTCCAGTTGATTCCCATTAAAGCTTGAAAGACAGCCTCCTCATGGATCAGGGAAGATGGTTCAATATCAGGAGCGTAAGTATGCTTACGGATCGGGGGGATCAGGTTCTCCGCTTGAGAATAGGTGCAGCTACTCGTTTGTTACGATCGTCATATTGAGCTTGATAATGCGAAAAGTTTGCCTCTTCGCCAATTGGCAAGCCAGGGCGCACCGCCCGGTTTATCGCTCTCGAGATCATCTTCGTTGAACTACGAACCGTCTTCCTTGACTGGGATAGCCACGAGCTGCCTCAACAGGGATCGAAATCTGGCACCCATGCTTTTGCGGATTAAAGGCGTTAATGGCGCGGTTCGAGCAGCAGATTTCTTGACTCTTCAATCCGGGCGAAGCATTGACAACCTCCTAAGAGTATCTTGAATTAAGGAGGGTGCTGGATTGTTATGTGATGCGATGGAGATGATCCGCTGCGCTCCGATGTCTGTTGCTCTATTAAAGTGTAGGCAGCTTTCAATTTCATCCGAACATCGACCCCAAGTGACCAATGCGTGTGCCTACAACATTGCAAGAGAAATCACAAACCGGACTTATCATAAGAAGGCCAAGATTATCACGAAGCCAAAGGAAGCTACCGAAGATAGCAACAGTCATGGCATGCACTTGCCGCTTCACGTTGGTCAGCTCATCTACCACCGGTTTAAGGGCAGCTTGACATTTTCAACCTTTTTGGTTAAAGCGGCCTTTTCAAGATTATCCCGGCCCGCTCAGACTTGAACCACTCCTTGAGCTGCTCCATAGTAGTCAAGGCGGTTTTCAACTCATCCTTGGCCTTGGAGGTTTACGGTTGTTGAGATTTCAGATTTTCTTGAAGATCATTGATTTGTGAGGCTTGTTGGCGTATCTCACTCTGCAACAAAAGGGAGCATGTTAAATATCTTCATTACAAGTCCCTAGTGGATAACCTGTCATACACTTGGCACTTGGGGGCTAATGCATATTTGATCTTCATCTACCAATAAAATCACAAAGTCCCAAGCTCAATACAGGTATTCAACTTGGCACTTGGGGGCTAATGGCTATTTGCTCGAACATGTTCTGATGCGGCAATATAAATTACAGTCTCGGTTTAATTATACTAAGTTGAACCGACCCTTGGGGGCTACATCAGTGGATTCTGAAGCATTGAGTTTATGCTAAGTCCCGGTTTAACTATACTAAGTTGAACCGGCCCTTGGGGGCTAGGATAGTTAACAAAAATTGAAATATCCAAGCGGGAAAAGAACATGGAGGTTACCTCGAATTTTTCTCTCATCATCTTCATCAGGCCAGCTTCATAATCACGGTTGGTATACAACCGGTTCAAGTAGCCAGAATGAAGGTCTTGGGGGTTCAGAGCGGCGTAAGTTGCTAGATCAACATCCCACTTGCCCTTGCTCATAGTGGCAAATTCTTCTTTGGCAGAATGTTCGGATAAAGCGACCGGATTACCCGGTTCGGCTGTGGCCAAAGCCGATAATCACAACGTCATCGTCCTTGGTATCACCGGTTTGACCAGGACAGTCGGTTTGTCGGCGGGCGAATTGGGTGGTGGATTTTTCAATCCGGGTTGGGCTTACAGGCTGGTCGGCAGGAAGGGAGGTGTCAGCAGGCCTTTCTTGACAACAAAATCGTCATCTTGCGATGGCGGATCATTGGGAGTGTCTTCACGGATAGCAGCTTCAAGATTTGGGGCGCTTATCCGGTTCAAGCGATCTCTTCGTCGACCGTTTTATCCAGACGAGCCTTTTTGCTCGGCCTAGGCTTGGCCCTGAAAAGGCCCAATAACAGTCAGATACGACATATACTACACAATGATGAAGTGGAAACAATATGAAATGCATAACTTACCCAAGCACCATTTTAAGTGGTGGAAGCTGAGTAGGTGATGACTCGCCAGATGAGGAATATGAAGTGACCTGATAATCGGAGTCAGATGGATTAAGGGGTTGACAAAAACAACTTGCTTTAGGATAAGCACTGACAAGCAAATTAGAGACCTCTGAACGATGTTTCCAAACCGGACTGTTCGGTAAACCGGTGGAGGTAACTACACGGCATTTGTCTTAGAGTTGTCTTGTGAGCTTCATGTTGTTGAGTCTTCATAAGAAATTTGGGATCCAAGTAAGCAAGGGGATGAGAAAATTTAATTTTCCGGTTTGCCCGACGGATTTTTAGTGAAGGCAAATGATTTGAGTCAGAGGAGAGAATAGTTACCTCTACAACATCAAGGCATTCTTGGTTTGACATCCTCGACAAATATCATCATTAATTAGGCGTATGAAAAGTAAGCCAAGCGAATCAAGTTCTACCTCAAGGTCCGGATTACCCACATCGTCATCCACAGTAGGATCGAGAAGATGCGATGGTTTTCCTTTTATGAGCGATCTTCTTGACATCTTTGGTCTTTTGCCGGATTAGTTTTTCCGGTTTGTCTGGCTTCTCTGGTTTCTCTTGTGGACGTTTCTTGCTCTAGAATGGATCATCACCCTGATTAAGCAGCAGTTGATGTTAAAAGTAATACCGGAAATGGCAGTAGTATATTCAGTAAAAAATAGTCAGAAGTCTTACAGATGGTGGTTTGTTGGAAGCACAGAAGGGGAGTAGACCGGTTCGGGCACAGAGGTGTTCCTGTTCATTCAACATTTTCTTCACAGCCTCGGTGACCTCATCATCGGTAAGCTGGATATTAATATGTCGGAGGGGGTCGTCGACACTACCAGTGTACTCACACATTAAACCGGAGCGCTGGGAGAGGGGCAATATGCTCCATGATATCCAACAGCGTTGAGATCAATTCGGTTAAACCATTGGCCATGAAGGCTACGAGCTTGGAAAGTTGAGGAGCGTATTTACTTCTCTCATTGGCGGTTAATCTTTGCGGAAAGGGATGTGTATTCTTGAGTCGCTCGGACAAAAACCGGGCAAAGAATTCTCATTGGCAGGTGAAGTGTCTCTGCAATAAAACCATGTTTGATTCCATTCCTTGGGGTGGCTGTGCAGTTTGACATGAGGATAAGTGACCTCCTTTCTTTTTTGAATCGCCACACTACCCAATTCTGTGTTGGGCCCGTCGGTGAATTCTGTGTGACGGTTTAGATGGAAGAAGTCTCTAAACAGTTCAACTGTGGGTTCTTCTTGAAAGTATGCCTCACAGAGCACTTGGAAGTGACAAATGTTGGTAACAGAATTGGGGCCCGTATCTTGCGGACGGAGTTGAAAATTGGCTAACACATCCCGGTAAAATTTTGAACCGGGCGGGTTAAAACCCCGGGCTAAGTGATCTGCGAAAACTACAATCTCTCCTTCTTGAGGTGTGGGTGGACATTCTTTGCCAGGAACCCTCCAATGGATAGTATTTTTACTGCTTAAAGCGCCCGAACAGGACCAGATTGTTTAATTGAGTTTGGCGACACGGAAGGAGCCCAGTTGCACTCATATACTTGTTTAGCCATCTACAAAAAAATATAAATCCGGTTCAAGAAATGTGTTGGGACAAAGAGAGAACCGTGTACAATGCTAAATCGGAGACAAATACATCTAAACCGGAGTTCTATGAAGCGGCGATTAATACGGTTAAGGAGCTCTGGCGGTTCAACAAGGGGACTAATGGTGTATACGGTTTATTTAATTTTTCTATGTTAAGTTAAACCGCTTTGGTCTAAATATTGAAAACAATTGAGGTTGCGAGCGACTAAGTGTGCGTAAACAGGTTTCGCAAGATTTCTCTACAACGAAGGATCTGAAGCCGGATCAGAAAGAAGAAAAATATCCAAAAAAGGATAAAAGCGAGCAGTATTGATGCGATTGAGCGGGGAGATAATGTGCGAGATCTATGAACGTGAGCACGAGACTACGAGCGGATGCTAAAAGCTACTACTAATCGAGCAAGGTGTCATAGATCTATCCAGAGTGCGGTATGAGCATGAACAATTAATGGAGTAATCTTGCAAGAACAAGAAATCCTAGAACGGATCTAGGTCGAGGGAACCGAGGACCTACTGAGTTGAGGGATGCGGAAGAGTGCTGCGTTTCTGCAGTGCGTTCAGGTTGATGCACGATGGCTCAAGACGGTGCAGAGGTCGATGGCGGCGGTGGAGCTCGAGGCTAGCGGCGAGGAAGACAAAGAGAAAGGGGACGGAGGGGAGAAAAGGAATGACCCTTGGTCCTATTTATAAGGCAAGATACATGTCGGTAGCGTGAATCAAGGAGCCACAAATCTAGGAAGCAGAGCTGTCGCCTCGATTATTGTGGATCTGTTAAACAAAGAAGATATCATGAATGCTATCTTTATGGGGACGTCATGCGGTTTACTGACAAAGAAGAAGGTGACATCACGGTGGTTCAACGATTTCAAGAAGGTATTGAAGATGAAGGTTTTTATCAAGGATTGACATGAACCTGTTCAAATCAATCTGGGGCCTAATGTTGGGGATATTACTACTGGGTGTAAACCGGCCTATCTGGGCCGGGTTAACTTCATCAGTAGTTCAACGGTGTAAAAGCCCAAGAGGCATGAAAGTAAGGGCCCAAGGCCTGTAGTCGGTTTAGAACACATGGCCGTAAACCGGCATGGTATGTAAACTTGTATTGTAAGTTAGGAATAGAGAGATACCAACCCGGATACAGTATGAACTGGAGATTGGGACTCTACGAACCGACGGCGTCACCCGTGTATATAAGGGGACGACTCGGGGCCAGTTCAAGGACAGACAACAACAACTCGAGGCCTAGGCGAAGCTTATTTGCTCCCTAGTCATCGAGACCACATCAATCCCATCACAACTAGACGTAGGCTTTTACCTTCACCGAAGGGGCCAAACTAGTATAACTCTTGTGTCTTTGCGTTCGCTTTAACCCCTTCAAGTTAACCCGTAGCGATGGCTCCACGACTAAGTCCTTTCATGAGGACATCTGCCGTGACAAAACCACGACACCCTGATCGAAGAAGAAGCAGAAGAAGAACTCCAAAACAAGCAAACATCGCTCTCACATCATGATCATCGCATAACTTGTACCTGCAACTGTTGTTGTAGTAATCTGTGAGCCACGAGGACTCAGCAATCCCATTACCATGGGTATCAAGACTAGCAAAGCTTAATGGGAAAGGAAGGGGTAAAGTGGTGCGGTTGCAGCAGCGACTAAGCATGATATGGTGGCTAACATACGCAAATGAGAGCGAGAAGAGAAACAAAGGAATGGTCTTGAAACTAGCAATGATCAAGAGGTGATCCTGAACTCCTACTTACGTCAAACATAACCCAAAAACCGTGTTCTCCTCTCGATCAACCCCGAAAAGAGACACTCACGGTTACGCACACGGTTGGTGTATTTTAGAAGAGTTTACTTCAAGTTTACTACAACCGGATATCAACAAATTCCCATCTGCCACATAACCGCGGGCACAACTCTCGAAAGTTTATACCTGCAGGGTGTCCCAACTTAGCCCATGATAAGCTCTCGCGATCAACGAAGGATATTCCTTCTCCCCGGGAAGACCCGATCAGTCTCAGAATCCCGGCTACAAGACATTTCGACAGTAATAAAACAAGACCAGCAAAGCCACCCGGATGTGCCGACAAATCCCGATAGGAGTCGCACATACCTCGTTCTCAGGGCACACCGGATAAGTCAAGCTACGAGTAAAACCAAGCCTCGAGTTTCCCTGTGGTGGCCCCGCAGTTGCTCGGTTCGGACCAACACTCGAAGGAGCACCGGCCCCGGGGGCTAAATAAAGATGACCCTTGGGCTCCGAAACCCAAGGGAAAAAGGGCATAGGTGAGGCAAATGGTAAAACCAATGTTGGGCCTTCTTTGGAGGAGTCTTATTCAAAGCGAACTGTCAAGGGGTCCCATAAATCACCCAACCGCGTTAGGGACGAAAAATCCGGGAACATAATACCGATATGGCGGAAACTAGGGCGGCAAGAGTGGAACAAAACACCGTGCATAAGGCCGAGCCTTCCACCCTTTACCAAGTATATAGATGCATTAATAATATAAGAGATATTGTGATATCCCAACATAATCATGTTCACCATGGAGCAATCTTCAACTTCACCTGCAACTAGCAACGCTATAAGAGGGCTGAGCAAAGCGGTAACATAGCCAAACAATGGTTTGCTAGGAAGGGTGTCAAAGGTTAGAGGTTCATGGCAATTTAGGAGGCTTGAGGAGCAAAAGACAGGTAGCGCAGCATAGCGATAGAACGAAGCAACTAGCATAGCAATGATAGTAGTGAGATCCAAGGTGACGGTCATCTTGCCTGAAATCCCGCAAGGAAGAAGAACGAGTCCATGAAGAAGATGAAGCCACGAAGACAAACCAAGCGTAGACGAACGACTCCTCACGATCGCAACGAAAGGGGAACTATCGAGAAGAAGCACACAACATGGTAAACACACCACACATGAACAAGACATGATGCTCAACCAAGTATGATGCATGACAAGGCTACATGAAGCTACTCATGGCAAAAGATGATGCATACAAGACCAACACATCAAAGCAAGTTTAAATGAGGCCGGAAACAACATAGAACAACTCCGGTAAGTCCTCATATGCAAATTTCAAAATTGGTCCAGATCTGAATAACTTTATGTTCAAGTTGTTAAACAGCAAGTTAAGATGCACCATGATGATCTACATGAAATTCTAGTCAAGTTACATATGAAGTTCATTAGATTCGGAGCTACGGCCTAGAAGATATGAGCAAAACAAGTTAAACATGGCATTGATGAAAAATGCATACAAACCTCAAGCAAACACTCTCAAAACAAGGATGCAACATGATAATATGAAACTACAGGCAAAATCACGGAAGTTTCATATAGAGCACACTCAAAACGGAGCAACGGTTCAACACATACACATGAAACAAGTTATAGCCACAATCTGTCCAAAACGGCAACTAGGCATATTGCAAGCACCTAAATAACAAGCTACGACATATTAACATGATAACAAAAGGCGTGGACATGATGTACAGGTAAAGCATGACAAAACATGAACAATGATCTATCTCCATAAATGACTAAAACATGCTCAAAAGGACATGTCAATATTGCAAATAATAACAGTTTCAGATTTAGCAGGAATAACATCAGGTTGCAATGTTTAGAGCTATAAAACAACATGTTACAGTAACTTAACATGGCGAAAAAAGGAATGAAATGAATCTACTAATAGCATATAACAAAAGTCCCTTACTGACCATGAGCCAAAAGGGCACAGAAAATATGATGGCACCCATGTAAACATGGCAAAAGATATGACAGATTCAGACATGGCAGGAACAACAATAAGTAGACATGTTGGTGAGCTTGAACCACTCATCAAAGAGCAATAAATGGCATGGAAAGGTGACCAACAGTAAGAAGGAATGTTTAAGAAGCAAAGCATGGAAATAAAAATTTCATAGGGTGCATGGATCACGAGCAAAGCTCATGGCAAAACTGAACTTAATGTTAACAGGCTGACAGCAACATTATTTAGCAACTTCGAGAGCAAGATTCCGACAAGTTAAATCAGGCTATAAATGCAACCAGTGGCATGAATGGATAGAGCATGACATGTATAAGAAAACATACTTAGTGAACATCTCCAGATTATGCATAGAATGACTCGTAGAAGCAGGTTAACATTGCACCATGATATAGCAGATTCAGCTTAGCAAAACAGCAACAGCAAGTACCCTACTTAACAAGCTTGATGCACTCAGTAAAATACACACAAAAATACATGGATTGCACCACTGTGAATATGGCATGACATAGTTCAAAACATATGTAGGGCTCAAGCTCATAAGATGCACACATCAAATGCAACAAAAATGACAAATCATCAAGTTCTAACAGTTTCAGCAGGTTAACATCATATGACACTTTCGCGACGAAGATTTGGGCATCAAGATGACTTCAAACAAGCATAGCACGATGGATTGAAATGTAGAGAATCTCTCAGCGAACAATTTGACGTATTACACGCACAAAACGGAGCAGTATGCAGAAAGTTATGATGTGATGAACATGACAACATTATGCAAAAATATTCGGGGACTTGGTGAACATTGGACCTCGGGGAAAGTTGGACGGGGCGGACCCGGGACGAGCGGATCCGGGGACGGGGCGGCTGTTTGGATCGGCGGGCTGGTGGATCTGGTCCACCTGACCAGATCCGGCGAGGACGGCGGCGCCGGCGAGAGGCGGCTCGGGCGACGCGGAGCCGATCGGGCGAAAGGGAGCCATGGGAGGTTTCAAGTGACGCTGGCTGGGCGGGCTGCGTTGGCGGTGAGGAGGCCGGAGGACAGGTGGCACGGTGTGGTTGGCTCTTGGCGGCGGCCTTGAACTCGTCCATTAGGAAAGCGGACATGTTCGGCGACGGAGGTAGGTGGAGGCTAGGGTTTGGACCCAGGATTTCGGGGGAGAGGGCATATTTATAGGTAGAGGGAGCTAGGAGAGTCCAAATGAGGTGTGGTTTTCGCCCACACGATCGTGATCGAATGAACGAGAGCATGGAGGGGGTTTAGATGGGTTTTGGGCCACTTTGGAAGGGTGTTGGGCTGCAAGACAAAAGAGGCTTTTGCGGCTACCCGGTTAACCGTTGGAGTATCAAACGACCTCCAAATGGCACGAAACTTGACAGGCGGTCTATCGGTGATATACCAAGGCCGCTTGACAAACCTTGGGCCATTCCGAGAAAGTTTAACACCCGCACACGAAAAGAGGCAAAAGGGGGCGCCGGGGAACATAGGAGTGCCGGATTGCAAAACGGACAACGGGGAAAATGCTCGGATGCATGAGACGAACACGTATGCAAAATGAAATTCACATGATGACATGATATGAAATGCAGATGATGACATGGCAAAATGCAACACGTGAGCACATGACAAGGCAACAACGACGAATAACTAGCGGACACCTGGCGCATCGAATCCGGGGCGTTACAACAAACTCCTTGGTTCAACTCCACAATCTTGTTGGAGGCTCCCAAGTGACACCTAGCCAATCTAGGATACACCACTCTCCAAGAAATAACAAATGGTGCGTTGATGATGAACTCCTTGCTCTTGTGCTTCAAATGATAGTCTCCCCAACACTCAACTCTCTCTCATAGGATTTGGATCTGGTGGAAAGAGGGTTTGAGTGGAAAGCAACTTGGGAAGGCTAGAGATCAAGATTCATATGGTAGGAATGGAATATCTTGGCCTCAACACATGAGTAGGTAGTTCTCTCTCAGAAATAGGATGCTGGAAGTGTAGGTTCAGTCTGATGGCTCTCTCCACGAATGAAGAGGAGGTGGAGGGGTATATATAGCCTCCACACAAAATCTAACCGTTACACACAATCTACCAAACTCGGTGGGACCGAATCGTTAAACTCGGTCAGACTGATTTAGCAAATAATGTGACCGTTAGGGTTCGGTTGGACCGGAATGCAACTCGGTGGGACCGATTCGGTTAGGGTTAGAGCATAACGTAATCTCGGTAAGACCGATTACACAAACTCGGTGGGACCGATTTTGGTAATAAGCTTTCTAGAGAGTTGGTCAGGCAAACTCGGTTTGACCGATTATCAAACTCGGTGGGACCGATTTTGATAATATGTTAACAAGAGAGTTTGCATTGTAATCTCGGTATTACCGATTGCTCAAACTCGGCGAGACCGATTTTGATAATGGACATACACAGAGAGATTACAATCCCATCTCGATGAGACCGAGATCCCTATCGGTGAGACCGATTTGCCTAGGGTTTGTGGCAGTGGCTAAGACATCCAAACTCGGTGGCGCCGGATAGAAAGAATTAGTGGGGCCGAGTTTGATTTTAGTTTTAGGACAAATGTTTGGAAGTGGGAAAGTAGTTGGGGGTATTTGGAGCATATCACTAAGCACATGAAGCAAGAGGCTCATTAAGCCACACCTCATCCCTCCTTGATAGTATTTGCTTTTCCTATAGACTCAATGTGATCTTGGATCACTAAAATGTAAAATGAAGAGTCTTGAGCTTGAAGCTTGAGCCAATCCTTTGTCCTTAGCATCTTGAAGGAGTTCCCACATCCTTTAGTCCATGCCACTCATTGTTGAACTTATCTGAAACATACTAGATAAAAGTGTTAGTCCAACAAGAGATATGTTGTCATTAATTACCAAAACCACCTAGGGAGCACTTGTGCTTTCAGTTATTCTCATACTATAGAATGGTATATGAACGTGGAGAGATTTGGTTGATTTTATATCGCTGAATAATATAAAATATTATGAGTGTAGACACTCCACCCCGAGGTTTGTTGCTCCTTCTCGGTCGTCGGGAATCTATGTTCTTCCACTTTTTCATTTAAGACATGAGCTTTGTTCATCCTTTTGCCGACACACGGGACATCTATATGCCTCCATTTTACAAAATCATACTATATGCCTCCATGACACGCGGGACATCTAGCATCAAAGTGGCGTGTCATGCAAGAAAATGGAGATATGCAGTGCGTAAGTGAGTCATGCACTTCGATGGCACCTAGTACTATGAAATATTTTTTCTCCTCGATGGCATGTGAATAGTGCACGTACTCAATGACAGAGCACGGGATGGTAGCCATGGACATGGTCGGCCCTTTTTGAAGAGAGTACTAATAAATACGTAACTTTGATGTGTCCCGTCAACTTGCAGAACGACGAGAAGCTTGCTTACTACACCTTCTCCCTCGCCAACGCGTGCGCGGTGGCTCGCAGCACAAGGAGAAACTTTTTCTTACAAGCGGTGGACGTGCAGCAGTTCATTTGGTGTCAGATTGCCAGAAGTACTACTGTAGTACCATCATTATTGTTCGACTTCCGGAAGAGGAGAAGAGCCAAGCGCAAGGTCACCTACTAACCTAGTACAGTACTACTATAGCCAAAGCTGGTCCACCTTTTTAGAGCATGGTTAATTAATATAGGAGGCTCTTGCAGCGGCACATCATTTAGATCAAGTACTCTCTTCATAGGATCAAAGGAAGTGAAACAAAAGTTTGAGTGGATGCTAGATTGCCAATTAAAACATGATTACATAGGAAAAAATCCTATAGCATTCTATCCTATGAATCAAACGACCAATGTAGGAAAATTATGAGGGGGGTCTCTCCAACAGTGTTCCTCGGCTTGCACCTAGCATCATGGTGGTCGAACTTGGAGTCATTCATCTGGTACACGTGGCATCTCAGATCTGGACACAAGGTGACACGACCTTTCACTTCCTCCGCCATTTGCAGCGGCGCGCCCGTGGAGGACTAGCATACTCCAATATTAGGGTGGCTCTATGTGATGTGGCAACTTCATATACTAACTGGATGCTGGCTATACTACTACGGTACTCACACTCCAAGAAGTGACTCGAAAACCATTCATAAATTGAGTCTATGACACGCATTTACAAATGTACCATTCATTACATACAACAAGTCATCAACACACAACGACAACGATGATACATGTTGGATTATAGATTATTTCCAACAAAATATTCTAGTAAATACTGAAGTTTTCATCACACAACAAATAACAAGCAATGAAATGAACTTCAACTCAACCAATCCTTGGCATTGGAAACGCTTGCTTTGAACCATAGGTGCTCTGGGAAGGGCCAGCTATTGTCAATATCGAGAGCAACGCAGGACTGATCATCCAGGCTGAAGCGGCATATATCAAGAGCAGGGTAGGGAACCACCGCAATGTCAGAGGTATAGATACAGTTGCTTCTCATAAATGGCAGTAACATTGTGTCAACTGCAGCTAGATCTCCTTTAACCATCATTGGATAGTTTGGTCCAAGGAAGAGCGAGTTTTCTCCAAGACTATCAATACTGTACCAGGGAGAAGGTGTTGGCACTAGCACACTAGTATCCATCCCGAATACCCTGCAACGGGTGTTGGAATAGGTCCGGAGAGGGCAACCATGGGAGACAACATGTGCTCCCTCAGTAGTAACAATCTCAGTGCACTATATACAGACAAGAACATGTGATCCATCGGAATTAGTTGCCAGCCGCAACTGAGAATATAAGTCCTGCTCGTCCTCATGATCGTGATCATCACCATCGTCATCTCCCCCTTGGTTATAAAAAATTTCAAGTATAGGTGGTGGAATGTTCACAGGACCTTGGAAACACAAGAATAAGGTTAATTAGTAAAGGGAAACTTGCTAACCCGCATGCATGTGGATGAATTTAATTACGGTGGAAGACAAACGTACCGAAACTACGAGGATCCCATGCAAAAATAGTGCCACGAATGGTGGAAGCAAACACAAGATCCTCGTATTCAATTGCATCATAGTACTCATCATCCATGTATAGAAACTAATTTTTGAGCAATATCCATGGACGAACCATGGAATCAATAACGACGGTAACAAGCTTGTCGAAGATAGCAACAACTTCATAGTTCTTGGTATTCCAAGAGCAGTTGGGAACTCGACAAATTGCTATCTTCCGTAGACGACAACCACCATGATCGTATTTGAACGTACGTAGATCATCTGTGTGCTCAACCTCAGGGCACTCTGAGATTTTTGGAAGTGGAATCCGTTGACGATTGTACACATTCACGAGTTCCCACTCGCAATTGTACCCAATATAAACAACCCAATCTCCATTTGCGCCAGCCTGTGCCTTACCCTTAAGCGATGGCATCTTGACATCACACGTATCATTATCAAGCGGCATCAACTTGCACAAGGCGAGGCCTCCGTCGTCCGCGCCCATGCGAATAGGCTTATAGCGAAGAAGATAAGGGAGATCAAACTGCTCCTGGACCCTTGGGTTCCTTGTAATGATGTTATTAGTTGAGTCGAGAATGGTCTTGAATGAACCTGCCATGCTAGCCGAGGTGATGACGTCGCAGCGATCAATGAGTTCCCCCACCATGTCATCTTTCAGATCGGGGCAAGAATAACGGGGCCGTTTCTGGCTTGTTCCCTCCATGGAGAAGACGATCGAACAATGGCAGAAGGAAGGGTGAAGGCAAAAGGAGGAGGGAGGAAGAGCGTGCGACAGCAGTTCCAAATCAAGAGGGAAAGGCGAAGAGTCGATGGACGGTTGCCAGTTTGCCACGGTACACGAAGAGGCGCCCCAGCCTACACGTCCTTTTGGAAATTGTACAAAAGGACTCCCCGTCGTCTCACTGACATGTTGGAACGGGACCACATGTCAACGAAACATGGTGTGTAATTTCTCGTGCAAAATGCGATCTGGCCGCGTTGGCCCGAAGTGCCGCATTATTTCTCGACTTTATTTTTTTAATGGCGTGCCGTTCAGTTTTGATGCACGACTAACTGGTACTGTTTGTAGAGAAAATATAAACTACTCTACCACTAATCCACCTCTAGTACTAGTAGTATAAGAAAGATATATAGGCTGGAGCTTCAGAGCTTTCTTGCTAAGGGCTGCCCACTTGCTTCTCACACTATCACCCTCTCTCCAGATCTAAAAAAGACGGCCTCTCTCTCCCTCCTCACCGGTGGTCACAGATCCGCTGGGAAAGTGTGACACTCCAATTTTTTTTTCTTTGGTTTTCTTCAAAACTTTGTTGGATTTGAAGGAGGTCACCAAAACCCTTCCAAAAATCTCTATCAAAAGCTTTTTCCCTCTGGCAAATATTTTACTTTTGCATCTCCTTCAACTCTGGTGTTTGTTTTTTTTTTAAATTTTTCCTCTGATTGCTCTCTCCTCAAGGATTCTAGAAAAATCTTTGAAATTTATTTTTCTTTCAAAAAGAAACTCTAGGAGTTTTCCATCCTGTCCCATATTTGAGATCATTTATGGTTTGGCCATACACCACATGGCAAAATCTTCCCAAATATGTCTCCTTCCACCTTGGGCAATCCAAACATTCTGTCTCTACTAGTTCAACCCTCTTCTGAATTTTTATTTCATTTAATTCTCTCCCAAAATCTTTTACATCTATTATTTTGAGCCTAGGTAATTTGCAAAGCAAGTACCTTAATGCATTTGAATTTTGACCCCAAACCAACTCCCTTGGATAGTCCTTGGTACCCACAACCTAGAACTATCAAGATCCACTCCTCTCCTATTCAAAAATTTCAAATTATAGTCTCTGCAAGTTTGGACCAGATTTGCCAAATTTGGTGAAATTCATATCTACACTACTCCAAAAATTCCACAAATATTCAGGCAGCCTCTAGATGCAATGAGAGGCCCCCACCAAAAACCAGCTCAAGGAAAAATCCCTACATGCCTAGATCATTACAGCCGAACACCTTGCATGCACCGTTTACATTCATTTTCGTTAAGTTCAGAGTTTCAAAGGTCGATCGCCGTAAAAGTTCAGTCACATGCTCACAGTGCACTTGGCACGTTGCTCACGGCCTAGCTTGCTTGTTCGGAGCCTCACACGCGTGCTTGGCGCGTTCCTGGTGTCGGTGGCACCCTGGCCCGCCTGCGCCGGCGTGTCTCGCGGAGGCCGAACCACCGTAGCGGCCGACCGGGAGCAGAACGGCGGCATAACGCTGCTCGGCGCCGCCAAATCCTGGTGGCTCCAGCGTGGCCATTTCGCGCCAACAAGACGCATGCAACACCGTCGCCGTGGCGCTGGCACGCACAGCGCTCCCTCGCCACCGACGGGCCTTGCCGCCTGCCCGTCGAGCTCCCCCTAAGCAACCAAATCCCGACGCAGTTAGCACCTAAACGGAACCAGGAAACACCCACGACGACGCTCAACCTCTGAACCCTCCCGTGCAACCACAGCGCCACCGTAATTACCTCGCTGGAGAACCCCGTTCCCGGCAACCGCCTCGGGGCGGCTATATATAGCACCCCGAGCTTGCTCTCGCCCCCGCACACCTCCTCTACCCCTCCAGACCCCGCCAAGTCCCTGGAAGGGCCACGAGGAGCTGTCCTTCCCCGACTCCGGCCACTTCGTTCCGCCTCGTCCTCCACCTTGATTCACTGCGGTGAGGCCATCTCCGGCGCCCAAACCTCGTCCGTAGCCTTCTCTTACACCTAGTGCTCTAACCCCCACCTCAATTCGATCCTTGCAGCCCTCCTCGGCAAGATCCATCAACGCCCGAACCACCGTCCGCCGGAGTTGAGACCGCCGTCAACGTGGTGCTCATCGGCGACCAACTCCACCACCCACCGGTGCGGAAGGACACGGTGAGCATGTTGGTAACCTCCGATCCTCCTGCCTCGCCGTAGATCGCCGCCGGCGATCACCGCGGCCCTCGGGCGCCAAATCTCTGCTTTCGTTTCAAACCCGACGGGTGAGTCCTCCCCGTCAGCTTTTTCCTCTTTTTGAATCGTTCGAAGCGCCTTCGGGCAAAATACGTCTTCCCAATCGGACTAACGTATTCGAGATCAAGCGTTCGCTTTTTATAAAGAAAACCACAGGAAGTTTCGTTTCATTATAGAAAGGTCCTGGACTAAAACGCTAATAACTTTTAAATGTAAGAGTATTTTGATTGATTCTTTTTCTGTCGTCTTTGACATTTTGTCTAGTTTTTTATCAGATTTATTTGAAAAATATTTGGAGTAAGTTTTGTGCACCTCACGGTATTTACGTTAGCACGTATGTTTTCTTTATACCGTAGATACCGAAGGAGGTGACAGAACCGCGAACTTCACCGAGCTAGGCTCCGACTACTCTGAACCAGGCAAGCATGTTTGAACTTTTGATATGATGAGTTTTCTGGCAGGTTTGCATTAAGTAGTTTCATGGCATGTTTGTGAGCATACCGATGAATGTTATTTTCATGCAAAGTTGAGGCAAGTGAGTTCGATAATCCATACGTGTTGGATGTGAATGTGCATGGCCATGTGTTGGCATGAGGATGGGTAAGATGGCAGTGTTGTAGCATGCCAGTCTTATGCCATACTATTTGACTTCAGTGTCAACCCGTGTCATTCGGTTCCCATCCATTTCCCTTCCCGTACTACCACATGTTTTCCATAAGGGATATGGCTTAGTAAGTTGCAAACCGCTTTCTGGTACACACCAAATGGAGAGGCCGTGATGATGGTTCCATGGCCCTGGATTAAAGCCACCATACGGTCAGGGGGCATGGGTGTTTCGGTTGGGACCGAGAGGGGCACCCTTAGAGCGTGAATATAAATTTGATCCCATGCTATTCGAGATTGTGATCTTCCCGTCTCAAAAGTTTTTCTTGGACGATGTCTAGGGTGATTCCTGGCATCGTGAGGTAGGATGGGTGTGTACTGGTTAGCTGTGTTTCTTCCGAAATACCATAAAAGGAACTAGTCCTTCAGGACTACGGAAATCCGTTGGCTGTGGGTAATTTTAGTACAAACTCTGCAGAGTCATAAATCCTCGAATCATCTTATCCATATCTAAGTTCTGTATTATCTTATCCTGACAAGTGTCAATTTTGGTGACAGATACTCCGGTGAATCACATGAGTACTAAGTCCGGTTGAAAGTTTATTCCTGTGGATGGACTAACCCATTTATATTCATGTGTTGAATATTTATTATGAGTGCTATATCTTTGTGATGAAAGCCCTTTCTATGATGTCGCTCAGACGTCCGACTGCGGCATTGCCGTTACTTATTTTTATTATAAGCCCTTTCTGTGATGTCGCTCAGACGTCCGATCGCTGACATTGCTGTTACTTTATTTTTATTATAAGCCCTTTACGTGATGTCTCTCGACATCCATCGCGACACGCATGCATTTTATTTCAATATAAGCCCTTTATGAGGTGTCGCTCAGACGCCCGACTGTGGCAATATTTTGTTTATTTATTCACCCTTCAAGGCATCGCTTCAGACACCCGATCGGTTTTGAGTTTGTCTCTTTGGGTTTTCGAGCGGACTACCGCCGACTCCCATTTTAATTATTTTTCTATACTGCTTTAATGGAGCATTGTTAAGATTAACTATGTCGCATTCATGCATTCATTTGTTATATCTTTTGTCCGAAGTGTCTTGTAGTACTTTCATAGTACTCACCTGGCTTGTTGATTTGGGTAGATCTTGTGAAAGGCGATCTCATGGATGAAGAGTTCGATAGCGAGTCCGACGCCTAGAGGAATCCCGGTCGGTCTCGTCGACCCCTGGATTAGTCCTTGTGAAATATCCGCTTCCGCTACCCAAATAAATTCATCGAGCCTCACCTCAACGCTCGATGAGCCGCCAGTGCAGTAGACTTATTAACCACCCCACTGTGTTATTCCACCAACCACGCATACTCCAAGTAAGTAGTATTTCCACCCCACACCTTGTGCCATATCCGCCATCATGTATAATTATTGGCGTGTTGTAATAATTGGTTGGGCATCTTTAGTCCGACCCTGTAATATTGTAATGCTACCGGCTTCTTGTATCAAAGTTTTGTCTACCGATATGGAGGATTTATCCTCATATTGGATTTCATAGGTCGGTTGTTCAATAAATATTTTTATTGAAAATCCGGTCGTGACAAGCTTGGTACGAGCCAGGCTGATCGTAGGGAAGCCACTAGGTGCGATCGCTAATCGGTTATTAGCATAATAGAGCTATTTATTATTTTTACAAATGTAGTCAATTTCGACAAAGATAAATTTATGATTTGACTACTCAGGATTTTTGCCTACTTTTGTAGATGGCCAGCAACGATCATGAAGTCGCAATGTTTGCCAACATGCCCGATGGGTTCGTCAAGCTTCTCTCCTTCATCGTCCAAGTCGCGATGGGGCCAGATGTGCGCCAGCCTCTCTCTCTCTCTCAAAGCACAAGGTCAATGACCGTCTAACCATGCACCAAGCCGCGGTGGAATTCAAGAGAGGACGAGTTGAGCGTTACGGTTCGTGGGTGGGGAGAGCCATGCCCACAGAGAAGCACACGCTACAGATGGCAGCCCGTGAGGCGATAGCCCGTCTCAGGGATATCCTGCCTTCAATGAAGACTCGTCGCTACCGCTACCTGCCATGTCACGTGCCATACACCTGCCACTACGCGTTCTCTTGCCCCAGAGGAGAACGGGACGAAGCTTTTGAGATGCTCATCGAGTATCTCCGGGCTTTGGAGGCAGCCTTCGACAACCTGGTGGACGACTTTGTAGCTGCCCGCATGGACTCAGTCCATGGCTGTGCCGCCAGCAGGAGGGAGCTCCTGCGCGCTGCACCACCACTGACTTTTGTCTCGTCATCAGCATCGTTCGCTCCTACTACTCGCACCACTGCTCGTCGCCTGCCTACCACGGAGGAATTCAACCATGTCATTGCGCCTACTCCGGTTCGTTCTGCACCACCCCTCGTGCCCGCTCAGATTCGAGTTGTCCCACACAGGGCACCTGCTCCACCAACTCCATGCAGCACCTCTCGTCTGGAGCCTATCTCCGAAGAGGAGGTTGAGTCCCCAACCTCTCTACGCCTCACCCTTGGCAGGCCAAGGGAAATCCTTACCATCTCCGACTAAGTACGCTTAGCCGCCATGCGATGTACCGACTTGTACGATATGTTTATATGTAAATAGGCTGTGAGAGTAGTTTGTTTGCGCATCATGTAGGATCTGGAGGAGTGCACGAGACTAAATATCATGTCAGGATTTATGTACGCATATCCTGAGTGATGTATTGTATAATTACTGCTTGCGTGTAAGATATGTAATGGACAATCCTTCTCCGTGCGCAAACGTATTTTCTCTTGAAAAATCTTGGGCTTTTAATTTATTTGCCATCCTTATGGATGAAGAGTTCGATAGCGAGTCCGACGCCTAGAGGAATCCCAGTCAGTCTCGTGCGACCCCTGGATTAGTCCTTGTGAAATATCCGCTTCCGCTACCCAAATAAATTCATCGAGCCTCACCACAACGCCGATGAGCCGCCAAAGGCAGAGACTTATTAACCACCCCAATCGTGTTATTCCACCAACCACGCATACTCCAAGTCGGTAGTATTTCCACCCCACACCTTGTGCCATATCCGCCATCATGTATAATTATTGGCGTGTTGTAATAATTGGTTGGGCATCTTTAGTCCGACTTCGTAATATTGTAATGCTACTGGCTTCTTGTATCAAAGTTTTGTCTACCGATATGGAGGATTTATCCTCATATTGGATTTCATAGGCCGGTTGTTCAATAAATATTTTTATTGAAAATCCGGTCGTGACAGGAAGAAAAGGACGTGCAGCGTTGACGCACTCGTCGTCGGCGAGCAAGGTCACGCACTGACGACAAGGCCGTCCTCTCAGACCTAGCGCCCGCGTGGGATGGCCTCCGTCCCCAAGCTCGCTGCCGTAGTGCATGCAGAGGACGACGACCACGAGCGAAGCCACTTCCCGCTGACCCTCAGGTATGCTACCTCTTTTCAAACCATACCCTTGTTCTATTGCCCCATCTGCCACGTCGCTGCATGTGGATCGTTTTCCACTCCACCATCTTCCCAATTTGCTATCCTTTGCTCTGCTCACACGCAGCATTTAAAAACCTTAATTTGCACTATTAAAGGAAACCCTACTTCATGTAGACTAATCCATGTCCGGGTTGAATAAGGAAAGGAAGGAGACTGTCTGGCCCAAGAGAGTAGGCATCGAACCCGCATCTAGGTTGAAAAGGGGAAAATCAGTAGCTAAGGAACGAGTCTCGTGTCTCTTGGTTGAAGAAGGGTAGAAAGGCATGGCAACGCAATAGAGAATGACCAGGTCGATCGGTTTGTTGTCCTCACATAGGAAAAAGGTGGCTAAAGAGAACAAAAATGGGACGTAATCCACATATGCCGCCTGAATATTTGTTGCTCTGGGCAACCATACCTCCCTCACCACTCTATGCGTCCGTGGAGGTACATCGTACTGGTGCGCCCACTGTCCGAATGGGCCTCCCATGCTCTTATTGTCACTTTTTTGTTGTTAGTATAACGCCAGCAGTCAAGTCAAGCAATGCTACTGCTAAAGTGATGCCACATTTAACTAATGTCACACTCAGTCTAATGCCACCGATAAATTTAAGCAATGCCATTTAATGTCACTGGATTATTTCAGGGTTAGCTGTTGATTGTGGATGTATTAAAGATTTTTCAGCTAAGGCATTCTAATGCTGTTGCACAGCCAGATACCAACGATGAAACTTGTTACTACCTTGATTTTTGCCTTTGTTAATGCTTATGGATTACATACCTCACTTTCACGAGATAAGTTAATTTTTTGTGCAGTGTCACCAAAATGCCAAGGCGCTGATGTCATTTTATTTTGGTTAAACCGCACAAAATATTACGAAGACAAGAGGAAAGGTCAAGAGGGCACCTCCTCCTCGGCTGTTCTCTTGATTCGCTCGATCAAGTTTGTATGTTTGATCGATTATCAAGATTGGGGTAGCAATTTTTAAGGTCCCCCCGAGTTCGAAATGATATTTACCTTGGAGGTACATGGTTTGCAATTTTTTATACTGTCATTAGTTAATAATGCTAGTTACCTTCAGACTTCTGTATTTGGTTTAATGCTCATTTGTGAGTCTATGCTTCAACTAGTGCCACTTTTATAGTAATCACACTTTCAATATCTATGCAAACAGGGATGCTCGATTTTAGTGGAACTGCACAAAAAGTCCAACTGGTTCAACACTAGGAGCATGTTTTCTTCCAAACCTTTATATCCAATTGGTGGCACTATGAGCTGTTCATTATGAAGGTACATGGTTTTCTACTATCTTGCTACTCTTTTTGTACTGTCATTAGATAGTAATACTAGTGGTTTGCATGTGAATTTATTGGTGGTGGACCTACATTGGAGGTGCAGAACATGATTCAATGATTGGATGCTCAATTTCGGTTGTATTGATTTCACCTCTTCCATCACCGCTAACATGGTTATCCTTGGTCTGATGAAGAATAGGCGCTATATTTCTGCTCTGAACCAGCAAATCAATTCAGTATGAAATTGTCCAGGGCAAAACATGATTGTACCAAATTGTCCAGTGCAAAACATGATAGATGCTAAGCGGAAGTGACATGTTTAAACCAAAAATACAAGGTGGGTATATGTTACCTAGCTGCTTGATATTTGTGCAGACAGAGATGTCTGCCCGTTGCTATTTGGCAAACACACACAGTGACCGCAATTTTGGTTGAACTGCTGGCGAATAGTATAGTCATCGCATGCAGTGCCATTTGAAAATAGACACGTAAAGATTGGATAGTCACTTCATGGACTGCAGAAAAGTAATCTTGTACTATTTATTGGCCAACACTAGGTGCTTCATTGCTTTGGTATGATTATACAATGGGCATCATTTTGCCTAAGTTAAAGTTTGTATTCCGAAAACAGTCTCGCCGTGTGATCGAGAGAAGACCAAATCATATTCCAGTGGATGTTCCTCCATCATGTGTGGTTCATTCTCATGGTTCCAGATGTTGGTGAAACCACTTACGTTTGCAAGAGGAATTATAGACTTCACAAACAAATTTGTCTTTGATCTGCATTGAATGTTGGCCAAGAGAAGCATCCATGTTAGTAGGAAGAACATATGATTTTTCTAGATCTTTTCTTTTGGAGATACATATTTGTATATGATCTGTGAATCATTGAGATGCATTAACATGTTGATCTTATGTATGGGAATCGTACTAGTTGGTTTTAGTTGCGAGGCAAGATCCGAAGTGGCTGATCTTTCCTTTTGGAGCTACATATTTGTATATGATCTGTGAATCATTGAGATGCATTAACAGTTCCTTATTTCTGTTCGCTTAGTGTTTACAAGTTACTGATCGATCACTAGCTAGCCTACTAATGCGCTCCTGGCAGTTTTAGTTGCGATGCAAGATCCGAAGTGGCAGTTTTTTGAATAAAAATGCCTACCTCTGAAGAAACTGACAAGCTGCTCTGAAGAAAATGCCATGCGAATCTGAAGAAACTGCCAGTGAAAACGTTCGCAAATGCCTTATCTCCCAGCTAAAGTTCCTCAACTAATGCGATCGTACACGTACACCATCCGACCTACTCGATCCTACACAGATAAATAGTGGATAGTGGATCATGCACGTACTACCCCCTTTCCGGTTTGCAGGGCTCAATTTAAGAAACGACCTACTCGACCCTACACGAATAAATAGCGGATCACACACGTACTAGTACCTCCTTTCCGGTTTGTAGGGCTTAATTCAAAAATCTCACCAACCAAGGTACTCCCTCCGTCCGGGTTTATTAGTCCCGTGAGCCAAAGTAGCAAGACCAAGGCACGCCAATAATTAACTGCATGCAGAAGTTTAAGCCTAATTAATTCCAGCAATTTAAGTGGCTGCATGCGTGCCCTCGGCTGCGACTCGTTGCATGCTGCTTTCTGCGTCTTGGCTGCGGCGATTACGAGTGCTCGCATGCAGCAGGCCATAATTTAGGCAGATAACTGATGTGAAAAAAGATGCGCTTTAATTGTTGCGGGCCTTTTAAATCCGTGGAATCATTATTGACAAGGAGGGAGATGATTCGAGTGCACTCATTTGACCGTCATGCCGGTGTGTGACCCAGCATGAATGGGACGGGACGACACAGTCATAATTTCAGTTTCTCTAGTTTTCCACAACAAGCTGGCCCGCTAAGCCATGCCTGCTTATGCATTGAATTCCGATGACCGTCGCGCTACCTTCCGCCTATAAGTATTGTTTCCCGGCCTTCTCCGGTGGCACCGTGACCCAACTCGCTCTATCCTCATAATCCCCCACCGACCCGACGTTGCTCGCCACTTATCCTCGCTCTTGCCACGTCCGCCATGCCCCCGCCCGTCCGCGATAGACGAGGCCGGAGACGGTCACCGCCGGAACTAGTGTTCGATTTTTCACCAGAAGGCAGACGGACAGAAGGCATTCTATCAGCTTTAGATGGCAATGCAGAGATTGAGGACTTGTTGGAGCGCGACCGCCTGGCAGAGGAGCAGGAGTTGTTGGAGCGCGACCGCTTGGCGGAGGAGCAGCGTATCGCCGATTTGCATCGCCAGCGGGACATGGAGCAACAGCGCACCGATGCTCTGAGTCGCGAGCAGAGCGCCCGCAACTGGGCCAACTACGTGGAGGCCGGCACCCAGCAAATAGCCACGAGGCTGTCGGCACGCGCAGCGTTTGCGACGCCGATTTTACTACCAGCTCGTCAAGTGGGTTTCCGGCTTAGAAGCCAAGCTTCGTGGACCACGCCGCATGGAAAGTAACGCAGCAGCGAGCAACGCGCCCTATTGCACCTCTGGAAAGTCCGAGGCGAGGCGGAGGATGCCAGTGCCGGCGTTTAGCGTGTACCGCAGATGGCGGCCGGCATCGTCTAGTTAGCTAGGAGTAAGTTCGTACTTGTATGCTACTAGAGTATTTGTGGGAGTAGATAGTTAACTTGGCTATGATGGTTGTCAACATGGAAGTTCAGTACTCTATATGTGGATCAGACCTGTTACTTTGCTCTGAATGTTGAACTTTTCATTTGAACGTATGGAATGGGCTGTTATTTTTTAAATGGCTTGTATATGTCCTCCACGGGTTTAGAGGTTGACTTGTGGGCCTACCAAGTTGACGCGTACACAATGAGGAGATGATTGTACGTGGAGAGGATGACAGCAGGGACCCGCCAAGGTCATGGCAGTATGCAAGAAAGTGCCTCCTTATTTCAAGCCAATAAAAAATGGCTCCTCCTAATGGATTTCTGACATCTGGATCCCATGCCATTGTCAACGTAGTCAATAAACGAGAGAATTGCACAACGAACGGCTGACACCAGGGACCCAGCAGCTCGCCCAGTTTTTTTTGTTTTGGATTAATTTGATAAATGCTACTCCAAATCTGGTGTTTCCGAGAAATGCCACTGCAATTTCCAAAATTTGAAAAATGCCATTTCATGCCATTTCCAGTGGCATTTTTCGAAGTCTGGAGTGGTGTTTTTCAAAGTTTGCAAATTGCAGTGGCGTTTTCCAAAGTTTGCAAAAATTGCAATGGCATTTTTCAAAGTTTGGAAATTGAAGTGGAATTTTTATGAATCGCCATAATTGGAGTGGCATTTATCTAATTTGTTTTTGAGACGGAAGCACGGTGTCAACTGGGCTGTGCAGGGCACTCTGGCCTGTCTAGACAACCTTCTCTTTTATGTTACCACAGACCAGCCCAGTAGTTTTTTTTCTTTCTACAAATGGCTAGCCCAGTTTTTTTGTGATTTGTCAAGTAAGTCGCTTTGTCAGGCCTGCTGGGCTGCAAATCTTTCAAGACGAGAAGAGCTTCATTCGGTTGGCCGAGAAAATGGCCTATCAGTAATGAGAAATGGGCCGTACATTTTTAAAACACATCAAAACGACAATTAGTTTCAAATTTCTTTTTTTCATTTCGAGATTTTAAATTGCATTGATTTTTATGCGTGAACAATTCATTGGATTTCAAATCAGTTTGAATGTGACTCGAAATTTCGGGATTAAAAATAGTTCGGACTGCACCGAAATATGCAAAATTTCGTATAAATTTTTAACCGTGGCCACAATATGGGCTATAATGCTAACAAAAAGAATATGGGCTCCAAAAAAACCTTAAGAATTAGAAAATGGGCTGTAAATTATTAGAAATAATGGCAGATGGGATGTATGCTGTTTTCCACAGATTTGAGGCTTTTCTAAAAAGGTTGACGACAGCAAAGGATCGTTGGATGTCCATCCAACGGCCGTCGTGCTTCTTCAATCTCTGCTCTTCCTGCTCGAGCTGCTCAAACAAAGCGCCGACGGGACTGCGTGCTCCCTCCTCCCCGTGGCCGGTTGTGCTGCCGCGCATGCCTCACCATCCCATCGTACTCCCATCGCTGGCCTAGCCATCCCTCTACTCGCCCACACCTGCTATTATTCTCCAGCGACCGCAGACGAACCAGTAAACCCTCGTACAGTTGTACTCCCCTCCGCGTGGGAAACAACTGCCGAGTCTTCCCTGGCTCCATGTCGTTCCCTTCCTAGGCCTCGCCGTCGTGCACCACCCTGGTGCTCTCGGCACGGCCTGGTCAACGTGGTCAACGACTGACATGCATCTGAAGTGGACTGTACATGGAGAGGCTGACAGCTGGGTCCACGGCCGCACGCAAGGAAATTGCCTCCTTATTACGTGCAAAATAATGATTCCTCCACCTGACATCTGGGACCCACCGAAAGGGCCTCTGTATTTCACAAAAAAAACATTACCGCCGCTGACAGCTCGGACCCACCAGCTATATCTTCGCACGCAAGGAAGTGCCTACTTATTACGCACACACAAATGAATACTCCCACTGCTAGCTGGGACCCGGTATAGTGGGAGGCTGACTTGTAGGCGTACTAAGTTGACGGGGACGGAGGACTTTGTCAACTTAGTCAATATGCACGATTCTAGCTCCAGTGACCGTACGATGTCCATCCAACGGCCGTAGTGCTTCTTCAACCTCTGGTCTTCTTGCTCCAGCCGCCCAAACTAGCGCCGGTCATGCCTCGTACTCCCGCCTCCCGTGGCCGGCTGCGATGCCGCGGAGGCCTCACCGCCCCCTACTACTCCCACCGCTGGCCAGGCCATCCCTCTACTCACCCACACCCCCTGTTATTCTACGGCGGCGACAGCCTCACACCGCAGCAAACCAGTGAACCCTCATACTCCTCTACGCATGGGCATCCACTGCCGCGTCTTCCCCGGCTCCGCGTCGTCCCCTTCCTAGACCTCGCTGTCGTCCATCGCCCTGGTGCTCTCGGCGCGGCGTGGTCAACGTGGTCAAGGAACGGCTTCCATTGGACGTGGACTGTACGTGGAGAGGCTGACAGTTGGGTCCACGGCTGCAGCAAGTAAGTGCCTCCTTATTACGCAAAAAATAATGATTCCTCCACCTGACAGCAGGGACCCACCGGACGGGCAACCGTATTTCACGAAAAAAACGTTTCCCCCTGACTGCTGGGACCTACCAGCTACATCTTCGCACGCAAGGAAGTGATTCCGGGCAACAAAAAAAATGATTCGCCCCCTGACTGCTGGGACCCACCAGCTACATCTTCGCACGCAAGGAAGTGCTCGATACCGGGACCCACCTGGTCGAAGCGCACGTGGCGTTGTCATTCGGTCGCGAACGTGTACGCATATACCGGTCGATGTAGAGGCGCGCATGTAGCATGTACACGCACGCAGCCGCCAGCAGTGCAAGAAAGAAAATACGACCACATACGCATACATCGGGCGGGGTCTCGAACGCCTACTCGGCGATAATGCACGTGCCGGGGCTCGTGTACATGGCTGGGTCGGAACGGAGAAACAACATCATCGTCGTGTTCATGGGGAGCCAACCGACTGGTTCAGAACGGAATGCGTCGTCGTGTTCGTCGGGAGGGCTTGGATGGAACATCCGATGGAAACGAGGCCTGGCGTACCACAGAACGGAGGAAACGGCCTTGTGTTTGACCGGCCACGTTCGAAACGGGATCCTGTTCATCGGGAGGGTCTGGCGTATTGCAAAACGGAGGAAACGGACTTGTGTTGGACCTCCTACGGTCGAAATGGGGTCCTGTTGATCGGGAGGGGTGTGGTGTACCGCAAAATGGAGGAAACGGACTTGTGTTGGAGCGCTATGGTCGAAACGATGGTCCTGTTCATCGGGAGGGGTGTGGCGTACCGCAAAATGGGACTCCACGGGATACTGTTCATCTCCACCGTCGAACCCCTCCAGCCTCCACGGGCTACTGTTCATCCATGTCGACCTCCTCCAGCCTACACCTGCGACTGTTCATCCACGGGCTCCTGTTCATCCAGCCTCCACCACGCGCTACTCCACCGGCTACTGTTCAACCAGCCCTCTCCACAGGCTTCTGTTCAACCACCCCTCCACGGGTTACTGTTCATCCAGCCCTCCACCATCTACTGTTCATCCAGCCCTCCATGGGGTCGTCCTGTTCATCCAGCCCTCCACGGGGTCCTGTTCATCCAGCCCCAACCGGCTCGATCGATCGGGGTCCTGTTCATCTAGGGGCAACACCACGGGGTCCTGTTCATCCACCCCCACCGGGAACTGTTCATCCAAACCCCCCAGCAACACTCACTGTTCATCCAGAGGCAGCATCGATCGGCTTCAGTTAGCAGCAGCAGCGGAGGAATCACTCGGGTTCAGTAACGTAGCTAGTGCAATCGCTCGGGTACAGTTAGAGCCCAACGCCTCGCACACACACGCGTACGTGTACGAGAGAAACGTGCATCGCTCGGCCCGCGACCACCCACCGTAACCGGGAACTCCCCGAAATTTTCCCCGCCCTCTCTTCTACCATGGTTTTTTCCGTCATGGACGGCCCAAAGAATGTCATGCAGCTGCGTCTCTGGCCCGCCCAGGACGAAAAGCCCATTCTCTGTCATGATTTTTTGTCATAGAAGTAGGAGCCCACCACATCTATGATGATACCGGGTTTTGTCACAATTATGGTCATAGAAGTGTCATAAGTATGATAGAAAAAAATTCATTCGACCCAAAATGTCATGGATGTGTCCTTTTTTTGTAGTGCAATGATCATTATATAGGCATCATGTCCAAGATTAGTGGACCGACTCCTGCCTGCATCTACTATTATTACTCCACACATCGACCGCTATCCAGCATGCATCTAGTGTATTAAGTTTATGGAGAAACGGAGTAATGCAATAAGAACGATGACATGATGTAGACAAGATCTATTTATGTAGAAATAGACCCCATCTTGTTATCCTTAATAGCAACGATACATACGTGTCGGTTCCCCTTCTGTCACTGGGATCAAGCACCGTAAGATCGAACCCATCACAAAGCACCTCTTCCCATTGCAAAACAAATAGATCAAGTTGGCCAAACAAAACTCAAACATCGGAGAAGAAATACGAGGCTATATGCAATCATGCATATAAGAGATCAAAGAAGACTCAAATAACTTTCATGGATAAAAAGATAGATCCGATCATAAACTCAAAGTTCATCGGATCCCAACAAACTAACTATAGACCCGTAGGTCTACAAAGAACTACTCACGCATCATCGGAGAAGCACCAATGGACATGATGAACCCCTCCGTGATGGTGTCAAGATTGGATCTGGTGGTTCTAGAACTTGCGGCGGCTGGAATTCATTTTTTTCGACTCCCCTAGGGTTTCTGTAACATTGGGGTATTTATAGAGTAAAGAGACGGTTCGGGAGGCAACCAAGGTGGGCACAACCCACCAGGGCGCGCCTGGGCCTCCAGGCGCGCCCTGGTGGGTTGTGATCCCCTCAGAGCACCCCCAAGGTGCTTCTTCGGCCCACTGGATGTCTTCTGGACCAAAAAAATCCACAAAAAGTTTCACTGCGTTTGGACTCTGTTTGGTATTGATTTCTTGCGAATTAAAAAACATGCAAAAAATAGCAACTGGCACTTGGCACTATGTCAATAGGTTAGTACCAAAAAAATGATATAAAACAATTACAAAACACCCAAGAATGATAATATAACAGCATGGAACAATAAAAAAATTATAGATACGTTGGAGACGTATCAGCATCCCCAAGCTTAATTCCTGCTCGTCCTCGAGTAGGTAAATGATAAAAACAGAACTTTTGATGTGGAATGCTGCCTAACATGCTCATCTCATATTCTTTTCTTTGTAGCATTGACATTTGGACTTTTATATGGTTCAAAGCAATAGTCTAGTTTTGACATGAGTACTTTAATACTCAAGCATACCAACAAGCAACCATGTCTTTCAAAATATCAATGCTAAAATAAGTTATCCCTAGCCCATCATGCTCAATCATTGATCCATTCATGAAACACACTCGCATATTAGCTACACCCAATGCTCATGTACAATCATAGTTCTCCTTACTTGGTGCTTTATAAGAGAAGATGGAGACTCAAATAAAAAAATGCATAAAGTAAAAGAAAGGCCCTTCGCGGAGGGAAGTAGCGATTTGTAGAGGTGCCAGAGCTCAAAGAGAAAAAGATAGAGATAAAAACAATTTGGGAGGCATGCTTTTCACATCACGAGAACCATCGAGTAGTTCCCAATACTGCATGCTAGATATATCATAGGCGGTTCCTGCATGTAAATTAAATTTTATTCCTTTTTCAACCATACTTTCACTTTCCATGGCTAGCCGTATCCACGGGTGCCTTCCATACCAACACTTTCCAAGGAATTTATTATTTGACAACATAAAGTAAATTCATTTTTCATTTCGGGATTGGGTATCCCTAATACCTTTACCTTACTCTCGTGCAATGACAAGTGAATAAACACTCATCGTGAGAATAACATATCTAGCATGGAAATATATTAGCCACCCCCTACCGGTTCATGAGAGGTACGAGCACACAAAATATAAATTTATTTTGAAAAACTAGAGATGGCACATACAAATTTACTTAGAACGGCAAAATAATACCACATATAGGTAGGTATGGTGGACTCATGTCGCAAAACTGGTTTAAAGGATTTTGGATGCACAAGTAGTGATCATACTTAGTGCAAAAATGAAGGCTAGCAAAAGATTGAGAAGTGACCAACCAAGAAACGAATAATCTCATAAGCGAGCATTGAGCATAATTAACACCAAATAATGCACCACAAGTAGGATGTAATTTCATTGCATAACTATTGACTTTTGTGCTTGCATAGGGAATCACAAACCTTAACACCAATATTCTTACTAAAGCATAATTACTCATCAACATGACTCACATATCACATCATCATATCTCAAAACTTGTCGGTGTACTAGAGTAGGGGTACCCTAGTATCCCGTACTCGTGCACTGCAGACGATTCTGACACCAGCGGCAAGGTTTGCCTCGTCACCGCCAATATCCTCCGTGGCTCCTTTGGAGCCATTCAAGAACAAAGTATTTGATTGAGAAGACAAGGCCCCGACAAGAGGAGCTTGTCGGGAAGGCCACCTGTGCATGCAGAAGACAAGGCCCCGGCAAGAGGAGCTTGCCGGGAAGGCTCGGAGCGCGACAAGCCTCCGGCGCGACAAGGATTCGGCCGCGGCAAGGAGCTTGCCGCGGCATGCAACTTCTCTCCGTCTCCGCTCCAGCTCACCCAGCGACGTGTCGCCATGGGACCGTTCCATGCTTGGCGTGTCGAGCAGCTGTGCAGCCAGCGGAGAGCAGCGATAAGCGGCCGACAAGCTTGCCATCGTGGCGGCGAGGCGCACTGACGGCCTCTCAAGGTAATCGCTTGGGCGACAATGATGGGCATTTATTGCTTTTGTCCCTTGCCGTCGAGTTAGGTATTTTGCATCGCATAATCGCTCAAGTAGGTGTACCAACTCCTGTTTTACATTTGTACCCCGCCTATGTTGCCACCTGCCGGAGACCCTTGAGCATATAAAAGGAGGCCCATGCGCAACGTAGAAAGGGTTCGGCTGGTTCGGTTCATTCGACCCACCAGAGACTAGATACACTCGCGCTTAGGTTTTGTAGCCGCATTGCTCCCTAGCAAGAACACAATAGATCAAACAAGCAGCGAGGAGTTTTATCTCTCGGAGAGCTCGAAGCTGGGTAAACTGCTCGTGTGCATCGCCTCGATCCGCTCTTCAGGCGATCTCCGCCCTCCGAACCACAAGGGGCCTGCTCCGCCCGGCCCCATAGGTGTCCGTGGTACGATCAGCCTCCCGACATCTTTGGCGCGCTGTAGGGGAAGGAGGAGATAATATTATGGACTGGGCACCGCCGAGGAAGTTTCACCTCATCGGGAAGCAAGAGATGTAAAAGCTAAGTTGCCAAAGTTTGAGCAATCAATTTTAAATTTTTAAGTTATCTTCCTCGAACGATAGTACTTTGTATGGAAAACACATGCTTGAGAGGAACCAACTCGCCGGGCTAGTCGCGCCTTTACTTTGTTTCGAGTCCGCTCAACAACTTAAGTGAGCTGCGTTAGTCGCGACAAGGTTGCTTGCGGAGGCGGCACCGCCAAATAGGCCGACGTTCCACTTCGGCCTTCAAGGCAAAAGTGCCCGCACCGACAAGTCCCCTAAATGCGTAAGGCAGAAACGTACAAAGGAAGGAATCAAGTAGAGGAAATAACGTTGCATTGATCGTTCACCTAAGATAGAGTATATTACAAAATAACTTGTCGCTGATCTAACAAAGTGTTCTAAAACATGATCAGAAGCGACAAGAGAAAGATAAAGTTGGCGGCCTAGTCTCTGGTCGCCCTCAATCCGCTTGATCTTGTTCACCTTGTCCACAATGGGTGCGACAAGGGCTTTGAGCTCCTCCACGTTGGCATCGGGCGGCAGGATCCGAGGACGCCGTTAAGGTTGAGGCCCGGATTGCGGAAGGCCACCTTGATCAACACCTTCTCGAGGGCCCTGCACAGACACTGGCGTGATTCCTCGGCAAGCTGCTTTGGTACCTCTTCCCCAAGTCGCGGGAGGCCCGTCGACACGCCTTTGAAGAATAAGCTGAGATTGTCGCTCGGTTGGAGATGCTCGTCGTAGGAGTACGCAAGGACCGCCATCACCAGCTCCATCACTGCTAGGATGTCGGCGGGCGGTGTCCACAAGACCTTCGGGTCCGCTCCACGCTCTCCCTCAAAGTGTTCTCGACGGAGGCAGCATTCGCCAGCAGCTCCTCCTTGGCCTTGATCGCCTCCAACAAGCCCACCTCCCGCTCTCGGGCGCCATCCAACGTCTGCGTCGAGTGGTGATTTCAGCCCAGATCCGCCTTTGGAATCCTTGGCGGCGCCGAGCTCCTTGGCCTGTCGGCGAGAAGGCTCTGCAGCTCGCCAAGGGTGTAGGCGTCCTTCTCGCTCACGCTTGAGCACGGCAAGCTCTTCGCCGCTCTTCTTGAGGGTGGCCTCCAGCTGTGCCACCTTCGCCTTCAGCTCTTCCTTGGCGGCCTCGGCTGCGGCGGCGTCCTTTGCTTCTGGCGCCCGCCAAAGTAACTCCTCGCGCAGACGGCAAGGTCTTCTTCGTGGCTGTCCAGGTTGACCTTCCGCTGCGCCCGGCTTCCTTTCTGCGCGGCGAGCTTCTCGGCAGCCAGCTGCTCCTCATCGCGGCCTTCTCAAGGATGAAGGCCGTGCGCTCTCGCGAAGTTGCCCAGCGCTTCCGCCACGTCGCGGAGGGCTTCTTGGTTGGCGCTCCGGAGCTCTTCGACACGCTTCTCCATGTCCGCTCCTGCCCTCGCGACAAGTGCCTCCCGGGTCTCCAACTTGGTCTGCCGGGCGCGGTAGAGCGACAACAGCTTCTTTAGCAGCTGCTCCTCCTCAGACTCGCCGCTGCCGCTGCTTGGTGCGTCCACCAGCGTCAGCCCAGCGGAGGCGAGTAGCTCGCCGTCGAAGGTCTCTCCCTCGACCGGCGCCCTGGAGCTCGGCTCCCAGGGGATTTTGATGAAGACGCCTTCGCCGGCCTTCAGGTAGGCACCGGGCTGGGGCTCCTCGAACTGGACGCCGGCAAGGGGAGTCAGCTGTCGGTGTAGCGCTTGCCGCTCCTGCGGCCTCAGGGCCGTCAGTACGATCACCCGACCCCTCGCCGGCCTCCGCGTCGGCAGCCTCGGTGGCCTCCTCGCCAACAGGCTCATCGGCGACGGCCTCTTCCTCCACGACGACGACCACTTCTTCCTCGACGGCGGCCTCGTCGGTGTTGCCGCGCGCTTCCTCCTCGCCAGCGGCCTCGACCTCCATCGGCTCTGCGTCAGACGAAGAAGGCGATCAAGCAGATGTTCAAAAGAGAAACAAAAGAAAGCAAACCCAAGGGAGATTTTCGCGTAAGGGAATTACTCGCAACGGGTCCGCAGCCGTGGCCTCGACCATTGGAGGGTCACTTGGCGCCGTCCCTTGCCGGGTAGCCTCCCTTGCCGGAGTGGCCTCCCTTGCCGGGTGGCCTCCCTTGTCGGAGGGAGCTCCCTTGCCGGGAGTTCTCCCTTGGCAGCAGAGTGGCAGCGGCAGGATCTCGGAGGCGGCTTCCGAGCCCTCCCGATGAGGCTGCTCTGCTCCTACACAAGCACACGATCGAGATATCAACAAAGAAGGAGCACCCTGCACACCTAATAGTAAGAAGAAAACTGCACACTTACTCTGGGGGCTGTGCTGGGGGCTGCTCTGGGGAAGGGTTGCCGGGTCCGGCAAGGCGGTCTCGGACGCGTCCCCCGTCACCACGGGAGAATCGTCCTGAATGACGACCGTCGGGATCTTGGCCCTCTTCGCCGCTCTCTGGGCCAGCGTCCTGAAAAGGAAAGAGTCGAGCAAGCAAATCAGATTCAAGATGAAGCAATAAAATTGAAGAAATACAAGCACAATCTCGAGAAGCTTACTCTTCGCCTTCCTCCTCGGAGCTGAGCGCGGAGAAGTCAAACTCCGGCTCGCCTCCGGTGCGACGAGGCGGGGGAGTGGGCTCCCTTGGCCGCTTGGCGGAGGCGTCGGCGGTGGCCTGAGAAGATTCCGCCCCAGTTGTCGCTGCAGTATGGGGCGCTCCCGCGGCAACCTCGCTTGCCGCGGTGGAGCGCGTCGCGCGGCGCTGCTGCTGTGGGCCGGTCTGCCGCCCCGACTCGTCTCCAACCCTGCGGAGACGCCTCTTCGGCGGAGCCGGGGGCTCCGCTGGCGGCAAGTCGCTTGGCGGTGGGGAAGAAGCGCCCTCGGCGGGTCCACTCGACCCGGCCTCGGGCTCGACATGCTCGTCCTCGCCGGTGACCTCCCCTCGCTCGGCAAGGCTTGCCGCCTTCGCCGCGTCCGCCTCCTCCACGGTGAACCCGAAGGCTCCAACGGTAGCGGCTGCTGCCGCCTCCTCCATCCTGGTGGCGATCCGCGCCATCTCCTGGTCGGTGGTGTCGCGGGTGAGCCTCTTACGCTTTCGTCGGAGCGGATCGGCACTTCTTGCAAATCATCGAAGAATTGCTGCACGACCTCGCCGGGTGGCTCCTGCCAGTTGGGACGATCCTGGGAGTCGTGACAGTGGCATCATGGCGCTGGATGCGGTCGAGCGCCGAGTTGTTGCACAAAGGGCGACCCCGCGGCAACCTAAACCACTGCGGATGGTCGGGTCGTTCTTGAACAGCTCGAGCAGCACCGAATCCAACTCCATGACGGTGAAGTTCCAATTCAGGCCCGGCGCAGCCTCATGATGTCCGCCGCATTTTGGAACTCCCAAGCAGGCCTCCTCCTTTCCTGCAAGGGAAGCGATGCGGCGGCGAATGAAGTCTGCGCCAAGCTGCGCTTCTGATTAACCCGGCAAGCCCGAGGCGCAGAATTGGGTCACAGCTATCTTCAGCCCGCCCTCCGGCGTAAGTTACTCCAATCCCTGCCGCACACTATTGGGGTTTGGCGACGGGCGGTGAAGGGCTGCGGGTTCTCCTCACGACCCAGCACCAGTTGGCTCTCCACTCCTCCCACTTGTTGCGGAACTCTCCCTCTAGGTAGGCCTCTTTCTTGCTGATCCTAGAGACCTGTGCTATCCCTCCGGCAAGTGGCTCTCCTCTCTCGACGCGGGGAACAAAGAAATGGCGGAAGAGTGCCACATTCGGGTGGACTCCGACAAAGTTTTCGCACAAATGCGTGAAAACTGCCATGGTCAAGATAGCGTTGGGGGTGAAATCAAGGAGGCGGAGGCTAAAGGTGTTCATTATGTCACAAAAGAACTCGGAAAAGGGCGGGCAAAGCCCGAAATAGAAGAAAAGGGCGACGAAAGGGTACCTGTTGGGGCCAAATCAGCGGCGGAGGCGGGAATACCCTCGCAGCGGATGCGCACGAGTCTCCATCGACCGTAAAAGGTAGAAGACGTCCCGCAGCTCCGTGGCGCCGAGCTGCGGGGAAGATGGCTCGCTCCTTGCGCAGCGCCGCCAGCCGCGCCTCGGCCGACTTGACGCCCTTCTCCTTATCGGCTGGAGACCATGGCGAGGGGGCGGAGGAGGTCGACGGCGGTGAGTGTGCTTGTGGCGAAAGAAGGGCGCTGCTCTCTTCAAGACCGGAGAAGAAGAGGGAGCGGCGGTGGTTTCTTGACAAGACGGCAATGGCAGGAGTGGTCGGCCTGCCTCTGTTTCCTCCGCTTATAAAGGGGGGGGAGGGGGGCGGACGTTCCGCTTATATTAATAAAGAACCCCCCACGACCGCGCCGACGATCTCTCGCACGACGCCACCTCCGGCGCGTGCCATTAGTGGGGATCGTGGTGGGTCCGGGGCGGGTTGCGGCGTGGTCGAGGCCGCGCGTGTTCGTGCACAGTTCTGGGCCTGGCCCGACAAGCGCTCGGCACTGTAATGCCCAGGCCCGGGGCTCTGCCGGTGTACTAGAGTAGGGGTACCCTAGTATCCCGTGCTCGTGCACGCAGACGATTGCAGACACCAGCGGCAAGGTTTGCCTCGTCACCGCTAATATCCTCCGTGGCTCCTTTGGAGCCATTCAAGAACAAAGTATTTGATTGAGAACACAAGGCCCCGACAAGAGGAGCTTGTCGGGAAGGCCACCTGTGCACGCAGAAGACAAGGCCCCGGCAAGAGGAGCTTGCCGGAAGGCTCGGAGCGCGACAAGCCTCCGGCGCGACAGAGATTCGGCCGCTGCAAGGAGCTTGCCGCTGCATGCAACTTCTCTCCGTCTCCGCTCCAGCTCACCCAGCCGACGTGTCGCCATGGGACCGTTCCATGCGCTGCGTGTCGAGCAGTCAGGCAGCCGGAGAGCAGCGATAAGCGGCGCCGACAAGCTTGCCATCGTGGCGGCGGAGGCGCACTGACGGCCTCTCTGTTGCCTTTGTTTGGGCGACAATGACGGCATTTATTGCTTTTGTCCCTTGCCGCCAGAGTTAGGTATTTTGCACTGCATAATCGTTCAAGTAGGTGTACCAACTCCTGTTTTTACATTTGTACCCCCGCCTATGTTGCCACCTGTCGGAGACCCCTTGAGCATATAAAAGGAGGCCCATGCGCAACGTAGAAAGGGTTCGGCTGGTTCGGTTCATTCGACCCACCAGAGACTAGATACACTCGCGCTAGGTTTTGTAGCCCGCATTGCTCCCTAGCAAGAACACAATAGATCAAACAAGCAGCAGTAGGAGTTTTATCTCTCCGGAGAGCTCCGAAGCTGGGTAAACTGCTCGTGTGCATCGCCTCGATCCGCTCTTCGTGCGATCTCCGCCCCCCTCCGAACCACAAGGGGCCTGCTCCGCCGACCCCATAGGTGTCCGTGGGTACGATCAGCCTCCCCGACAAAACTATTACAAGGAATCAAGTTTATTTTGTCCAATGATCTTCATGAAAGATTTTATTATATCCTTCTTGGATATCTATAACTTTGTAACTAATTTTCATGTGTTCTTTTGATAAGCTCAAACAAATATAAGTGAAGACCATGAGCATAATATTTCTTTCTCTCAAATTAATTTAAGTAAAGCAAGAGAGAATTTCTTAAAAAAATTACTAACTCTCAAATAAATCTAAGTGAAGCAAGAGAGCATTTCTTCAAAAATACTAAATCACACCATGCTTAAAAAGATATAAGTGGAGCACTAGAGCAATTCCATAGCTCATAAAGATTTAAGTGAAGCATAAAGAGCAATTCTAACAAGTCATGGCATAATTTTGGCTCTCTCAAATAGGTGTGTCCAGCAAGGATTCAAGACTTAAAACAAAAAGCAAAACAAGTAAAGACTCATATCATACAAGACGCTCCAAGCAAAACTCATAATATGTGACGAATAAAAATATAGCTTCGAGTAAAATACCGATCGTCGTTGGAAGAAAGAGGGGATGCCACTTGGGCATCCCCAAGCTTAGTTGCTTGCTTCTCTTTGGATAATAGCTTGGATTCCATGGGCATCCCCAAGCTTAGGATCTTCTTACTCCTTATTCCTTCATCCATCATAACATCACCCAAAACTTGATAACTTCAATGACACAAAACTCAACAAAACCTTCGTGAGATCCGTTAGTATAAGAAAGCAAATCACTACTATAAGTACTGTTGCAACCCATTCATATTTTATTCTTGAACTATATCTGTTGTATTCCAACTTTTCTATGGCAAAAACTCTTCAAATAAAACCATATAATCATCAAAACAAGCACACAACGCAAAGAAAACATAATCTGTCAAAAGCAGAACAGTCTGTAGCAATCTGGATTTTTCGAATACTTCTGTAACTCCAAAAATTCTGGAAAATTAGGACAACTTGAGAAATTTGTATATCAATCTACTGTAAAAATTCAGAATTATTCGTCGCTTCTGTGATTTTTAAAAATTGTATCTCTGGACGCAAAAGTTTCTGTTTTTTAGCAAGATCAAAACAACTATCACCCAAGAATATACTAAAGGCTTTGCTTGGCACAAACACTAATTAAAACACAGTCATAACAATAGCATAATTGTGCAACACTCAAGAACAGAAAGCAAAATACAAAAATAAATTTTATTCATTGGGTTGCCTCCCAACAAGCGCTATCGTTTTACGCCCCTAGCTAGGCATAAAGCAAGGACCTAAGTTCTGTCATCCTTCTCCTTAATTTCCTTAGGGGTGTTTTGTCATGAGGTTTTGTAAATACAACATAAAACATGTTATCCATAGAAACTTTAGCACTATTAAGTTGCTTATCATCATAACCTTCGGCAACAATCCAAGAGCAATATTGATTAACATTATTGAAAACTTGTTGGATTATATCTAAAATATGGGGACATCCTTTTTAAGATTCCCTCAAAGATTTGATTATCCCCAAGCAAATGTCTTAACACATAATCACTATTGTAAAGAATTTCATCTATCACTGGTTTTTCACGATTCATGCCATACAAATCAAAGATTTCCCTAGCTTCCCGTATTATGTGGTCAAATTCATTCATAAGAACAAGAGTGGCCAACTTTTTAGCCTTGGGATTCTTTATAACGTGAAGCTAAAAAAATCTTTACAAAGTTGGATGGGTATGGATAAATTTACTCTCAAGTTTCAGAACTAGCGCTGAAATAGCTTACGCACAAGATCTAGTCTTTCTAAGTATAGGAATATCATCAAGACATAAATTTCCAACACAATTAAAAAATTCTTGGATACGTTCTTTTCCCATAACATTCCCTTGCCCCAAAATAAAAGTTTTAGCATCCAGATTGTTCGTACGTCCAATTTTAGGAGTTAGGCCCTCATCTGACGTTGCCATACCGAAATCGCTCATGATTGCAAGCAAAGGATAGATCTGACGAGAAAACGATGAACGAAAAAGAGGGCGAATAAAATGACAATTTTTTGTGAAGTGGGGGAGAGGAAAACGAGAGGCAAATGGCAAATAATATAAATTGCAAGGAGATGAGATTTGTGATTAGGAACCTGGTAGATGTTGATGATGTCTCCCCGGCAACGGCACCAGAAATTCCTTTTAATGTCTGCTAGAACTACGTCGGTATTTCCCTCAGTGATGAGAGCAAGGTTATCGAACCAGTAGGAGAATCACGCAACAATACATGAACAACGCCTACACACAAATAACAAATACTCGCAACCCGACGTGTTAAAGGGGCTGTTAATCCCTTTCGGGCAACAGCGCCAGAAATTGGCAAACAGACGTGAGAGAGTTGTAATAATTTGATAGATAGATCTCGTGGGAACGCGAGATAAAATAAATTGCAGCAAGGTATTTTTGTATTTTTGGTTTAATAGATCTGAAATCAAAGCAAATAAAATAGATCGCAAAGGCAAATATAATAAGGAAGAGACCCGGGGGGTGTAGATTTCACTAGTGGCTTCTCTCGAGAAAAATAGCAAATGGTGGGTAAACGAATTACTGTTGGGCAATTGATAAAACTTCAAATAATCATGACGATATCTAGGCAATGATCATTGTATAGGCATCACGTCCAAGATTAGTAGACCGACTCCTGCCTGCATCTACTACTATTACTCCACACATCGACCGCTATCCAGTATGCATCTAGTGTATTGATAACCCACAAGTATAGGGGATTGCAACAGTTTTCGAGGGTAGAGTATTCAACCCAAATTTATTGATTCGACACAAGGGGAGCCAAAAAATATTCTCATGTATTAGAGTTGAGTAGTCAATTCAACCACACCTGAAAGAATTAATATCTGCAGCAAAATATTTAGTAGCAAAGTAGTATGGAAGTAACGGTAACGGTGGCAAAAGTAACAGTAGCAGTTTTGTAGTAATCGTAACAGTGGCAACGGAAAAGTAACTAAGCAAAGATCAATATGTGAAAAGCTCGTATGCAATGGATCAATGATGGATAATTATGTCGGATGCGATTCCTCATGCAACAGTTATAACATAGGGTGACACATAACTAGCTCCAGTTCATCAATGTAATGTAGGCATGTATTCCGAATATAGTCATACGTTCTTATGGAAAAGAACTTGCATGATATCTTTTGTCCTACCCTCCCATGGTAGCGGGGTCCTATTGGAAACTAAGGGATATTAAGGCCTCCTTTTAATAGAGTACCGGACCAAAGCATTAACACTTAGTGAATACATGAACTCCTCAAACTACGGTCATCACCGGGAGTGGTCCCGATTATTGTCACTTCGGGGTTGCCGGATCATAACACATAGTTGGTGACTATTGACTTGCAAGATAGGATCAAGAACTCACATATATTCATGAAAACATAATAGGTTCAGATCTGAAATCATGGCACTCGGGCCCTAGTGACAAGCATTAAGCATAGCAAAGTCATAGCGACATAAATCTTAGAACATAATTGATACTAGGGATCAAACCCTAACAAAACTAACTCGATTACATGGTAAATTTCATCCAACCCATCACCGTCCAACAAGCCTACGATGGGATTACTCACGCATGGCGGTGAGCATCATGAAACTGGTGATGGAGGATGGTTGATGATGACGATGGTGATGGATTACCCTCTCCGGAGCCCCGAACGGAGTCCGGATCAGCCCTCCCGAGGAAGATTAGGGATTGGTGGCGGCTCCGTGTCGTAAAACGCGATGAATCCTTCTCTCTGATTTTTTTCTCCCTGAACGTGAATATATGGAGTTGGAGTTGAGGTCGATGGAGTCTCAGGGGGCCCACGAGGTAGGGGGCACGCCCCAGGGGGTGGGCGCACCCTGCACCCTCGTGGACAGGTGTGGGCCCCCTTATGCTGATTCTTTCGCCAATATTTTTTATTAATTCCAAAACGTGTGTCCGTGGATTTTTAGGTCATTCCGAGAACTTTTATTTTTGCACAAAAATAACACCATGTCAGTTCTGCTGAAAACAGCGTCAGTCCGGGTTAGTTACATTCAAATCATGCAAGTTAGAGTCCAAAACAAGGGCAAAAGTGTTCGGAAAAGTAGATACGTTGGAGACGTATCAATTCCCCCAAGCTTAAACCTTTGCTTGTCCTCAAGCAATTCAGTTGACAAACTGAAAGTGATAAAGAATAACTTTTACAAACTCTGTTTGATCTTGTTGTTACAAATATGTAAAGCCAGTATTCAAGTTTTCAGCAAAGATTATGAACTAACCATATTCACAATAACATTTAGGTCTCATATTTACTCATATCAATGACATAATCAACTAGCGATCAATAATAATAAATCTTGGATGACAACACTTTCTCAAAACAATCATAACATGATATAACAAGATGGTATCTCGCTAGCCCTTTTTGAGACCGCAAAACATAAATGCAGAGCACCCCTGAAGATCAAGGACTGACTAGACATTGTAATTCATGGTAAAAGAGATCTAGTCACAGTCATACTCAATGTAAATTAATAGCAACGCATGCAAATGACAGCGGTGCTCTCCAACTGGTGCTTTTTAATAAGAGGGTGATGATTCAACATAAAAGTAAATAGATAGGCCCTTCATAGAGGGAAGCAGAGGTGCTAGAGCTCAAGTTTTGAAGCAGAGATAAATAATATTTTGAGTGGCATACTTTCATTGTCAACATAACAACCAAGAGATCTCAATATCTTCCATGCTACACACATTATAGGCAGTTCCCAAACAGAATGGTAAAGTTTATACTCCCCCACCACCAACAAACATCAATCCATGGCTTGTCCGAAACAATGGGTGCTCCAACTAACAATAATCCTGGGGGAGTTTTGTTTGCAATTATTTTGATTTGAGCATGGGACTAGGCATCCCGGTTACCGGCCATTTTCTCGTGAATGAGGAGCGGAGTCCACTCATCGTGAGAATAACCTACCTAGCATGGAAGATATAGACAACCCTAGTTGATAAATGAGCTATCGAGCATACAAAACCGAATTTCATTTGAAGGTTTAGAGTTTGGCACATACAAATTTACTTGGAACGGTAGGTAAATACCGCATATAGGAAGGTATGGTGGACTCATATGGAATAACTTTGGGGTTTATGGAAGTGGATGTACAAGCAGTATTCCCGCTTAGTACATGTGAAGGCTAGAAAGAGACTGGGAAGCGACCAACTAGAGAGCGACAATAGTCATGAACATGCATTAAGATTAATCGACAATGAGTGCAAACATGAGTAGGATATAAGTCACCATGAATATAAATATCGTGGAGGCTATGTTGATTTTGTTTCACCTACATGCGTGAACATGTGCCAAGTCGAGCCACTCGAATCGTTCAAAGGAGGATACCACCCTATCATACCACATCACAACCATTTTAATAGCATGTTGGCACGCAAGGTAAACCATTATAAACTCCTAGCAAATTAAGCATGGCATGAGCAACTATAATCTCTAATTGTCATTGCAAACATGTTTCATTCATAATAAGATGAATCAGGAACGATGAACTAATCATGCTCTCATCTCTATTAGTCCATCATATATTGTCATTATTGCCTTTCACTCGCATGACAGAACGGTATGAATAATAGTGCACATGCATTGGACTAAGCTGGAATCTGCAAGCATTCAATACAAGGGAGAAGACAAGGTGATATGGGCTCTTGGTTAAATCGACAATAATGCATATGAGAGCCACTCAACATTTTCATCATGGTCTTCTCCTCTCGACCCCCAGAGAATAAGAAAAGAAATAAAACTATTTACATGAGAAAGCTCCCAACAAGCAAAAGAAGAACGAGAAATATTTTTGGGTTTTCTTTTAGTTACTACTACTACATGCATGGAAAGTAAACTAGCTAAAAGCTACAACTAATTTTTTTGTTTTTCTTAAGGTTATTCAAACACACAAGAAGAAGGCTTAGAAAAGAAAATAAACTAGCATGGATAGTACAGTGAAAAAGTATGAGCACCGCCAACTAGAATGAGTGTGTGAACATGAATGTAATGTCAATGAGAAATACGTACTCCCCCAAGCTTAGGCTTTTGGCCTAAGTTGGTCTATGGGGAGAATATTAGGTGCTCCAGGAGCACCTAAGCTTAGGTGCTCCGATGCGACCTCAGCCGTTGGATCATGATCCAATGGACAGCATCATGGGGATGTGGACCAAATCATCAATGCAGGAATGTTTGGGGTGTTTTCTGCAAAACATTCATGCTGGATTTGTCTTTTTTGTTTCTCAATGTGTATTTTGAATTTTGATTCGAAACTTTTAGGGGTTTTACACTCATGTGATGTGAACATCAACACATTTTTTCGAATTTTTTTGAAACATTCATATGCACATTTTGAAAATTTGGAGCATGGGAGCACCAAAATGGATGGGAGCACTAGATATTCTTCCTTGGTCTATGCCCACGGCTAGCCTGGCGGATATCCAAAGTCGTAGCTGGTGTCGTACTGAGATGCAGCAGCTATTGCTTGACGAGCTGCAGCTTGGAAGCGAGCTACCTCCGTCCTCCTCTCGTACTCGTTCGCCTCCTCCCTGGTTATATCATATCTCCTTTTGCCTGAAAGTTAAAGAAAGTAGGACATGGAGGGCAACATGGACAGTGCGCCGTCTGTTAAAGATTAGTCGGTACTGAAGGAACTGTTCATTCCTCTCAAGAAACTGATGGTGAACCATAGCATTATAATCTAGATAAGCAGGAGGCAACCTCATATCATTTTCATGTATGGGTACATCAAGATAATTAGCTACACGAGTTGCATAAATTCCACCAAACAAATCTCGACTTGTACCGTTAAGATGCAACCTTCGTGCAACAATGGCCCCCAAGTTATATTGTTTATCATCTAATACCGCACTCTTGAGGACACAAAGATCTGGAACACACATGTGACAAGCCTCATCTTTACCATTAATGCATCGACCAATAAAGAGAGCAAAATAATGTATGGAAGGGAAATGAATGCTCCCTATGGTAGCTTGTGTGATTTCTCTAGATTCCCCCATAGTGATACTAGCAAGAAAGTCTTTATATTCAGATTTGCGAGGTTCACTAACATTGCCCCATTGTGGGAGTTTACATGCAGTACTAAAATCTTCTAGGTCCATGGTATATGATTTATCATAAAGATCAAATAAAACAGTGTGAGAATTGCGTGATAATGTAAATTTAAACCTCCTCACAAAGGAATTAGTTAAATAGTGGTACTGAAGGCACTTATCTAACACGAAGTCCTCGAGATCAGCATTACGCACATACACGTCAAATTCATCCTTGATGCATGCCTGGACCATAAACTCCTCTGACGGCCATTCACAAGGCCACACTTGAGCTTCCCTCGGTGGTTCATCGTCCGACTCATGTATCGCGAGCCTTGGACCTTGCTTCCTTGAGGAGCCACCTTGGTACATTTTCCTAAACATTTTTCTTCCTTTGAAAAATTTATGAAACTTTTAGTGACTTAAAATAAAAGTGAACCAAACTCAACAAGATTGATAGCAACTACTCCCACAAGGGCCTAGAGACTATATCATGCATTAAAACTACTTTGGACAATATAAATTTTACATGCAAGCTCAAGAACAGGGTCACCTTGGCAGCAAAAATTTGCAATAACTAAAGCACTAGAACAAAAACTAATTGGACCATTGGAGGAGTCACCTACCGAAGAACAATCTCCCCAAACAGTTTTGTGAATGGAGCTTTGAGCAAGGAGATCGAAAATGCCAGCAAGATGAGCTAGAACACATGTTTGAGATATGGGAGGATTTTTCCTGGAGGAAGACGAAGTGAGTGGGTGTTGTAATAAGTGGAGGGGGTCCACATGGGGTCCATGAGGCAGGGAGGCGCGCCCCAGGGGGTGGGCGTGCCCTGTGCCCTCGTGGCCAAATGGTGGGCCCCCTGGTGTGTTCTCAGTGCCAGATATTCTTAAATATTCTACAAAAAATCATATTTCATTTTCAGGACATTTGGAGAACTTTTGTTCTTGGGGTATTTACATTGCAAGGATAATTCAGAAAATAGACAGAAAATACTATTTTTGCTTTATTTAATCTAAATAACAGAAAGTAGAAGGAGGGTACAGAGAGTTGTGCTTTCTAACTTCATCCATCTCATGCTTATCAAAAGGAATCCACTAACAAGGTTGATCAAGTCTTGTTAACAAACTCTTTCCGTATCGCATGAAACCGGAGAATTTTCGAATAACACTAGGTTACCTCAATGGGAATATGCACGTCCCCAACAATAAGAATATCGTATTTCTTCTTGACAGTAGGAAGAGGGAATTTAAAACCTCCAATAGTAATCATTGAAAATTTTCCAATAGAATTGATAGTTCGGACTTGAGGTTGTTCCTTCGGAAAGTGTACAATATGCTCATTACCATTAACATGAAAAGTGACATTGCCTTTGTTGCAATCAATCATAGCCCCTGCAGTATTCAAAAAGGGTCTACCAAGGATAATCGACATACTATCGTCCTCGGGAATATCAAGAATAACAAAATCTGTTAAAATAGTGATGTTTGCAACCACGACAGGCACATCCTCACAAATACCGACAGGTATAGCAGTTGATTTATCAGCCATTTGCAAAGATATTTCAGTAGGTGTCAACTTATTGAAATCAAGTCTATGATATAAAGAGAGAGGCATAACACTAACACAGACTCCAAAGTCACATAAAGCAGTTTTAACATAGTTTCTTTTAATGGAGCATGGAATAGTTGGTACTCGTGGATCTCCTAGTTTCTTAGGTATTCAACCTTTAAAAGTATAATTGGCAAGCATGGTGGAAATTTCAGCTTCCGATATCTTTCTTTTATTTGTAACAGTATCCTTCATATACTTAGCATAAGGATTGATTTTAAGCATATCAGTCAAACGCATACGCAAAAAGATAGGTCTAATCATTTCAGCAAAGCGCTCAAAATCCTCCTCATCCTTTTTCTTGGATGGTATGGGAGGAAAAGGCATGGGTTTCTGAACCCATGGTTCTCTTTCTTTACTGTGCTTCCTAGCAACGAAATCTCTCTTATCATACGTTGATTCTTTGATTGTGGGTTATCAAGATCAACATCAGGTTCAATCTCTACATCATTGTTATTGCTAGGTTGAGCATCAACATGAACATCATCATTAACATTATCACTAGGTTCATGTTCATTACTGATTGTGTTTCAAAGATCGTAAATAGAAATATCATTGGGATTCTCAGGTGTGTCAACAACAGGTTCACTAGGAGCATGCAAAGTCCTATCATTTTTCTTTTTCTTCTTCTTAGAAGGACTAGGTGTATCAACATTAGTTCTCTGAGAATCTTGCTCAACTCTCTTAGGGTGGCCCTCAGGATACGAAGGTTCCTGAGTCATTCTACCCCCTCTAGTCACAACTCTAACATCATTATCATTTTTCTTATTATTTAATTCATTGAGCAAATCATCTTGTGCTTTAAGCACTTGTTCTACCTAAGTGGTAACCATAGAAGAATGTTTACTAATAAGTTTAAGGTCACATTTAGCTCTAGACATATAATCACTCAAGTGTTCAATCATATAAGCATTACATTTCAAATGTCTACCAACATAAGCATTGAAGTTTTCTTGTTTAACAATAAAATTATCAAACTCATCCAAGCATTGGCTAGCACACTTATTACGAGGAATATCACCTTCATCAAATCTATAGAGAGAACTTACCTTTACTACCTGTGTCGGGTTATCAAGACCATGTATTTCTTCAATAGGTGGTATATTCTTAACATCTTCAGCTTTAATACCTTTTTCTTTCATATATTTCTTTGCCTCTTGCATATCTTCAGGACTGAGAAATAGAATACCCCTTTTCTTCGGAGTTGGCTTAGGAGTTGGTTCAGGAAGTGTTCAATCATTTTCATTACTCAATATATTATTCAATAGCAATTCAGCTTGCTCAACAGTTCTTTCCCTGAAAACACAACCAGGACAACTATCCAGGTGGTCTCTCGAAGCATTGGTTAGTCCATTATAAAAGATATCAAGTATTACATTTTTTCTTGAGAGGATGATCAGGCAAAGCATTAAGTAATCGAAGAAGCCTCCCCCAAGCTTGTGGGAGACTCTCTTCTTCAATTTGCACAAAATTATATATTTCCCTTAAGGCATCTTGTTTCTTATAAGCAGGGAAATATTTAGCAGAGAAGTAATAAATCATATCCTGGGGACTATGCACACAACCAGGAGCAAGATAATTAAACCATGTTTTAGCATCACCCTTTAATGAAAACGGAAATAACTTAAGGATATAGTAGTAACGAATGTTTTCCTCATGAGTGAATAGGGTGGCTATATCATTCAATTTAGTAAGATGCGCCACAACAGTTTCAGATTTATAGCCATAAAAAGGATCAGATTCAACCAAATTAATTAACTCAGGATCGACAGAGAAATCATAATCCTTATCAGAAATACAGATAGGTGAAGTAGCAAAAGCAGGGTTATATTTCATTCTAGCATTCAAAGACTTTTCTTTCAGCTTAGCTAACAGTTTCTTAAGATCATATCTATCTTTGCAAGCAAAAAGGTCTCTAGCAGTTTCTTCATCCATAACATAACCCTCAGGCACATCATGCAATTCATATCTAGGGGGAGAATCTTCCACTACAAAAAAAGAAACATCCGTGACATTTTGGGCCGAACGAATTTTTTTCTGTCATACTTATGACACTTCTATGACAATAATTGTGACAAAACACGGTATCATCATAGATGTGGTGGGGTCCTACTTCTATGACAAAAAATCATGACAGAAAATGGGCTTTTCGTCCTGGGCGAGCCGGAGACGCAGCTGCATGACATTCTTTGGGCCGTCCATGACGGAATAAACCGTGGTAGAAGCGAGGGCGAGGAAAATATTGGGGTGTTCCCAGTTATGGTGTGTGGTCGGGGCCGAGCGATGCATGTTTCTCTTGTACACGCACGTGCGTGGGTGAGAGGCGTTGGGCTCTAACTGAACCCGAGCGAGGCGTTGGGCTCTAACTAAACCGGAGCGATTGCACTGCAGGCTACGCGTTACTGAACCCGAGCGATCGATCGATGGCTGTTAACTGAACCCGATCGAGCGATTCCTTCGCTACTGCTGCTAACTGAAGCCAATCGATGCTACCTCTGGATGAGCGATGTAAAAGCGTTCTTTGGGGGGTTTGGATGAACAGTTCCCGGTGGGGGTGGATGAACAGGACCCCGTGGTGTTGCCTCTAGATGAACATGACCCTGATCGATTGAGCCGGTTGGGGATGAATGAACAGGACCCCGTGGAGGGCTGGTTGAACAGGACCACCCCGTTGAGGGCTGGATGAACAGTAGACGGTGGAGGGCTGGATGAACAGTAGCCCATGGAGGGGTGGTTGAAAAGGAGCCCGTGGAGAGGGCTGGTTGAACAGTAGCAGGTGGAGTAGCACGGTGGAGGCTGGATGAACAGGAGCCCGTGGATGAACAGTAGCCATGGAAAGTGAAAGTATGGGTGAAAAAGGAATAAAATTTAATTTCTGTCTGGGAACCACCTATGATATATCTAGCATGCGAAGTATTGGGAACTACTCGATGGTTCTCGTTGACAGGAAAAGCATGCCTCCCAAAATGTTTTTATCTCTATCTTTTTCTCTTTGAGCTCTGGCACCTCTACAAATCGCTACTTCCCTCCGCGAAGGGCCTTTCTTTTACTTTATGCATTTTTTTATTTGAGTCTCCATCTTCTCTTATAAAGCACCAAGTAAGGAGCACTATGATCGTACTTGAGCATTGGGTGTAGCTAATATGCGAGTGTGTTTCATGAATGGATCAATGATTGAGCATGATGGGCTAGGGATAACTTATTTTAGCATTGATATTTTGAAAGACATGGTTGCTTGTTGGTATGCTTGAGTATTAAAGTACTCATGTCAAAACTAGACTATTGCTTTGAACCATATAAAAGTCCAAATGTCAATGCTACAAAGAAAAGAATATGAGATGAGCATGTTAGGCAGCATTCCACATCAAAAGTTCTGTTTTTATCATTTACCTACTCGAGGACGAGCAGGAATTAAGCTTGGGGATGATGATACGTCTCCAACGTATCTATAATTTTTTATTGTTCCATGCTGTTATATTATCATTCTTGGATGTTTTATAATTGTTTTATATCATTTTTTTGGTACTAACCTATTGACATAGTGCCAAGTGCCAGTTGCTATTTTTTGCATGTTTTTTAATTCGCAAGAAATCAATACCAAACAGAGTCCAAACGCAGTGAAACTTTTTGTGGAGTTTTTGGTCCAGAAGACATCCAGTGGGCCGAAGAAGCACCTTGGGGGTGCTCTGAGGGGATCACAACCCACCAGGGCGCGCCTGGAGGAACAGGCGCGCCCTGGTGGGTTGTGCCCACCTTGGTTGCCTCCCAAACCATCTCTTTACTCTATAAATACCCCAATGTTACAGAAACCCTAGGGGAGTCGACAAAAATGAATTCCAGCCGCCGCAAGTTCTAGAACCACCAGATCCAATCTTGACACCATCACGGAGGGGTTCATCATGTCCATTGGTGCTTCTCCGATGATGCGTGAGTAGTTCTTTGTAGACCTATGGGTCTATAGTTAGTAGCTAGATGGCTTCCTCTCTCTCTTTTGATTCTCAATACAATGGTCTCTTGGAGATCCATATGATGTAACTCTTTTTGCGGTGTGTTTGTTGGGATCCGATGAACTTTGAGTTTATGATCGGATCTATCTTTTTATCCATGAAAGTTATTTGAGTCTTCTTTGATCTCTTATATGCATGATTGCTTATAGCCTCGTATTTCTTCTCCGATGTTTGGGTTTTGTTTGACCAATTTGATCTATTTGTTTTGCAATGGGAAGAGGTGCTTTGTGATGGGTTCGATCTTACGGTGCTTGATCCCAAAGGATGTAAGGGGAACCGGCTACGTATGTATCGTTGCTATTAAGGATAACAAGATGGGGTCTATTTCTACATAAATAGATCTTGTCTACATCATGTCATCGTTCTTATTGCATTACTCCGTTTCTCCATGAACTTAATACACTAGATGCATGCTGGATAGCGGTCGATGTGTGGAGTAATAATAGTAGATGCAGGCAGGAGTCGGTCCACTAATCTTGGACATGATGCCTATATAATGATCATTGCACTACAAAAAAAGGACACATTCGTGACATTTTGGGTCGAATGAATTTTTTTCTATCATACTTATGACACTTCTATGACCATAATTGTGACAAAACCCGGTATCATCATAGATGTGGTGGGCTCCTACTTCTATGACAAAAAATCATGACAGAGAATGGGCTTTTCGTCACAGGCGGGCCAGAGACGCAGCTGCATGACATTCTTTGGGCCGTCCATGACGGAAAAAACCATGGTAGAAGAGAGGGCGGGGAAAATTTCGGGGAGTTCCCGGTTACGGTGGGTGGTCGCGGGCCGAGCGATGCACGTTTCTCTCGTACACGTACGCGTGTGTGTGCGAGGCGTTGGGCTCTAACTGTACCCGAGCGATTGCACTAGCTACGTTACTAAACCCGAGTGATTCCTCCGCTTCTGCTGCTAACTGAAGCCGATCGATGCTGCCTCTGGATGAACAGTGAGTGTTGCTGGGGGGTTTGGATGAACAGTTCCCGGTGGGGGTGGATGAACAGGACCCCGTGGTGTTGCCTCTAGATGAACAGGACCCCGATCGATCGAGCCGGTTGGGGCTGGATGAACAGGACCCCGTGGAGGGCTGGATGAACAGGACGACCCCATGGAGGGCTGGATGAACAATAGATGGTGGAGGGCTGGATGAACAGTAACCCGTGGAGGGGTGGTTGAACAGAAGCCCATGGAGAGGGCTGGTTGAACAGTAGCCGGTGAAGTAGCGCGTGGTGGAGGCTGGATGAACAGGAGCCCGTGGATGAACAGTCGCAGGTGTAGGCTGGAGGAGGTCGACATGGATGAACAGTAGCCCGTGGAGGCTGGAGGGGTTCGACGGTGGAGATGAACAATATCCCGTGGAGTCCCGTTTTGCGGTACGCCACACCCCTCCCGATGAACAGGACCACCGTTTCGACCATAGCGCTCCAACACAAGTCCGTTTCCTCCGTTTTGCGATACGCCACACCCCTCCCGATCAACAGGACCCCCGTTTCGACCGTAGGAGGTCCGTTTCCTCTGTTTTGCGGTACGCCAGACCCCTCTCGATGAACATGATCCCGTTTCGACCGTGGCTGGTCGAACACAAGGCCGTTTCCTCCGTTCTGCGGTACGCCAAGCCTCGTTTCCTTCGACTGTTCCGTCCAAGCCCTCCCGATAAACACGACGACGCATTTCGTTCCGACCCAGCCGGTTGGCTCCCCATGAACACGACGACGACACAGTTTCTCCGTTCCGACCCAGCCATGTACACGAGCCCTGGCCGTACGTATGCGCGAGTAGGCGTTCGAGACCCTGCCCGTATGTACGTACGTGGCCGTATTTTCTTTCTTGCACACTGGCCACTGTACGTACGTGTACATGCTACGTGCGCGCCTCTACTATGACATGTGCGTGCCTCTACATCAACCAGTATGTACGTACATGTTCGCGACCAGAATGACAACGCTACATACACTTCGACCAGGTGGGTCCCGACTGTCAGGCACTTCCTTGCGTGCGAAGATGTAGCTGGTGGCCCGTCCGGTGGGTCCCCGCTGTCAGGTGGAGAAATTATTATTTTGCGCGTAATAAGGAGGCACTTCCTTGCTTCGACCATGGACCCAGCTGTCAACCTCTCCACATACAGTCCACGTCCTATGGAAGCCGTTCCTTGACCACGTTGAGCACGCCGCGCTGAGAGCACCTGGGCGGTGGACGATGACGAGGCCTAGGAAGGGGACGACGCGGAGCTGGGGAAGACGCAGCAGTGGATGCCCACGCGTAGAGGAGTACGAGGGTTCACTGGTTCGCTGCGGTGTGAGGCTGCCGTCGCGACAGAATAACAGGGGGTGTGGGTGTGTAGAGGGATGGCCTGGCCAGCGGTGGGAATAGTAGGGAGTGGTGAGGCCTCCGCGGCAGCACAGCCGACCACCGAAGGCAGGAGCATGCGGTACGACCGGCGCTGCTTTGGGCGGCTGGAGCAACAAGACCAGAGGTTGAAGAAGCACTACGGCCGTTGGATGGACATCGTACGGTCACTGGAGATAGAATCGTTCATATTGACTAAGTTGACAAAGCACTCCGTCCCCGTCAACTTAGTAGGCCCACAAGTCAGCCTCCCACCAAGGTGGGTCCCAACCAGCAGGGGGAGTATTCATTTTTTTGTGCTTAACAAGGAGGCACTTCCGGTGGGTCCGAGCTGACAGCGGTGGGAACTTTTTTTCGCGCAATACGGTGGCCCGTCCGGTGGGTCCCAGCAGTCAGGGGGAAACGTTGTTTCGTGAAATACGATGGCCCGTCCAGTGGGTCCCTGCTCTCAGGTGGAGGAATCATTATTTTCCGCGTAATAAGGAGGCACTTCCTTGCTGCCGTCGTGGACCCAGCTGTCAGTCTCTCCACGTATAGTCCATGTCCGATGGAAGCCGTTCCTTGACCACATTGACCATGCCGCGCCAAGAGCACCAGGGTGGTGGACGACGGCGAGGCCTAGGAATGGGACGACGCGGAGCCGGGGAAGACGCGACAGTGGAAGCCCGCGAGAGGAGAGAATCTGAGGTTCACTGGTTTGGCTGCGGTGTGAGGCTGCCGTCGCCCCGGAATAACAGGGGGTGTGGGTGAGTAGAGGGATGGCCTGGCCAGCGGTGGGAGTAGTAGGGGGCGGTGAGGCCTCTGCGGCATCACAGCCGGCCATGGGAGGTAGGAGCACGCGACATGACCGGCGCTGCTTTGGGCAACTGGAGCAAGAAGACCAGAGGTTGAAGAAGCACTACGGTCGTTGGATGGACATCATACGGTCACTGCAGCTAGAATCGTTTATATTGACTAAGTTGACAAAGCCCTTGGTACGCGTCAACTTAGTAGGCCTGAGCCAGCCTCAAAGCAGTGCACCCGGATCTCGGGGAGGAATCATTTTTTGGGCGGCTGAAGCAAGAATATCCGAGATTGAAGAAGAAGCACGACATCCGTTGGATGGACATCCAACGGCCACAATTGCTAGAACCGTGTGTTGTTGACAAAGACTTGCATACACGTCAACTTAGTTTTTTTAGGGGACGTGTCAACTTAGAAGGCCCACAAGTGTGTGGCAGAGAACATATAGCCCATTTGCGTTTTGTAAGAATGTACATCCCATTTTTTAATTCTAATGGAATTTACTACAGTCCATTTACAGTTTGTTAAAAGTACAACCCATTTTCTAGCTAGGACAACATTAATAATTTCAACCTACCGCTCAAAACAGAATTAAAAAAAAATCCCACATTTTTATGGGATCCGAAATATTTTTATCTGAAGTTTCTAGTCAGATTAAATATAATTTTAAAATAAAGTTGTATTACGTTAAAATCCGATGAAATATTGCGCGCGCAACAAGTAATGAAATTAAAATTTTCAAATTCTGAAAATAATATATTTTTTAAACTAATTATGCGTTTGGTGCATTTTTTATAGTTACTGCCAGTTATTATAATTACATCCCATTTATTATTTCTTAAAGTCCATTTTCTTGTTAAGCCTAATGCATACCTCCTAGGAAAGTTTGCAGCCAAATGAGCGGAGAATAACAAGTTGACCGAATATTGTGTACAACTGTCGGCCCGATTGCATTCGATGTTGAAAAAAAGGCACATGTAGTACAGTACAACCTAACATGGCTACTCAGCCCACATTCAGCGACGCCGGAAAGGCCCAAACAAGGCTTCTTTACAACTTTTTGAAGTCACTAAGCTCAATTAATAACTTAAGAAAAAAGTTAGATTACAGTGGAACCTAATTAAAAGTTGTCGTGAGCAAAGAAATAATTCAACGGGTCCCAGTTGTGCATGTGCGTGCGTGTTTGTGTGTGTGTGTGTGTGTGTGTGAGGCCCATCAGTCGATGCTCATAAATACATCTTTCAGCCATATGCATTGCTGATGCTCAGTAAAAACTTATATAGTTGACACAATCATATAGAACATCATAGCACACTGAACTTGCATACAAAAATTTCACGCAGGCGGCACAATCAGGATGGAAGCAGTGGGTCACTATGGGTAGGGCTATGTTGAAACCAACAAACTCGTACATAACGGTTCATTGTCTTTATCAATGACAGGGAAATATCTTGAATGTTGTGCAAAGAAAACAGACAGACAACACAATAAGTTCTGCTAGCACATTAAGTTGACGTACAACCCTTTCTAAAAAAAGTCCAGGTACAAAATTAGAACTGGTCACAATCAAATGTACCGGCATATCAGTGCTTCACACCCATAGCTCGGATTTAACTAGTATCTGACAAGATTCAGTTGGTACCTCAAATTAGAGCACGTCCAGGCAGCCAACCCTGCCTCTTCTCCCAAAGAAGCAGTGGCCTCCACCGCACGATGGAGTAGGCCCTGTGCCATCCATCATTCCAAGCAACATGGGGAAAGTCTGACATTGACTCCCATAATGGACGTCGTCGACGGACCCTGGCACCAGCGGCGGCGGCAAGACTTCGATTGATGGATTGACCACTTCTTTGACATGCACGAACACTCGATACAGGTACATCCCTAACGTGGTCCGCGGCGGCCTTGGTGGTTACGAATAGTACAACCCCAGTTCCTGCACTGGTATCTCAACACCAATCACCTTCGGTATGGTGGACGGCTTCTTCATCCATGCCATAACCGTCAGAGCCCGGCTGTCTGAAGGAACAAACATACTTACGAGTTCACCTCCAAGGTCGTTGATAAGCTCATTCATGGACTCGCTCTTCCAAGCATGTCGTGGCATGCCGTGGAAGGTAAGCTTTGTTAAAAACTCAAGCTCAGAGGGCACCGAGCCCCATCCTGGGTGCCACTGATCAAAGCTCACCAGCGCGCCATCCCAAAACAAACGCCGGGAAGATTCGAACACACGACTGCAGTCGAAAGTTGTCCAGAACCCGACGAAGAAATTAGCCAGTGGCGGACAGACTTTGACGAGCAAGTCACATATTTGGATGTCGTGCGCAATGCCAAGAACCATCAGCACTTTGCCGGAAAACTGGTCGTCAAGCGCCGCCATGCCACTGTTCAGAGATAGCACGCAGTGACCGAAGGCAGGACGAACCTCAGGATGTCCGGCTCAGAGATCCACGTTGACCGGCGACATGATAGTGAGCTTGAGTACAGGGAGTACAGGAGGGGGATTTGGGGGAACTGGAGTAGGAATCGAGATTCCAGAGGTGGGGGAGGGGCGGGAGATTGGGGATGAAAAGGTAGCTTGAATTTTGAACACACGCCAATGTGCTCTCGGTGCAAGCGCATTTAAAACACCGGTGGCGCCCACATGTTGGCCTAAGAGTCCTTATTCTTTCTTTTTTGGAGAGCCCGACCTTTTTTTGAGGATCTTTTGAGAGCCCGGCCTGAGAGTCATAATTGACCTGTTTGGCATTGCGTTACTACTCGGCCCATATCCAACGACACCTCACTAGCCCAAACAAGTGTACATCATCGAAAAGACACCGGGCACAAATTATATAACTTGAAAAAAGGAGATACACTCTTAACACTGGAGAATGGTGATGCCCTCATTTAGCCCACCAGTAGTTCGAGACAATAAACAGTTTGAAACAACGATATATACAACATTCAAACACTGACTAGTGACTACTACTGACATAAACATCAAGACATGATAGTTCATAAGAAGTCTTGCTACACCACCAAAACGCACCCATTTGCAGTGCTCAGACTCTCGTGATCCAGACGAGAATGGCATTCTAAACAGAGCCAACTATTACATAGTAAGAGTGACATAGATGAGGATGACCAAATGACAAGGAATATGCATAACAAAAGAAAGAACTACCCATCCAGAACAAGCAGCAAAGACAACAAAGTCATTTGAAGAGATGATCCAACACCATCATAATTTGCAGCCCCGCTTCAGCGACCAATGATCCGGAGACACCAGTACTCCACCCTTTCGACGCAACAGCCCAATTACCTATCAACATGAAGGCTTGAACCACATCACTTCCTGTCGTAATTGAGACATCCAAGGATCAAAGTTAATTCGGATGCCTTTGTCATTCTCACCTTCTTTTGGCTGCAGGCTGTATCGTTGACAATCAGGGGAGTTTGCTCCCGAACTCCTAGGGCTCGCCGTGTAGACACAGTTTTCCTTAGCAAACAGAGCCTCTCTGCCATCAATGTCCTTGCCAACGGTGATCTCCTGGTTAATCGGATAATTGAGTCCGAGAAACAGAGAGTGTGAACCAAATCTGTTTACCCGCCTCCAACTAAAAAATCTTGAAGGCCCCAACAAGCTAGTATCCTGCTCATAGACGTAACAGCCACTGTCCAGATACTGACATATTTCACGGTGCTTGTATACAGTGGGGTTTTTGCATTATAACTTTTCTGGCTCATGTGTCCGAATGATCATCAGTCTTTTGCCGTCGTCTGATCGAGCGAGGAACCAGTTGTGCTTCCCTATTTTTGGAAAAGGTGGTGTGATTACAAAGGGCAGTAACTGTAGGGACACTGCATCATATCTATTAGGACTGGCATTGTTAATGTAAGATCGACTCGCTCGTGAGTATGAGTATGATAATGCAAGAAAAAGCATTGATATGTCCTGTTGGGCCGGGAGGAAAATATGTGGAAATGTATCCGGGTTGAAAATATGGAAGTGCCATGCATGGTTATACTCATGTTATCTCGCAATCGATTCATCACGAGGAAACTACCATGTCATGCATGTTATGGAATCATGTTACATCCTCACAAACAAATTCTACAAGGTAACTAACAGACCATGCATTGTTATATACTCGTGTTACGTGGGCAAATTTTTGTGAGGATATTATTCTAGCCATTGATTGCTTTGAAGGGCGAATATAGGTATGTACACATGGTAAGCATTACAGGATTTCACTACTTCCAAATATAGAGTTCTCCATATGCACATTTACTTCCCTAATGTATGGTTAGATGAAACCATCAGTGTGGTGCATGTTTCTACATCATGAAAATGAGGAAACTAACATGGCCATTGCTACACACTCATATTTAGTAGTAGTATATAGATTACTGTAAAATAAGGAGAATATCCATATATTCCTAACCGTTTGATTATTCAGGGGTACAAATTGGCTGTAATGACATGATCACAATCGCATTAATTAACTCATTCCAAATATAGCTAATTTACGGCGTCTCTAATACATTGCCATAGTTCTACTCAAATTCTGCTCAAACAGGGATATGCCAATCATCACAAAAAGTTCAAACAGTGTCATGGCATCATCATTAACATAAGACGGAAACAACTTACACACGCCGTCCCAGCAATACGTGGTGCCATCTGCTTTGTCGATCGCGTAGATGATGCCATTGTGTTCAATAGCATCACAGAATTGTGTATCAGCTTTGACGATGATCCATTGTGAGCTGAGTTGTCTCCAGCTAAAGAAGGCACTGGCGTAAAGATAGGCGAGTCCGCGGTCGAACAAGGCAATTAGCTTGAAGTCTACATAATTCGCATGTCGTGTGGGCACTTGGCAGATTACAATCTTCTACAAAACAAGGTCCGTCCAACTGACGTGGTAATCTAGATGACTAGGACCGCGATGGTAAAACTCTATATAATCCAATGGAGGAAGGATAATCTCATGGGAGGTTTGGAAGTTCACGAGCACCAACTTTTTACCGTCTTCTCTGAAGGAAACCATCCAGTGGGAGTTCATGCCAACCCAGTACATACCTGCCAAGAAGTTTCGGGCGATGGTGATCGGATCGAAGTCGTGGGAAATGATGTACGACGACCCACTACATACCTGCAAAGAAGTTTCGGCTAATGGAGATCGGATTGAAGTCGAGGGGCATCATGTACGCCTCCGTATCATGGTGAGCAAATCTGGCAAGACCAGATAGCAACAAGCAGGATGTCTTGAAAAGCTTTGGCCTCGCTTCGATGATGGCCGTGTGCATGCCCCTCGAGCATGCAGCTAGCCGCAGGGCGCTCAACATATCCATACACGAACAACAGAGGTCGAGGACGTCACCGGGGAGATTTCTCCAATTGCGGCTCATATGGATCCTGCGCGGTTTGCGTTCGGCCATGGTGGAGTTTGGAAGGTGGGGTTTTGGGGGGCTTGATTTACATGGGAGAAGGCTGTCGGTGCTGGAGCGGCTAGCGAGGGAATAGTGGTACTGGGGGAGGCGAGGGTATGCGGGGGCACAGTGAGATAATGAAGAGTGACCTTAGGATCTCTGGCGAGACGAAGATGGAGATGGAGTGGTGCTAGGGGAGAGGGAGATGAGGCGAGGCATGCTATACAATGGCGGTGACAGTGGCTGCACAGTGCACAAGATGAGGCTAACTTTGGTAACCCGGACATGCCGCCTGGACTGGTGTCACCTCGGGCGCAGGGTCTTGTCACTTCACTGTGAGGACCGGATGAATAATAGTATTTTGACCATCAATTGTACCACAGTTGTACTACTACTAGTAGGAGTAGTAGGAACATGAGTACACACCCGTGCTAGCATGCCTCTGGGTTCACTTCATCCTCCAGCTATCATCCATTTTGCGAGCAGAACCAAATTCTCATGCACGCGGAAGCGCGAAGAAGGACTTTTCTTTTTTGAGGATAACCGCATATTCCTTAACCGTAGTAGGAACATGAGTAGTACTCCCTCCGGTCCTCTTTTGTCTGCGCATAACTTTTTTCAGTATTTCTCTAATTAGTCTACGTATATACCCTTTTGCATGCGCCCATTTCCCTCCATGCCCCGCATTCACAGCATTAATTAGCGTACGCATGAGCAGCTGCAGCGGACTCCAGCCAATAAACTGCAGCATGCAAGTGGGCCACTCTGTCTTGGCGTGGGAGAGAGAAAAGGCAACGAAGAGCCCGTCCAATCCATTGCATGCAGCAGTCAAACCACCGCGCCTCTCCTCATGCATGCGCATAACTTCTCCCATTTACTTCTCCATCGGGAACCGACTTTCCTTGGCTTTTCACTACTCCTTGATCTTCATTTGCATCCAAACCACACTGCATTCACATTGTTTTAACCTCTTCACATCCTCCTGGAGTAATTCCGAAGCCCCTATAAATAATCATCTTCTTCAGTTAGACTAGCCATCTAATCCTAATTCTCCAAACCATAGCCCTCCATTCCAGCGGTTCCAAATGGCGAAAGAGATCGAGATGCAGGTTTTTAGCGTCCAACATGTCCTCGTCGAAGGCTCGTTGAGCATAGTTGCCACAGTCACCGACCGCCCAAGGGTTGTTCGGAAGTGGATCAACAATGTATCCAACTCCCTCCAAAAGGTGGAGATGAATGTCATCGGTGTTGACGCAGAGTACACGGAGTGTGCCACTGGGAAGATCCAACGCGCTGCTGTCCTTCAGCTGTACCTCGAAGATGATGTTTTGGTGTACCACATCATACCCGCGCCCTCCATACCAGGTGAGATTCACGATTTCTTGTCTCGGGAGGACATATACTTCTGTGGGGTAGCCATCGCAGGGGACAAACAGAAGTTGGAGCCGTACAACCTTGATTTGAAAAGCATCGCTGACCTACAAACCAGAATAAAAATTCCTGTAGAAGATTGTGATAAACCGACACCATCCCTATTTGACGTAGATTTTTTTTTGCTAGGAACAAATCTCCAGAAGGGCGACGAGACGCTGACATTAAGGTCGTCTGGATGGGAGAATTATCCCTTGACGTACGAGTGGATAAAATATGCTGCCCTCGATGCCCGTGTGAGTTTCGAGATAGCTGCAAGGTCCAGAGAGCTTGTTGCGAAGCCGTCTCCCACAGAAAATGAGAACAACAACAACAAGAAGAAGATGCTGCACCAGCAGCAGGGAATTATGGATGGATGAACTATTTCCTCTCTTGTAAAAAAAATATTCCCTCTCTATGTATGTTGATATAGATGGACTATTTCGATGGTGTGCATGTCTTTGGAACAAGTAGTAGCGTGGGTCCGCTTGACTATAAGGAACTATTTGTCCGCCTAGATTTCTCTACTACTCCTTCGAGTGATCAGTATGCAATGCATGTGTCCGTAGACATGACAGCTTGTCCATGGAAGTTCAACTACGGCGACCATCACGTTTCATCCACTGCCACTCGCGATTCCCACGATGCCGCTCTAACCCACGACACCATGTCCCCCAACGTGCGCCTCACCCCTCTCGGCCGCACCGCCCCTCTGCCTTTGTGTGCATGACATGTGGGCCACCTTAAATGCGACTAGCATCAAGTTTCTACCCCAGCCACATGCGATTCCCACGACTCCGCACGAACCCATGACACCACACGTCCCGCACCATCGAATTTTCATCCAGCGGCTATGTCACATTTCGTCCTGCGCATCAATCCTCAGCTAGAGTACTTCTGTACTACAGGTAGTACCCGCTGGTGTGGCCATCTACGCCTCGTAATGCCCCGACGCCAGTTGTGGCACCCTCACCACGGCCATGCCACCACCGGCCGGTTCATCTCGAACGAGTGAGTCACGAACCACACCACCACCATGAGAATGACATGTGGGCCAGCCGCATTTAAGGTCCGCATGTCATTGACTCATAGGCCGGGCACTAAGCCACTGAAGTTCGGTCCCGTGGGCCCCGAGAGGGAAATGTAACTCCTGCGGGAGGCCTTGTGGTGCTCCCGCAGTACGAGCTCGTGCCAAACCCGGAATTTGTTTCCTACTATTACCAACTACTAGTAAGGTACACGTGCATTGCACGCATGAGATTCTGGTGGTTTGTGCATTATGCTTCTACATGTGGAGTCTTCTAGATTCTACATGTGGCAAAATCTGGTGGAATGTAGATGATATCCAATGGCCAGTAGTGCTTGAATTTGCCATCTTTGTACGTCGGATTTGCTTCATCCAACGACCAACTTTAAAAGTTATTGTTTGGTTTGCAGCCTAAGGTTGCCACGCCTAAGCTTAGGCGTGCCACAAGTGTGTTTGGTTGCGTTCTCGTCTCAGCATAGTTGTTCCCTCTTCATGCATGCTCAACTCAACACCCCTCTTCATGTATGCTCTCTTCATGCATGCTTCTAGTGTATTTGTGCTAATCTAGTGTGGACTCATGCACCTTCCGTACACTCTACCAAACACCCAAAAATGGGTCGAGAAGGGAACTCTTGGGATCATGCACCCTTCATACACCCTACCTAACACACCAGGCATGTGTATGGTTCATTGCTACACTTGTGGCTTGCCACACTTTTCTAGCTACATGGTCCACATGTCATAGACTCAACTTCTTGCCAAATCTTGCCACACTTGTGGTGGCCATTTTGTTAGCCACGTTTTTTGTGGCAGACACACTTTGCCTAAGCTTAGTTGTGGCAAAGTTAGTCATGAATGAAGTTCAACCATGGAGTCTTCTAGATTCTACATGTGACGGAATCTGGTGGAATGTAGATGATATCCAACGACCAGTAGTGCTCGGATTTGCCATCTTTGTACCGTGGATTGGCTTCATCCAACGACCAACTTTCAAAGTTATTTACACACTATATAGGGGGTATAGATATAGATGTGTCGGCCCGTTGTAATGGATCCAAAGTATATCTGTTTAGTGGAGTGCACTCTAAACACATTATCTATTTATTTTTCTCTAACATTTCGTAGCCATGCAACCAAGCCACATAAGCTTCATGGGTTCCCCCGACATCATATTATTCATACTACGTTGACAGAAAAAAGATAAATCACCCAAAACAAGATCTTCCCATTTTTTGTTCCTACGATGTTGTGCCGTGCACGTACCTACTAGTTGTATAGTGGTAGTACTAGTTGTATAGTACAAACTTGGTACTAGTAGGAGTAGAGTAGTACAAAATGCTCCTACTCTATCAACTAGCCCCATCTGACACCAAATTTCTTGGCTTTCGTGCTACAGCTAGATCTTCCCCTCGTTTCTGTTTTCCAACCCGGTAGCGGGCATGGTGCGGTTTGCCAATAGTCGGTTTGCTCAACGGCGGTCCCACATGAAAGTGAAAATGCTAGGCAACACGCCTTCCCTAAGCTATGTGTCGTGCCGGACAAATATGGAGTACTTCGATTCGAGGCGTGTGGGGGGCTGCGGCCTTGACAGCGACATGCCTTTTCCTTTTACTAGCAATGTGCCCGTGCGTTGCGACGGATCCAAAGTAGTAGAATAGTAGTACTTGTTCACAAACTTGAAAGAAATCACTCTTGTTTTATATACTCCTAATATATTACTCCCTTCGTTCCTAAATATTTGACTTTTTAGAGATTTCAAATGGACTATCACATACGGATTATATAGACATATTTTGAAGTGTAGATTCACTCATTTTGCTCCGTATGTAGTCACTTATTGAAATCTCTAGAAAGACAAATATTTAGGAACAGAGGGAGTACTTTTCACTCAAAATATATTTCTCAGGCTGTTTTGATGAGGTGAGGGAGGGATGTGGTTGCTTTCAAGATAATAAGGGGTTTTCTGCCAATTGGAGCAAAGAAGTGGGCTATTGTTGCAAAAATGCCACAACTTACCTCACAGCCGTTAGATGCAGATCTAATGGTCAGAAACGACGGATGGCAGACACACCACCATCACCAACTGAGTCTTTTATAGGAGTATATATTTCTCAGGCTGTTTTGATGAGGTGAGGGAGGGATGTGGTTGCTTTCAAGATAATAAGGAGTTTTCTGCAAATTGGAGAAGAGAAGTGGGCTATTGTTGCAAAAATGCCACAACTTACCTCACAACCGTTAGATGCAGATCTAATGGTCAGAAACGACGGATGGCAGACACACCACCATCACCAACTGAGTCTTCAATAGGAGTAGGACTAGAGAAACATGTATAAATTGTAACATTTTGGTTCTGCTCCTTGGCACGATCGATAGATAGAAATAACGATTGGAAACGCTTAGAGGCGGGGCTATTTCCGCGGGATAAGCGAGAATGCGTAGTAGCTAGGTTGGCGCGTCATCGGTTTGGTCACACGCGGTCTGACATGTTCTAGTGTTTCTAGCAAGATGCTCGTGCGTTGCACGAAGTTGATGGAAAAGGTAAGCACAACTTATAAATTGATGGATGGAGTACTAGTTACAGTGATGCATATAATTAAGCAAAGGGATCGCACATGTCAGTATTGACTGGAACGAGAATGCAACAACACAATAAGAATTAATGCCACGATGATGATGCAATCGCAGTGGTGGTTACATAAGGCAAGAAGAAAGATGCATCCATCAACGTACGACCTCCTCCTCCTCAACTTAGTGCGCCGGGCCACCGACCGGCGGCTAAGGAGCGACGACTTTTGTGGCGAGGTCGAGGTGGTTCTCAGCAAAGGCATCCAAGGCTTCCAGCCGGTTGAGGAAGGCCAATGTCGTAGTGTCCTCACTGGCCTTGTAGATACCTATATACACGATTTGCTCGTACACGTGGATGTGTAGGTCGACGAATTCTTGCAGGGCCAGGCGCCTCGCGGCGAGCATGACCTCCAGGTGGACATTCTTCGTGGCGTCGGCTGGCAGTCCCAGGGCCACCAGTGATTGAAAGAGGTTCCGGCCATGGAGGCCGATTAGGGTGGTAGGGAATGAGGAGCCCGGGCGCGCGGGCTGGAGGAGTACGGCGATGTCGTCCGCGAGCTTCTTGAGGACGGTGAACTTGTTGGTGGTGGAAACGATCATCTGGTCCAACTGAGAGTCGTAGTTGGCGTCGACGGCGGCCATCCACCAGCCGGTCTCCAACACCGTCTGGAGACGATCCTTGGCGCCATGCCGCAGGCCGACGTCATGGACCATCTGGCACAGCCGCTGGCCGCTCGCGCGCATCGCTGCCATGGGTCTGGAGTGAGCTCTTTTGCACTTAGTGTAGGTGCTTAGGCAAATGCTTAGGTGCGTACGATGTGGTAGATGCATTGGAATGGAGGGGCGCCTTTATATGAGGGCAAACTGCGTTGCATTCACATCGTGCAGCCTCTTTTCCTGGTCCTCCTCCCATTACTTCCCTCATGCATTAATTGAAGGAGGATGCATTGGCCATTCAACATTTCTGGAACCGCTACTCCCTCGCTAAATGCGCATTAAAGCCGTATCGGGAATCGCTGCCCATTGTCCAAATCGAATAATCTTGCACCGCCGCACGCCTTTGGCTGAACACGCCTCCTCGCCTCCATCAAACCCCTCCGTTAAACCCGCATACAAACCGAGAAACCTACTTCGGCCACACGTCCGTTCATGAGCGGGCCGGAATTAAACGCGACACCGGCCGAGCTCCTCCCCTCCGCCCTCAGTTTAAACGAGGCCAGACGCCAGCCAAGCTCCTATCGTCCGCCCTCTATGTACACGAGGCCAGACAGACAGCGGGGAAGAATCGCACCCCTCCGCCGCTCCCCCATCTCCTCCTTCACCATTTTCTCCACTCTTCCGATGGCTTCCGAGGAGCCGTTCTCTGGCATATTACCCGGCTGGGTGGACTGTCGAGCCCTCTGGATTAGGGCGAGGCCGCTCGGTGCTTCACCAACCTCGCTTGGCCTGATGGAGCCAGTTGCCGCCCCAAGCAGGCGCGTGGTTCAGCAACTCACCGCTCCAGTTCAGCTCGATGAGGAGGGGCGAGTTGCTCCATGCCGGCACAGCGGGCGAGCATACCGGACGGGCGTCATCGCTGCCGCGTCGTACCGCGCGTCCCGTGTCTGTGGGCGCATCTCCCGTGCCTGCGGCAGCGCCATGCAGGCAGAGACAGAAGCGGGGTGCGTGGACAGCGACGAGTCGGTGGCCAGCTTCTCCGTGTCCGCCACCATCATCGAGGAGAAGTAGAACACGAGAGGCCGCCGCCACTTGGGTCCCATGAAGGCCACCGCCGAGGCGACGACTGCGCATTCAGGTGGTTTCTTTGCTTCTTAGTCTCTTCCAAGGACCTTCGTCGACCCCGCAAAGTATCTGCAGGACATGAGGAAGACAAAGGGATCCGCGGGCGGCCATTTAGATTATGCACTCCCTCTCCAGGTGGCTGGAAATTTTTGTTCTAAGAATGGATAAATTGTATGTACCTATAACTAAAATAAGTCTAGATACATCAATTTCTAGGACAAGTATTTCCGGACGGAGGGAGTATTAATTATACCAAGAGAGTCGGATTGGCACCGCTTAGTTCATGTAAATGTAATGAAATCCATCATGTTTATATGAAGATCCGACTTTTTTATACGAAATCCTTCATGCTTATATGAAATCAGTCCGTGTTTGCACGAATTTCATCTGGTTGGTTAGAGTTGTGAAAATGTATGCGACTGGTGTTTGATGTCGTCCTCTACGGAAGGAAGCGAGAGGAAATTTTCCGGCTGCCGTTGGAGATGCTCTTATGATGGAAATAATAGAGTGACATCCAATCCATCTGAGTTAATTGCGTGTATGATTGTCCCTCTATAAAAAGTTAATTGCATGTACAGTGTACACGTGACTTGCAGGGTGGCTACTGACTTAAATGCAGAAAGTTAAAAAGAAACAAGTCCATCCTTAATCTTGTATTATAAGTACTCTGTGGGTTCCACTGTCAGTATAGTAGCGAAAGAAGTATATATTAAATAAGTAATATATAATATAAAAATCTAAAGTGAAAGACAGAATTCGAACTCATGTCATCGCGTTGCGAGCATCCGGCGCTCACCAGTCCAGCACATTTTTGTTGTAGACCATGCTGGAGATATATCTCCATGTCTACTCTTATACTCCATCCGTTCCTAAATATTTTTCTTTTTCAGATTTCAAATGGACTACCACATACATATGTGTATGTAGACATATTTTACAGTGTAGATTCACTCATTTTGCTCCATATGTAGTCACTTGTTGAAATCTCTAAAAAGACAAATATTTAGGAACGGAGGGAATAGAAAACAGAGTTGGTGATGATGGTGTGCGTGCCATCCTGCAATATAGGCCGTCGGATTTATATCTAACGGATAGGAAGAAAATTATGGCAATTTTGCAAAAGTATACCCACACCCCTCTCCACGTTCGCCAATATGGCCTTCCCTCGTTCATCCTTTTCTCTCACAAGATAAACTACTCATACAAATGCATCTTCATGTTCCGTGCAACGCACGTGCATCTAGCTAGTTTCTTTTAAAATAGTTACTGCGATAATTGGGTTGAAGTGATATATTTTATGTCTGCCCCGAATGATTTCAGATTCACTAGTAGTAACAAAGAAAAGGTTGCCTTGTTAATTAACAGAAAACATGGTGAAAACTATCACATGAGGCCGGTAAAAACGAGGCACACTGGGTTCAGCGGCATCCTCACTACACCTGTGCGCGCGCGAGAAGTCTACATATCGAGGGGGCTCTGATCATGGCACAGAGACACAATGTTTGAGAGAGAAACCAATTGACAGATTACGATCAGATCAAGTTGTCACCCTTCTGCTATCATTGTTGGGGTGGGGGGGAGGGGGAGGGAGAGAAATACGTATCGAGAGTGTGTGCGGTAGGCACAGAGGCACAACTAGCGTGTGTGTGTGTGTGTGTGTGTGTGTTTGAAAGAGGAGTAGATAGATTACTATCAAGATCGAGGTGCCGCCCTACTCCTTCGGTGTCGGGTAGTGTGTGTGTGTTTGAGAGAGAAGCCAATCGATAGATTAGTATCAAGATCGAGGTGTCACCCTACTCCTTCGGTGTTGGGAAGTGTTTGTGTGTGGTTGTGTGGGTGTGGGTGTGTGTGTCTTTGGGGGCAGTGGCACTTACATATCCCTACTCTTATAAAAAACAGAGTTGGTGATGATGGTGTTCCTGCCATCCTGCAATATAGGCCATCCGATTTATACCCGACGGATAGGAAGGAAACTGTGGCAATTTTGCAAAAAGATACCCACACCCCTTTCGGCATTTGCAAATAAGGCATTCCCTCGTTCATCCTTTTTTCCCACAAGATAAAATACTCATACAAATGCATCTTGATGTTGATTGCAGCATGGGCATCTTGCTAGTAGGGAGAAGGAGTTTGTGTGACACATATCTAGCTATATTAAGGGATAGGTAGATAGAATTTGTGCGAGACATACCTAAAGCATCACGAAGATAAACAAAATTGTGTGCATGCAAGTGCCGAAAAAAATGAAGCGAGAAACAATGTGTGTGCGCACGCGCGCGCGCGCATGTGTGTGTGTGAGAGAGGGAGAGAGAGAGAGAGAGAGAGAGAGAGAGAGAGAGAGAGAGAGAGAGAGCGACATCTCAAAACAAAAGGTGCTCTCTTGGAATCCCATTTTATGTATTCATATGGTTCCGGAACTCGAGTTAACCTTAGGCATATGTGTGAGAGACATTATTATACTTTAAGACATTAGTGGCTGTGGGTGGGCGGAATTAAAGGGGTGGACATGTTCGACAGAGAGAGCGTGTGTTTTTCCGTGTGAGAGACTTGTAGGACGGGGTAGAAACACGAATTCTAACCTTGACGGAGGGAGAGAAATACACGAAGTGCGCGTGTGTGATTCCGATTCCCACGGGGAAATGAGATATGTATGCGTGTGAGAGAGATTGCACAATTCATTCATGCATCACTATCTAGCGGTCGTGGACGTGCATCGCTTGAACATAAATCAATATCTACTTCGGATCGTGGCCAAAGGTACAATATCGATTCAACGCTATAAAGATTGGACACTCACATATCACATTTTTTCTATTTAAATAAACCTTTTCAGTTGTGCATGCCAAAGTTCTGATGATGTTTCTTCAAACAACCAATGTAGCTATCATGTACATGCACCCTTGTTACTCTTGCATTCAAAATCATTAGTCTTGAATGATTTAAGGTTATATTATGAAGTAATATATGTAATATTCATATATGAATTCAATGGAGTGCATAATTTATGAAATGGAGGCTATGTAATCATATGAGGTAACACTTTTAAGTAGCGGACTACAATATCCATTTCTTTTTGTGCGCCTCTACACTAACACGTCGATGCATTATGTTTAAAGTAAATAACCAATTGCACTAAATTATCTATTTACACGAGAAATACATAGGCTGAGCGTTTGATCCCTTTTTTTGTGAACGTGCCACTACACCCGTACGATTGGCCGCGCCTGTGAACATCCAAGTTATCGGCGCATCATCTCGAGTTATTGTCTTTTTCCGGGTGGACTTCACACTAGTTATTAATCTTGACGCATGCCCGTGTACACAGTCTCGCATGACCTTCCCGCTAGCACGGTCCAAAATTAGTTGAAACAGGATACGAACGATCCCGCGGGTGGCAAAATCTCCCGCCTCCTTCTAAAATTTCCGCCACTTTAGTCTTTAGCATGCGAAATTCCCCTTTTGTCCTTGGTGCACGAAGACCAACAGTTACAATATCGCCCTCATGAGGTCGGGGCTGCTTTGGTAACTTCTGGTTCCCCCCACTATACGGCACCCCCATTTCCTCTCCCCCTCCCGCAAAAACGACCAACTCCACAGCACCAGAGCATCTCACATCACGCCGTCTGTACTTCATCGGCCTCTCTCCCCTCCCCTCTCGAAACCCTAGACTGCTCATCCACCGGCGTACCAGAGCCCATTCACTACTAGCAGCGTACCAGAGCCCATTCACTGCGAGCGGCGTCCACCTCGCCGGATCTGCTTCTGCGGCCGCATCTACCCCTCCCACCTCCCCTAGAAACAAGTAGACTGCTCATCCACCACTGTACCACAACCCATTCAGTGCCGGCCTTGTCCACGGTGCCGGATCTACTTCGCAGTACTCTCGTCAACATGAGTGCATCTGCGAGGCTCATTCGTACTCCCCACCGAGGCAACCGTCCACACACCCCCGGAGCAGCCCCACCGACGCCCCCGTTGACGGCCTCTGATCCTCTTCGTCGACACCTTCCTCAACCCTACCGGAGCCGCTTCGCCGACACCATCGTCAACGCCACCGGAGTAGCTTTGCATATACCATTTTCAACCCTACCGGGGCCGCTTTGCCAACTCACAAGTCCACGGCCTCAGATCCACTTCCTCGCACTCTCATCCAACCTACCAGAGCAGCTTCTGACGCCCCGTCTATGGCCGCAGATCCGCATCATCGACACCATCCTTAACCCAACCACCGGAGTAGCTTCACCTATGCCCTCGTCCACGACCATAGATCCGCTTCGCCCACACCGTAGTCCACCCTACCAGAGCCACTCCACAAACACCCTACTCGACGGTTCTAGATCTCCTTATCGGACCCCGACAGCCAGCGCAGCGTCATCACCCTTGACGTTTTTAACATGATTCCCACCGTCTGGCAAGATGCCAAGAATCTGCCACGGCCTAGGTACTTGTCACCTTTAAAACCGTCCAGCATCACCTGCCCGATGTACTTCAAATATACTAACAGGTCGTTGTTACCTGTTATGCAGCTGGTAAAAACTACAAGGACGATGTTTCTTCTGGATCTAACAACTTGGCCAACCAAGATCCTGGACAGTGGCATTGCTATGATCTTGTAAGCGTGTCTCTCTCTCTTGTATTGTTCTGTGCTCGCCGTGCTTTGCTAGGATTTTCGACCAGTAATCCCTTTGTGCAGACAATGATTTCTACTACTGGCTGGTAAATTAGATATGTAGACATCATACATGATACTACCTCGTACCTCCGTTCATAAATATAATTCTTTCTAGAGATTCCACTATAGGCTACATACGGAGCAAAATGAGTGAATCTACACTTGAAAATGCATCTATATACATCTGTATGTGGTCCATACTGGAATCTCTACATAGACATATATTTAGGAACAGAGGCAGTACATTACACAAAATCATAGGTAGCATGTAGGAATTCGTACACTACATTAGTCTCCCTTAGAGTGCACGCTAGTCCAAAGACACGAGTCATGGCTAGTTTATGCTACGCACACAATCATTAATTGGTGGTTTAAATATGCGCAAGGGATATGCAATGTATTATCATGTAGATATGTCTGAAATTAGCCGTGTCAACTTGCAGATAGGGTTACACAATGAAAAAGTACAAGATGTATGTGGCAATTTCATGGAACATCGCAAAAAAAAGGAGAGCCAGCGGCGAGCCTATACAGTGTGCTATGGTATGTCACTCCTCCATTGCAATCACCATGACATGTTATTTGTATGTCAGTTCTATTGGCCAGGTTTCTTAGGGACAGTTATTACGAGTTATCCTAAGAAAATAAGCACCTGTGAATATAAGCTCCATGTAATAAGCCAACCAGTTCTTTTCATTGCGTTTTCAGCTTATCTTTGGTATGATTAATGAAAAGTCTAGATTGCATTATATTTTTTCATTTTGCTGCCCATATGAAAATTAATTTGACTTGCAAACATCACAAATTGAACCCAATGCAGTAATTAATATGATAGGAAAACAAACCATCACTATTTGCTCAAAATGCAAATACAAAGATACCATCTACTTGGCACAATCTATGGTCAATGTTTTCCATAGAGATCCCATTGCCTAATTTAAACGAAAAACGCATGACCCACATTGAAACGAAGAACAATTATTTATTGAAATTCGATGGTCCAAGTGGCTGGTTATTATCATATAGCAGCACCACCTGAAAGCATCATATAGCAGCAGCAGCTCATAGCAACTCATCACACAACAAAGACAGCGGCGGTGTGCAATTCATCATATACCAAAGACAACTCATAGCAATTCATCATATAGCAGCAGCAGGAGCAGCTCATAGCAATTCATCATATAGCAGCAGCAAGAGCAGCTCATAGCAATTCATCATATAGCAGCAGCAGGAGTAGCTCATAGCAATTCATCATATAGCATCAGCAGGAGCAGCTCATAGCAATTCATCATATAGCAGCAGCAGGATCAGCTTATAGCAACTCATCATATAGCAGCAGCAGCTCATAGCAATTCATCATATAGCAGCAGCAGCTCATAGCAATTCATCATATAGCGAGAAGCTCATAACAATTCATCATATAGCAGCAGCAGAGCAGCTCATAGCAATGCATCATATAGCTTGAGAAGCAGCTCATAGCAATTCATTGTATAGTGGATCAGAATGAAAATTTGGCAAAAAATCAGAGGAGATCCTCACCTTGTTGGATGAGCTCATCCTTCAACAGCACCTCAAGGCCACGGCCTGGGAGGTGGGGAGGGGGAATAAGGTGCCTTCTACCGCAGTGTGGCATCAGCCGTAGTTGTGCAGCGCCTGCCGGAGTAGTGCGTTGGACGAACCACACTAGAGAAGCCGTTGGAGACCATGAGAATGAGGGGCGGCACCAGAGGGAGGAGCAGCCAGGGAAATTTGCCCCTACCTGCCAGCCATGTAGCCTAGCTGGACAGAGCATCGTCGAGGACCAGGCGAGATGGGACCAGTGGCGACGGCTTGCTGGACGAACCCTAGTGTTGCAGGCAGGGGATCGAGGTAGAGGGAAAGGGGAGAGGAGATGCAAGCGGGCAGGGCAATGAACGCTTGCGTGTTTGTTTTTACTTGAGGGTGAGGTGTGACCTAGGCGTCACAGTTTACATTTGAGTGTAATATAGGTAGACAACCGAGTCATTTCACTATTCCCCTTCCCTTCAATTTTTAGTGAGGTTCTACCTGAAACACCCCCCTCCAAAGCGAAATTAGTTAAGCCCAAGCCCATAACTCAAAAATGACTTCTTTACATCTTTTATGGCTTATTTTGACAATAAGCCCTGAAAAGGCGGAATAGAACTAGCCCTTAACCTGCAATTCAATTGTGCGTGCAATGATGAATCACTCCTTCCTGCTATAGTGTACATTTAGGCATCATCATACATGGCATAACCTAATACATGTGCATTCCATTGTAGAATCTGGAATATGCAATGTTTATGTTAGTTCATACGTTGCACATGATGTTTAAATGCCCCTTAAATCTGGTCAGTCAAGTGATGGTCTTTAAGCCTCCTTCTTTGCTTCTTTTCTTGATATGTAAGATTTGCTCACACATCTGTTCAATTGCTTGTTTGCATCAGCCAACCATACTAGGACTGTTTTCTTTGATTACTTGCTGTTCTTGACCTAACACTCAACGATTTAAACACTAAGGGCTGCTGTAGTGGGGCCTTTTCTAACTCATAGGTGACATAAAGGTTTGGTTGTACACTAAAGTAGGCTCTCCAAGAGTACCTGGAGATCCAGTTCGAAGGTATGCCTAGTTTTTACATAGTGCAGACATATTAAATGCTCATTTCATTGTGTGCAAGTGCAAGAGATGCGGCATGTTTCATTATGTGGTGTTGTTTTGTTATAATCTCATCCTTTTGTGTTCGCTGCATTTGGAAAGTATGCATATTTATCTTCCAAGGAGATGAGTAACTAGTTTGTGTCACCTTGCGAGGGGGTGCAATGAAGATAAGATTGAGGATTTCCAAGTACAAGATGCTAGGAAGGAACCTTGCAAGAGAAGTAGGAGCTCTGTTGAGCCTCTTCAACCTGTTAAGGTAAGTCACCGTATCCAACTCAGCAGTTCAATTCCTTGTTTGTTTTGAGCATAGTTAATTTTCTCTTTTCAATTGCTTTGTTTGTCCTCGAGTTAATGAGATGCCCAAAGAATGATGCACGATGTTGGGTACTTGTATAACTATTAGTTGACATAATTAAAGGCCTTACCATTTAATTACTCTGCCGAAGTGTGCCTGAAGCTTTGAAGTCTATTAACCAACTATTATTGAATGAGGCTCACAATCTAGTTTATACTAGGCTAATGATTCATAGTTTTGCTGGCTATAGTATGTTTGTATGAAATCCTCTGCTGTTCATTATGCTCCCTAAGACTTTAATTGAGCTACAGAATGGCCAACTGCTTGCTTACTTCTATGCAATGTGCTGTCTAAATTTGTAACTTGTCTGTGTTTTGGATTGGGCCCCAACATCATGCTCCTCTGGTGAGCTAAGAGAGACTTCTTTATGCAGGCTGCACAGACTACCTTTTTTATAATTTTTAAAATATCACCTGCTTATGCTTCATGACGTGTAACATTATTGTTAGTCCTGTTTTGCCATGTAAAAAATAGTTTGTCTTGCTCGCTTCACTGTTGTAACTATATTTTTGCCCTAGTCATGTGTACTTACAGAAATATTTCAGGATGAAGTGACATCAACACAAAGATTTGTGAGCAGCGTGGCATGGCCGTTACCGAATTATTATGGATTGGAATTGGAATGTGATGATGTTCTCGAGCATCAACTAGAGGTGGCAAGACAATGCGTACATGATTCTGAATGTACAATCAACAAGTTGAGACTGGACATGCAGGTATTAGATGCAGGAGTCAAAAAAAATGAAACAAGACACTGAGGTAACAACGAAGGAATTGGAGATTTTGCAGACTGAAATTTGTGCTATCTATATCCGGACAATCCTATTTTCTGAAGAGATTATAGTTCAAATGGTAAGTTATGTTGATGCGCGTCCATGATGTATGAGTTGTATTTGCCCAGTGTATGTAATTTTCTGTTTGTGTATGCTTTATTATCACGGTGCGAACCATAATGCACGTGGGTATAATCGGCGGTAATTTCTTTATTGTTTCGTGTCGTATTATTCTACGTTTCTATGCCTTAGTCTCTTTATTGTATATTGTATGTTTTTTAGAGGTGATAGTATAGAGTAGGATAATTCTTTGAATATGCTATATCGTTCAAACGGGGGCTAACTCGCCCAAACGTTGTAGTGACCATGGCCCTCCACAGGCCGTACGATCCATGGGCCATCTACGGGACAGACGATCCATGGCCTTCTATGGCCGTCGCATCCGTGGGCCTTCTATGGGCTGTCGGATCCGTGGGCCTTCTATCGACTGTCGGATCCATGGGCCTTCTATGGGCTAGCGGATCCATGGGCCATATATGGGCCGTTGGATCAATGGGCCTTCTATGGGCCATATGGTCAATGGGCCTTCTACGTCCCATAGGATCCATGGGCCTTCTACGGGCCGTCTCATCTATGGGCCTTGTACGGGCCGCATAAGGGGCCATAAACGGGCTAGAGTGGAAATCCTACGTTTTATGGGCTGACCATAACGGGCCGTTAATAGGCCGTATTTGATGATGCTATGAAAATGGCCCAACAGATTAACGGGCCACAAACGGACCGACTGTATCCACGGGCTGAATTTGGCCAACAAGCAGAAAAGGCCAGTAACGGGCCGTAAGTAACCGGATGCTGGAAATGAGCCAAGAATAAATGGGCCCTCAGAAGGCCGAAAGGTAACACATGCTGGAAACGACCCAATGGAATAATGGGCTGCTAATGGGTATAAAGCGATACACTTTTCATTACGGGCCGGTTTCACCACGAGCCATTAATGGGCCAAGAGTTACAAAGGGACTCATATGGGCCGAAATACGTCATGGGCCATACATGGGCCGGAAGTTAAAATGGGCTGGAATTATATTGGACGGCCCAGATGACGCTACTGGGCCTAATTTGGATAGGCCGTAAACGGGCCCTGGGTTAGCGGGCTGTAAATGGGCTATATGCGAACAGGCCGTTAACAGGCTTGCCATGGGCCGGCCCGCCACCTTTTGACCAAGTCAAACGGGCCGGCCTTTTCACAGGAATGGGCCTCTGTTGGGCCGTGCCACGTGTCGATGTATCATAGGCGCTTTGGGTCCAATGAGTGGATGACATCTGTCCCAACGGTGAGCCGACACGTGTTTCCTCCAGCCAATGATGATTTTACACATGAAAAATCCCCATTGGTCGGGGCTGTTAACGGGTTATTGGATCCAAAGCCGGACCCGATAGCGTAACGGAGTTCCGTTACGGTGGATGCCACGTGTCGGTCACCCTTGACGAAAGCACTTCTGTGAAGCGCGATTTGTTGTCATGGAAGTGGACACTTCCGTGATGATAATTTTGGTAATGTCATGGAACACTTCTACGACAGCACAGGTATGACTATCTTGATTCTGTCATAAAATTGTCATGGATGTACATGCATGACAGAAAATGTGACCTACTGTGACAAACACGTATCATCACGGAAGTGTATTTTTTTTGTAGTGTTCATCATCACTTTCATCAATATTATCGGTTTCAATAATTTCATTCTCTCTAACACTAGCAAGTTGTTAATCAAGAAATTCACCTAATGGCATAGTATTATCAAGCATAGAAGTAGTTTCATCATAAGCATCATGCATAGCAGAAGTGGCATCATCTATAACATGCGACATATCAGAATCAATAACAGGTGTAGGTGTTGCAAATTTCATCATAACAGAAGGTGAATCAAGTGCAGAGCTAGATGGCAGTTCCTTACCTCCCCTCGTAGTTGAGGGAAAAATCTTGGTTCTTTCATCTTTCAAGTTCCTCACAGTGTTCAACAGATATAAATCGAAAGTGACTCAAAGAATAGAGCTATGCTCCCAGGCAACGGTGCCAGAAAATACTCTTGATAACCCACAAGTATAGGGGATCGCAACAGTTTTCGAGGGTAGAGTATTCAACCCAAATTTATTGATTCGACACAAGGGGAGCCAAAGAATATTCTCAAGTATTAGTAGTTGAGTTGTCAATTCAGCAACACCTGAAAGACTTAATATCTGCAGCAAAATATTTAGTAGCAAAGTAGTATGGAAGTAACGGTGGCAAAAAGTGTGATAGCAGTTTTGTTGTAATAAATAGCATGTAGCGGAAACTAAGCAAAGATCAATATGTGAAAAGCTTCGTAGGCAATGGATAAATGATGGATAATTATGTGGGATGCAATTCCTCATGCCTTGATTATAACATAGGGTGACACAGAACTAGCTCCAGTTCATCAATGTAATGTAGGCATGTATTTGAATATAGTCATACGTGCTTATGGAAAAGAACTTGCATGACATCTTTGTCCGACCCTCCCGTGGCAGCGGGTCCTATTGGAAACTAAGGGATATTAAGGCCTCCTTTTAATAGAGTACCGGACCAAAGCATTAACACTTAGTGAATACATGAACTCCTCAAACTACGGTCATCACCGGGAGTGGTCCCGATTATTGTCACTTCGGGGTTGTCGGACCATAACACATAGTAGGTGACTATTGACTTGCAAGGTAGGATCAAGAAGTCACATATATTCATGAAAACATAAAAGGTTCAGATCTGAAATCATGGCACTCGGGCCCTAGTGACAAGCATTAAGCATAGCAAAGTCATAGCAACATCAATCTTAGAACATAATGGATACTAGGGATCAAACCCTAACAAAACTACCTCGATTACATGGTAAATCTCATCCAATCCATCACCGTCCAGCAAGCCTACGATGGGATTACTCACGCACGGTGGTGAGCATCATTAAATTGGTGATGGAGGATGGTTGATGATGACGATGGCGACGGATTACCCTCTCCGGAGCCCCTAACGAAATCCGGATCAGCCCTCCCGAGGAATATTAGGGCTTGGTGGCGGCTCTGTATCGTAAAACGCGATGGGTCCTTCTCTCAGATTTTTTTCTCCCCGAACGTGAATATATGGAGTTGGAGTTGAGGTCGGTGAAGTCTCAGGGGGCCCATGAGGCAGGGGGCGCGCCCAGGGGGGTGGGCGCGCCCTGTACCCTCGTGGACAGGGTGTGGGCCCCCTGATGCTGATTCTTTCGCAAGTATTTTTTATTAATTCCAAAACGTGTCTCCGTGGATTTTCAGGTCATTCCGAGAACTTTTATTTCTGCACAAAAATAACACCATGGCAGTTCTGCTGAAAGCAGCGTCAGTTCGGGTTAGTTCCATTCAAATCATGCAAGTTAGAGTCCAAAACAAGGGCAAAAGTCTTTGGAAAAGTAGATACGCTGGAGACATATCATGTATTAAGTTCATGGAGAAATGGAGTAATGTAATAAGAACAATGGAATGACGTAGACAAGATCTATTTATGTAGAAATAGACCCCATCTTGTTATCCTTAATAGCAACGATACATACGTGTCGGATCCCCTTCTATCACTAGGATCAAGCACCATAAGATCGAACCCATCACAAAGCACCTCTTCCCATTGCAAGATAAATAGATCAAGTTGGCCAAACAAAACCCAAATATCGAAGAATAAATACGAGGCTATAAGCAATCATGCATATAAGAGATCAAAGAAGACTCAAATAATTTTCATGGATAAAAGATAGATCTGATCATAAACTCGAAGTTCATTGGATCCCAACAAACACATTGCAAAAAGAGTTACATCATATGGATCTCCAAGAGACCATTGTATTGTGAACCAAAAGAGAGAGACAGGAAGACATCTAGCTACTAACTACGGACCCGTAGGTCTACAAAGAACTACTCACGCATCATCGGAGAGGCACCAATGGACATGATGAACCCCTCCGTGATGGTGTCTAGATTGGATCTGGTGGTTCTGGAACTTGCGGCGGTTGGAATATTGGGGTATTTATAGAGTAAAGAGGCGATTCGGGAGGCAACCGAGGTGGGCATAACCCACCAGGCGCGCCTGGGCCTCCAGGCGTGCCCTGATGGGTTGTGCTCCCCTCGGAGCACCCCCCAGGTGCTTCTTCGGCCCACTGGATGTCTTCTGGTCCAAAAAAATCCACAAAAAGTTTCGCTACGTTTGGACTCCGTTTTGTATTGATTTCTTGCGATGTAAAAAACATGCAAAAAACAGCAACTGGCACTTGGCACTATGTCAATAGGTTAGTACCAAAAAATGATTTTAAATGACTATAAAACGATTATAAAACATCCAAGAATGATAATATAACAACATGAAACAATAAAAAATTATAGATACATTGGAGACGTATCATTAACACCCATAGTTCACATCGCCATGTGACCAACACCCAAAGAGTTTACTAGAGTCAATAATCTAGCTCACATCCCTATGTGATTTACACCCAAAGAGTACTAAGGTGTGATCATGTTTTACTTGTGAGAGAAGTTTAGTCAACGGGTCTGCCACATTCAGATCTGTGTGTATTTTGCAAATTTCTATGTCTACAATGCTCTGCATGGAGCTACTCTAGCTAATTGCTCCCACTTTCAATATGTATCCAGATTGAGACTCAGAGTCATCTGGACCAATGTTAAATCTTGTATCGACTTAAACCTTTACGAAGAACCCTTTATTACCTCCATAACCGAGACACATTTCCTTAGTCCTCTAAGGATAATTTTGACCATTGTCCAGTGATCCACTCCTGGATCACTATCGTACCCCCTTGCCAAACTCATGGCAAGGCACACAATGGGTATGGTACACAACATGGCACACTTTATAGAACCTATGGCTGAGGCATAGGGAATGACTTCCATTCTCTCTCTATCTTCTATCTTGATCGGGCTTTGAGTCTTACTCAACTTCACACCTTGCAACACAGTAAGAACCCTTTCTTTTACTGGTCTATTTTGAACTCCTTCAAAACTTTGTCAAGGTATGTGCTTTGCGAAATTCCTATTAAGCATCTTGATCTATCTCTATAGATCTTGATGCCAAATATGTAAGCAGCTTCACCGAGGTATTTTATTAAAAAATTCTTATTCAAGTATCCTTTTATGCTATTCAGAAAATCTATATCATTTTCGATCAAGAATATGTCATCTACATATAATATCAGAAATGATACAGAGCTCCCACTCACTTTCTTGTAAATACAAGCTTCACCGTAAGTTTGTATAAAACCATATGCTTTGATCACCTCATCAAAGCATATATTCCAACTCCGAGATGCTTGCACCAGTCCATAGATGGATCACTGGAGCTTGCACACTTTGTTAGCACCTTTAGGATCGACAAAACCTTCTGGTTGCATCATATACAACTCTTCTTTAAGAAATCCATTAAGGAATGCAGTTTTAGCGTCCATTTGCCAGATTTCATAATTATAAAATGCGGCAATTGCTAACATGATTCAGACTGACTTAAGCATCGCTACGGGTGAGAAGGTCTCATCGTAGTCAACCCCTTTAACTTGTCGAAAACCTTTCGTGACAAGTCAAGCTTTGTAGATGGTGACATTACCATCTGCGTCTGTATTCTTCTTGAAGATCCATTTATTCTCAATAGCTTGCCAATCATCAGACAAGTCCACCAAAGTCCATACTTTGTTCTCATACATGGATCCTATCTCAGATTTCATGGCCTCAAGCCATTTATCGGAATATGGGCTCATTGTAGCTTCATCATAGTTTGTAGGTTCGCCATGGTCTAGTAACATGACTTCTAGGATAGGATTACCGTACCGCTCTGGTGCGGAAAGTGCTCTGTTCGATCTATGAGGTCCAGTAGTAACTTGATATGAAGTTTCATGATCATCATGATTAGATTCCTCTCTTGTTGGTGTAGGCATCACAGGAACGGATTTCTCTGATGTGCTACTTTCCAAATTGAGAGAAGGTACAATTACCTCATAAAGTTCTACTTTCCTCCCACTCACTTCTTTCGAGAGAAACTCCTTCTCTAGAAATGTTCCATTCTTGGCAACAAAGATCTTGCCTTTGGATCTGTGGTAGAAGGTGTACCCAATTGTTTTCTTAGGGTATCCTATGAAGATGCACTTCTCCTATTTGGGTTCGAGCTTATCAGGCTGAAGCCTTTTGACATAAGTATCACAACCCCGAACTTTAAGAAACGACATCTTAGGTTTCTTGCCAAACAACAGTTCATACGGTGTCGTCTCAACGGATTTAGACGGTGCCCTATTGAACGTGAATGCAACTGTCTCTAATGCATAACCCCAAAATCATAATGGTAAATCGGTAAGAGACATCATAGATCGCACCATATCTAATAAAAGTACGGTTACAACGTTCGGACACACTATTACGCTGTGGTGTTCAAGGTGGCGTGAGTTGTGAAACAATTCCACATTGTTTAAATGAAGGCCAAACTCATAACTCAAATATTCGCCTCTGTGATCATATCATAGAAACTTTATTTTTCTTGTTATGATGATTCTCTACTTCACTCTGAAATTCTTTAAACTTTTCAAATGTTTCAGACTTGTGTTTCATCAAGTAGATATACCCATACCTACTCAAATCATCTGTGAAGGTGAGAAAATAACGTTACCCGCCGCGTGCCTCAACACTCATCGGACCGCATACATCGGTATGTATTATTTCCAATAAGTCATTAGCTTGCTCCATTGTTCCGGATAACGGATTTTTAGTCATCTTGCCCATGAGGCATGGTTTGCAAGTATCAAATGATTCATAATCAAGTGATTCCAAAAGTCCATCTACATGGAGATTCTTCATGTGCTTTACACCAATATGACCTAAATGGTAGTGCTACAACTATGTTGCATTATCATTATCAACTTTGCGTCTTTTGGCACCAATATTATGAAGATGTGTATCACTACGATCGAGATTCAATAAACCATTCACATTGTGTGTATGACCATAGAAGGTTTTATTCATGTAAACAAAACAACAATTATTCTCTATCTTAAATGAATAACTGTATTGCAATAAACATGATCTAATCATATTCATGCTCAACACAAACACCAAATAACATTTATTTAGGCTCAACACTAATCCCGAAGGTAGAGGGAGTGTGCGATGGTGATCATATCAACCTTGGAATCATTTTCAACACACATCGTCACCTCGCTTTTAACTAGTCTCTGCAACTCTTTGTTTGAGGTTACTAAGCTTAGCAAGCTAATGGTATCAAATACCTAGGGGTTACTACGAACACTAGTAAAATACACATCAATAACATGTATATCAAATATACCTTTGTTCACTTTGCCATCCTTCTTATCCGCCAAGTATTTGGGGAAGTTCCACTTCAAGTGACCATTTCCTTTATAGTAGAAGCACTCAGTTTCAGGCTTAGGTCCAGCTTTGGGCTTCTTCACGGGAGTGGCAACTTGCTTGCCATTCTTCTTGAAGTTCCCTTTCTTTCCCTCGCCCTTGTTCTTGAAACTAGTGGTCTTGTTAACCATCAACACATGATGCTCTTTCTTGATTTCTACCTTCGCCTATTTCAGCATCGCAAAGAGCTTGGGAACCATTTTTGTCATCCCTTGCATATTATAGTTCATAACAAAGTTCTAGTAGCTTGGTGATAGTGACTAGAGAACTCTGTCAATCACTATCTAGTGTGGAAGATTAACTCCCACTTGATTCAAACGATTGTAGTACCCGACATTCTGAGTACATGCTCACTGGCTGAGCCATTCTCCTCCATCTTGTAGGCAAAGTACTTGTCAGAGGTCTCATACCTCTCGACAGGGGCATGAATCTAAAATACCAATTTTCAGCTCTTGGAACATCTCATATGCTCTGTGGTGTTCAATTTTTTTTGAAGTCCCGGTTCTAAGCCGTAAAGCATGGCGCACTAAACTATCAAGTAGTCATCATATTAGGCTGGCAAAACATTCATAACGTCTGCATCTGCTCCTGCAATAGGTTTGTCACCTAGCGGTGCATAATGGACATAATTCTTCTGTGCAGCAACGAGGATAATCCTCAGATCACGGACCCAGTCCGCATCATTGCTACTATCATCTTTCAACTTAGTTTTCTCTAGGAACATATCAAAAATATATAGGAGCTATATCACGAGCTATTGATCTACAACATAGATATGCAAAACTATAAGACTAAGTTCATGATAAATTAAGTTCAATTAATCAAATTACTAAAGAACTCCCACTTAAATAGACATCCCTCAAGTCATCTAAGTGATACGTGATCCAAATCAACTAACCCATGTCCGATCATCACGTGAGATGGGGTAGTCATCAATGGTGAACATCCTTATGTTGATCATATATACTATATGATTCACGTTCAACCTTTTGGTCTCCAGTGTTCCGAGACCATGTCTGTACATACTAGGCTCGTCAAGTTTAACCCAAGTATTCTGCATGTGCAAAATTGTCTTACACCCGTTGTATGTGAACTTAGAGTCTATCATACCCGATCATCACGTGGTGTCTCGAAATGATGAACTGTAGCAATGGTGCATACTCAGGGAGAACACTTTTACCTTGAAATTAAGTGAAGGTATCATCTTATAATGCTACTGTCGTTCTAAGCAAAAGAAGATGCATAAAAGATGAACATCACATGCAATCAAAATATGTGATATGATATGGCCATCATCATCTTGTGCTTTTGATCTCCATCTCCAAAGCATTGTCATGATCTCCATCTTCACCGGCTCGACACCTTGATCTTCATTGTTGCGTCGTGGTCATCTCGCCAACTATTGCGTCTACAACTATTACTAACGCCCAGTGATAAAGTAAAGCAATTAAATGGCGTTTGTATTTCATACAATAAAGAGACAACCATAAGGCTCCTGCTAGTTGCCGATAACTTACAAAACATGGTCATATAATACAATAACGTATATCACATCATGTCTTGACCATATCACATCACAACATACCCTGCAAAAACAAGTTAGACGTCCTCTACTTTGTTGTTGCAAGTTTTATGTGGCTGCTATGGGCTTCTAGCAAGAACCGTTCTTACCTACGGCAAAAACCACAACAATGATTCTTCAAGTTTGCTATTTTAACCTTCTTCAAAGACCGGCCATAGTCAAATTCGTTTCAACTAAAGTAGGAGAAACAAACACCCGCTAGCCACCTTTATGCAAAACTAGTTGCATGTCAGTGGGTGCAACCGGTCTCATGTGCGTGGACATGTAAGGTTGGTCCGGGCTGCTTCATCCCACAATACTGCCGAATCAAAACAAGATGTTGGTGGTAAGAAATATGACTATCACCGCCCACAACTCTTTGTGTTCTACTCGTGCATATCATCTACCCATAGACCTGGCTCGGATGCCACTATTGGGAAACGTTGCATGGAAAACAAAAAAGTTCTATGCACACGCAATGATCTATCCATGGAGATGCATAGCAACGAGTGGGAGAGTGTGTCTATGTACCCTCGTAGACCGTAAGCATAAGCGTTTCTCAACGCAGTTGATGTAGTCGAACTTCTTCGCGCTTCAACCGATCAAGTACAGAACGCACGACACCTCCGTGTTCTGCACACGTTCATCTCGGTAACATCCCTCGCCTTCTTGATCCAGCAAAACGTCGAGGTAGTAGATGAGTTCCGTCAGCACAACGGCATGGTGATGGTGATGGTGAAGTGAATCTCGCAGGGCTTCGCCTAAGCACTACGAAAATATGACCGGGTGTAAACGGTGGAGGGGGCGCGCCGCACACGGCTAGGCAATTGTTTGGTGTGTGCTAGGCGCCCCCCTCATCATATATATATATGTGGGAGGGAGAGGGGAGAGGCCAAGGGGCGCCCCAAGTAGGTCTGAATCGTACTTGGGCTCCTGCCCTTGGCCGCTCCCCTGCCGTGTTTGTCAGAGGGGGAATGAAAGAGGGGGGGGGGGAGAGGGAAGGAAGTGGGAATCCTAATCCACACTTACCTTTCCATTCTCCCATTTCCTTCTCCTCCTTAGGCTGGCCCATATGGGGGGCGCACCAGCCCCTTGTGGCTGGTGCGTTTCCCCTCTTAGCCCATAAGGCCCATATCTTTTGCCGGGGGTGTCCGGAACCCCTTCCGGTGACCCGATAAGTACCCGGTACCCCCCAAAACACTTTCGGTGTCTGAATACCATCGTCTTATATATCAATCCTTACCTCTCAACCATTTCGAGACTCCTCATCATGTACATGATCTCATCCGGGACTCTTAACAACATTCGGTCACCAAATCACATAACTCATATAATAATATATCATCATCGAACGTTAAGCGTGCGGACCCTACGGGTTCGAGAACTATGTAGACATGACCGAGACAACTCTCCGGTCAATGCCAATAGCGGAACCTGGATGCCCATATTGGCTCCTACATATTCTATGAAGATCTTTAGCGGCTGAACCGTTATGACAACATACGTAATTCCCTGGCACTTTGGGCTCTGGAGCTGCCTTACTAACTGCTCTTGTTTGAGCTCTGTGGTGGAGATGGTGCTGCGTCAACAGGAACTAGGTTACTATCTGCTGGGGTTGGGGTTAGATTGGGTGAAGATGGTTCTCTGTCCATCGCAGTATGGGTACAATCTGCGAGCACAACAAAAAAAGACACTTCCGTGATGATACGTGTTTGTCACAGTAGGTCACGTTTTCTATCATGCATGTACATCCATGACGATTTTATGACAGAATCAAGATAGTCATACTTGTGTTGTCGTAGATGTGTTCCATGACATTACCAAAATTATCATCACGGAAGTGTCCACTTCCATGACAATAAATCACGCGTCGTGGCAGTGCTTTCGTCAAGGGTGACCGACACGTGGCATCCACCATAACGGGCCACTGTTAAGCTATCAGGTCCGGTTTTGGATCTGATAACCCGCTAACAGCACGGACCAATGAGGATTTTCCACGTGTAAAATTCTCATTGGCTGGAGGAAACACGTGTTGGCTCACCGTTGGGACAGATGTCATCCATTCATTGGACAGGAGGCGCCTATGATACGTCTACACGTGGCACGACCCAACAGAGGCCCATTCCAGTCAAAAGGCCGACCCGTTTGACTTGGTCAAAAGGTAATGGGCCGGCCCATGGAAAGCATGTTCCTGTATAGCCCATTTATGACCCGCTAACTCACGACCCGTTAGAACCTATCGGAATTAAGCCCAGTAGCTTCATCTGGGCCATCCAATATGATTCCAGCCCGTTGTAACTTCCGACCCATGTATGGCCCATGATGTCTTTTGGCCCATACGAGGCCATTTGTAACTCTTGGCCCATTAACGACCCGTGGTAAATCTGGCCCGCAATGAACAATGTACCCCTTTATACCCATTAACGGCCCATTATTCATTTGGGCCATTTCCAACCCGTGTTATCTTTCGGCCTTCTTAGGGCCCATTTATTGTTGGGCTCATTTCTAGCATTCGGTTACTTACGACCCGTTATTGGCCTTTTCTGCTTGTGGGCCAAATTCAGCCCTCGGTTACAATCGGCCCGTTTGCATCCCGTTAATCCATTGGGCCATTTTCATAGCTCGTCCAGTATGACCGATTAACGACGGCCCGTTATTGTCGGCCCGTGAACGGATGATTCCAAATCTAGCCCATTTAAGGCCCATAATGCGGTCTGTTATTGGCCCATGTTTGGCCTATCGATCATACGGCCCGTAGAAGGCCCATTGTTTCTACGGCCTGTAGGAGGCCCATGGTAACTATAGTAAATATGTAGCCCATGGTTATTGCGGCCTTGTTTTAAAAAATAGGTTATTGCGGCCACTAGCAAACCGCGGAAAAAGAACTGCACTGACTACAAGCAAACAAATAAACAAGAAAACAAGGAACTAAATAAGCAAGCAACTTACGCTAGGCTAGCACGGCTATTACACATATTACATCCATTTGGCATCAAAGTTCGCTACCAGTGCAAATATAGGGAACAAAGTAGCATATCACATATGTCGGCGCTCTGGGAACGGGGGTCCCCAGACTTGCCTGCCTGCGGCCCATGGCGTGGCTCCACTCGCGGCCTAGTACATCCCATCTTCACTAGCAAACGCCCAAGACCCTCGCGAGGGGCCAAGCCTCGCGAGGCGGACGACACAAGACCTCCTTGGGAGTGGCCTCACCAGGCTGGCTCACGAGGGGCGGAGAGATCAAGGCAAGGCGAACCTCGCGAGGTTCCAATTACGTAAGCCATGACGATCAAGGCAAGGCGGGCGCCAGCGCGCACAGTGTTCTCGCTTCCTCCTTGGTGCTAAGGAGGCACGCGCAGGCGATGAGTACCGAGGCATCAGGAAAAGGTTTCCATATTGGTGCAACGAGACCAAGACCAGCAGGACGGCAGGACGGAGGTCACCGTGGAGCCCAAGATGGCGTCACCACCAGAGCCTTTGGCAGGCGAAGACCACCTTTAGTAAGGATAGCTTGTACTAGTTGTCCCCCTTCAAATTGGCCGTTGTTGGCTCCCTTCCCACTCAATATTTGGGGAGAGGACCAGGGCCTCTATAAATAGGACTAGCCACCACAGTAGGAGCCGACTGAGCTTGGACTGATTCAGATCATCTTCACACCCACCAAGCACAAGAACACCTCACCTCAGGAGGTTGTTCTTCCCCTTGTACTATTCATCCTCAGCCCAAGAGGCAATCCACCACACCACACTGGAGTAGGGTATTACACCACAACGGTGGCCCGAACCAGTATAAATCTCGTGTCTCTTGTGTTGCGAGTTCTTCAAGCTAGGCTTTGAGATTGCGGCGAGGTTAAGGGCGTGATTAGGTAGGGGGAAATCTTCGTGCGCACCCAAGTGTTCGAACCTCAAGGGTTTTGCCGGAACCCGAAATCCGACATTTGGCGCGTCAGGTAGGGGTGCGCCGGAGCTTTCCTTCCACCAGTTGATCCGCTGACACTCCGCGGCTCCGATGTCCGGCGACCCGAGGACCAACACCGACCGCTAGGCAGCTTGGCCAGCCCGGGCGGCGCCATCTACCCAAGAAGACCTCAACCCCGCGCCCCAGGCAGCGAGCGCACCGCCGAACGCTACGGGGCGCGGGCGACGCAGTCACACGCCGTCCGCCCTCACCCCATGACAAGCGCGGGCAGCCGCAAGGGCCTCAAGCCACACCACGGCCACGACTCCGCACACCCGACGGGAACAAGCAAACATGAGGGCCGCGCTCATGGTGGCTCGGGAGCTGCTGCGATGTCGGTTGATGGAGAGCGGCCGGGATGCATTGTTGGAGCGCGTCACTCCGCGGCCTCAGGAGCACCGCCCTTCTGCTCCCTGCTTACACCTCAGGTTGCGATCGGATCACATGGCAGGCCTCGTCGCGCCCGCGTGCCCCCGGGTGCAGCCTTGGGCTTCATCGACACCGGCGTGACCAACGGCACCGGGCGCCCGATCGCACCCGCACCACCTCCAATGAGCACGGGTGCGAGCCTTGCGACCTACGGCCCCGGCGGGATGCCGCCCTACCATCCTCAGGGCGGTGCACTAGGCCGGGCGACGTGGAGCATGGGGCAATACAGCGAGGTCTTCGAGGCGACGACCTCGGAGGCCTACGTGCCTCGCATGGTGGACCAGGAGTACGCGCTAGAAGACGACCCCAGCTTGTTCCTCGAGCCGGGCTGGGAGGAGGAGGCGCTAGAAGCTGAGACCTTCCAGGAGCCTCTCGGGAGCCTCACCAATCGCGCGGGCGACAACAGCTACAGGGTACCACTAGTCTCTCAGGAGCAAGCTTACGCTAACCATGGGTGGCAGGAGGATTAGGTCACAACGGTGGATGGAGAACCCCCCTTCCGCAAGGGGAGCGCGCTGGGGGCTGCAGGAGAGGGGCCGGGAGCAAGGCCCTTCCCCGCGCTGCACGGAGCAGGGCGTCCCCCGGAGGTAGGCCCTCTGCCGGGGAGGCGCTGGAGAGCCTTCCCCCGGCAGAGGACCCGTGGTCGCCGAGGGTGCCGCTGGCGTCCCCTTCACAGTGAGGCACCAGTGGTGGTCGAGGGTGGCGCAAGGCGGGGCCCTTGTTTGGCGATATGAAGTAAGGCTCGCGCCTGTGAAGGTCTCCGCTCATGACACTCTCACGTAACAATGAGTGGGGCTGTACACGGCCCGGAGTCTCAGGAGTGCCGCCCTCGGGTCTCGGGGGCTCCCTCCCACGTCCTAGTGGCAGCACTTAGCTCCGCGCTGGTGAGAAGACCAGAAGACTATACTAGGCGCCGGACGGCCATTTGCTTTTAACCTCTTTTTCTGTAGCCCTGCTTTCTGGCTCTGGATTTAAGTTGAAGTTGAATTTTTGTTGATGTGCGTGGGGGTGCCTTTTCTCTTTCGTGCGGTTTTGTCGGCATTCTGGGAACGGGGGTACCCAGACTTGCCTGCCTGTGGCCTGCGGCGTGGCTCAAGGGGTGGCCCAGCACGACCCATCTTCATCAACACAAGCTCAAGACCCTCGCGAGGGGCCAAGCCTCGCGGGGCGGACGACCGGGAGCTTCCTCAGGCACGGCCTCATCAGGAGGGGTACCTCACGAGGTGCCCATGACACAAGCCATGAAGACCAAGGGCGCCAGGCAGGCGCCAGCCCGTGTAGTGTGCTCCTTTCCTCTTTGGTGCAAAGGGAGCAAGCGCAGGCAAGAGTATTAAGCAAAGGCATCCGTTTCGGTGCAACAAGACAAAGACCGTCGCAACGGCAGGAAGGAAGTCATTGTGGAGCCCAAGCCGACGTCACCACCACAGCCTTTGACAGGCGAGGACCAACTTCAGTCAGGATAAGTGTACTAGATGTACCCCTTAAAAATGGCCAATTGTTGGCGCCCTTCCCGCCCGATATTTGGGAAGAGGCCCAAGGCCTTTGCCTATAAATAGGACTAGCCACCCACAGGTAGAGGCATCTAGAGAGAGAGGATCCAGCATATGGGATCAGCAGAGAAAGAGCGACTGAACTCCCCCTAGCAGTTCATCGCACCAGCCAAGAACAGACCCTCGCGAGGCTGTTCTTCCTTGTATTGTTCATCATCATCAGCCCAAGAGGCAATCCACCACACCACAAACTAGAGTAGGGCATTACACCACACCGGTGGCCCGAACTAGTATAAACCACTGTGTCTCTTGTGTTGTTCCTTTCATAGCTTAGATCTTAGCGGTAGGCGAGGTGCAGGTAGGTAGGGGGTGAAATCTCCGCGCGCACCCCAGTGTTCGAACCTAGAGGATCTGCTGGAACCCGAAATCCGACATTTGGCGCGCCAGGTAGGGGTGCGCCGGAATTCGCCTCCCGTCGCCTTGTTCTTCTCCGACCATCGCGTCCATGTCAGACACTCGTCGGGCCCGCGCCGAGCGCCGGGCCGCCCTCGCTTCTCGCGTCGCCCAGACGGCCCCCGTCGGTGGGCGCCCCCGTCATTCCCCGTCGCCTGCCGTCAACGCCGCCACCGGCCGACACGGAACGAGTAGCAAGCATCGTCCCAGCATCCGTCTGTGAGGCGAGACGGCCGCCTGCTACTCCCTCACTCGCCCCTAGCTGGTTCTTTGTCGCGCGCTCCAGCGCGCCATGGAAAACTCGAGTTGCGCTCGCCAGCGGCAAACGAGCTCCTGCGCTACCGCCCCGTCGACGACGTCTACGAAGAGTGGCTCGACCGCGTCGCCGAGCTCGTCCGTGCCGCAGGGGGCTCCCCCGCACCGTCCTTCTCGCTGCACCGCGCACCGCCCTGCGTGGGCGATGAAGCTCCAGGGGCGCCTCAGGCGCCTCCCCCTCAAGAAGGCGCCTTGGCCCCAAGGCACGTGGCCCCTGGGCGGAACCCACTCCGTCCGGCGCCAGCGCAGCAAGAGCAGAGCTGTCAAGAGGTCCCTCGCCCCCAAGAAGCTGCCCGAGTGCTCCCTGCACCGGCTCGTCAGGACCACGCTCCTGCTCCGGCACGCCAAGACCCCACGCTTCTCCCAGCTGCAGCGCATGGGGACCCGCAAGACCAGGATCTTCATCACCAAAGGCCTCCCGTGGCCACAGCAGGCTGCCGCGCCTTCACCGCCGAGCTGCGCAGCGTCGCGTGGCCCGGTTGTCGGCGTTCTGGGAACGGGGGTCCCCAGACTTGCCTGCCTGCGGCGTGGCTCAAAGGAGGCCCAGGACAGCCCATCTTCATCAACACAAGCTGAAGACCCTCGCGAGGGGCCAAGCCTCGCGGGGCAGATGACCAGGAGCTTCCTCAGGCACGGCCTTGTCATGCTGGCTCATGAGGAGGCGGAGAGTTCAAGGTAGGGTACCTCGCGAGGTGCCCATGATGCAAGCCATGAAGACCAAGGGCGCCCGATCGGGCGCCCGGCCAGCCGCGGCGATCCTCCTTTCCTCTTTGGTGCAAAGGAGCAAGCGCATGCGAGCATCAAGCAAAGGCATCCGTTTGATTGCAACAAGACCAAGACCAGCCCCAACGGCTGGAAGGAGTCATCGTGGAGCCCAAGCGGGCGTCATCACGAGCCTTTGGCAGGCGAGGACCAACTTTAGTCAGGATAAGTGTACCCGCTGTTCCCCTTTAAAATGGCCAATTGTTGGCGCCCTTCCCGTTCAATATTTGGGAAGAGGCCCAGGGCCTTCGCCTATAAATAGGAGTGGCCACCCACAGGGTAGAAAAATCCGGAATCCAGAGAAAGACAGAGACCCGATCCTCAAGCTAGAGCGACGGGACACCACCTAGTAGTTCATCACACCCACCAAGAACAGACCCTCGCGAGGCTGTTCTTCGCTGTATTGTTCCTCATTAGCCCCAGAGGCAATCCACCACACCACAAACTAGAGTAGGGTATTACACCACAACGGTGGCCCGAACTAGTATAAATCTTGTGTCTCTTGTGCTGTTCTGTTTAGTAGTTTAGGTCCCAGCGATTCGGTGAGGTGCGAGACGGTGGAAGGTTGGATCTCCGCGCACACCCCAGTGTTCGAACGTCAAGGGTCTGCCGGAACCCGAAATCCGACAGCGGCAAGTTCAAGCCAGACCTGCCTCCTCGCTATGACGGCACGGCCGACCCTGCGGAGTTCCTCCAGCTCTATGGGCTGGGCATCGAAGCCACCAACGGGGACGAGAAGGTCATGGCGAACTGGTTTCCCATGGCACTCAAGGGCCAGAGCCACTTTTGGCTCTTGAACACGGCTCTGGCACAATCTCCTCCTGGGACGAGATGCGCACCCGCTTCATCGCCAACTTCCAAGGTACTCGCGACCGGCCTCCTGCCGTGAGCGACATGCGTCGCATCAAGCAGCAACCTGGGGACACCCTGCCGAAGTACATCCAGCGCTTCAACAATGCACGCCTCAAGATTCCCAAGGTGACTGAGGAGGCCATCATCTCTGCCTTCTCCGACGGTGTGCGTGACGTCAAGATGAAGGAGGAGCTGGCGATGCATGAAGATTTGTGCACTTCCTTGGAGCTGTTCAACTTGGCGACCAAGTGCTCCAGGGCTGAGGAAGGGCGCCTTCCCTCCTCGAGCTTCCTGCCGCAGACCCAGAAGAGAAGAAATCCAAGGCCAAGGACGTGAAGCGCAAGGGGGCTGACGTGGTCGCGGCAGAACCTGACACCAAGCGGGGCAGAGATCAGCCCGAGTCTTCCAAGGGCAGCCGGTACTGTGTGTACCACGACCTCTACACCCACAACACCAACAAATGTCAAGAGCTCCGGGCCGTGCGAGAAGGGAGGATCGGCCGGCGCCCCGACCGCAACGATCGAGGCTACGGCCGAGGAGGAGGAAGGAACGCAGGACGCTAGGAAGACCGAGGCCCTCGCCAAGGGTGGCGCGACCGACCTCGCGAGGATCGCTGGCAGGATCAGCCTCACGAGGGAGACTGGAAGGACTAGCCTCGCGAGGATCGCCCGCAAGGAAATGCAGGCCTCCCTCCTCTGCCGCCGCAGCCAAGGAGAAATGAGGACTATCATCAACACAAGGGGGCTGGGGGCTTCCAGGAGCCGTGCGCAATCGCTTGCATCCTGGGCGGAGCTCAAGCCCCAGCCTCCCACCGCATCTTCAAGCAGTTCGCCCGCGAAGTGAATGCAGTCCTCCCCAAGCTAGAAGCCACGCGCCCTCTCAGGTGGTCAGTGTGCGCCATCATGTTCAGCTCAGCGGATCAGCTCAAGTGCGCGGCCACAGCCGGAGTCCTCTCGATGCTTTGTTCCCCAATCATAAGCAACGTGCAAGTCACCAGGACCCTCATCGACGGCGGAGCAGGGCTCAATGTCCTGTTCGTAGAGACATTCAACAACCTCCAAGTGCCTTACAATCAGCTTCAGCCAACCAAACCTTTCTCGGGAGTCACCGATGGCTCCACGGTTCCGATTGGGCAGGTCCGCCTCCCTGTCACCTTGAAGCGCGACAACTACCGCACCGAGCTCATCGACTTCGATGTCGCCCACATTCGCCTGCCATACAATGCCATCCTCGGGTACCCAGCTCTGGCCAAGTTCATGGCCGTGACTCATCACGGCTACAACGTCCTCAAGATGCCAGGAAGCGGCGAAGTCACCACGGTGCCTTGTGAAGAGAGAGACGCAGTGTGCTCCTTGGAGCGGGCCTTTCAAGCCGCATCACTTGAAGACCCAAATCGCAGGAGCGTGAGGCTCCTGGAGACCGCTCCCAAGAAGAAGACATCGCTAGGCCCGACCCCTCGGGAGGCAGGCCCCTCAGGGTCCGCGCCTGCTCAGGGGGCACCTCCTTCTATCGCATAGGAAGGCGCGCCCGACGCCCTCCTCAAGCAAGGCTCGGGGGCTCTCCCTTGGAGGGCCACCGACCTTGCCAAGGTCTTGAGGGAGGCACTTGGGCACCACTTGGAGGCGTGCTTCAAAGCACGTTTCCCTCAGGAAGGAGCAAGGCAAGGAGGGCTAAACCCTCAGGAGTTCGTCAGTCAGATCACGCAGGAGTTGCAATAGTCAAGAGTCATGAGTGGCAGCCACCGCTTACCCGCCGTAGCTCCCCATCCAGGCGAGGATGGTGGGCAGCGCGTCTGCATCGACATCCCAGGGCTCAACCGAGCCGCCTCTCGAGGCGCTTGGCCCCTCACACGTGGGCGCTGAAGGCCCACCCACAGCTACGTTCGCATGCCCTACGGCATGCCGAGCATGACCGCCACGTACCAGCGCCTCATGAGGAGCATCTGGAGGCTCAAGAGGCCGGGCATTCCGCGATCTGGCGGAGATGGAGATGGTCCACGAGGAGCCACCGGCGCCTCGAGCCTCCCGAGGCTCTTGGGCACAGGGCTCGTGAAGATCGGCTTCCGCAGCCCACGACGTCACTACTTCAACATCCTTTCGTCTTCAACGTTATAAGGTGACATCCTTCAAGTTTCATTTCGGTGGGAGGCGCCCCAGGCTGCATTATTCCCGAACGCGTGGGTCCGTCCTGCGGCGTGTATCCCCTTTACTTCATGTTCCTAGCTTACTTTGTTGGGCGCCCTCGGCTGCATCATCCCCAAGTCGCTCGGGCAGACCAGCGGCATGTACCCCTCTTGCGGTTATTTCGGGTCATGCGTTCGACCCATCATGATTGTAATTTGATGCCAGTCTACGACACCTCTTCTTCCTTCATGTCGGCCGCTTGCACGTTAAAGGGGGTACACGAGCATCGCGACTGTGGCTCCCACCGGCTCTCCAGCCCTCACCCTCGGCCTTGTCCACGGCATCACGACACGGCATACCGGCTGACGGTGAGACCAGCTCGAGGGCGGGACCCGAGGGCGTGGGCGTCGGCATCTAACCAAATTTGCAGGAACACATCACAAGTTAAGGCCCAGTGCAGGCGCAACCCGCCTTGAGGTAGGGCCCGTGAGTCCCAGCTGGCTCACGGGTGCCCAGATACACCTCGTCGAGCCCTCTTGTGCCACCCATGTGTCGTGGCGGGGTTGTACACACCCGGGGGCTCCTCCGGGAGGGGGGCCCCTTCCCATGCACCAGTGGAAGCACCATGCTCCGCTGGCTGACGACTCTGCCGAGGAGCGGCTATGCCCGTACACATACGGAAGCGCTATGCTCCGCGCTGGTGATAAACAACTGAGGGTGGCCCCCGGCCGCATCAACCTCAGGGAGCCCAGAGCTCAGTGTATGGCATCATCGCAACGCCTCCCCTTGGGAGTGCCGCGTGAGGGGGCTGGGCACGGGGGCTACGCCTGGGTCACGCCTAGACGCACGCCCCCCAGCCAGGCCTCTCGGGCCTGGTTCATCGCACGTCTCTCCCCGAGCGGAGCCAAGGTACGAAGGCCGTTTGAGCGTCAAGGGGGACTCCTGAGCATCGCGACTCAGGAGCCTAACTGGTCACGTCACCCCTCACTCCTTAGTTCCGAAAGGCTAACGACGGTTGAGTTATGCGCGGGCCGGGCTCTGCAGATGTAGAATGGTAGATTCACCCACACATCTCACCTCCCTACTTCTGTTAAATGCGCCAAGGGGACTCTGAGCATCGTGACTCAGGAGCCTAACTTGTCACGTAGCCCCTCACTCCTTGGTCCCGTCCTGGTTTCGGTCGGGGCTAGCAGGCGGCCGAGGTATCTTGTGAGGGCAGGCTCTGCCGGCGTAGAACATAAGCAAGTAGGAAGGAAAAGCGCAAATCTCAAGGAATTCAAAAGCAAATATTATAGTCTATAACTGTTATCACAACACCAAACACAAGTTTAAATGCCTCCCCGAGGCATGATACATGTTGCAGGAAGCAGAACAGGAGCCACAACAGAGTCACTTGTCGGCAGCCGAGCCACGCCGAGCAGGTTAAGCCTCATGAAACCCATTTGGACCGACAGCGCCTCGCTTCGGCTTGATGTTGAAGGCCCGGAACTTCGACAGCAGATCCTCCGCTCGACCCTTCACGGCCTCAGTAGCGGCAGCGGCAAGCTCGCCACTCGCTGGCTCCAGCAGGCTGTCGAGGTCGACGTCGGGATCGCGAAGGTAGACGTGGGTAAGGACCCGCGTCGGTATCTGCAGAAGACAAGACACGCGCCTCGGCCTCAGCCGTAGGGCCAAGGCCAAGGGTGACATCTTCAAGAGCGCGGATCAGGAAGGGAAGCAGCTTGGCGGGGCCATCCTCGGTGCCGGCCAACGGGCTTTCCAGGCCGCTGTCGTAAAGCCTCCTCAGCAAGGTGCGAGCCTTCACCTCCATCTCCGTGAAGGCCTCGCGGTCCTCGGCAAGAACCCGCGCCTTGCCGTCCATCTCGACCTTCTTCGCCTCCAACTCCTGCTCCAGTGCACCCAAGCGGTCACGACACCTGTTAAGCTTGGCGTCCCGGTCCTTGACGGCCGCCTCGCGAGCCTTCATGTCTTCCTCCTTCTCTTGGCGAATGCGGGCCTCCTTGGCAAGCTGGTCCCGCAGGCCCTGCAGCTCGCTCTCCAGCGCCTTGCAGCGACCTCGGACATCGGCTACCTCCCCCAAGGCGGCGTCGCGAGCAGCCTTCGCCCCAAGGACGGCCTGCTTCTCCTCGTCGCAAGCCGTCGAGGCCTGAACCAGCGCCGCTCGAATCGAAGCATCAGAGCGAATCCAGCCAGAGGCCAGCTCCAAGCGCCCGGCCACCAAACGAGGGTCGGCGCCCAGAAGATCTTGCCGCAGCCGGTCCAATTCAGCAGCAGCCACGATCCGGGGCAGTGGGAGGAGTCGGAGACAGCAGTTGGTGGAGTAGGAGGAGAGGACGGCAGTGTAACCACAGTATCCTGAGGCGGGACCTGCTGCGCCCCGACAGCTGTGGCGGTGGCATCAGGCAAGGACACCTCAGGAGTCGCTTGGGCCATGGGGGCTGAGCTCACCCCAGCCAGCTCCACCAGGCCTCGTGAGGATGACCGGGCAGGAGAGGCCCGTGTCTTGCCGTTGCCTTCCTTCGCGGGCAGAGGCGCTGCCCCAGACGGAGCCTCAGGAGCTCCCTTCAGCTTCTTCGCCGCAGGCACCAGCCTACCCAAGAGATACAGATACCAAGCCTCAGCGACAAAGCAAGGAATAAAACGAGAATCAAGCACTTACTGGTCATCGCTCGCGATCTCGAGCAACCTCCGGCCATACTTGAAGCCCGAAAGCCGGCTGCAGGGATCAGCCTCAAGAGGCCCGGTAGCAGGAGGCACGTCTGCGGATCGCCTCGGAGCCGGGGCAGACCCGCGGAGGACCAGCCCAGTCCTGTCCTTTTTCGGGATCGGGGCAAGCTCGCCCGCCCGCTTGCCGCCATCCTCGTCGTCATCGCTCGGCAAAGAAGGCGGAGGCGGGACCTCTCTTATTTGGGGAGGCGCTCTCGACTCCCCGTCGGTCTCCTCGGAGTCAGGCCCCGCTTCCCGCTCCTATTCTTCCTCCTCTTCGCTGGAGTCGCCGGAGGACACGTTCACCGTCGCCTGGGCCGCCGGGTCCTCGGGAACCTCCGCGGGCACGGCCCGTCCCCATTGAAGACGGCCATGGATTCCACCGCCTGCTCCCAATCATCTCAAAGGAACAGGGGCACATGAGCGCCTTCCAGCCTCACCACGTCTCCCCCGACCAAAGATTTGAGGACCGCGGCCAGATCTTCGTCGGCCAAGACTGCGGGGCTCGGGCGGGGCCTCCACAATGAGCGAAATCTTGGCAAGCGGGGCCACGATGCTCCAGGAACTCCCTCGGGAGGCGACGCTCGATCAGCTTTACGCCGCCATGTTGCTCGGCTGCAGATTCGCGTCCATCTTCTCCAGCATCGGCTTCACGCGGGGATCCACGAGTTCCGCGCGAGACCAAGCGTCGATGGGCGTGGGCTGCTCCGTGGGCAGAATCAGGCGAGGGTGGATGCGCCCAGCATCTACCATGACCCACTTGCTCCTGAAGCCCGCAATCCTCTTCCCGGGCTTCGAGATGGCGTTGGAGTTTCCATACGCAACGAAGCTCGCGCACGCGAAGACGGGACCGCGAGAGGTCCGGAGGGAGAAGTAGTGGCGCAGCAAGGCCACTGAGGGCTGCACCCCGACGTGAGCCTCAAAATAGTAGGCCAAGATCGCCAGAAGAAGAACAGAGTTGGGGTGGAGGTGCAGATCTTGCAGTTTGTAGTGGCGGAGGACAGAGAAGAAGAACTCAGAAAAGGGAGGCACCAGACCGGCAGCAATGGCGCTCACAAAGAGCGGATAGAAGGTGCTTCCTTGGCCCTCGGAAAGGGCGGAGCCAGCCTTGAACACCTCAGCCCCGTCGATGCCTTGCGCTGCCGCCATCCGGCGCACCCGGGCAAGGCCCTCCTCCGACACATTCGGCGAGTGCAAGGTGGCTGGGTACCAAGCTCCGGCCGAGTGCAGCGGCGCCATGACTTGCTAGGGCACGCGGTCGAAGCAGATCTGGAGATTTCAGAGACAGGAAGGAAAGGCGCAAGAAAGGGAATCTGAGCAATGACCGGAGGAAGCAAAGCCTAGACAGACGCCGCTCTTTTGTCGATTCGTGCAGTTGCTAAGGCGCCCACGTCCAACCAACCGCCACGCGGCGCCCAAGGCCGCAGGCTGTTAGGGCCCGTGGCGCTTTGCACTTGCCCTTCGCTTCTCTGCTCAGCCAAGTCCGGGCGCGCCTTGGGCCCGAGGGCTACTGTCGGCGTTCTGGGAACGGGGGTACCCAGACTTGCCTGCCTGCGGCCTGCGGCGTGGCTCAAGGGGTGGCCCAGCACGGCCCATCTTCATCAACTCAAGCTCAAGACCCTCGAAAGGGGCCAAGCCTCGCAGGGTGGACGACAGGGAGCTTCCTCAGGCACGGCCTCATCAGGAGGGGTACCTCACGAGGTGCCCATGACGCAAGCCATGACGACCAAGAGGCGCCCGGTGGGCGCCCGGCCAGTGATGTCCTCCTTTCCTCTTTGGTGCAAAGGAGCAAGCGTAGGCAAGAGTATCAAGCAAAGGCATCCGTTTGATTGCAAAAGACCAAGACCGCCACAACGGCAGGAAGGAAGTCATTGTGGAGCCCAAGCGGCATCACCACTGAGCCTTTGACGAGCGAGGACCAACTTTACTCAGGATAAGTGTACTAGATGTTCCCCTTCAAAATGGCCAATTGTTGGCGCCCTTCCCGCTCGATATTTGGGAAGAGGCCCAGGGCCTTTGCCTATAAATAGGACTAGCCACCCACAGGTAGAGGCATCTAGAGAGAGAGAGGATCCAACATCTGGGATCAGCAGAGAGAGAGCGACTGAACTCCCCCTAGCAGTTCATCGCACTACCAAACAGAGACCCTCATGAGGCTGTTCTTCCTTGTATTGTTCATCATCATCAGCCCAAGAGGCAATCCAGCACACCACAACTAGAGTAGGGTATTACACCACAATGGTGGCCAAAACTAGTATAAACCCTGTGTCTCTTGTGTTGTTCCTTTCATAGCTTAGATCTTAGCAAGGCAGCGAGGTGCAGGTAGGTAGGGGGTGAAATCTCCACGCGCACCCCAGTGTTCGAACCTAGAGGGTCTGCCGGAACCCGAAATCCGACAGGTTTCTAGAAATTTGGTTCCCGCCTTCACTCAGAGTTCGCGCCTGCTGCCTCCTCCTCGCGAGCCCCTCGCGAGTGGGGGCTGGGCATAGCACGCAAGCATTGCACGCATGCCCTGCCATGACTGGTGCTTGCTTCTGGCGAGGCTCCCTCGGACAGATCGACAGGCTCCTCACAGGCTCCTTAGAAACTCGCAACCTCACGGGCCAGTTCGGGGCCTGTTCCGGCTAAGGTAAACTACAATGGCAAACTCGCCGCAGGGTTCACGGGTGCATGAAGACATATATTCAGCTTGGCCTAAGAAATAGAGATAGCAACCTGTTTACATGAGGGGCTTCCCCTCCCAAAACGCTCTTGCAAGCTCCCGGGCCGTGCCCGAGTTTTAGCATGCAGGGTAAACGACAGAGAAGCACGGGTTCAATTGGACATATCGCTCACGGCGTCCCCTCGAGTCGCCTTCAGATGCGTCACTGGCGTCGCTGTCGCCGTCGCTAGCGTCCCCATCACCGTCACCGGCGCCGCCCTCACCATCATCAACCACATCGCCTTCGTCCGCCGCGACCACCACTGCATCGTCATCAGAAGTGAAGGCCCTGACCAGCGCATCCACATTGTCTTCCACCCATCGCGCCAGGTCAACTCGGATGGCCTCGGGTACGGGAGCAATGGTGGCTTCAAAATCAAAGTTGGGGTAGGTGTTTCGGAGATGGCTGAAGACGCAGGAGAACGCGCGCTCGAGCAGGCCGGGGCTCCTCTCTTCAACAAGCTGGCGTGCTCTCTCGGAACAATTCTCCAGGCGCGTCACCACGACGGTGAAGAAGCAGAGGTGGATGGCGTAGTTGTTCGCGTGGGGATGAGGGGCATTTTCATCGCAGATGTAGCCCAGCATTGCGTTGGCCCTGTTCTTAAGGCCCTCGAGCATGGGGGCACGCACGCGCTCCAGCGTCCACCGTTGAAGTACTTCCTCCCTGCTCTGCTGCGTGATGGACTCGGCGTTGGTGACTCGCTGCTGAAGAGGAAGCAGCTCGGTGCCTCAGAGGCCAGGTCATCCTACATAGAGACCAGGGTGGCTGCGGTGGCCTCCTCGCGCTGTTCCGCCTCAGTTAGCCTAGATTTGAGGGCAGCGGTCCTGCCCGCAGCTTCGGCCTCTACGAGCTTCAGCTTCAGGTCATACCGGCTCACAAGATCCGCGCGAGCCTCGGCCACATGGCGGTAGATATCCTCCTAGGCCGGGGCCTCTCCCGCACCAACGACATCCTTCGCCAGAGCAACTTGGCGCTCCCTCGTCTCCAACCGCTCAAGCTCAAGGCTGCGCTCCATGGCTTCCAGCGCTAGCGCTTCTTCGCACTTCAGGATCTCTTCCTCCTCGGCAGGCGTCCCCCTCATTGACGCAAGGGCGGGTTGGCGCGCCTCCACCTGCTGCTCCAAGGAGGCGCTCTAGGCCTGGAGCTCCCACGCACGTTTCTCTGCGATCTCGTGGCGGTGGTCGGCTTCCCGGGATTCTTCCAAGGCTCGGGAGCAGGCCTCGCGTGAGGTCGCGAGAGACGCCTCGGCCTTCGCATTGTCAAGCTCGCGCTGGTGGCGCCCGAGGTTAATGGCCACCTTCAGCTTATGCCGCTCCTCCATCAGCCAAAGACCCTCGGCCTCGAGGCGCGCGTCTACGTCCGCAAGTTCCCCGCCGAGCCGGTTCATCGCGCCCATCGCCTCCTGGAAAAGCTTGTGGCGGACGACGCTTGGTTCGTATGCAACCTTAAGCGTGTGGATGATTCCGTCCTCCGCCACGGGCATTGCCGATGGGGTCCGGAGCGGCTTCGTCCCCTCTCAGCAGGGGGCTGGGGGCTGGCGCCCCCTCGGTCGCTAGCCAAGCCCCGTGAGGGGCCCGGGTAGGTGCAGACCCGCCGCTTGAAGAGGAGCCAAAGATCGAAGCCATCCAGCCGCCGTCCATGACCAGAGGAGGAGCCCTTGGCACGTCGGCCGCACCACAAGCAAGGCCGCGGAGGAGAGATGGCAAGGGCATGGGCTCGAGGCGCGTTGCAGGCAGGCTTGCTTCTCCAGCCGACCCCGCGCCGGAGGCGGCGCATTGGCTTGGGGCGCTCAAGGCTAGTGAGGGAGGTGAGTCAAGAGGAGGTTGATCCTCAGGAGGCGCCACGGCCTTGGTGGAAGGGATCCTGAAGAGCCACTGTCAGGAAGGGAAGCAGCACTCGAGGAATTACAAAGATAAGGTACTTACCTGTCTATGGCGATGTACTTCCTATGTTTCAGCGGCCGGACAGTGCCACTGCTGCAGCTTGGAGACCCTTTCCTCTTACGGAGCGCCTCGAAGTCCACACGGAACCGGCCCAAGCGTTGTACGTGGCGACCAGCGCGGTGCGCGACTGGTGAAGCACCCGAGGAGACGACCTCAGGAGCGCCAGGCTGGGGAGAGCTATCGGGCTCCGCCTCACGATGACCCGCCAAGACCTCAGGAGCGACGGCCTCAGGAGCAGGGGACTGCGTCACCCCCTCAGCTGCCGCCCCAGGGCGAGAATTACGGGTTCCTGAGGATGACGCCTCGGGAGCCTCAGGTAGCATCGACACCTCGGCACCCGCACCTCCGGTCTCCAATGATGCTTGCCCCCCTTCGTCCACTCTTGGGGCAAGCTCGGCGCCGGTGACAAGGAGAGGAACCACGATGACGGGATTCTCATGAGGCCCCACAAGGCCGATTGGGCGCATCCCCCATTCATCGAAGGAAGGCATCTGCCCTGCGAACTCCACCCTGTTTGAGCAGTTGTACAAGCAACAACCCCCCTGCGACAAATCACCCAGCGAGGGGTCACCGGCCAAGAATTTGAGCACCGTTCTTTGTGCCTCGGCTGGAAGCCCCAGCTCCTGAAGCCTTATGCGGTCCCAATCACCGGTCAGAGCCCACATCGGCTGGGAGTGGTGCTGGAGTGGGGCGATACGGCGTCGGAGGAACTCCTCCGTCACCTTGGGCGCGGTCACACCAAGATCCTTCAGCCTCCTCAGCCGGAGCCAGACGAAAGCGAGACGGGAGCTCACGAGCTCCTCGTGACCCCAGCTGGAGCTGGGACGGCGAGGTGACGACGGAGGCGAGCAGGGGCTGAGTACTCCGACATCAACATACACCCACCGCATCCGAAACTTCGCCTGTAGGCGGCGGAGATCAAAGTCAATCCTCGAGCCGTGCAGCCGCCACGGCACAGAGCTCGAGGCACCCCAAGCGATCTTGGGGGTTGGTCAGGTGCAGCAAGAAGAAGTGGCGCAAAAGGGCCACAGAAGGAGCAATGCCCACCATGGCCTCGCAGACAAAGGCGAAGACGGCGAGAAGGGTGACAGATTGCGGATCAAGGTGCAGCATATGGATCTGGTAATGGGAAAGCACGACACCGAAGAAGGCAGAGAAGGGGGGAACTAGGCCAACCCACAGGGCATCGATGAAGAAGTGGACCTCGGTGGCCGTCCTGTTAATGGAAGCTCGGGATGCAGGCCAGGCCACTGTCCCTCCCCATTCGTTGAAGCTGGTAGCGAGCGAAGGGCGGACCTTATCCATGGCCTCATGGTTGACCACCCGCGATCGGCCGACGGCGGGCTCGACGGCCGGAGGCGGGCTGGCTGAGGACATGGGCTTCTTCCCTTTCTCCGTTTGATTTGGCGCCATGGCGGTAGAGAGGGCTGAACTCGAGTCAGATTGGAAGAGGAAGTAGAGGTACGAGGAAGCGAAGAAGTTGGGGAGAGCGTTGCTAGCAATGGGGAAATAACTGTGTAGGATGTCGTGGCCGCCTAGCCAGGAGAATTTCAAGGCTGTGTGGGGAAGCGGGGCCGCCCACATCCAATCAATCGCCACACGTCGACCAAGGCCGCAGGCTGTTGGGGCCCGCAGTGCTCCACAATTGCCCTTTGGCTTCGCCTCGAAGCCAAGTCCAAGCGCGCCGCCCGGGGGCTACTGCCGGCGTTCTGGGCACGAGGGTCCCCAGACTTGCCTGCATGCGGCCCACGGCGTGGCTCCACTCGCGGCCCAGTAAGGCCCGTCTTCACCAGCAAATGCCCAAGACCCTCGCGAGGGGCCAAGCCTCGCGAGGTGGACGACAGAAGACCTCCTAGGGAGTGGCCTCACCAGGCTGGCTCGCAAGGGGCGAAGAGATCAAGGCAAGGCGAACCTCGCGAGGTTCCAATGACGTAAGCCATGACGATCAAGGCCAGGCGGGCGCTGGGCAGGCGCCAGCACGCACAGTGTCTGTCGTGGTTTTGTCATGGCAGATGTCCTCGTGAAAGGACTTAGTCGTGGAGCCATCGCTACGGGTTAACTTGAAGGGGTTAAAGCAGATGCAAAGACACAAGAGTTTATACTAGTTCGGCCCCTTCGATGAAGGTAAAAGCCTACGTCTAGTTGTGATGGGATTGATGTGGTTTCGATGACTAGGGAGCAAATAAGCCGCCTAGGCCTTGAGTTGTTGTTGTTCTGTCTTGAGCCGCCACGGGTCGTCCCTTTATATACACAGGTTGATGCCGGCCGGTCTCTGAGTCGAGCCGACCTATACAAAGTGTCCGCTCGGTTTCTCTCCTTTCTAACTTATATTACAAGTTTACATAATCATGGCGGTTTACCACTACGGGCCCTAATCCGCCTTTGGGCCGTGGGCTTCAAGCTTTACTAGTTGAACGCCATATTCAAGACCTTCATGGGCTTCAGCACAGTCTAAGGTGAACCGGGCCCTCTGCCGGTTTATACTTAGTAGCTATATCCTCAACATTAGGCCCCGGATTGATTTGAATTTATTCATGTCAATCTTCAACACTAAAAATATCTTGTAAACATCCTCTTGTATTTTCGTAAACCGCCATATTGACTTCTCCTGTGAATTTTTGTAAACCGCCGTATTGACTTCTCCTGTGAATTTTTGTAAACCGCCGTGACGTCATCTTCAGAGCACCGCAACAGTCCGTCATGACATCATCTCTGCATAAAAGGATTAAAAAGATTCCCTTCTCATTAATGATTATCTCGAAAATCGAGGCGACAGTAGCGCCCACTTTCGGCGCTTGGACGACTTGATTCTCGCTACCGCCATGTACTCTTTCCCTTATAAATAAAGCCCGAGGCTCCTTTTCTCTCTCTTACGCATCTTCTTCTTCCTCGCGACGCCCTCATCTCTGAAGCTCCGCCGCCCGCGACCTTCGAGAACTGCACCAACCAAGGCTCTTGCATCAACCTGAATTAGATCGAGGCTCATCGCCCCTCTCCGCCGTGTCTGCGGTGGTAAGCTTCTTACATTCCTCGTCCTTAGATCTGCATTAGGTTTTACAAGCTCATCCGCATAGCTCTCCATTTTCCTCTTCATCCTACCTTACGCATGGTAGTTTTGATCCAAAAACGATATAGATCTCCTGCGGAAGTCTTTCCGCATCTGTTTTTAATACTAGCAGCCCTTCCTTTTCTTCTGGTAGAGTATGCATCCTTCTCTGTTTTACTTGAACACCTTTTAAAGAACGCAGTAAAAACTTCTTTATAGATGTGCGGTAGATCCAAATAGATTTGAATATTGTGCAAAACCTGTTTCTGTCAACACTTAGCAGAAATCTTGAATCTTGGCCTTTCTGCCTATGGGCGGTTTAATCCTTGATAGCCAATCCGCCATATGTCATTAGCCCTCTCTTAAACCGCCAACTGTATCTTGCATTGTAGTTTCATCGGTTTAACACTGAATTTTTCACTTACAAACCGTAGACAGCAAACCGGCACCTGTTTAATTTTCTTTCAGCTCCCCCTTCCGGAATGGCGAAACAATTTACTGCTTGCAATTGGGTTCCGTCCCGGATCACGGAAACACAACTCAACGGCTACGTCACCACTGGCGTTTTAGCCCCAAAAAATGTTCTCCACTGGCGAGTTCCGGAATCGGAATGTCCAACTGAACCTCAAGAAGGAGAGGTGATTGTTTTTATGCAACACCTAGACCGGGGATTCAGCCCGCCCGGATCAAAAAATTTCCGGGATGTCCTCGCAAGCTTCCAACTCCATCCACAAGATATTGGTCCGAACTCTGTGTCCAATATATGCAACTTTCAAGTATTCTGCGAAGTCTATCTTCAAGAAGAACCAACCGTGGAGTTATTTCGAGATTTCTTTCATTTGAACTGCCGTCTGAATTCTCGGACAGTCCTAACACGAGAACTTGGTGGCGTTTCAATCCGAGAAAAGGAAGGAAGTGGACTTCCCTCATGCCAAACATCATAGCCATCCTAAAGATTGGAATCAAACCTGGTTCTATTGCGGAACACTGCTCCCTAACAGAGAAAATCCCTTGCCGGGTTATCGCCCTCAACGGCTTAGCAACAGCCACCCATTGCCTTGAGCTTGACCGCCGCGAGGACGGAAGAATTTTGCACCTCAAATTACCAAGCTCCGGGCTCGATGGCCATGGTTTAACTGGTATTGACCTTGTCCGCTGCTTTCGGTTTCTTGGGGCATCTTGCCATTAAGCCGCCGCCGGATTGATGCACGAATATCTTGGTGACGTCAAAGATCCTCAACGACATCATGAATTATCAATAACTGAGCTTGAAGTTACCGAAGCAAAGGAAGAAAATGCTCGATGAACCGATCTCCGCATGCAGCCAAACCGGGTTGGCTCCGTTCGCATCTCCAACAAACCGCCGCCCGGTAAGGTTCCTCTCATTACTCTACTTTGATTCCATATTGATTGTATTAATCCCTCTATATTAATTTTCAGGCTAACAACTCCTTTTGAAAGCGAACTAAACCGGCCCGGGTTCCTCGTGCAAAGACCAAGACCACCAAGAAAACTGGCAAGAGGAAAACCGCCGAGTCTTCTGAACCGCCAGAAGATGAAGAATCAGATGCTGAGGTAGAGCTTGACTCACTTGGTTCTTTTTTTCATTCATTTTATTAATAGTTACAATTCCCAGGATGACGCTGAGTCCAGCCATGCAGAACCTGTTTAGATAATCCTTCTTTCTTCTGATTACGATCTTGTACGGTTAAAAAGAATTCGGCGCATGATCCGGAAAGTGAAACAATCTCACTCGTATGCTCATTTGGATCCAAATTTTTCTTTGAAGACATAGCAAACTGAAGAACACCCTACGACCCGGCATAGCGGTCAACAAATTACGTCGTCCGGTTTAGCTGACACACCAACCTGGAAACGTCGTCCAGAGGTGACTTGTTCTCCTGAAAAGCGCTATCCTTTGAAAGGTTTCTTCCGATGCCCTCTCAATCCGTCTGACCCGAATTACCAGGCTTCTTCCAACCCGTCTGGCGGTTCATCAACCACTCAGCTGCCTCCTCTCAAAGTTGCTGCCGGGTAAGCATATTACTCCTTAATTTGTTCCTTGTATTTTTCGGTTTACCATATTCTAACCCTTGATGTTACAGCACCAAGGCTCGACTTAGTAAAAAGGCCAAGACCCTCGACCCTCATGGATGTTGATCCGGAGAAGACTCGAGCATCATGGTGAAAATCCGAAGTTACTAAAGACAACTCTGCTGAGAATAATCAAGATGCCAATGCTAATCTGCGGAGGTTGAATCGGATGTCAAGTTGAAACTTCACATCCTCCTGCTCCTCCGAGTCTGAAGCGAGAACAACGGGACTCAAGCTGGCTGATCCGCCAAGCCGGGTAGGAAAGCGCCAAACCTGTTGAAAATGCTAATCCAGCCAGTCCGACCAAAGATGATGATGTCGTGAATTACGGCACGCATATATACCGCAGCAATCCGGTTGCTCTATCAAAGCACAGTGCCAAGGAAGAATTTACTGCCATGAGCAAAGGGAAGGAGAAAACTGATTTGTCGACTTATAACAATTTCTGCCCAAGACCTTCACTCACGGCTTCCTGAACCGGCTCTACACAAGCTGTGATTATGAAGCCGATTTAGTAAATCTTATGAAGGAGGCGCTATGAGGTAAGCAGTTGTGTCTTTCTCTTGTACCTTCATTGCATAGTAGCCCCCAAGGGCGGTTTGTCCCTAGAAAGTCAAACCGGGACTTTGCATATTCCATAGTACTTTGTCTTATATATTTACGATCAAACACGCATTAGCCCCCAAGTGCCATGATTAACACTTGTATTAATCCATGGGACTTCAATAATCGATATAAAAATGATCCACATTAGCCCCAAGTGCCAAGTGTATGACTGGTTATGCGCTTGGGACTTCTTATGAAGATATTAACATGCTCCCTTTTTGTTGCAGAGTGAGATACGCCAACAAGTCTCACAAATCAATGATCTTCAAGAAAATCTGAAATCTCAACAAGCAGAAACTTCCAAGGCCAAGGATGAGCTGAAAACCGCTTTGACTACGATGGAGCAGCTCAAGGAGTGGTTCAAGTCTGAGCAGGCCAGCTGGGATACTGAAAAGGCGGGCTTGCTAAAACGGGCGGAAGATGCTTAAGCAGCTCTTAAACCGGCGACAGAAGAGCTCACCGGATTAAAGCGCCAAATCAATGCCATGACCTACGCAATATTTGGTAAGCAACGTTTCACCAAGGTTGTGATGAATATTCCGTTTGAAATTTCCTCGGTTTAACCTAAACTTTCTTAAACCGGTATAGGTAGGCATTGCTCATCCGGGCTCGACATGCGGAAGAAACTCAAGGCAGCGTATCGCTAATTGAACAGCTATATACGGCACCCAAATGAGTTATTTGCGCCACTTCTTATGATAATGCAGCTCCGACAGCGATCAAGGACACCTTTGGACCGGCTATCTATGATACCGGCCTGAGATAGAAGAATTGAAATGATCCGCTGCCCGTGCTGGCACCTTATTGGCACTAACTTGCGCCAAAGCATGGATAGCTGACCTTGATCCGGCTGACATAGCCAAGGGCTTCCCCAGTGCTCAAGAAAACAGCGAAGTATTTGATAATGATGCTCTCAAACGGGTAACAAAGGGAGATCGTCCTCTGGCGAGTCAAGCTGGCGAAGAGGCCAACTGACGGTTCACCGCTCCTTCTCACACGCGAACAACGACGGGTTGAAGCTGTTATTCGGAAGTCGCGAACCTTGTTCCACCAACCCGTAAGCACACTTACGCCCCGACGTTGATCCGGCTGAACTTATAAGTGAAGAGGCTGTCTTCGAGCTTTAACCCAGATTGATTTGGACCACCAATGACTTCCGGCCATTGGATGGTGAGGAGGAAGAAGTTGAACCGGCGCGAGACGACCCATCTACTTCACGTCAACCCGGAAATGAAGCTTAATCCGTCAAGTCGGTTGATCGTCGAAACTCCCGTTATGAAGCAATTCCCAATTTTGGGCCTCTGAATGCCTTGTAATAGGATAGCCAACACTTTTGCTTTTAATATGCCTTCGTGCATGGGTGCTGATACTTTTGATTGAATGATCGAAACCTTCAATCTATATTGCATGCAGTCACAAAATCTTAAACTGCCACGGCGGTTTGTGCCGCCAGCCGGCTTGTGACGTTCATATATATATGAAATGAAATATTGAGGTATATAATCAAAATTTGTGATACAAAATACCTGCCATCGCTGGGCATGAAGTTGGCTTAGCCAATCTTGAAGCGGAGGTTGTATAAACCGTTACTGTCAAAGGAGAACCGCTCCTGGGTTTTTAATGCCGGTTTACCATGTAAACCGTGCCGGGTCATGACAAGCCCCCTATTACTCTATAATGGGATGTTAACAGAAAAAGTCAAACCGGAAAAATTATCTCCGGATTAAAAATGGACCGAATTCCGTCAATTAACAGTTTGAACCGGTTTAAAAATGTTATCGGTTTAAAAACGCAACAAGAATCAAATAACAGTTATGAAAAAAATATGGAAACAAAGGCAATGATAAAACCGTTTGCAAAAAGAGGCTTTAATGGGCCGATCATATGGTGTTACCATGGTCGGACACGACCAAGCTCCCAATAAGGTGTAGCCATGGTTCAATTCAGCCAGGTCCCCAACTGAAACCGTGGCATTATGCCGATCAAGTGGCGTGGCAATGGTTACGGTTCGACCAAGCCCCCAAGTGACTCTATGGCCTTAGGCCGATCAAGAGGCGTGGTGGTTCAGGCTTGACCATGTCCCCAAGTGATCTGGTGGCTTTCGCCTATCAAAAGGTGTTGCATTGGTTCGGACACGACCAAGCCCCCAAGTGATATCATAAAGCTTTTGAAAAGCAAACTCAGGGGGTAAACCGTAGGCTGCTTTAAGACAGAACAACTCCATGTAACCACGCATGATGTAATGAGCAGATACCCCGCTTTAGCTGAGGCTCCGGTTTATTACTTTATTCATAATATATACACTGTCATAATATGTACATGAGTAGAGCCGATGGTTCAAGTATAATAAGGCCGAAGATGAGCTATGTTCCAAGGCATGTTTGTCTCCTCCTCTGACGTGCGTGAGTCTTTATGCTCTCGAATATCGATCAGATAGTACGACCCGTTGTGCAGATTCTTGCTGACCACAAAAGGCCCTTCCCAAGGTGGGGATAACTTGTGCATATCGATGCGGTCTTGGATGAGCGAAGCACGGATCTCCTTCTTGAAAAGTTACGGTTACGACCGGCGACTATGGTAGCAGCGAAGATTACATTAGTAAATCGCCCGGCGGGCAGCTGCTATGTCACGCTCCTCATCCAACGGTCCAAAGCGTCTTGCCGTGCCATCTCGTTGTCCTCTTCAACATAAGCTGCCACCACGAGGTGAGTCATGAGCCGGATGTCCTTTGGGGAGAAGCGCCTCCGCTCCATAGACCATAAAAACGGTGTGTATCCTGTGGATCTGTTGGGCGTAGTGTTGATGCTCCATAGCACAGATGGTAGCTCTTCTACCCAACAACCCGGTGTCCTCTGCAAAGGGACCATAAGCCGGGGCTTGATGCCTCTCAAGATCTCTTGATTAGCCCTTTCCGCTTGACCATTGGACTGTGGGTGGGCTCTTTGAAGAAAGCGATCAAGCCGGATGTGTTCACGTTCGCATAACTCTTTCATGCCACCTTTGGACAAATTGGTACCATTATCTGTGATGATACTGTGTGGAAAGCCAACCCGAAAAATCACCTTTTTTGATGAACTGAACCGTCGTGGCCGCGTCACACTTGCTAACAGGTTCTGCCTCTACCCACTTTGTAAACTTGTCAACCGCCACCAGGAGGTGGGACTTCTTAATCATGGACCTTTTGAAAGGTCCAACCATATCAACCCAGGTTGCAAGCGACCAAGTAATTGGAATCATCCTCAATTCTTGGGCGGTACATGAAACGCGTCTGGAGAACTTTTGGCAACCATCACATCGTCGACCAGATCTTCCGCATCGGCATGAGCGGTCAACCAATAGAAATCGTGGCGGGAACGCTTTAGCCACCAAGGATTTTGAACCGGCGTGGTGACCACAATCTCGCCGTGGATCTCACGCAATATTTCACAGCCTTCCTCGGGGACACCACGGTGTTGAAACGCATACGACACGCTGCAATGATGCAATTCGCCATTAACAATGGTCATAGACTTGGATCGCGGATTATTTGCCGCCAGCGTCTCATCTTACAGTAACTTCGCCCTGGTTCATGTACGCATAAGATAAGGAAGGCGTCCAATCCGGGAGTGGCGTGAAGAGCTGCCACCAATTGAGCCTCCGGATCAGGAATAGCCAAATCCGCTTCACCGGGGAGCTTGACCCGGCCGGGTTGTGCGTACGCGTCGGAAAAACATTGGGCGAGGACCTGTTTACGTTGAGAGCCCAACCGGCTTAAAGCGTCCGCCGCTTCATTCTTCCGACGGTCCACGTGGTCCACGATAGCCCTTGAAATGACTGCGACAATATCCACCTCACGACGATATGCAGCCATGGCGGGTCCTTTGAATCCCAAGTGCGGACACTGTTGAGCCACTAGGTCCGAGTCACCGAAGCACTTAACCCGGCTTAGATTCATCTCCTTAGCCATCCGGAGACCATGGAGCAAGGCTTCATACTCAGCTGCATTGTTAGTACAAAGGGAACATTAAGCGGAGAAGCGTGAGAACTTGTCACCTCGTGGGGAAGTTAATCTGACTCCAACCCCGAGCCCTCCAATTGCTGGATCCGTCAAAATGGATGGTCCAATATGTATGATCCGACTTTTCTTGGTGCTTGCAACTCTGTCCAATCATTAATAGAAATCCACAAGTGCTTGAGACTTCACCGCCGTCCGAGGCACGTACTTGAACCGTCTGGCCCAAGCTCTATAGCCCACTTAGCAATCCGCCGATCGCTTCCGGTTACGTATGATATCGCCTAAGTGAGCGAATCGACCACCGTGATGGGGTGCCCTTGGAAATCTTGCTTGACCGGCTTGCCATGAAAACTCCATATACCGGCTTACCAATGCGGATACCTTTGCTTAGATTCAATAAGTACCTCGCTGATATAGTAAACGGACGTTGAACCGGATGCTCCTTCCCTGCCTCCTTCCGCTCCACCACAATGGCCACGCTGACCGCTTCGGCGTTAGCGACAACATATAGTAGAAGCGGCTCCTTGTCAATGGGAGCGGCGAGCACAGGCAGGTTGGCCAATTGCCGCTTTAAGTCCTCAAATGCCTTATCAGCCGCGGGACTCCAGACGAACTGATCCGTCTTCTTCAACATCTGATCTAAAGGAATCGCCTTCTCACCAAGGCGGCTGATAAACTGGCTCAGCGCAGGAGGTAATACACTTCGGTTTAGCCAGGGAGGTAATAGCCGTAATCTTCTCCGGATTAGCTTCAATTCCCCTGTTGGACACGAGAAAACCCAATAACTTGCCTGTCGGAACACCAAAGACACACTTGGACGGGTTGAGCATCATCTTGTAAACCCGCAGGTTGTCAAAGGTTTCCTTCAAATCGTCAATCAGTGTCTCCTTTTCCCTTGACTTGACCACAATATCATCAACATAGGCGTGCACAGTACGGCCGATCTGTTTATCACCAGACAATTACGTACAGCGTTGATAAGTTGCTTGGGCGCTCTTGAGCCCAAAAGGCATAGATACATAGCGAAGGCTCCAAAGGGAGTGATAAGCGTTGTTTTCTCCTGGTCCTTAACTGCCATCTTGATCCGATGATACCGAATCGCATCCAAAAAGCTCAAGCGCTCACAACCCACGGTGGCATCAATAATCTGGTCAATGCGGGGGAGGGCAAAAGGATCTGCCGGACAAACCTTGTTAAGATCTGTGTAATCCACACACATGCGCCAAGGGCTATTTTTCTTAAGAACCAGCACCAGATTAGCAAGCCACTCTGGATGGAAGACTTCAACGATAAAACCAGCTGCTAGGAGCCTGGCCACCTCCTCTCCAATGGCCTTGCGCCTTTCTTCGTTAAACCGGCGGAGCCGCTTCACCGGTTTGTACTTGGGATCAACATTAAGAGTGTGCTCGGCGAGTTGCCTCGGTACACGGCATGTCGAAGGCTTCCATGCAAAAATGTCGATTCTCACGGATGAACTCGATGGCGCGCTTTCCTATTTCGGATCAAGTTGGCGCGATCTTGAAGCTGCTTGGAGCGAATCGCCGAGCACGAAGTCAACAAGCTTAGTCTCGGCTGCCGATTTGAATTTCAGGTCCGGATCATGTTACGTAGTCGGCTTCTTCAAAGGGGTCATGTCCATGGGATCAACGTTGTCCTTGTAATATTTCAACTCCTCCGTAGCACAAACCGACTCTGCATAGGCCGCATCACCTTCCTCACATTCCAAAGCGATCTTGCGGCTCGCATGAACCGTTATTGTCCCCTTGTGACCCGGCATCTTGAGCTGCAAATAGATATAACAAGGCCGTGCCATGAACTTGGCATAAGCGGTCGCCCGAGCAGGGCATGATATGGACTTTGGATTTTTTACCACTTCAAGCGTCAATGTTTCGATCTGAGTCATATTCATCACCAAAGGCCACTTCGAGCTATTTTACCAATAGGATATGCTGACTTGCCGGGTACCACACCATGGAACCTTTGTATTGGGCGGTTTGAGATGTTTATCCGTTAGCCCCATACGACAAAAGGTCTCATAGTACAGGATGTTAATGCTGCTCCCTCCATCCATGAGTACCTTGGTGAACTTATAACCTCCCACCTGAGATGCCACCACCACGGGGCTTCTTGGCCGGATTGTCGACCGGGGAGGATGATCCTCTCTACTCCATATAATGGGCTGCTCCGACCAGCGTAGGTAATAGAATGCGGCCGGCTCAACAGCGTTGATTGCCCGCTTCGAACCTTCGGTCTCGCTTGTCTAAGCTGGTTGTGAAGACATGGTACTTCCCACTATTCAAGCTGCTTTGGGTTGCTCACGATAACCCGACTGCTGCTATTCTTTGGTTGTAACCACCTTGGCTATTACGATTGTTCTGGTTGTTATGTCCGCCCGGATTACCATTAAATCCTGAACCGAATTTCCTCCACCGTAACCGGACGGATCCTGAACCGCCGCGAGAACCGTGATCATACCGGAAAGCATTAGAACTCTTGAAGTCACGCATAATGTAGCAGTCCTTCCAAAGGTGGTTGGCGGCATCTCCTTAAATCCCGTGCTTTGGACAGGGCTGATTCAATAAATAATTTAAGCGACCAGGGTTAGGATTCGGAGCCCCACCACGATTCGCCGCCTTACCTCTGCGTCGCTGACCCTTGTCCTGCGCGTTGGTATTAGCTACAAAGTCCAGGTTGCCATCCGCTTTACGCTTACCATTACCTGGTGAGTGATGTTGCTGGCCCTTGGAGTTGTTGTTCTTCCTTCCCTTCCCTGTCTTGTCATCGTCAGACTCGGGATCCTTGGTAATATCAGAATCAGCATACTTCACTAAAGCGCCCATGAGAGTTCCCATGTCATTACGAAATCGCTTCATGCGCCCCAACTTTAACTTCAGAGGCTGAAACCGGCAGTTGCCCTCCAGGGTTAAGATCGCAGAGTCAGCGTTGATCCGGTCTGATGAGTGCAAGATTTCCGAAACGCGGCGTACCCAATGGGTTGTTGACTGCCCTTCCCCTTGAACACAAGCCGCCAAGTCCACTACGGACATGGGCTGCTTACATGTATCTTTGAAATTCTGGATAAACCGGGTCCGCAACTGGGCCCATGAATTAATAGAATTGGGCGGCAAGCTCTTCAACGAAGTACGGGCTGTGCCCTCAAGCATCATGGTGAAGTACTTTGCACATGCGGACTCATCCACATCCAGCATCTCCATGGCCATCTCATAGCTTTCTATCCATGCTTCTGGAGATAAATCGGCAGTGTAATTTGGCACCTTGCACGGACCCTTGAAATCTTTGGGCAAGCGCACATTGCGTAAAGCGGGGACGAGGCAAGGCACCCCCAAAGAGCTAGAGGTAACCCCAGGCTCGACCGAGATGGTCGGACGAATTGGCGTAAGCTGATGAGCCTGATGTCGTGCTGCTAATTCGGCCTCCCTGCGCGCTCGGGCCCGGTCCACAACCTCCTGGGCATTATCGACACCACCTGCCGGGTTGTTGCCACGGGGCGCACCACGCTGTGCATTACTTGATACGGCCGGTTCATCCGCGTGCCTGCTATAGCTCCGGCTTGGGCGGGGAGTAGAGTGGATCGATTCTTGGTATGCGAATCGCTTCTGTTGGACCAAAGCTGTCCTAAGGAGCTCCTTGACCCGGCGGCGTCTCTACCGCTGTGGTGAATCACCTTCAATTGGAATAGCCTCGGCCGTGCTGCAGCTGCAACAAGGTTATCCATCGGGTTGGAGTAGTGACCGGAGGTGTTTGCACTGACTGAGGCACACCTGGCGTTATGGCGAGGTAGATCTATTAGCGAGGCTGGACGGCGCGCCCGTGCAGTGCTTCCGCCGGTTTACCACCGGCGGATTCTTGGTTCCTACTCCGGGGGTGTTGAAGAGGTCTACGGCTTGGCGAAGGCAAACGGGATCTGTATTTCCTCTTCATGACTTCATGTGGCGTTACGATCCAACATGAGCCTATAAGCTGCGCATCTAAAGCGGCCCGCTCTGCCGTCATCTGGCGTCTCGGCTGCTAGATCCGCTTTAGCTTTGGTGATTTGTTCCTTCACATTCGCAATCTCTGCGTTATGGCGTCTGATCCGCCGGGTTAGCCTACGCCATGGCGCAGCCAACGCATCGAACGGATCGATAAAACTTGAGCGGCGGGCGACACGGGGCCTCCTGCCCGGCGGCCGTCGCCGTCGTTGAACCGGAGATCATTGCCGCCTTGATCGAAGAGTGAAGCGCTGCTTGTGTACCGGCCATGAATATTCCAACCGGTTGGGCAGATCGAGAGGGTTGGAATCATCACCATCAGACCAGCCCCAATCCGGCCATCTTGTAGCTGATATAGAGATTGGTTTCTCCGGTTGACGACTCGTCGCCCGAGTAGGCAACGGTCTCGCTACGGTTCTCGATCCGTCCTCATAACTTCCTCCGTGGGCGACTCCCACAAAGGCACGGTTCACGGCGGTTTGACTGGGCAGATCGCGCTGCTTGAGCTGTCTCGGCGAGGTCGGTGCAGGTGTCCAACTCAGGGCCCGGTTCACCGATCTTGCCAATGAAGACGTGTATGCCACCAAAGGGGACCCGGTACCCGTACTCAATCGAGTCGGCCTCGGGGCCCCAGCCTGCATAGTCGATGTAGAGCTTGCCGCGACGACTCTTGGTCATCCGGCCCATAGCATAGCCTTCGAGTCCTTCGACTTGCCCTCCAAGATCATCAAACCATCGTGCGATAGCCCCACGGTGGGCGCCAACTATCATGGTTTTGTCACGGCAGATGTCCTCGTGAAAGGACTTAGTCATGGAGCCATCGCTACGGGTTAACTTGAACGGGTTAAAGCGGACGCAAAGACACAAGAGTTTATACTAGTTTGGCCCCTTCGATGAAGGTAGAAGCCTACGTCTAGTTGTGATGGGATTGATGTGGTTTCGATGACTAGGGAGCAAATAAGCTTCGCCTAGGCCTCGAGTTTTTGTTGTCTGTCTTGAACCACCGCCGGGTCGTCCCTTTATATACGGAGTTGGCCTTCGGCGGTCTCTGAAGTCGAGCCGACCTATACAAAGTGTCCGACTCGGTTTCTCTCCTTTCTAACTTATATTACAAGTTTACATAATCATGGCGGTTTACCACTACGGGCCCTAATCCGCCTTTGGGCCGTGGGCTTCCAAGCTTTACTAGTTGAACGCCATCTTCAAGACCTTCATGGGCTTCAGCACAGTCTAAGGTGAACCGGGCCCTCTGTCGGTTTATACTTAGTAGCTATATCCTCAACAGTGTCCTTGCTTCCTCCTTGGTGCTAAGGAGGCAAGCGCATGCTATGAGTACCGAGGCATCAGACAAATGTTTCCATATCGGTGCAATGAGACCAAGACCAGCAGGATGAAGGTCACCGTGGAGCGCAAGACGGCGTCACCACTAGAGCCTTTGGCAGGCGAAGACCACCTTTAGTCAGGATAGCTTGTACTAGTTTTCCCCCTTCAAATTGGTCGTTGTTGGCTCCCTTCCCGCTCAATATTTGGGGAGAGGACCAGGGCCTCTATAAATAGGACTAGCCATCACAGTAGGAGTCGACTGAGCTTGGACTGATTCAGATCATCCTCACACCCACCAAGCACAAGAAAACCTCACCTCAGGAGGCTGTTATTCCCCTTGTACTGTTCATCCTCAGCCCGAGAGGCAATCCACCACACCACACTGGAGTAGGGTATTACACCACAACAGTGGCCCGAACCATTATAAATCTCATGTCTCTTGTGTTGCGAGTTCGTCGAGTTAGGCTTTAAGATTGCGGCGAGGTTAAGGGCGTGATTAGGTAGGGGTAAATCTTCATGCGCACCCCAGTGTTCGAACCTCAAGGGTTTTGCCGGAACCCAAAATCCGATAACATACACTGGTCATCAAAGTTGGCGACCAGTGCAAATAAACGCCTCAGCAAAACAAGTCCATAACTGAAACCACTTCAAAAGAGCTCAAGAAACAATATCCTGGGTACCCATAATGCTGGCAAGATGCTTAGCAAGCTTATTAACTTTCTCTTGTTTGGCGCTTAAATTCTCCAGCACTTGCTGTTGCACAAGAAAGTATGCATCTGAATTATGCACGGACTTCCTCGGTCCTTCGGCTTCTTGCTGCAGCACAACTGACTGATGCCTTTCAGCTAGTAGCTGAGACTGAAGAAGCCGAAGTGATTCAGGTAGCGAGGTCGAAGAGCTTGTGCCAGCGGTACTGGCCAGTAACTCAAGCACTACATCAACACAGGACTGTGGGGTTTTATCACTGTCTACAAGATCGTTTTTATCACCTTTCTTGGAGACCAGCAGGGTTGTCTCACTATCTTGAACCTTATCTGCATTACTTTTTGTACCATTGCACAGTGTGGTGCTCTTCTCCAATATTCTGTCTGCATACTACAAGAGAAACAAGCAGACACATCACAGGTTTAGCATGTAGTATACCAAACTCATTTTGGTAAATCGGTTCAGTAGTAAGGTGGACAAGATAACAGCATGAAGCAAACATATATTTATGTACTATGGTCACTGTATTGTCCATATCATTCTAGTTTATGTTGCCAAATCAAGATAGAGACACAGTTCAACTCATATATTTTGAAGACACAACAGCATAGACAGAATGTAAGTGTGAGAAACTACACAGCATTGGCAACACTTGTAATGTGCATCACATGAGAACATAACTATTTAGAGAACTGAAACTGAAATCAACATAGAGCAAGAAGTTAGAACAACAATCCAGTTAAAGAAATAGGTTTAAAACATACATGTTGCGCCATTGGAGTTTCAATTGGATTATTCATATTGGAAAGTAGTTGGTATGAGTAAATACAGTGATGTAACAGGAAAGGGTTATGGACCATAGCTACGGAATCTGACCTGAGAACAATTGCTCTTCTGCTTTAAACATGGAGTTTGGGTTCGCTGTGGTGGTCTTCGTGCTTTGGGCACTGCAGTTGCTTTACAAACTGCTCGTGTGGGGGTACTCTATGGTGGACATGGTGCTCTGTCAACTAGAAGTCGGTTACTATCCGTTGGGGTTGGGGTTAGATGGGTTGTAGCTGGTTCTCACCAACTTGATTGTAAGTGTGCAATCTGGAAGAGTCTCGGTTATGTGTGGTGGGGCAAGTTTGTGGGCCAGTACAACCATGGTTCTATCTGCATTGACGGGTAGCACTGTCTTTTGTGAAGAACGGGTTTTTACTCCCTTAGATACTGCCATCACCCCCTCAAATTCAAATGGCTGATAAACAAGAAAAGAAATTGAACGTACAAACATTGTATGATAGACAGATGTGGTAATTCACATATATGTTGTCTAAGAAAACATGACAGCATGACACAATTTCACATATATGATGCCTAACTAAACAGGATAGCATGACACAGTTTCAGATATATGATGGATAACTTAACATGATATAATGGCATAATTCAACATATGATGAGTATCTAAACTGGATGACATCACAAAACTATATGATGTCTTTCTAAAATAGGTTAGTATGAAATAATTCACCTAAATTTGTCTAAGTATACAGGATGGCATGATATAATTGACATAATTGATTCATATACTAAGCAGCTGGCACTCCCATGTATGATCTCTAAACTAAGCAGATGGAATTCAATATTGTGCATATGATGTCTAAACTAAGCAATGCAAGACACCATATGCATGATATGAAAATATAAACATTGCAACTTAGAGCATACCCTCGGGTGGGATATAGGACTGGTCATACATCTCTGAATCCTCCTCTGAGGAGCTCCACAGTAACCATCGAGATATATGCTTCAACAGTACCATTGCACTGCTCACGAAGACCTTGTTTTCACTCCTGATTTTTCCATAACCGGCTCAAATGGCTGATGCACATGAAGAGTAGTTCAATATACACAGATTGTTGACAAATGGAATACGTAATGAAAAAAAGATGGCATGAGATAATTCACATATATGATGTGTGGCTACATGGCGGTGCATAATTCACATATATGATAACTGGCTGAAAAACATGGCATTGCATAATTCACATATCTGATATAGAAAGCAAACATAAGGCATTCACACAAAGATGTCTAATCTAAACAGATGGCACGTCAATGCAAGACACCATATGCATGATATGAGAAATATAACGTTGCCAAGTTAGAGCATGCACCTCGAGGGGGGAATACGACTGGTCATCTGTCTCTGAATCCTCCTCTGAGGAGCTCCCTGTAACCATCAAGATATATGCTTCAACAGGTACCATTGCCTGCTCAGAAGACCTTGTTTTCACTCCTGATTTTTCCATAACCGGCTCAAATGGCTGATACACATGAAGAGTAGTTCAATATACACAGATTGTCGACAAATGGAATATGTAATGAAAAAAGATGGCATGAGATAATTCACATATATGATGCCTGGCTACATGGCGGTGCATATATCACATATATGATATCTGGCTGAAAAACATGGCATTGCATAATTCCCATATACTCCCTCCGTTCCTAAATATTTGTCTTTTTAGAGATTTCAAATGGACTACTACATACAGACGTATATAGACATATTTTAGAGTGTAGATTCACTCATTTTGCTCCGCCCTACACACACACAAACTTAGTACCACCTCATTTTGTTCCTAGGATAGGAATATCATAGGAGTGGGGAACAATATGAACTGAGATAAATTGAGTACGGCGTACAAGAAGAAATGTACACGCACTCACTCTGCCTCCAAGATACCCGCGAGTACATGATGGAGCGCATTTGTACACGAAGAGGCAGCTTACGTACGTAAAAATTTGACCCTTTAATTTGTTCACTTAATAATGAAGGGTCCGAGACCACACGTGAGCGATACAAACTGTGACCTGGAAGCGGGGTGTGTTTTTTATCGAGTTTTCTTTCTTGGTACGTTAAAAAAAATTGTCCGCCAGCTTTCGTTTCTTTTTTCCGGGAACACGCGTATTCTATTTAAAACCACTGCTAAGGAGAGATTTTTTTACTCCATTGTATATATAGCATCTTGTTTGATAGGGTTTCTCGGGTCTCACTCTCTCACCCTCTCTATATCTAAACCAGATGAAAGTTTCCACTCTATCTCTCTCTTCACCGGTGGTCACAGATCCGGCTGAATCCCGTCCGCTGCGGGAGGTGAGGAGGTGCAGCGTTGACGTTGTCGCCATCGGCGATGGAGGAAGCCGATGTGCACCGTCCTCTCTGAGCCGGCGCTGGCACGGACGAAGGTCTTCCACGCCCTTGTTCGCTGCCGTCGTGTGGGCAGATCCCGCCCGCCCGCCTAAGCGACATCTCGCCCACCTGAGGTATAACTTCTTTTGGATTTCATGCTTCATTGTACTGGTACAGCTCCCCAGGTCGCTGCATGCGGGTTTTCTTCTATGCCACCACTCCCCAGCTCCCCATGTACAGTAGCTAGGGTTCGTCGGCTGGTCCAACATCACCTATTTTTTACTATTATAGAGGAAAGGCCACTCGAAAAGTTGTCCTGGTTTATGCCTCGATGGAGGTATACATGGTTTTTCGACAAAAAGTACATGGTGGTTGTGTGGTCATTGTCCATATGCTCCTATTGCTGCTGCTAATCTAATACTATCACTAGTTAAATGAAGCAATGCCCATGGTAAAGTGACGTCCCTTTTAAGTAATGCTGATGTCAATCCAGAGGCGTCGATAAATGCTTCTGTCCTGCTTTTTTCTCGGGTATCCTAGTTTAGTTCCCATCAAGATAATCATGATGCTTCTGTTTGTTGGTGTACTTTTCATTAATTCTCATTGACAATTGAGATGTCACTGTTAATCTTGTACCACCGCCAAAACAAAGTAACAACACTATATCCCTTTTTTATATTTTTGCTAACAGCGATGCGTATCTCCATACCCGGACATGTCTTCCTCAATTTTAGTGGAACTACACAAAATTGGATGGCCATTGTTGTTCCGCCTCACTGTCCTCTGCCACGTGGTTCTTCCTTCCTCGAGCTTGATTACCGCGAAGAAACAGACCACAATGAGGATTTGTTGAACTTCATTGGTGCCTCACCCAAACTTGATGCCAAATGGATGATGCATCACCACGATGACCTATCGATGCTCTTGGTTGTGTCTCATGGTTGCATCGGCTGGTGAAGCTGATCGATTTTCAATGAAAAACAAGCTGTCGTCCATTAGTGCTCTTTGCTTGTTACCCACAAAGATGATATCCTTCATCAGTGCACCTGTAGATGCAGTCGTCTTTCACGTTGGTGAAATTTTATCACACAATTGGCTATGAACCAAATGTTTCCTCAAAGAAGCATCGACGTTGGTACTAAAAGCATAAGTTTTGTATTGATTTCTAAGCCTTCTCACAACTTTGTCTTCAGCTCCCCTGTAATTTTATTTGTCCAACTATTAACTAAATATGTGGTCAGACTTTGATTAAAAATGGTGTGGACAAAAAACCCGGATGGACATAGTAGGCCTCCGTTTTTATTTACTTTGCATATTAGATTTGACTAAAGTCAAACTTTGTAAAGTTTGACCAAGTCTAGGCCGAACACAACAAACCATAACTATTGAGAGAGGGCAAACTGTACATACTCTCAAACCTTTTCGATAATTGAAATTAAGATTCTTTATTTGTACACACTCTCACACCTTTCCGATAATTTGAAGCGTGTGTGGTTGTTCACTTAATGAAGGGTAGTGTACCGCACGTGAAGGAAAGGAAGTGCGACCAGGATGCGTGGATCGTTGGTTGATCGCAAGTAGTTTTCTTCACTAGTACGTTAAATAAAGAATTTCATTTCGTACTTACACAATTTAAAATGATTGTTATGGAGAGAAAAAGAAAACCACTCCACTATATATTAGTAGTATACAGGAGTACTATATAAGCTGGAGCCTCAGCGCTTGTTCGCTAGGGTTTGCACTCTCCACACTCTCGCCACACTACATATATATATATACACGCTGGAGGCTCAGTGTTCCTTTGCTAGGGTTTGATATATTCACAGTCTCTCACCCTCTTCACCAGATCTAAACAAGACTGCATTGGCCTCTATCTCTCTCTCTCCCCCCTCACAACTGGTGAAGGAGTCGTCCGGATCCCGTCGCACTGGGAAGGGGAGGAGGTGCAGCGTTCACTCTGTTGCCTTCGGCGAGGGAGGCAATCCACTGCCGGTTGCGTTGTTCTCTTTCACCTAGTACCTATGCGGGAGGGCCATCGACCCCTTCTTCCTTGCTGTCGTACGTAGTGTGGGCAGATCCACCTCCTGCCGCACGCCTAGCCACATCCCGATGACCCTAAGGTATAACTTTCTTTGAAACCGTCATTGCACTAGCTGCATGTGGATCTTTTTTTATTCTGTAGTCGAATCTAGGTCTTGGTTCAGAGAGGAAAGAAGGGTGGGGGTGGGGTGGAGCATGAATCTAGGACGTGGTTCAATGAGGAAATGAGGGAGGGAAAGTAGTAGAGACTGGCTGTCCAGCCGCTTTGTTGGTTGAAAAGGGAAAAAAGGGGTAACCCAGTACACACATCTGTAAGGAACCGATCTCTTTGTTGAAAAAGGAAAGAAATTGGGGGGGGGGGGTCGGGTAGTTTGTGCAGGACTAGATTTGCTGCCCACACATAGGAAAAAGGTTCAAAGGGAACAAATATGGGACCAACGCAGATATGCTGCTTGGCAACATACTCTGCATCACCCATTTATATGTGTGGACGCACATGGTGTTGGCATGTCCCATGTCCCATGTTCCAGATAACCATTTTGCTATTGTTAATCTAAAAATGCCGCTGGAAAATTTAAGCAATGCCACTATTAAAAATAAATTACATTTTTAACGAATGTTGTTTTAAGAGAATGTCTCTGTTAATATGAATCAATGCAACCATTTTAGAAATGCTATTGTCCTACTTTATTTTCCATCAAGATAAGTTAGATGCTTCTTTTTATCGCCGTATGTTTCATCCTCCTTTATTGGCCAATAATTGTTTCCTTTTTTTGCCTCTATTAAAACACGGATATGTATTCAACTTGTTGCTATAGCGAACTTAAATGTCACACCGGCAACTTTGCTTGATTTCAATGGAACTGCACAAAATGAGATTGAATTTCCTATTCATGTTGGTAGATTCATATTTTATCTTGTCCACCTCATGAAAGGTCTGTACAGGCCTTCATCCACATGATTGTGCAGTGTGCTTTGAGATGTTGTGCTACTTGTATTGGTACTGTTTTAAATAAATGTTGAATTGAAGCTATTGTATTGTTGTCTTTTCCCATTAAGTAGTGAACAAAAATGGGACCAACCCAGACATGATGCTTGTTGCTTTGTTACAACAAACTCTGCATCAACCCCTTTATAAGTGGATGGAAGCACATGGTGTTGTTGCGCCCACTCTCCCCTGGAACTATTTATGCTTTTTGTTAATCTAATGCCGCTGGTAAAATTAAGCAATGCCACTCTTAGAATTAACTACTTAGGGATCGGCGGGAGTACCATTTCTGTTAGGGATCGGCCGGAGTACATGTTTAAGAAATGTATTATTGAGATAATGTCTACATTATTATATATCGATTCTGATGTAAATGGTACTATCCTGCTTTGTAGTTCTTTCTACATGTTTAACCAAGGTATTGTTAAGATAATGTCTCTGTTAATATGAATCAGTCGCATTGTTTTAGGAATGGTACTTTTCTGCTTTGTCGTTCACTATACATGATGAAACAAGGCATTGTTAAGAAAATGTCTCAGTTAATACGAATGAATCGCACCGACTGAGAATTGCTATACTCTCCTGCTTTGTTTTCCATTAAGAAAAGGTAGATGTTTTTTCTTCTGGGAGTATAAGTCATCAACCTTTATTTCTCAGTAATTGTTTCCCTTATACCTATTGTTGCATACAGGGATATCAAAACTTCTGCTCAGTTTTATTTCGACTTTGATTTTAGTTGAACTGCACAAAAGGATCCAATGTGTTTAAGGCAAATTGTTGCATTATTGGGCTCAATTGGTCTTTCCACTTTGCAGAAAGAAGCAGTCACTATTTGTGCTACATTACACAAGGAATGATCGAGAATCTTTACAGAGTATTAGTAGACGCTGGTGACATGACTAGTCTGCAAAGAGCATGGGAAACTCAACAACACATGGAGTGCAAAATTCACTCCACAAGGAAAGGTATGACCAAGTCAGTTGCCGACGCAGCTGTAACAAACGAGGTCAGTATCGGCATTCATCCACATGATTGTGCTTTGTTATGTTGTGCTACTTATATTGTTGTATTGTTTTGAATAAATGTTTAATTCAAGCTATTGTATTTCTATCTTTTCCTGTTAAGATAATGAAGATTATTATAGTTGTAAGCATATGTTTAATCAACTAGTATCACTATTATATTCACCATGTTTTTTCTGTATTTATGCAGACAGGGATGCTCAGCTTGATTTTAGTGGAACTGCACAAAATGTTCAGATGGTTCGTGTGCTCCATAATACTTCATCATGCACAATACATCGAATGGTTCTCTAATCATTCGTCGTCACCTTGATCCACCAGACTATCTACTTGAATGGAGCTGCCAATGTGTTCAAAGCCTTGCAACATATAAATATGAAATCCACCATGGTACGCAAGACATTGTCTTAACAAGTACAAGAATCTAGGTCAGGACTCCAAGTCTGTCAATGTCACTCTAAGCAACAATGATCGGGCATATGGGTATGGGAATCTGTTTACCGTACTTTCAGTTTGTCATTCCACTAATTGGTGGGTTGACACTTGGGCCAATATTCATGTGTGTGCTGACGTGTCTTTTTTTCTTGAAGCATATAAATACGAAATCCACCGTGATACACAAGACATTGTTTGATTTCAGTTGAACTGAACAAAAAGATATGATGGTTAATCTGGCTCCATGTGCCATTTCAATGTGCAAACTGATGACAAACCCTGCCTGTTCCACAATCATAGGCATTACATGTTTTGAATGGGAAAAGCTTGTCAAAGTTTAATCATTGATGTTAGCAAGAAGACATTAGTTTAATATATTGGAATTGGAAAACCTTGTCAAATTTTGCTCATTGATGTTAGCCAGAAGATATGCATTTGATATTTTTGAGTAGGACGCCCTTTGTTGTGAGCAATGTCGATCGTTTTTCCTATTCCTGTGTTCAGTTCAGAAGTAAATATTTACTCTATTGAGATGCATAGTCACATCAATGTTAACTTATGTAATGTATTTTAAGAGTTTGTTCTGAATGTTGTCTATGTAATGCTAGGCCTTGTGAGTTTAATTGCAAAGTTGAGCTTGGAATGCTGTGGCATGCGGCATCACGAGCTGTTCACCGTGCCTCCTGAGAATAATGCTTCATATTGTTTGCATGTTGATCTAATGCCAGTGATTTGCATGTTAAGAATATCATCCTCTTATGTTGTTTCTATGCTTAAGAAGTTCATCGTCTTATGTTTCATTCATAGCCTATACGACAACTCGGGTAGGTTAGAGGTGAAACCATATGATCTTCCGACCAACTCATCATATTAGGCCGTGATTGGACGGTCGTTTTCCAACCAAAACCTCTTGTAAATAAAAGCATATGGTCTTGGGCGAAGCGTTTGGTTGGTCAATTTAGACTAGTAAAATATACACTGGTCTCTCAAATTACACGCTAACTCGCCGGTTTTCGTTACAGACCTCGGGCCCTCGGTTTCATTACGCCTGTATTTTACACGTTGTTTCTGGTGACGAGTAAATTACACTTATATCTTAATACAGGTGTGAAACAATCCAGAGCTCCCAAGCACAGCCTTACTGTTTCATGCCATCTCAGTCTCTCGAAGGTGCTCATAGGTGTCTGATGATCCTGGCTTCCTGAATAAGTAGCGGGCGCTATATCAAACCATCCATAGGGCCCGCGAGGCCCTCTCCGTCGTCCTTCGAGTTGTTGCGCTCGCCGTGGGGACAAGCATTGTCAACATGGTCAATGAACATGAGGAATCAGGAGATAACTTTACTTGGAGAGGATGACAGTAGGGACCCAACAGGGCCATAGTCGTACGTACGCAAGTTCCTCCTTATTATATACAACTATAGTTTTTTTGCTTCCTCCTGGTTTCCTGACATCACGGTCCCACACCATCGTAAACCTATATAGTCAATAAGCGAGAGAATTGCACAAGGAGCCGACGGTTGGGACCCAATTGCTCGGCAAGACCTTTTTAGGTGTAAGCGGAGTTCTTCTTGAGCGATGTTTTTGTTGTTGTTCAGAGGAGCAGGGTATCAACTGGGCGGGCTGTGGCCCGTCTAGCCTAGGCTATTATTTTATGTCGACCAAATATCCAGCCTAGAGATTATTATTTTCAAGGTGAAAATGGCTAGCCCAGCTATACTTTTTTGCGGAATACCCAACCTAGGTCAACTTGTTATTCTCCGCCCCGCTGGGCTGTAAATCTTTCCTATGAGGGATGCATTAGGCCTAACAAGGAAATGAGCTTTAAGAAATAATAAATGGGATGTAATTATAAAAACTGGGTTGTAAATATACAAAAACTCACCAAACAGGTAATTAGTTTCAAAAATATTATTTTTTGAATTTTGAAATTTTAATTTAATTACTTATTACGCGTGTAATATTTCTTTAGATTTTTACCTAATACAAATTCATTTTGAAATTATATTTAATCTGACTTGAAATTTCGGGACAAAAATATTTCGGATCCCATCAAAATGTGGGATTTTTGGTTGAATTCTGTTTTCAGAGGTTGGTTGAAATTGTTAATCATTGTCCTGGCTAGAAAATGGGCTGTAATTTTAACAGACTGTAAATGAGTTGTAGTAAATTCCATTAGAATTCAAAAATGGGTTGTACATTATTATAAATCACAAATGGGCTATATGTTCTCTGTCATAGATGTGATGCTCACTTGTGGGCCTACTATTTTTTGAGAATTATTGTGGGTGACGCGTACAAAAGGCTTGTGGGCCTACTAAGGCGTACGGAAGGCTTTGTAAACTTATAGTCAAGACATGATTCTAGCAGCAGTGGTCGTTGGATGTCCATCCAACGGCTGTAGTGCTTCTTCAATCTAGGATATTCTTGCTTCATCCACCCAAACCACCACCGGCGGTACCGCCTGCTACCGCCTCCCATGGCCGGCTGTGCTGCAGCGCGGGCTTCACCGGCCCAACCTACTCCCTAACGCAGTGCAGGCCATTCCTCTACTTACAACCACCTCATGTTCTTCTCCAGTGACGGCAGCCTCACACCACAGCCGAACCAGTGAACCTTCGTACTCCCCTCCACGTGGGCATCCACTATTGTGTCTTCGCCGGCTCCGGTTCGTTCCCTTCGTGATACTCGCTGTCGTTCGCTACGTTGGTTCTCTTGGCGCGGCGTGTGAGGGAGTCCTGGATTAGGGGGTCCTCGGATAGCCGGACTATATCCTTTGGCCGGACTGTTGGACTATGAAGATACAAGATCGAAGACTTCGTCCCGTGTCCGGATGGGACTCTCCTTGGCGTGGAAGGCAAGCTTGGCAATACGGATATGTAGATCTCCTCCCTTGTAACCGACTCTGTGTAACCCTAGCACCGCCGGTGTCTATATAAACCAGAGGGCTTAGTCCATAGGACAACAACAACCATACCATAGGCTAGCTTCTAGGGTTTGAGCCTCTACGATCTCGTGGTAGATCAACTCTTGTAATACTCATATCATCAAGATCAATCAAGTAGGAAGTAGGGTATTACCTCCATCGAGAGGGCCTGAACCTGGGTAAAAATCGTGTCCCCCGCCTCCTGTTACCATCCACCATAGACGCACAGTTCGGGACCCCCTACCCGAGATCCGCCGATTTTGACACCGACATTGGTGCTTTCATTGAGAGCTCCGCTGTGCCATCATCATAAGGAAGGATGGCTCGTCTCGTTGTCAGGGACAACATCACCTCTGGGGGAGCCCTGGTTGTAGGCCAAACTCTCCGACTAGGCAGCTTCGTCATGACCGCCAGTTTGGCCACTGCGCTGATGATGACTTCTCGGGTCATCAAAAACAGCCTCCACATCGGCTCGGAACTTACCGAGCGGATGAATCCAATGGAGCTCTCCTCTTTGGACGAGCTCTTGGATCGCATCGCCGCTTTGGGAGTCGCTATGGACTATGATCGGATTGGGCTTAAACCCGACCAAAGGGAGATTAACTCTCCGCCGGTCACCCATCAGATAGCGGTGGTGGAGGAGCAATGCGGCGATTCTTCCACTATCTTGAGGACAAACTATGTTCGGATTCCCGAGCTCTCCGAGCCGGATACCCTTCTACGGGAGGACATTGCCCAAACCCTGAACCTAGAATCAGGCAGCGGGCCAGACCTACTAGGCAACATCCAGGAGCCCGAACTTCCAAGATCGGAAACTCCTCCGCCCCTGGGTCTCAGATCGGGTCAAGGTCCGGACTTAAATCCACCCACCCACCCAGATATAAACGATCTTTCCCACATTAGGCAAGAGCCCCAGGAGACAGTACATCACTATTGGGCCAGATTCCTCCTTGTAATGAACAAGGTCAAGGACTGTCGCGAGGAAGGCGCAATTTCATTCTTTTGCAATAATTGCACGGACAAGGGAATCCTAAACACCATAAGTCACCGTGACATAGCACACTTCGCCGACTTGGCGGCCATAGTACGGAAGTACTGTGCAATGGAAAGCGCCTGGAAAACCCAAACAAACTTTTGGGATAATCAGGCTCTCACAAAACCCCCTGTCCGAACTAAAAGGGTGCACTCTTATAAGTCGCCCGACTCAATTACAAAGAAGCAAAAGCCCACTACACGGCATGGTACCGTATTGGAGGGATGGCTTAATGGGCCATGCAAAATTCACAGTACAACGGATACCATACCAACACACAGCCTTAGAGCATGTTGGGTACTCCGGCAGTTGGCCTAGTCGGGAGGCACGATGCGCTGGGAAAATCACACTAGATGTGGTATTCGGCACGCCGGAGAATTATAGGTCCGAAGAAATCACATTCCAAGTGGCCCCGTTCAGTAGCGGATACCACGCCCTTCTAGGGCGGGAGGCATTCACGATCTTCCAAGCCATACCCCATTATGGGTACATGAAGCTCAAAATGCCCGGGCCCAATGGAATTATCACTCTAGCTAGTGATCCGGACGTAGCACTCCGCGCCTAAAACAAAACAGCTGCACTGGCCCTCGAGGCATTATCCGAAGCCCTCGCGGCCGAGGAATTAACTGCGCTGCGCTCCACAGTGGACATGGACGACGTGATACTCAACAAAAGATCCAAGTCCACGTCTTTTAAACCAGCGGATGAAATAGTCAAATTCCAAGTCCACCTGACGGACCCTACAAAAACAGCATCCATCGGGGCACAGTTAAACCCCGTTGTAGACGCTGCACTGCGGGAGTTCATGCGCGAGAATTGGGACATATTTGGGTGGTATCCTTCAGAAATGCCAGGAATCCCACGCAGGCTGGCCGAGCATAGCCTTAACATTCTAAAGGGATTCAAGCCGGTCAAGCAGACTCTTCGGTGTTTCTCTGAACCTAAGCGACAACCCATGGGAGAGGAGCTAGCCAAGTTACTGGAGGTCAGATTCATTAGAGAAATAAAACATCCGGACTGGCTAGCAAACCCGGTGATGGTACCAAAGAAGAATAAATCCTGGCGCCTATGTGTCGACTTCAAGGACCTTAACAAGGCTTGCCCAAAGGATCCCTTCCCCCTCCCCCGCATCGATCAAATTATCGATGCTACCACAGGACAGGACTCATTGTGTTTCCTCGATGCATACTCCGGATACCATCAAATCAAGATGGCAGAGTCCGACTGAGGGAGTCCCGGATTAGGGGGTGTCCGGATAGCCGAACTATCATCTCGGCCGGACTCCTGGACTATGAAGATACAAGATTGAAGACTTCGTCCCGTGTCCGGATGGGACTTTCCTTGTCGTGGACGGCAAGCTTGGCGATACGGATATGTAGATCTCCTACCATTGTAACCGACTCTGTGTAACCCTAACCTATCCGGTGTCTATATAAATCGGAGGGTTTTAGTCCGTAGGACGAACAACAATCATACCATACGCTAGCTTCTAGGGTTTAGCCTCCTTGATCTCGTGGTAGATCTACTCTTGTATTACCCATATCATCAATATTAATCAAGCAGGAGTAGGGTATTACCTCCATCGAGAGGGCCCGAACCTGGGTAAAAACATCGTGTCCCTTGTCTCCTGTTACCATCCGCCTAGACGCACAATTCGGGACCCCCTACCCGAGATCCGCCAGTTTTGACACCGACATTGGTGCTTTCATTGAGAGTTCCTCTGTGTCGTAAATGCGTCGGGAAGGATGCCTCATCCCGTCTTTAAAAGGCGATACTATCGCCAAAGGAGCCTTGGCCACAGGTCGACTCTTGGCTGGGTGGTTTTCTCATGACCGCCCGGTTCGCCATCATACCGACGATGACTTCTCGAGTCATCGAAACCAATCTTCACGTTAATTCAGAACTTGCCGAACAGTTAGATCCGATCGAGCTCTCCTCCGTAAACGAGCTCTTGGGTTGCATCGCCGCCCTGGGAGTCGCCACAGACTATGACCGGATTGGGCCTAAAACCAATCTGAGAGAGATCAAATCTCCCCAGGCTACCCATCATGTTGCTGTGGTAGAGGAGCAATGCGACGATTCTTCTTCTATTTTAAGGACTAGTTACGTCCGGATTCCCGATCCCTCCATGCCGGATTCCCGCAGAGGGACAGATGTCGATCAAGCCCTGAACTTAAAGTCAGGCGACGGGATGGATTCATTGGATAGCATTCAAAAATCCAAACTTCCGAGTTCGGAAACTTCCGGCCCTCGAGTCTTAAATTGACGGGGTTCGGATCGATTCCACCGCCCACCCAAACATTAGCGATCTATCCCGAATTCGGCAAGAGCCCGCTGAAACAGTACATCATTACTGGGCCAGGTTCCTCCTGGTTATGGACAGGATAAAGGACTGCCGAGAGGAGGACGCAATCCCAATTTTCTGCAATAATTGCACGGACAAGGGAATCCTAAACGCCATAAGTCGTCGCGAAATTACACGCTTTGCTAACTTGGTGACCATAATACAAAAGTATTGTGCGATGGAGAGCGCCTGGAAAACCGAAAGTAAATTTTGGGATAATCCGGCCCCGAATACATCCCTAGTCCGAAATAAAAGGGTGCATCATTACCAAGCACCTGGGTTAAACACCAAAAACCAAAACCCCCTAAAGATGCGGAACCGTACTGGAGGGTTGGCTAAATGGACCCTGCAAAATTCATAGCACAGAGGGCGCCACTCCAACTCATAGCCTTCGAGCATGTTGGATACTACGGCAGGTGGCCAAAAGTGGCGGGGAGCTTCTAGCTTCAGAATTCCAGCCTAGCAACACCAGTACGGTGTTAACAGTCTTCGAGACTTTCGCATCAAATAACATGCAAAAACGAACACTCCGCAACCTTGCCGAAGTCTACCAAGTAGCAACAATAAATCCATGGAGTGACACGGCTATTACCTTTAATGCCAGTGACGAACCCAAATTCCGAACAACCCGAGCACCAGCCGCACTGGTCCTCAGTCCAATAGTGGACGGCTTTCGCCTTACTAAGGTACTCATGGATGGCGGCAGCGGACTAAACCTCATCTATGAGGAAACCCTCTGAAAAATGGAAATAGACTAGAACCGCATTGAGCGAAGCAGCACAACCTTTAGAGGAATAATCCCTAGTCGGGAAGCATGCTGCCTGACAAAGAAAATCACACCGACGTAGTGTTCGCTCACGGACAATTACAGGTCCGAGGAGGTCACATTTCAAGTGGCCCCGTTCCAGCGGATATCACGCTTTATTAGGGCGAGAGGCATTCACAATTTTTCAAGCTATACCCCATTATGGGTACATGAAGCTTAAAATGCCCGGACCTAACGGAATCATCACTCGCGCTAGTGATCCGAACATAGCACTCCGCGCCGAAAACTAGACAACCGCACTAGCCCTCGAGGCACTATCTGAAGCCCTAGCGGCCGAGGAACTCACTGCGATGCGCTCCACGGTGACCAGGGACGATGTGATACTTGATAAAAGATCCAAGTCCACCTCTTTTAAACCAGCGGATAAAATAGTCAAATTCCAAGTCCACCCAATGGATCCCGCAAAGACGGCCTCCATTGGGGCACAATTTAACCCTGATGTAGACGCCGCACTACGAGAATTTCTACGAGAAAACTGGGACATCTTTGCCTGGCACCCTTCAGACATGCCAGGAATCCCACGCCGGCTGGCCGAGCACAGCCTAAATATCCTAAAAGGATTCAAGCCAGTCAAACAGGCTCTTCGGCGTTTTTCTGAACACAAGAGACAGGCCATGGGAGAGGATCTAGCCAAACTTTTGGAAGCCGGATTCATCGGAGATATAAAACATCCGGACTGGCTAGCAAACCTGGTGATGGTAGCAAAGAAGGACAAATCTGGCGCCTATGTGTTGATTTCAAAGACCTTAATAAGGCTTGCCCAAAGGATCCCTTCCCCCTCCCTCGAATTGATCAAATTATCGACGCCACAGCAGGACACGACTCATTGTGCTTCCTCGACGCGTACTCCGGCTACCACCAAATCAAGATGGCGGAGCCAGACCAAGCTGCAACAGCATTCATCACTCCATACGGCCCATTCTGCTTCAACACAATGCCCTTCGGGCTCAAAAACGCCGGCGCAACTTATCAGCGCATGATTCAGTCATGTCTGGCAAACAAGATCGGCAAACCAGTGGAAGCATATGTAGATGATGTGGTTGTCAAAACCAAGCATGTCGAAACTCTAGTAGACGATTTGAGGCTCACATTCGACAATCTTCGAAAATATGACATCAAGCTCAATCCGGAAAAATGTGTCTTCGGCGTTCCAGCCGGAAAGCTTCTGGGCTTCATTGTGTCCGGTAGAGGAATTGAAGCAAACCCAGCCAAGATCCGAGCTCTGTCACAATTGGATATTCCAAAAGACCTCAAACAAATACAAAAATTATTTGGATGCGTGGCGGCTCTAACCGCTTTATTTCCCGTTTGGGAGAAAAGGCGTTACCCTTTACCGCCTCCTCCGCCAAGACGAACACTTCGAGTGGGCCGGATGCCGCAACGGCCGGACTCGAAGAGATAAAAGCAATATTGGCAACAAATCCGGTCCTGGCCGCGCCCAACATGGGCGAACCAATGCTATTATATATCGCCGCAACACATCAAGTTGTCAGCGCGGTGCTCGTTGTCGAACGAGAAACAGACGGACACCAACTCCCTCTTCAAAGACCGGTTTATTACGTGTCCACTGTCCTCACTCCATGCAAGTCCCGGTACCCACATTATCAAAAGATAGCATACGCGGTGTTCATGGCATCCCCGAAGCTGCGACACTACTTTCAAGAGTGTTCGATAACGGTAGCCTCTGAAGTACCTCTTAACGACATTATAAACAACCGCGACGCGACGGGCTGGATTGCTAAATGGGCCATAGAGCTCCTTCCATTCGACATAACCTATAAGCCACGGTGAGCTATCAAGTCGCAGGTTTTGGCCGACTTCGTGGACGAATGGACGGCGAACTCCCTAAGAGTACGGCGCATACTCCAATTGGATCATGCACTTTGACGGCTCCAAAATGTTGGCCGGCCTGGGGCTGGCATCGTCTTAGCGTCCCCAACCGGGGACACAGTCCAATCGTCCTTGAGATAATGTATACGGACTCCAACAACGCAGCGAATCACGAGGCCCTTACGCACGGCCTCCGGATGGCAGTCTCCATGGGCATTAAACGCCTAGAGGTGCGCGGGGATTCAAACCTCGCGATATCTCAAATAAACGGAGACTTTGATGCCAAAGATCCAAAAATGGCAGCATACTGCAATGCGGTCCTAAACATGTCAGCACGGTTCGAAGGGCTCGAATTTCATCATATAGCCTGAGATAACAACTAGGCGGCGGACATATTGGCACGCATCGGTGCAAAACGCGATGCCGTCCCTCCCAACATCTTTCTGGAACGGTTGTTCAAGCCATCCGTACTATGGGAAGGGGAGTCCGGCAATAACAATCCGGACCCAACCGCACTGCCTGACGCCGAACACTCTGACACAATCGGAGGCTCTGCCACCGAGATAACACCCTCCGCCCACGAAATAATGGCGGTTATCGCCCCGTGGACGGAACCATTCCTAGCCTACCTAACTAGGCAGGAACTCCCCGAAGACCAAAATGAGGCTCGCTGCATAGTACGGTGATCGAAAAGCCTATAAAGTCCATGAGGGAGAGCTTTATAAGAAAAGCACTACCAGAGTCCTTCAAAGGTGTATCTCACGAAGAGGAAGGCGAAACCTCTGGCTGAAATTCATGCCCATCGGGTGGGCACCACGCCGCAGCCCGGGCCCTTGTAGGCAAGGCCTTCCGTCCAGGATTTTACTGGTCGACGGCCCGGGCAGATGCGCAGGATTTAGTCCAACGATGCGCCGGTTGCCAGCTTTTTGCTAACCAAAGCCACATGCCACCCACCGCCCTCAAAACTATACCCATCACCTGGCCGTTCGGGGGCTGGGGGCTTGACATGGTTGGACCCCCTAAAGGGGACCCCACAAGCAAAAATACCTATTGGTCATGGTGGATAAATTCACCAAATGGATAGAGGCCAAACCTGTTAAAGCGGCGAATCCGGACCGGTGATAGACTTCATATCGGGGTAGTTCACCATTACGGTGTCCCCACAGTATCATCATCGATAACGGCACCAACTTCACGGCCGATGAGGTCAAATTATGGTGCAAAAACATGGGCATCAAGCTCGATTACGCCTCGATCTATCACCCTCAAACCAACGGCCAAGTCGAACGAGCAAACGGTCTAATCATGAGCGGCATTAAACCCGGACTAGTGCGGTCCCTCAAGGAATCTAACACGACCGGGTTGAGGAGCTCGACTCCGTACTACGGGGCTGTGGACCACGACAAATCGTACTACCGGATTCACACCATTTTTTATGGTGTACGGTGCAGAGGCAGTCCTGCCCTGCGACATAATTCATGACTCACCTCGCGTGCGCATGTATGAAGAAAGAGAAGCCGAGCTCGATCGGCATGACAGTTTGGACGCACTGGAGGAGGAGCGCAACGTGGCAAAAGCTCGTTCCACATTCTATCAACAGCGGGCTCGAAGATATCAAAGCAGGTCAGTACGGGCCAAAGCTTATAACGTTAGCGAACTAGTTCTACACCTGTCGGACAAGAAAAAGGACAAACTCAAGCCCAAATGGGAAGGTCCCTTCATCATCGACCAGGTCGACCGGGCGGAGCATACCGTCTGCGAAACACATCGGATAACCGACTCGAGCGAACCCATGGAACGCAGCCCGTCTCACGAAGATTCTACGCCTAAGCGCCGGACTCCAAGTTCGTTTCCTTCCTCCGTCCACATTTTCTATTTTTGCTGTCTTTTATTTCTCTCCTTCCCCCTCCTTCATCCTGAAACCTTTAGAGGCTCGTTTGCGCTTTGTTCGCACATATTTGACGCGCTGTACGCGCTCATTATACCTGGGGGCTTCTTTAACAGAAGCTTATTTCATACGGGCTTCATGCCCAACACATGCGTCAAACTTCCGCATGTACCTTTTATTCACCATTATATGCATCGATATGACTTAAGTTTTGGCCAAGCTGGGTTGCCTGGCTCATGCTTACCCCTCGTTCCCGATTGTTCGGCTAGGTGGTAAAGGGAGCACCTCTCGATTATTCTTGCCGGGTCAGCGGACGTGTACCTCAGACTTGGTGAAGCCGAAAGCTAGCGTTCTTAAGGGAATATTCGGTCGGTGAACTGAAAGATGATTTTTAACTATTTACCCATCTGCCCCCAGATGATTTTCTGCTTCCATAGAAGCTTTGACATGCACTTTAGGGAATGCATCCCAGCGAAAGGAACCCTTAACGGAACTATTCTCCCTGGAAGATGTTTCTTACTACCCATGTAATATAACATAACTAGTTGGGCACTTGTCTGATACAGCAATAATGACCCTTACGCCTTGTCTCCATGCATTCCCCGGTTCTTATATAACCACGAAGGTATTCGGACACACTCCGGACTATTGGGTCCTGAGGTTGAAGCGAAAAGGTCCGCTATTACAAACGATCTACAATCTGGCTAGAAGACATTTTTTTTCATGTCATATTTTTACATAGTCAACTCGAATCATGTATTCCTCCTCAAAGCCATCTAATAGGCTATCTAATTTACAATCTTGCTGGGAATACTTGGCGGCCAATTCTACTTGGCCGTACACTAACTTCTGAGGATCTCCATCTCGTCGGGCCCCAGGTCCGACCTCGGCCATGTGGTTTGGGTCGACAACCGTGTCTGGCGTCTTTACCATGGCCCGAGCCTCCTGGCGCCTTGACGGCAGCCGATATCTTCCATAGTCGGAAGCGCCGCCGTGCTCCTTGAAGCCGATCTGACTGCTCCCCAATTCCTTCGTGCAGGGAGATACATGGCCACAATGCCTGGCCGAAGCCTATCACCACCTGCGGACCCGTTCGTGCGGTGGCGCAATTCAGGAAGAAGATCACCCGAAGAACTAGGCATCTCCTCCTCAGGACGACCTGTGAGCAAACCTACATACATGTTTATGTTAGTCGCCTTCCTCGCGGAACTCTTTCAAAGTTCGCTCAAGCACTTACTGAAAATGCCGCGAGGAAGCCGCTGATTCTCCTTTACGGAGTCAGACAACTGGGCACGAACATCCTTTAGTTCCTCACCCAGTTTGGTGCTGGCATCTTGGAGGTTATTTTTCTCCTGCCGCACCCTCGTAAGCACGCTCTCGCCGGCCTTTAGCTGACGCAAGAGCTGTTGCTTGTCCGGATCTAGTCCGGCGCCATCTGCAATATTTTTGTCGATTTACACACCGCCGCACTTCATAAACTATTTATCTTTGAAAGTGTATATTACGGAGGGGTCTCTGTGGCTCCCAGATGGCGGCTAGTGCGGCCTCAAGTTGGGCCTTGCACTCTTCAAGCTCTGGGACAGTCGGGTACTCTTTTTGTAAGATCTGCATAACAAATGATCCTTAAATCAGTTATTCTAACTATTTTAAGTCTCAGAGCTCTTGGCATATATAACTGTCAAATTTCCTTACCCGTATGTCCTTTACATACTGCTCCGCTCTGGCTAGACCATCTTGAGCGGCACGGAGGTGCGCATCTCCCGAATTGAAGGCATTCAAGGCCTCTTGGGAGAAACATGCGTCACGAAGAACTGTCGTGGCGCTTTGTGATTCAGGCGCTCTCCACCTCGGAGTTGGTGGCGGACAATCTGTCGGCATCCTCTATCGGAGGAGCATCCGACGAACGCCTCGTGTTCGCCTCCGCTTGGACCCGGCTTTGGAGCACGGCGGCGGAGGTTCGATTGGCAATCTCTCGGACTCGATCCGGCGGCGCTCTTTTTCTGAAAAAGGCGTCGGCGTTAGTACGCCCTCCGGGAATCAATCCTAGGAACATGGTGACACGCCATACCGTTCTTGGCGGAGTTTCGATCTGGACCGCCCTCCTTTTTAGCCTGCGGGGCCGTACTGCCCCTTGTTGGCCAGCCGCCGCGGGCTCGGCTTCCTGCCTCGAAGGTACCCCCTGCGAAACACCATTGGTATACGGTGATCAAGAAATAAGCATGGATGGGTCATTATCAGAATATTGGGACCTCGGTCTCAGTTACCTGCGAGGCTGGAAGTATTCCGGGGTAATCGGCCGTAATGGCAACCAAAGCATTGTCGATGCTAAGTTGGTGGAATACCCCGTCGATCAACTCCACCTTTATATCCGGATCCTCTTGGGATGTCGGATCGAGGGACCGTTCGGATCCTCGGGTTGTGGGGCGGGCTGTGTATCTTCTCCATAGTCCGGCGCAGTTCCTATGAAACCATGAAATGAGATATTTAACCACGGGAACATGGATCGGACAGGCCACAAAGATGTTTGCTTACCCGCGAGGATTATTCGAAGAAAACTCCTTCAGTGGATTGACGCGGAGGAAATCATCCTCCTCCCCTTTATACATGGCAGACAAGATCTTCACTAGTTCGGTGACCGATCCCGGCCCTTCGCGGCCATGGCGGGTGGCATCGTCCTCCCCATTGAAATCCCACATGGGGTGGCCCCTATATTGGAGCGGCTGCACTCCTCATAATGCAGATTGCCATGACTCCAATCATGGTCAATCCGGCATGAGCCGATAATCTTATTCGGCTCATCAAGTAGAGGACATCCGGTCATTTTCCCTCCGGGCTCCGAGGCGCCCGGCTTAGGCGCTTCTTGAGGAGCATTGCTAAACTCCGGAAGGCCGATCCGAACAGGATTGGCAGCGGGGCGTCCTCCATGTAAAACCATTCGAAGGCCGGTCTTGGACGCCTTCTTCGGGGTTCGGATAGGTATCCGGTCTGGCGATGCGCCATAACTCGGCTCCGCCCACTTGATATATTGACCCCTCATAAGAACGGGGTACTAGGCAGAATAATCTCTTCCATGACTGAAATGAGCCTCGGCCCAAGAACAGTTCGCAAGGGCCACGAAGCCCGCGATGTGCAAGATGGAGGCAGGAGTAAGGTGGTGCAAGCGGAGGTCGTAGAACTCCAAGAGCCCCGGAGAAAGCGGATGGATTGGAAATCGAGTCCTCTTACTAGATAAGAGATGAAGCATACCCGCTCTCCTTTAGAGGGATCGGGGACACTCTCCGCTTGCTTTCCGCCCTTGTAGGTGGCAAGTCCGGCTCGAACCGGAACCATGAAGGCCGAGGGAAGAAATCCCTTGGTTTGGAGTGTAACTAGCTCGCTATGCGGGACTGAGCATCTCTCCCAATTTCCAGGCTGAGGGCTGGGGCGCGAGAGGAGGAGCAGCGTCGACTGTCCATGATGGAATGGGCTTTGGTCGAGGCTCCCATGAAAGCTCGCGAAGGAGGGATGGTGTGACTCAGATCTAGATCCTCGCCCCTCTTATAGGCACCTCATTTGCGCAGCTAAGGGGGTAAGTGTAAAAATACTCTGGCTTTTCGCATTCATTCAAACATGTGGAAGATGGCCATTATTGTTCGTAGAAGCCAAGGAGCGCAACATTTATCAGAAGCCGGACACTATTCGACAAGTATATGGAATTTGGAGAAGAACCCGCCTCGCAATGCCGATGACAATCAACGCGCCGGACTCATCGTCATTGAAGCCTGGTTCGGGGCTCTTGAGGAGTCCCGGATTAGGGGTGTCCGGATAGCGAACTATCATCTCGGCGGACTCTGGACTATGAAGATACAAGATTGAAGACTTCGTCCCGTGTCCGGATGGGACTTTCCTTGGCGTGGACGGCATGCTTGGCGATCCGGATATGTAGATCTCCTACCATTGTAACCGACTCTGTGTAACCCTAACCTATCCGGTGTCTATATAAACCGGAGGGTTTTAGTCCGTAGGATGAACAACAATCATACCATAGGCTAGCTTCTAGGGTTTAGCCTCCTTGATCTCGTGGTAGATCTACTCTTGTACTACCCATATCATCATTATTAATCAAGCGGGAGTAGGGTATTACCTCCATCGAGAGGGCCCGAACCTGGGTAAAAACATCGTGTCCCTTGTCTCCTGTTACCATCCGCCTAGACGCACAGTTCGGGACCCCCTACCCGAGATCCGCCGGTTTTGTCACCGACACCGACCAACCCGCAACGGCATTTATCACCCCATACGGCCCCTTCTGTTTTAACACCATGCCTTTCGGGCTTAAGAACGCCGGTGCAACGTATCAACGCATGATTCAGACATGCCTGGAAAAACAGATCGGCAAAACAGTGGAGGCATACGTAGACGATGTGGTCGTTAAAACCAGACACGTTGAATCCTTAATAGACGACTTGAGGCTCACGTTCGACAATCTGCGAACATACGACATCAAGCTCAATCCGAAAAAATGTGTTTTCGGCGTGCCTGCCGGAAAGCTCCTGGGCTTCATCGTCTCCAATAGAGGAATCGAAGCAAATCCGGCTAAAATCCGAGCTCTGTCACAGTTGGCTATCCCAACAGACCTCAAGCAAATTTAGAAACTAACTGGATGCACGGCGGCCTGAAGCCGCTTTATCTCCCGATTAGGAGAAAAGGCACTACCCCTTTATCGCCTTCTTCGGCGCACCGAACACTTCGAGTGGACGGATGCGGCCACGGCCGGATTGGAAGAAATAAAAGCCATCCTGGCCACCAACCCAATCTTGGCCGCGCCAAATGTCGGCGAACCAATGATGTTATATATAGCGGCAACTCACCAAGTTGTAAGCGTAGTGCTCGTCGTCGAACGAGAGATGGACGGACATAAATTCGCACTTCAAAAGTCGGTATACTATGTATCCACGGTCCTCACTCCATGCAAATCACGGTACCCACATTATCAAAAGATAGCATACGCGATATTCATGGCATCCCGGAAACTACGACACTACTTTCAAGAGTGTTCAATTACGGTGGCCTCGGAAGTACCACTCAACGACATAATAAACAACCGCGATGCCATGGGCCGGATGCTAAATGGGCTATCGAGCTCCTCCCGTTCGACATAACATATAAACCACAGCGAGCCATTAGGTCGCAAGTACTAGCCGATTTTGTCGCCGAGTGGACAGAAGCCGAACTCCCTAAAGAATATGGCGCGTACTCCAATTGGATCATGCACTTCGACGGCTCCAAAATGCTGGCGGGTCTGGGGGCTGGTGTCGTCCTGACATCCCCCACCGGAGATACAGTCCAGTACATGCTCCAAATACTATACACAGACTCCAACAATGCGGCCGAATACGAGGACCTGTTACATGGTCTCCGGATGGCAGTCTCCATGGGCATTCAACGCCTGGAGGTGCGTGGGGACTCGAACCTCGCAATATCTCAAATAAACATAGACTTTGACGCCAAGGATCCGAAAATGGCGGTTTATCGCAACGCCGTCCTCAAAATGTCAGCTCGGTTCGAGGGGCTTGAATTCCACCATGTGGCTTGGGAAAATAATCAGGCGGCGGATATCCTCGCCCGCATCGGCGCTAAGCGCGACCCTGTCCCACCTAACATCTTCTTGGAAAGGCTGTTTAAGCCATCCGTGGTATGGGAAGGGGAAACCGGTAACAATAGTTCGGACCCGGCCACAACACCAGATATCGAACACTCTAACACAACTGGAGGCTCTGCCACCGAAATAACACCTTCAGCCCACATGATAATGGATGTCATCGCCCCGTGGACAGAACCATTCCTGGCCTACCTAACTAGGCAGGAATTACCCGAGGACCAAAACGAGGCACGTTGCATAGTGCGGCGGTCTAAAGCCTACAAGGTCCACGAGGGAGAGGTTTATAAGAAAAGCACTACCGGAGTCCTTCAAAGGTGCATCTCCGAAGAGGAAGGGCGGAAACTTTTGGCAGAAATCCATGCTGGACTCGGCGGCCACCACGCTGCAGCCCGGGCCCTTGTAAGCAAGGCCTTCCGTACAGGTTTCTATTGGCCGACGGCCCGAGCAGACGCACAGGACCTTGTTCAACGTTGCGTCGGTTGCCAGCTTTTTGCAAACCAAAGCCATATGCCGCCTACCGCTCTCCAAACAATCCCCATTACTTGGCCCTTTGCGGTCTGGGGGCTTGATATGGTCAGACCCCTCAAAGGGGGAAGCCATAAGAAAAAATACTTACTGGTCATGGTGGATAAATTCACCAAATGGATAGAAGCCAAACCTGTTAAAACGGCCGAATCCGGACTAGTGATAGACTTCATATCCAGGGTTGTACACCGTTATGGTGTCCCCCACAGCATCATCACCGATAACGGCTCGAACTTCATAGCCGACAAAGTAAAACTTTGGTGCAGCAACATGGGCATCAAGCTCGATTATGCTTCTATCAATCATCCACAAACTAACGGTCAAGTCAAGCAAGCAAATGGCCTTATTATGAGCGGCATTAAACCAAGATTAGTGCGGTCCTTAAAGGAATCAAAGACGCACTGGGTAGAGGAGCTCGACTCCGTACTATGGGGGCTGCGGACCACGCCGAATCGCACTACCGGATACACACCGTTTTTTATGGTGTTCGGCGCAGAGGCGGTACTACCCTGCGACATAATTCATGACTCACCTCGAGTGCACATGTATGAAGAAAAAGAGGCCGAGCTTGATCGGCAGGACAGCTTGGACACCCTGGAGGAGGAGCATGACGTGGCAAAATCCCGCTCCGCATTCTATCAGCAACAGGCTAGAAGGTACCAAAGCAGAGAAGTATGGGCATAAACCTATAACGTTGGCGAACTTGTTCTACGCCTACCGAAGATGAAAAAGAAGAAGCTCAAGCCCAAATGGGAAGTCCCTTCATTATTGACCAAGTTCTGACCGGTGGAGCGTACCGTCTGCGGGATGCATCGGACAATCGACTCAAGCCAAACCCATGGAATGCAGCCAGACTCCGAAGGTTCTAGGCCTAGTGCCGGACTCTATGTTCGTCTCCTTACCTCCGTCAATTTTTTACATATCCATTATCTATCTTTTATCTCTTTCTTTTTGCCTTTTTCTTCAAGGCCTTAAAAGGCTCAATTGTGTCTCGACTACACAATCTTGACGCGCTAACCACGCTCATTATACCTGGGGGCTTCTTATACAGAAGCTTGATATAACTATTCTCCGGGATCTATGCCCCACACATGTGTTATTCTTCCACATGTACCTTTTTTCGCCATTATATGCATCGATATGACTTAAGTTTTGGCCAAGCTGGGTTGCCTGGCTCTTGTGTTTATTCCCTACGTTCCTGTTAATTCGGCTGGGGCATAAGGGGAGCACCTCTGTGATTGTTACTGCCGGGTCAGCCGGATGTGTACCTCAAAATGGGTGAAGCCGAAAGCTAGCGTTCTTAAGGGAATACTCGGTCGGTGAACAAAAGATGATTTTTTTTAATACATGCCCCTAGATGTTTATAGCCTGCGTCTCTTTTCGCAGTTCGGACATGCACATTAGGGCATGCGTAGACAGGGAAAGGAACCCTTAACGGAACTATTCTCTCTGGAAGATGTTTCTTACTATCCATGTAATATAACATAGTGTTTTTGGTATTTTGTAGTGATTGTAACAGTAACAACGGAAAAGTAAATAAGCGAGAACCAGTATATGGAAAGCTCGTAGGCACCGGATTAGTGATGGATAATTATGCCGGATGCGGTTCGTCATGTTACAGTCATAACATAGGGTGACACAGAACTAGCTCCAATTCATCAATGTAATGTAGGCATGTATTCCGAATATAGTCATACGTGCTTATGGAAAAGAACTTGCATGGCAACTTTTGTCCTACCCTCCCGTGGCAGCGGGGTCCTATTGGAAACTAAGGGATATTAAGGCCTCCTTTCAATAGAGAACCGGAACAAAGCATTAGCACATAGTGAATACATGAACTCCTCAAACTATGGTCATCACCGAGAAGTATCCTGATTATTTTCACTTCGGGGTTGTCGGATCATAACACATATAGGTGACTATAGACTTGCAAGATAGGATCAAGAACTCACATATATTCATGAAAACATAATAGGTTCAGATCTGAAATCATGGCACTCGGGCCCTAGTGACAAGCATTAAGCATAGCAAAGTCATAGCAACATCAATCTCAGAACATAGTGGATAATAGGGATCAAACCCTAACAAAACTAACTTGATTACATGATAAATCTCATCCAACCCATCACCGTCCAGCAAGCCTACGATGGAATTACTCACGCACGGCGGTGAGCATCATGAAATTGGTGATGGAGGATGGTTGATGATGACGACGGCGATGAATCACCCTCTCCGGAGCCCCGAACGGACTCCAGCTCAGCCCTCCCGAGAGAGATTAGGTCTTGGCGGCGGCTCCGTATCGTAAAACGCGATGATTTCTTCTCTCTGATTTTTTTTCTCCCCGAAAGCCAATATATAGAGTTGGAGTTGGCGTCGGAGGGTGTCCAGGGGGCCCACGAGGTAGGGGGCGTGCCCAGGAGGGGGGGGCACCCCCCACCCTCATGGACAGGGTGTGGGCCCCCTGGTCTTCATCTTTGGCGAGGATTTTTTATTATTTATTCTAAGATATTCCGTGGAGTTTCAGGTCATTCCGAGAAGTTTTGTTTTCTGCACATAAAACAACATCATGGCAATCCTGCTGAAAATAGCGTCAGTCCGGGTTAGTTCATTCAAATCATACAAGTTAGAGTCCAAAATAAGGGCAAAAGTGTTTGGAAAAGTAGATCTGACGGAGACGTATCAACTCCCCCAGGCGTAAACCCTTGCTTGTCCTCAAGCAATTCAGTTGACAAACTGAAAGAGAAAAAGAAAAACTTTTACAAACTCTGTTTGCTCTTGTTGTTGTACCTATGTCAAGCCAGCATTCAGGTTTTCACCAAAGATCATAACTAACCACATTTGCAATAACTCCTAGGTCTCATGTTTACTCATATCAATAACATAATCAGCTAGCAAGCCATAATAATAAATCTCGGATGACAACACTTTATCAAAATAATCATAATATGATATAACAAGATGGTATCTCGCTAGCCCTTTCTGAGACCGCAAAACATGAATGTAGAGCACCTTCAAAGATCAAGGACTGACTAGACATTGTAATTCATGGTAAAAGAGATCCATTCATAGTCATACCCGATATAAATTAACAGTAATGAATGCAAATGACAACTGTGCTCTCCAGCTAGTGCTTTTAATAAGAGGGTGATGACTCGACATAAAAGTAAATGGATAGGCCCTTCGCAGAGGGAAGCAGGGATTTGTAGAGGTGCCAGAGCTCGGTTTTGAAATAGTGATAAATTATATTTTGAGCGGCATACTTTCATTGTCAACATAACAACTAAGAGATGACGATATCTTCCATGCTAAACAAATTATAGGCGGTTCCCAAACAGAATGGTAAAGTTTATACTCCCCCTCCTCCACAAGCATCAATCCATGGCTTGCTCGAAACAACGAGTGCCTCCAACATTTAACGGGTCCCAGAGGGGAGTTTTGTTTACAATTATTTTGAGTTAGTTTGCATAAAGCATGGGACTGGGCATCCCGGTGACCAGCCATTTTCTCGTGAGTGAGGAGCGGAGTCCACTCCTCTTGAGAATAACCCGCCTAACACGGAAGATAAGGGCAGCCCTAGTTGATATATGAGCTATTCGAGCATGCAAAACAGAATGATTATTTGAAGGTTTAGAGTTTGGCACATACAAATTTACTTGGAACGGCAGGTAGATACCGCATATAGGAAGGTACGGTGGACTCATATGGAATAACTTTGGGGTTTAAGGGATTGGATGCACAAGCAGTATTCCCGCTTAGTACAAGTGAAGGCTAGCAAAAGACTGGGAAGCGACCAACTAGAGAGCGACAACAGTCATGAACATGCATTAAAATTAATAAACATTGAATACAAGCATGAGTAGGATATAATCCACCATGAACATAAATATCGTGAAGGCTATGTTGATTTGTTTCAACTACATGCGTGAACATGTGCCAAGTCAAGTCACTTAAATCATTCAAAGGAGGATACCACCCCATCATACCACATCACAACCATTTTAATAGCATGTTGGCACGCAAGGTAAACCATTATAACTCATAGCTAATCAAGCATGGCACGAGCAACTATGATCTCTAATTGTCATTGCAAAACATGTTTATTCATAATAAGCTGAATCAAGAACGATGAACTCATCATATTTACAAAAACAAAAGAGGTCGAGTTCATACCAGCTTTTCCCATCTCAGTCAGTCCATCATATATCATCATAAATGCCTTTCACTTGCACGACCGAACGATGTGAATAATAATAAGAGTGCACGTGCATTGGACTAAGATGGAATCTGCGAGCATTCAATAAGCAGGAGAAGACAAGGCAATATGAGCTCTTGGTTAAATAAACAATGATGCATATAAGAGCCACTTCAACAATTTAATCATGGTCTTCTCCTACTGACCCCCAAAGAAAAGAAAAGAAATAAAAACTATTTACACGGGAAAGCTCCCAACAAGCAAAAGAAGAAAGGGAAATATTTTTTGGGTTTTCTTTTTAATCATTACTACTACAGGAAGAAAATAAACTACTACTAATTTTTTTTTGGTTTTTCTTAAGGTTTATTAAACACACAAGAAGAAAGCAGGAAAAAGAAAATAAACTAGCATGGATATTACAGTGAAAGAGTATGAGCACCGACATCTAGCAATGAGTGTGTGTGAACATAAATGTAATGTCGGTGGGAAATACGTACCTCCCCAAGCTTAGGCTTTTGGCCTAAGTTGGTCTATTGCCAGGGATAGCCTGGCGGATACCCGTAGGTGTAGCTGGGGTCATACTGTGATGCAGCGGCTATCGCCTCCTGAGCTCCAGCGTGGCGTCGGGCCGCCTCCGCTCTTCTCTCGTACTCATCTGCCTCCTCTCTGGTAATAATATATCTTCCCTTTGTCTGAGAATCAAAGAAGGCAGGAGCTGGAAGAGTAATATGGACAACATGCCGTTTGTTAAAGATTAGTCGATACTGGAGAGGTGGTTCAGTCCTCTCAACAAACTGGTGGGAAACCATAGAATCAAAATCTAAATAAGTAGGGGTAACTCCATATCACCCTCACGAATGTCTATCTCAAGAAAATTAGCTAAGCGGGTTGCATAAATTCCTCCAAAGAAATCTCCGTTATGTCTATTATGATGCAACCTACGAGCTACAATGGCTCCCATATGATAAGATTGGTCTCCTAACACAGCACTTCTGGGAATGCTGAGATCAGGGCACACATGTGACATGATTCATCCTTAGCATTTATGCATCTACCTATGAAGAGAGCAAAATAATGTATAGCAGGAAAGTGAATGCTCCCTATAGTGGCTTGTGTTATATCTCTAGATTTCCCCACAGTTATTCTAGTAAGAAAGTCTCTAAATTCAGATTTAGGGGGATCCCTGACACTACCCCAAGATGGAAGTTTGCAAGCAAAAGTGAAATCCTCTAAGTCCATGGTATAAGATTTGTCATAAAGGTCAAACATGACTGAAGGAGAATTACACGAAGATGAAAACTCAAACCTACTCACAAATGAACTTGTGAGATCATGATACTGGGGGCATTTGTCAGCTTCAAAGTCCTCAAGACCGGCATTATGCAAATATACGCTAAGTTCTTCTTTGATTCCCGCTTGATCCATAAAATTTTCCGAAGGCCATTCACAGGACCTCACAAGAGCGTCTCTTGGTGGTTCCTCGTCAGCATCACGCATTGCAAGCCTGGGACCTTGCTTCCTTGAAGAACCACCTTGGAACATTTTCCTAAACATATTGTTTCCTCTGGAAAAAATCTGAAATTTTTAGTAACTTCAAACAAAAGTGAACCAACTTCAATAAAACTGATAGCAACTACTCCTACAAGTGCCTAGAGCCTATATCAAGCATTAGAACTACTTGGAACCATATAAATTTGACATGCAAGCTCAAGAACATGGCCACCTATGCAGCGCAAATTTGCAAAGAATAAAGCACTAGAACAAAAACTAATTGGACCAATGGAGGAGTCACATACCAAGGAACAATCTCCCCAAGCAGTTTTGTGAGAGGTGCTTTGAGCAAGGAGATCAAAAATCACAGCAAAAGTGGCTGGAACTCGTGCTTGAGTTGGTTTTTCGGGTTTGTGTGAGGCAGAGGAAGAAGACGGGTGCAGGGATAAGTGGAGGAGGGCCACCGTGGGGCCCACGAGGCAGGCGCGCCCAGGGGGTAGGGCGCGCCCTCCACCCTCGTGGCAGTGGCAGCTCCCATGTAATTTTGCACTAAAATCCTCAAATATTCGAAAAATCATATTAAATTGGCATGGCATTACGAGGACTTTTATTTTCGGATATTTTTATATTGCACGGATAAGTCGGGAGACAGACAGAAAAATACTATTTTACTTTATTTCTACTAAATAACAGAAAATATAAAGAGGGTACAAAAGGTTGTGCTTCTAGTTTCATTCATCTCATGCTCATCAAAAGGAATCCACTAACAAGGTTGATCAGGTCTCGTTAACAAACTCATTCCGACTAACATGGAACCGGAGAAATTTTAAATAACACTATGTTACCTCAATAGGGATATGGACATCCCCAATAATAAGTATATCATATTTCTTCTTGACAGTAGGGAGAGGAAATTCAAAACCTCAAAATATAATCGATGGAATTTTTCCAATAGAGTTGATACTATGAACTTGAGGTTGTTTCCTCGGAAAGTGTACCGTGTGCTCATTACCATTAACATGAAAAGTGACATTGCCTTTGTTGCAATCAATAATAGCCCATGCGGTATTAAGGAAAGGTCTTCCAAGAATAATAGACATACTATCATCCTCAGGAATATCAAGAATAACAAAGTCCGTTAAAATAGTAACGTTTGCAAGCACAACAGGCACATCCTCACAAATACCGACAGGTATAGCAGTTGATTTATCAGCCATTTGCAAAGATATTTCAGTTGGTGTCAACTTATTCAAGTCAAGTCTACGATATAAAGAGAGAGGCATAACACTAACACCGGCTCCAAGATCACATAAAGCAGTTTTAACATAATTTCTCTTAATGGAGCATGGTATAGTAGGTACTCCTGGATCTCCAAGTTTCTTTGGTATTCCACCCTTAAAAGTATAATTAGCAAGCATGGTGGAAATTTCAGCTTCCGGTATCTTTCTTTCATTTGTAACAATATCTTACATATATTTGGCATAAGGATTCATTTTGAGCATATCAGTCAATCGCATACGCAAAAAGATGGGTCTAATCATTTCAGCTAAGCGCTCAAAATCCTCATCATCCTTTTTCTTGGATGGTTTCGGAGGAAAAGGCATGGGTTTCTGAATCCATGGTTCCCTTTCTTTACCATGTTTCCTAGCGGCGAAGTCTCTTTTATCATAACATTGATTCTTTGATTGTGGGTTATCAAGATCAACAGCAGGTTCAACTTCTACTTCATTATCATTACTAGGTTGAGCATCATCATGAACATCATCATTATAATTTGCACTAGGTTCATGTTCATTACCAGATTGTGTTTCAGCATCAGAAATAGATATATCATTTGGATTATCAGGTGGTTCAGCAATAGGTTCACTAGAAGTTTGCAAAGTCCTATCATTTTTCTTTTTCTTCCTTTTAGAAGAACTAGGTGCGTCAATATTATTTCTCTGATAATCTTGCTCGATTCTCTTAGGGTGGCCTTCAGGATACAAAGGTTCCTGAGTCATTCTACCAGTTCTAGTAGCCACTCTAACCGCATAATCATTTTTCTTACTATTCGTTTCATCAAGCACTTCTTTCTGAGCTTTAAGTACTTGTTCTACTTGAGTGATAACCATAGAAGCATGTTTGCTAACAAGTTTAAGTTCACCTCTAATATTAGCCATATAATCACCCAAGCGTTTAATCATATAAGCATCTTGTTTTAATTGTCTACCAAAATAAGCATTGAAGTCGTCTTGCTTAAACATAAAGTTATCAAACTCATCCAAGCACTGACTAGCAATTTTAGTAGGAGGGACTTCAGCTTTATCATATATGTAGAGAGAATTTACCTTTACTACGTGTGTCGAGATATCGGGATCAGGAGGTTCTTCAGTGAATAAAGAATTGTGATCATATACTTCTTCAACAGGCGGTAAATTATGACCATGTATTTCTTCAATAGGAGGTAAATTCTTAACATCTTCAGCTTTAATACCTTTTTCTTTCATAGGTTTCTTTGCCTCTTGCATATCTTCAGGACTGAGAAATAGAACACCTCTCTTCTTCGGAGTTGGTTTAGGAATAGGCTTAGCAATTGGGCAGGAGGTGGCTCAGGAGGTGTCCAATTATTTTCATTTGTCAACATATTATTCAATAGAATTTCAGCTTCATCCGGTGTTCTTTCCCTGAAAAGAGAACCAGCACAACTATCCAGGTAATCTCTGGAAGCATCGGTTAGTCCATTATAAAAGATATCAAGTATTTCAGGTTTCTTAAGAGGATGATCAGGCAAAGCATTAAGTAACTTGAGAAGCCTCCCCAAGCTTGTGGGAGACTCTCTTCTTTAATTTGCACGAAGTTGTATATTTCCCTCAAAGCAGCTTGTTTCTTATGAGTAGGGAAATATTTAGCAGAGAAGTAATAAATCATATCCTGGGGACTACACACACAACCAGGATCAAGAGAATTAAACCATATCTTAGCATCACCCTTTAATGAGAATGGAAATATTTTGAGTATATAAAAGTAATGCGATCTCTCATCATTAGTGAACAGGGCGGCTATATCATTTGACTTAGTAAGATGTGCCACAACAGTTTCAGATTCATAGCCATAAAAAGGATCAGATTCGACCAAAGTAATTATATCTGGATCAACAGAAAATTCATAATCCTTATCAGGAACACAGATAGGTGAAGTAGCAAAAGGAGGGTCAGGTTTCATTCTGTCTCTAAGAGATTCTTTGTTCCATTTAACTAGCAGCCTCTTAAGTTCATATCTATCTTTACAAGCAAAAATAGCTGCAGAAGATTCCATATCAAAAACATAACCCTCAGGAATAACAGGCATATTTTCATCATCACTTTCATCATCGTATTCAGATTCAACAATTTATTTTTCTCCAACCCTAGAAATTTTTTCATCTAGAAATTCACAAAGGGACACGGTAGTATCAAGCATAGAAGTAGTTTCATCATAAGTATCATGCATAGCAGAAGTGGCATCGTCAATAACATGCGACATATCGGAACGAATAGCAGAAGCAGGTTTAGGTGTCGCTAGCTTACTCATAACAGAAGGTGAATCAAGTGCAGAGCTAGATGGCAGTTCCTTACCTCCCCTAGTAGTTGAGGGATAAATTGTTGTCTTAGCGTCTTTCAAGTTCTTCATAGTGTCCAGCAAATATAAATCCCAAGTGACTCAAAGAATAGAGCTATGCTCCCTGGCAACAGCGCCAGAAATTGGTTTTGATAACCCACAAGTAAAGACAACAAAAGTAATGTTTTTGGTATTTTGTAGTGATTGTAACAGTAACAACGGAAAAGTAAATAAGCGAGAACCAGTATATGGAAAGCTCGTGGGCACCGGATTAGTGATGGATAATTATGCCGGATGCGGTTCGTCATGTAACATGATCATAACATAGGGTGACACAGTACTAGCTCCAATTAATCAATATAATGTAGGCATGTATTCCGAATATAGTCATACATGCTTATGGAAAAGAACTTGCATGACATCTTTGTCCTAGCCTCCCGTGGCAGCGGAGTCCTATTGGAAACTAAGGGATATTAAGGCCTCCTTTTAATAGAGAACTAGAACAAAGCATTAGCACATAGTGAATACATGAACTCCTCAAACTATGGTCATCAGCGAGAAGTATCCCAATTATTGTCACTTCGGTGTTGTCGGATCATAACACATAATAGGTGACTATCGACTTGCAAGATAGGATCAAGAACTCACATATATTCATGAAAACATAATAGGTTCAGATCTGAAATCATGGCACTCGGGCCCTAGTGACAATCATTAAGCATAGCAAAGTCATAGCAACATCAATCTCGTAACATAGTGGATAATAGGGATCAAACCCTAACAAAACTAACTCGATTACATGATAGATCTCATCCAACCCATCACCGTCCTGCAAGCCTACGATGGAATTACTCACGCACGATGGTGAGCATCATGAAATTGGTGATGGAGGATGGTTGATGATGACGACGGCGACGAATCCCTCTCCGAGCCCCAAACGGACTCCAGCTCAGCCCTCCCGAGAGAGATTAGGGCTTGGCGGCGGCTCCGTATCGTAAAACGCGATGATTTCTTCTCTCTGATTTTTTTCTCCCCGAAAGCCAATATGTAGAGTTGGAGTTGGCGTCGGAGGGTGTCCAGGGGGCCCACGAGGTAGGGGGCGCGCCCCCCACCCTCATGGACAGGGTGTGGGCCCCCTGGTCTTCATCTTTAGCGAGGATTTTTTATTATTTATTCTAAGATATTCCGTGGAGTTTCAGGTCATTCCGAGAACTTTTGTTTTCTGCACATAAAACAACATCATGGCAATTCTGCTGAAAACAGCGTCAGTCCAGGTTAGTTCCATTCAAATCATACAAGTTAGAGTTCAAAACAAGGGCAAAAGTGTTTGGAAAAGTAGATACGACGGAGACGTATCGCATAGCTAGTTGGGTACTTGCCTGTTCAAGCACTTATGACCCCTACGCCTAGTTTCCACGTGTACCCCGATTTTTACATAACTGAGCGGGTATTCGAATACACTCCGGACTATCGTGTCCGGATGTCGGGCTTAAAAAGGTCTGCCATGACAAATGATTTACAATCCGGCTAGGGACAATAAAAGTCACTTTAATTACACAGTCACTTAGACTGACTAAAGTCTTATTCTATACCATCCAACAGGCTGTCTAGCCTACAATCCTGTTGGGAATACTTTGCGGCTAATTCTACTTGGTCATACACCAAACTGACGGGGATCTCTTTCCCATCGGGCCCCACAGGTCCGATCTCGACCATGTGGTTTGGGTCAGCTTTGGTATATCGCGTCTTCACCATGGCCCAGACTTCCCTTGCACCTTGTCGGCAGGCTCATATCTTCCATAATCGGAAGCGCCACCGCGCTCCCTTGAGCTTCTCTATAAGATCCCCCGTGCCTCCTAGCGGGGAGGCGGATGGCCACAAGGCTTGGGCAATACCCTGCATCACCTGCCGAACTTGTTCGTGCAGTTGTGAGAGCTCTGGTAGAAGATCACCCGCAGACCCGGGCATCTCCTCCGTGGGACGACCCGTCAGCATACCTGCAGACATAACTCTTTTAGCTGGCTTCTTCGCCGAACTCTTTCAAAGGTTCCTTCAAGCACTTACTGAAAATGCTGCGTCGAAGCCGCTTTTTCTCCTTCACGGAGTCCGCAAGCTGGGCTCGAACATATTTCAGTTCCACGCCCAGCTGGATATTGGCGTCTTGGAGATCGTTTTTCTCCTGCCTAACTCGTGTAAGCACGTGCTCGCGAGCATTTAGCTGACGATTAGCACGTTCCGCATCCCCCAGCACGGCCTCCGTATTCACTCCGGAGTCATCTGCAGCATCTATTGATTAGATTTGCATGCATGCCGCATACAATCTGGTACCTGTCATTCTTTGCAATGGAAACAAGTGTTACCAGAGGGGCCTTCTTGGACTCCTTCAGCGCGGCAACTGCGGCCCGTAGCTGGGCTTTGCACTCTTCCAGCTCTTGAGACAATTAGGTATTCTTCTCTGTAAGAACCTGCACAAATAATGATCCTTAAATCAGTTGTGTCAACTGTTTCAAGTCTCGTGGCTCTTGATATATATAATCATCAGATTTTCTTACCCGTATATCCTTTACATACTGGTCCGTGGCTCTGGCAAGACCATTTTGAGCAGCACGGATGTACGCGTCTCCTGAGTTGAAGGCATCAAACGCCTCTTGGGAGAAACAAGCGTCATGGAGCACGGCCCGGCGACGCATGTGATTCATGCCGCTCTCCACTTCGGAATTTGTAGCGGATAATCTATTCGCATCCTCTGTAGGAGGAGCATCCGGCGTTTGCCCTGTGTTAGCTTCCGCCTCTATGTCTGGCCCTGGAGCCCGACTGGTGGAGGCATGATCGGCTACCTCTCCGGATATAGTCCGGTGAGCGTTTTTCCTACTAGGAAACGTGGACGTTATTATATTTTAAAAGACGACAACCACGGAGCGAGGTTCTGTATCATACCTCTGTGAAGGCGTCTCAGTCCTGACCGCCTTCCTTTTTAGCCTACTCCGGCCCGGTGCCTTGTTGGCGAGTCACTGCGGGTTCGGCATGGCATCCCGAGGGCCTTCCCTGTAAGACACCATGTGTGTACGGTAGGTGAAGTGCAAAAAAGGGGATCCTTCCCGGAAGTTGGGACTCTGGTTTACATGCGATGCAGGGAGTAGCCCAGGATAGTCGGCTATGATGGCCACCATGGCGCCGTCACAGCTCAATTGATAGAATGTCCTGTCAATCAGCTCCACAAATATGTCCGGATCCTCTTCGAGTCCAGGATCGAGGGCCCGGTCAGGGTCCTCCGATTGTGGAGGCGGGTTGTGGACCTCCCTTACAGCTTTTCGCAGTTCCTGCCATGAAACGGCAAGGTAAGTACTTATGACGAAGAATGCGGGAAGGTTGGGAGTAAAAAGTGACAGCTCACCCAGCTTGGAGGGTTGTACATGGAGAATCCATCCCGAGGCTTAATGCGGATGAACTCCGTTTCCTCTCTCTTGTACAAATCGGACAAAATTATTGCTAGAGCAGCAACTGAGTCTGGTCCCTTACGCCCGCAGCGGGTGGCATCATCTTCCCCGTTAAAGTGCCACATGGGGTGCCCTCGATATTGAAGTGGCTGTACCCCCTGCATTATACATATTGACATAACCTCGATTATTGTTAGTCCTGATTGAGCCAACATTTTTATCCGGCCCATCAGGTAAAGGACTTCTCCGGTATTTTTCTCCTAAGGGCTCCGAGGGTGCCAGCTGCGGCGTTTCTTCAGGGGAGCATTGTCGAACTCAGGGAGGCCCATCCGAATAGGGTCCAGAAGGGGGACATCCTCCATATAAAACCACTCCGAAGGCCAGTCTTCGGATGTCTTCTTCGGAGTACCGGACAGGTATCCGGTCCCGGCGATGCGCCATATTTCGGCTCCGCCCACTTGATATATTGACCCCTCCTGTGTACGGGGTACGAGGCAGAATAGCCTCTTCCATAGCTCGAAATGAGCTTCGCAGCACAGAAACAGCTCGCAAAGGGCGACATAGCCAGCAATGTGTAATATGGAGGCGGGAGTGAAATTATGCAGCTGGAGGCCATAGAACTCCAGGAGCCCATGGAGGAACGGATGAATTGGAAATCCAAGCCCTCTTAATAAGTAAGGGATGAGGAATACCCGCTCCCCCATGGATAGGCTGGGGGAGATCTCCGCTTGCTCCGCGCCGTTATAGGTGGCGAGCAAGGCTCGAACGGGGACCATATACGCTAGAGGGAGAAACCCCTGGGTCTGTAGCTCTACTAATTGGCTGTGGGGGACGGAACACTTCTTCCAATTGCCGGGCTTAGGGCTACGGGAGCGAGAGGAGGAGCTGTGATGACCGGCCATGTTGGAATGGATTTTTTCCGGGCGCGCTCCGATGGATACTCACTGTGGGAGGATGGTGTGATCTGGATCTGAGAATCCCCGTCTCTTTAATAGACGATTTACCCACATGGCTAGGGTGGCAATTGTAAATATGCCCCGACTTCTCGCATTCGCTCGACGCATGGAGGATATCCATTATTAGGCGCGGAAGCCAAGGAGTGCAACATTTATGGGAAGGCGGACACTACTCAAACAAGTATTCAGAATTTGGAGAAGAACCCGCCCTGCAATGTCGAAGACAATCTGCGCGCCGGACTCATCGCCATTAAAGCCTGGTTCGGGGGCTACTGAGGGAGTCCTGGATTAGGGGGTCCTCGGACTGCCGGACTATATACTTTGGCCGTACCGTTGGACTATGAAGATACAAGATTGAAGACTTCGTCCCGTCTCCGGATGGGACTCTCCTTGGCGTGGAAGGCAAGCTTGGCAATACGGATATGTAGATCTCCTCCCTTGTAACCGACTCTGTGTAACCCTAGCCCCTCCGATGTCTATATAAACCGGAGGGCTTAGTCCATAGGACAACAACAACCATACCATAGGCTAGTGTCGGTGTACTAGAGTAGGGGTACCCTAGTATCCCGAACTTGTGCACGGGCAGTTGCAGCCCTCCGCGGCAAGGCTTACAGGGTGACCGCCAAGGTCCTCCGTGGTTCCTTTGGAGCCATTCAAGAACAAAGTATTCAAGCCGAGGAGACAAGGCCCCGGCAAGAGGAGCTCGCCGGGAAGGCCACCCAAGGCACCTAGGAGACAAGGCCCGGCAAGAGGAGCTTGCCGGAAGGCCCGTGAGCGACAAGCTTCCGGACGCGACAAGACAACAACCGCAGCAAAGAAGGCGCTTGTCATGCAGACCACCACTCTGCACTGCGCTCCAGCGCATCCACTAACGTGTCGCCTACAGGACCTTTCGGTAGCGCGTGGCAAGAGGCCATGCGGCCAGTGAGTGTGATGGCAAGCGGCGCCGACAAGATTGCCATCGTGGCAGCGGTGGCGCCCACGATGGTCTCTTTACGTGCTGTTAGGGCGACGTGACGGGCATTTAATGCCTTTGTCCCCGCCGTCGGGGTTAGGTATGATACTGCATACCTTTGTACAAGTAGTTGTACCAACCACTCCTTTTCCATTTTTACCCTTGTCTACGTTGCCACCTGTCGGAGACCCCTTTAGCATATAAAAGGAGGCCCATGCGCAACGTAGAGGGGGGATCCAAAAAACACTCACGCTCGGTCTCGTTAGCAGCTTGTGTGTACTGTAGCACTCAAGCGCTCCCGAGCAAGAACTCAATACACTCAAACATGCAGCAGTAGGAGTGTTATCTCTCGGAGAGCTCCGAAGCCGGGTAAAATCTCGTGTGCCGCCTCGATCTGCTCTTCGTGCGACCTCCGCCCTTGAACCGAAAGGGGCTCGGTCCGCCGGTCCCATAGGTGTTCGTGGGCCAGATCAGCCTCCCGGACATCTTTGGCGCGCCAGGTAGGGGGGCGTCGAGATTGTGTGAACCTGATCCGGCGTCCACACGAGCTAGATCTTCATCATCTTCGTCGACATGCCACCGAAGAAGAAGGCTTCGGCGGCAGATGTTCTGTCGCGTCGAACCCACCACAACCGAGCAAGCGGGTGGTGGGGTAGACGCCGCGAAGAATGGACGTCGACGGAGGAGCCCACGGTGCTGCCAAGTCCAAGGACAAGGCTGCGCAGACCTCGGCGTCCAGATACATGCACCGCGCCCATCTCAGAGGCGCGGGACCGACAGCGTCATGGTATTCACAATGCCATACGCTCGTTGGACCAAGATCGAGCTGGTGGATCTCGGGATGCTCAAGACCAGCATGCACGCCAACATCTTTGGCGCGAAGCGAGGCACGGTCGCCGACGGGATATCGCTCCTTCTAACATAGTTAGAAGTCCGAGCATATCCCGCTCCTCGCGCCGTTCACCACTGCCACCCACCACTCCAGCAGAAGCTTTGGCGAGAGCTCAACTGCTCCTGGATTACCCTCCAACAGTCGACAAGGTCGATGAATGGAGGGCCACCATTCAGAGTCTCATCGGCTTTGCCAACGGCGACACTCCGCGGCAGCCGAGTGTATCGCTGCCACGGCAGGACTGCCAAACACGAGCCGGTGGAGACGAGACCGGTGGGGGTGCAACCACCATGCACTCTCTGCCCCGAAGGCCAAGATCGCCGACTCGCCAGATCCACCTCGACAGCGACTCCACCGCATCATCGGATCCACGAGCTCGTCGCGATCAGCGCCAAGTTCTTCACGAACGACAGCAAGAAGACGCTCGAACTCGCATCGAGCGCCGAAGAGAAGCACGGCGTCAATCCAACCAGCGCGCTGGGCCCTCTGTCGACATGCATGCGCCAGGGGAACCGGGCGACTTGCCGTACGCGGTAGGTTGCCCTGCGTTCACTCGTGAGCTGTGGCAAGTCCAGTGGCCCAGCAAGAAGAATTTCAAGCCAGACGTACCAGAGAAGTACGACGGCAAGACACATCCGTCGGAGTTCCTCGGCATCTACACCATCGCGGTGCAAGCTGCCGGGGGGCGAGACGACAAGATCCTGGCCAACTACTTCGCCGGTGCTCAAGCCCAATGTCAGATCCTGGCTCATGCACTTGCCGGACAACTCCATATCCTCTTGGGCAGATCTATGCCATCAGTTTGTCGGCGCCTTTACAGGCGGCCACAAGCCCCATGGCCAAGAAAGCGACCTTCATTTGCTCGCCCAGAAGGAAGGAGAGCCCCTACGCAAGTACATTCAGAGATTCAGCCACAGACAAAGACAACATCCCAGATGTCCACCCTGCCGCGGTAATCAGCGTCTTCCATCAGAACGTGCGAAACCGCAGGATGCGGGAGGAGATGGCGATGTGCAAGATTAGAGACGTCAGTGAGCTATATGCCCTGGCCGACAAGTGTGCACGTCTTTGAGGAAGGAGGAGACTCCGGAGAGAATCTTGAAGCAGGAGGATCTCGATAGTGAGGAGACCGCCCGGCAAAGGAAAACCGCGGCGGAACAACAGAAGAAGAAAGCCAAAGCTGGTAGCTCCGCAAGGAGGTTGTCAGCACCAATCGCCAGTGTGTGGCGGTCGCCGACAAGCGGTGACGGCTCCAACAAGCGATCTTGCAAGATCCACCGCACCAAGGGCCATGACCTCGAGCTGCAAAAGGTCGAGCAGCTTGTCGAGCAGCGAAGGCTGAATACGAACGACGCGACAAGGAGAAGGCCCAGGGAAGGTGCCGGAGGAGCTAGCGAAACGCCCGCCGAGGAGGACGCCGCAGCAAGGCCAAGCAGCGGCAAGGAGACAGAACTCCCCGCGGCGCGACAAGGATGAAGACGACGATGATGATGAAGACATGGATGATGACGAGACCGATGAGCAGGAGTTCGAGAAGCCACGAGAGGTCTGCGGCGTTGACGGCGGTGCTTCTCTGCATACTTCACACCGCCAGCTCAACCAGTGCATGCGGGAAGTCAATGCGGCAGAACCATCCATCGAGTCACGCAAGCCTCTGAAATGGTCCAGCACGCCTATCATCTTTGATATTGAGGACCACCCTGATCGCGTAACTGTGGTCGGGTGCTTGCCGATGTTGGTTTCACCAACTATCCGCAACCTCAAGGTCACTAAGATGCTAGTTGACGGCGGGGCCGGCTTGAACCTGATCTCCTCCGCGGTACTCCAGAAACTCCAGATCCCTGATGGCGAGCTCGAAGAGACCGGCACATTCCAAGGAATCAATCCGGGAAGGAGCAAGCCGAAGGGGAAGATCACGTTGCCGGTGACATTTGGCAGCGAGTTAAACTTCAGGACTGAGAGGGTCACTTTTGACGTTGCCGATTTTCCATTGCCTTACAATGGGATACTTGGCCGTCCAACACTCGCCAAATTCATGGCAGCCTCTCACTACGCATACAACATCTTTGAAGATGCGAGCACGATAAGTGTCATCTCAGTCCCTAGCGACAAGAAGGATGCTCTTATCTGCGCCGACAAGATCTACCGGGAGGCAGCAGCTGCAGCAGATTGCAAGCCACTTGCCGCTGAAGCTCCTGGGGCGAAGAAGAAGACCAAGTCCGGCAAGAGCTCTGATGCCCACTCCGGCAAGCGCACCTCTTCGGAGTGTTGTGCTACCGTTGAGGACGCACCATCGAGCTCCACCGGCAAGTGTAAGAAGACGATGGCAGTTCCACCAGAGACCAAGAAGGTGTCCACCAAGGAGGACGGCACTGGTGGTACCTTCACCATCAGTGCCACTCTCGACCCTAAACAGGAAGGCGCTCGTTGCTTTCCCTACGGGCGAACGTCGGCGTGTTTGCGTGGCAACCGTCGACATCCCGGTGTTCCTGTGAAAGTAATTGAGCACCATCTTGCCGTTTGTCCTCGCGCGCGCCCGTCAGCGTAAAGTCGAGGAAGCGAGCGGTGGAGCGCCAAGAATTCAACGCACAAGAAATCAAGAAATTGGAAGCAGCAGGCCTTGTCGAGGAGTGCTCCATCCTCGTGGTTGGCCAATCCTGTAGTTGTACGCAAGGCAAACGGGAAATGGAGGCTTTGTATCGACTTTACCGATGTCAATAAAGCTTGTCCCAAAGACCCATTTCCCTTGCCGCGCATCGACAAGATTGTTGACTCCACGGCCGGATGTGATTTGCTTTCATTTACGGATGCATACTCAGGATATCATCAGATCTTCATGGCGTAAGAGGATGAGGAGAAGACTGCATTCATCACCCCATGTGGCACATACTGTTTTGTACGGATGCCCTTCGGATTAAAGAATGCTGGTTCAACATTTGCAAGAGTAGTCCACGACGCTTTTGAGCCGCAAATGCACAGAAATGTGGAAGCCTACATGGATGACAGAGTGGTTAAAAGCAAGGACAAGGCGACTCTGATTCAAGATTTAGACGAAACCTTTGCAAATCTGCGCAAGATCAACCTCAAGCTCAACCCTGAGAAGTGTGTGTTTGGAGTCCCTTCCGGCAAGCTTCTCGGGTTCTTCGTGTCTCAACAGGGAATTGAAGCCAATCCCGACAAGATCAAGGCCATTGAGCAGATTAAAGCACCAAAGCGCGTCAAGGATGTACGAAGACTTGCCGGTTATGTAGCTGCTCTCGGCAGTTTATCTCTAGGTATCTTGAGCGCATACGCCATTTTTCAAAATTTTGAAAAGGCAGGTCCGATGAAATGGACTCGAAGCGGAGGCTGCGCCGCAGACTTGAAGAGATACCTGTCCTCCACTCCAACACTTGTCGCACCTAAGCCACAAGAGAAGTTGCTGCTATATATAGCGGCAACCAATCAAGTGGTTAGTGCTGCGTTAGTAGCGGAAAGGGAGGCGGATGATGAGCTAGCAACCATGGCAGATGCATCCAGCGACGAGCAGGGGGCTTCACCGGCAAGCTCTGGTCCCGACAAGGATGGATCTACGCAAACGCATGAGAAGATGCAGAAAAGAACGGCGCAACGCCCAGTTTACCTTGTCAGTTCCCTTCTACAGGTGGCTAGATCAAGGTACCCTGGTGTGCAGAAATTGCTTTTCGGCCTCCTCATGGCCTCGAGAAAGCTGCGCCATTACTTCCAGGCACATGAGATCACAGTCGTCACTCGTTTTCCGCTGAAGAGGATACTGCAAAATCCAGAGGCAATAGGCAGGATTGTCGAGTGGGCACTGGAACTGTCAAGCTTTGGCATCAAGTTTGAGAGCACATCAACTATCCAAAGCAGAGCATTGGCGGAGTTCATAGCAGAATGGACGCCAACACAAGATGAAGAAATTCCGTAAACGAGCATCCCGTCAAGGAAACAAGCAAAGAGTGGCTAATGTACTTTGATGGTGCCTTCTCGCTGCAAGGCGCCCGGTGGGCGTGCTACTTGTTGCACCCACCGTGAGAGCACCTCAAGTACGTAGTCCAGATGCACTTTCCCAAGGAGCAAGCAACAAACAATACTGCAGAGTATGAAGGATTGCTTGCCGGTCTCGTGGATCGCAGAGACCTTGGGATCAAGAAGCTCATTGTCGTGGGTGACTCACAGCTTGTCATCCACCAAGTGAACAAGAGTTATCGAGTCCGTTGATGGAAGCTTATGTTGATGAAGTGAGAAAGCTAGAAGAGCACTTTGACGGCCTACAAATGGAACATGTTCCAAGAGCTCGGAACGACATTGCCGATGGCCTGTCGAAGTGCGCTGCACTTAAGTTACCTGTGGAACCAGGGATCTTTGTGCTCAAGCTGACTCAACCGTCTGTAACGCCATCAACTGGACAGAGCAAGAAGAGGAAGTTGATCTCTGGTGACTATTTTCCGGCAGAGCTTCCCGAAGTCGCCATCAAAAAGGTCCTCAAGATCAACACCAAGGGTGCTGAGGAGCAGTCTGCTCCGGCAAGCCCTAGGGTTTGTTCCGTTGAAGCAAACGCTCCCGACAAGTTTTGCTCCAGCAAGCTTGCCGGGGAACGTCAAGCTCCGGCTGAGCCGCAGGTTCTCGCCGTGGAAGCTGATGTTCCCGCAGCAGCAGATGTGCCTTTAGTCCTTGTTGTCGAGCCGCAAGCTCCAGCATGGGCACAGCAGATTGTCCATTTCCTTCAGACAGGAGAACTTCCCGAAGAGCAAGAAGAAGCGGAAAGAGTAGCCCGGCAGTCAAGTATGTACCAGTTTGTCGACATCACACTGTACAGAAGAAGACTCAACGGTGTGAAATTGAAGTGTATTCACCGGGAAGACGGACAAAAGCTGTTGGCAGAGATACATGGAGGCATATGTGGTCACCACATTGGCGCCAGAGCACTTGCCGCAAAGCGTTCCTAAGCAAGGTTTCTTTTGGCCGACAGCCCTCCGTGATGCAACCGCACAAGTAACCAAGTGTGAAGCGTGCGGTTCCATTCCAAGCAGATACACCAGCCAGCTCAAGCTCTCCAGACGATCCCTTTATCCTGGCCATTTTCGGTCGGGGGCTTGACATCCTTGGCCCCTTTCCCGAGTTGTCGAGGGCTTTGAGTACTTATGCGTTGCAATCGACAAGTTCACAAAGTGGCGGAAGTGGAAGCGTGAGGAAGGTGACAAGACAACAAGCCAGCCAAGTTCTTTAGGTCGATTGTTTGCCGTTTCGGAATCCCTAACAGGATCATCACCGACAACGGCACGCAATTCACGAGCCGCACCTTCATGCAAAGACGTCCAAGATCTTGGCGCCAAGGTTCCGCTTCACTTACATTGCTCATCCGAGAAGTAACGGTCAAGCGAGAGAGGCGAATCTTTGAAGTGCTTTGCGCGGGCTCAAGACCGTAACTTTCGACAGCTGCACAAGTGCGGAAAGAACTGGATTGAGGAGCTGCCGGTGGTTCTTTGGTCGATCAGACGACGCCAAATCGAGCCATCGCCGACACCTTCGCTCTAGTCTATGGAGCAGAGGCAGTTCTCCCCACGGAACTCAGATACGGATCACCTCGAGTGCTCGCTTGTGATGAGCTTGAGCAAGAGCAAGCTATGCGACAAGATGATGCGCTGCTCCTTGAGGAGGATCGTCTTCAGTCGTCAGACGAGCTGCTCGATACCAGCAAGCTTTGCGCCACTACCATAGCCGCAAAGTTAATGCGGAAGTCTCGAGGAAGGCGACCTTGTTCTTCGGCGCTGCTCAGTCCGCCAAGAATTCCAACAAGTTGACGCCTAAAGTGGGAAGGCCCTTACCGGGTGAAACGAGTCACTAGGCTCGGCGCCGTCGCTTTGAGGCCCGAAGATGGCATTCGGTGAGCAACTCCTGGAACATTGAGCATCTTCGTAAGTTTTACCCAGAACGGTTTGAACCCGTTGCCCGGGAAGGAAGATAATGGTGTGGACCAAGGCGTCGCTCAAGGAAGATCAGCCTTACCGGAAGCAAACGATGTAAAAGCTAAGTTGCTAAAGTTTGAGCAATCAGTTTTAAAATTTTTAAGTTATCTTCCTCGAACGACCGTACTTTGTATGGAAAACACATGCTGCGGAGGAACCAACTCGTAGCTAGTTGCGCCTTACTTTGTTTTGAGTCCGCTCAACAACTTAAGTGAGCTGCGACTAGTTGCGACAAGGTTTCTTGTCGGCAGCAAGACCACCAAGAAGCTGGCGATGTCCCAAGACTCAGAGCTCATGGCCGGGTGCTCATACTGACAAGTTCCCTAAAAGCGTAGGGAAAAAACATACAAAGGAAGGAATCAAGTAAAGGAAATAAGATAGCAATTGCTACCCGAAATAGAGTTATATTACAAGATAGCTTGTCGCAGCTCTAATAGATTGTTCTCATAACATGACCAGCAGTGGCAAGAAAAAGAGAAAGCGGGCGGCCTAATCTACGCGATCAACCTCAACCCTCTTGATCCCGCTCACCCTATCCACGATGGGCGCGACAAGGGTCTTGAGCGCTTCCACATCAAAGCATCCGGCAAGGACTTGAGGGCGTTGGTGAGGTTGAGGCCTGGATTGCGGAAGGCCACCTTCATCAAGACTTTTGAAGAGCTCCAGCAGATCCGGGCGCGACTCCTCGGCCAGCTGCTTTGGGATTTCTTCCGAGTCGCTGGAGGGCCGTCACCACGCCCTTGAAGAACAAGCTGAGCTTGGCGCTGGGTTGGAGGTGCTCATCGGAGGAATATCCAAGATCCTCCATCCTCAGCTGCGCCAGCTCCCTGTCGATGGCTACAGCTACATCCACGAGACCCTCGGTCCAGTGCTCCACGTTCTCCCTAAAGGTATTCTCAGGCGGCGGCAAGACTCGCCAGCGCCTCGGCCGGCCTTGATCTTCTCCTTCAAGGCCACCTCCTGCTCCTTGGCGCCCTCCAGCGCCTGAGTCAAGGTGGTCAGCTTCAACTCAAGATCTGCGTTGGAGTCCTTGGCGGCGCTGAGCTCCTTGCTCCTCTCGGCGAGACGGCCCTGCAACCCGCCAAGAGTGTAGGCGTCCTTCTCGCGCTCATGCTTGAGTGCAGCAAGCTCCTCGCCGCTCTCCTTGAGATTGGCTTCCAGCTGCATCACCTTCGTCTCCAGCTCCTTCTTGGCGGCCTCGACAGCTGCGGCAGCATCCTTTGCTTCCTTGAGAGCCCCGCCAAATGTTTGCTCGCGCGTGGCTAGATCCTCCTCATGGCTGTCAAGATAAACCTTCCTCTGCGCCAACTCGCCTTCCTGCGCAGATAGCTTCTCGGCGGCAAGCCGCTGTTGCTCAGCCCGGCCTTCTCGAGGAGGAAGTCTTTGCGCTCCTCGGCGAAGTCGCTCCCGCCTCCGCCAAGGACCGGAGAGCTTCCTGGTTGAGGCCCCGGAGCTCCTCTGACGCTTCTCGATGTCTGCTCCGCCTTGGCGACAAGCGCCTCCGGGATTCCAGCTTGGCTTGTCGGGCGCGGTAGAGCGACAACCTTCCACATTGCTCCTCCTCGGACTTGCTGCCGCTGCTGTTTGCGCGTCGACCAGCGATCCAGCGGAGGCGAGCAGCTCTTCATCGAAAGTTTCTCCTTCGGCTGGCGCCCTGGAGCTCGACGCCCATGGAAGCTTAATGAAGACGCCATCGCCGGCCTTCAAATAGGCGCCGGGCTGGGGCTCTTCGGAGCCCGACGCTGCCGCAGAGGCGGAGGGATCGGCGGTCGGCGTAGCGCCTGGCGCTCCTGCGGCCTCGGGGCCGTCGGTCTGTCGCCGGACCCTCGCCCGGCTTCTGGCGGCAGCAGCTTTGGCGGCCTCTTCGGGCGGGCTCGTCGGTTGACTTCTTCTCCGATGGCAGCTGCGTCGTCGGTATTGCCTTGTAGCGTCCTCCTCGCCCGGCGGCCTCGGTCTCCATTGGCTCCGTGGCGGATGGATCGGACGACCGGAAAATGAAGAAAAGTCAAGCAAATATTCAAAAAGAAAATCAGAAGAAGAAGAACACAAGGAAAGTTCTCAAGCAAGAGGATTACCTGTGCTAAGGTCTGCAGTCATGGAATCCTCCCTTGCCGGGGAGCTATCCCTTGCCGGAGAACGCTCCCTTGCCGGGGAATCCTCCCTTGGCGGTGTAGTCGAAGCAGAAGGCATGTCAGGAGCGGCTTCGGGGAACTCCTGGTAAGGCTGCTCTACTCCTACACAAATCAGCAGTCAGATATCAGCAAAAAAAGGGCACCCATGCACGCCTAGCAGCGGGAAGTAAACCATATACTTACGCTGGGGGCTGCGCTGGGGGCTGCTTTGAGGAAGAGTTGCCGCGTCCGGCAAGGTGGTCTCGGACGCGCCTCCTGCTGTCGCGGTGGGTTCGTCCTCGACGACAATCACCGGGCCTTGGCTCTCTTCGACGCTCTACGGGCCAGCGTCACGAAAAGGAATGGGTTCAGAGTAAAGCAAATCAGATACAAGACAAAGCAACAAGTCAAGAACTACAAATGCTGCAAAGAATCTTACTCTTCTTCTTCCTCGTCGGAGCTGAGCGGAGAGATCAAATTCTGGCCCGCCTCAAAGACGACGAGGTGGAGGAGTAGGTTCCCTTGGCAGCTTGGCGGAGCAGAACCGGTGGTCTGCGAGGCCCCGCTCCAGCTTGCCGCAGCGGCGTGAGGTGCTCCCGCGGCACCAGTGCTTGCCGCGGTGGAGCGCGTCACGCGGCGCTGCGGCTGTTGGCCCGTCTGCCGCCCCGCTACGTCTCCGGCCCTGCGAAGACGCCTTCTTGGTGGGGCTGGGGGCTCCGCTCGCGGCAAGCTATTTGAAGGTGGAGAGGATGCGCCCTCAGCGGGCTCGCTCGACTCAGCTTCAGGCTCGGCAAGCTCCTCCTCGCCGGCAAACTCCCTTCGCTCGACAAGGCTTGCCGCCACTGCTGCCTCTGCCTCCTGCACGGTGAATCCGAACTCGCCTGCTGCCGCCTCTTCCAGCCTGGTGGCGATGCGCTGCATCTCATCATCGGTGGTGTCGCGGGTGAGGCTCTTCTGTTCATCGGGGCGGACCGGCACTTCTACCAGGCTGTCAAAGAACACTCGCACGACGTCATCTGCAGGCTCTTGCCAGGTTGGAACGATTCCATGCGAGTCGCATTAACGGCATCATTGCACGGATGCGGTCGGCGAGGAATTGTTGCACAGCGGGGCGACACCCTTTGGCAACCTGAACATCTCGGGATGATCAAGGTCGGGCTTGAACAGCTCCAAGAGCATCGTGTCCAGTTCCAAGACAGTGAAGTTGAAATTTAGGCCCGGGCGCAGCCTCATGATATCCGCCGCATTCTGGAACTCCCAGGCAGGTCTCCTCCTCTCCTGCAAGGGCGGCGCGGCGGCAAAGAAAGTCTGTGCCAACGGTGCCTACAGTGAGCCCGGCAAGCCTGAGGCGCAGGATCCGGGTGACGGCAATCTTCAGTCTAGCGTCTTCTGGTGCCACGTTGCTCCAATCATTGCTGCGCACTATTGGGGTTTGGCGCTGGGCGGTAAATGGCTGCGGGTTCTCCTCGACAATCCAGCACCAATCTACCCTCCACTCATCCCACTTGCTGCGGAGCTCTCCCTCCAGATAAGCTTCCTTCTTGCCAATCCTTGAGATCCAAGCGATTCCGCCGGCAAGAGGCTCCCCTCTCTCAACTCGGGGTATAAAGAAGTGGCGGAAAAGGGCTACGTTTGGATGGACTCCGACAAAGTTTTCGCAGAGATGTGCGAAAACTGCCATGGTCGTAACAGCATTGGGGGTGAAGTCAAGGAGGCGGAACCCAGAGGTGTTCATGATGTCGCAGAAAAAATTCAGAGAAAGGCGGGCAGAGCCCGTAGTAGAAGAACAAATACAAGAAAGGGTACCCATTCGGAGCCAGTTCAAGCAGCAGCTGGAGTACCTTCGCGGCGCTGGATGCGCTCGCGTCTCCGTCGACCAGAAGAGGTAGTAGTTCTTCCTCAGCTCCCTCGCAGCGAGCTGGGGGGAAAGATTGCCCGCTCCTTCCGCAGCGCCACAAGCCGCTGCGCCTCGGCCGACTTCACGGCCTTCCCCTTGTCGGTTTTCGGAGCCATGGCGGAGGTGGTGAGGGAGATCGACGGCGTTGGTGGCGATGGAAGTGAGCGCTGCTCTCTTGATCTTGGGAAGAAGGGGGAGCAGCGAGGTTTTTCGAGATTGGACAGCAACTGGCGAGATGGGCGGACTGCCCCTGTTTCCCCTGCTTATAAAGAGGGAGGGGGCGGACGTTCCATTTTTCTGAATAAAGAAACCACCCACGATCTCGCCCACGATCTCTCACACGACGCCGCATTCGACGTGTGCCATTCGTGGAGGCGTGGTGGGTCCGGGGTGAGTTACGGCGTAACCCAGGCCGCGCGTGCCCGTGCCCTGTTTTGGGCCTGGCCCAACAGCGCTCGGCACTGCAGGTGGCCCAGTTCGGGGCTCTGCCGGTGTACTAGAGTAGGGGTACCCTAGTATCCCGAACTTGTGCACGGGCAGTTGCAGCCCTCCGCGGCAAGGCTTACCGGGTGACCGCCAAGGTCCTCCGTGGTTCCTTTGGAGCCATTCAAGAACAAAGTATTCAAGCCGAGGAGACAAGGCCCCGGCAAGAGGAGCTCGCCGGGAAGGCCACCCAAGGCACCTAGGGAGACAAGGCCCAAAGAAGAGGAGCTTGCCGGGAAGGCCCGGTGAGCGACAAGCTTCCGGACGCGACAAGACAACAACCGCGGCAAGGCGCTTGCCGCGGCAGACCACCACTCTGCACCTGCGCTCCAGCGCATCCACTAACGTGTCGCCCTGGGACCTTTCCAGGCGCGCGTGGCAAGAGGCCATGCAGCCAGCAGAGCGCGGTGGCAAGCGGCGCTGACAAGATTGCCATCGTGGCAAGCGGTGGCGCCCCTGACGGTCTCTTTCAGCACTGTTAGGGCGACGTAGACGGGCATTTAATGCCTTTGTCCCCTGCCGTCAGGGTTAGGTATGATACAACAGACATCGTACAAGTAGCTGTACCAACCACTCCTTTTCCATTTTTACCCTTGTCTACGTTGCCACCTGTCGGAGACCCCTTTAGCATATAAAAGGAGGCCCATGCGCAACGTAGAGGAGGGGCCAAAAAAAAACACTCACGCTCGGTCTCGTTAGCAGCTTGTGTGTACTGTAGCACTCAAGCGCTCCCGAGCAAGAACTCAATACACTCAGACATGCAGCAGTAGGAGTGTTATCTCTCCGGAGAGCTCCGAAGCTGGGTAAAATCGCTCGTGTGCTTCGCCTCGATCTGCTCTTCGTGCGACCTCCGCCCCCCGCCGAACCGAAAGGGGCTCGGTCCGCCGGTCCCATAGGTGTTCGTGGGTCAGATCAGCCTCCCCGACAGCTAGCTTCTAGGGTTTTAGCCTCTACGATCTCGTGGTAGATCAACTCTTGTAATACTCAGATCATCAAGATCAATCAAGTAGGAAGTAGGGTATTACCTCCATCGAGAGGGCCCGAACCTAGGTAAACATCGTGTCCCCCGCCTCGTGTTACCATCCGCCTTAGACGCACAGTTCGGGACCCCCTACCTGAGATCCGCCGGTTTTGACACCGACAGCATGGTCAAGTTTATCAACAAATGGCAGCCATCGGATGAGGCATGTACGTGGATTGGCTGACAATAGGGACCCACATGGCCGATGGCCGTACACAGCAAGTGCCCCCGTATTATGCGAAAACAAATAATTTCTCCCCCTGACAGGTTTGAACCACCACTACATCTTTGCACACAAGGAAGTGCTTCTTTTATTACACGGAAATAGAAAGTTTCCTCTCCCTGACAGCTGGGACCCACCAGCTTTATTATGAGCCTTTTCGTGAAAATATAGATTGTACCGAAGATGATAAATTGTTTTCTTTTTATTCTAACTCGAAAAATATGAAATTAAAGAAACCAGAAAACATCTTCGCATGCAAGGAAGTGCCAACTTATTACGCAACAAAAAAAATTTGATTCCCCCTGCTAGCTGGGAACCACTAGATTTGGAGGCTGACTTGTGGGCCTACTAAGTTAACGCGTACATAGGGCTTTGTCAACTTAGTCAATAAACGATTCTAGCTGCACTAACTGTTGGATGTTAATCTAACGGCCAAGCTGCGTCTTCAACCTCTGGTCTTGTTGCTCCAGCTGCCCAAACCTGCGCCCACCGTACCGCCTGCTCCAGCCTCCCGTGGCCGGCTCTGCTGCCGCGCAGGCCTCACCACCCGAGCGTACTACAACTGGCTAGGTCGTCCCTCTACTCACCCACACCCCCTGTTATTCTCCAGCGACGACAGCCTTACACCGTAGCCGAACCAGTGAACCCTCGTACTCCCCTCCGCGTGGGCATCCACCTGCCTCGTCTTCCCTGACTCAGCATCGTTCCCTTCCTAGGCCTCGTTGTCTTCCCCCACCTGGGTGTTGTCCGCACGGCGTGGTCAACATGGTCAACGAATGACAACCATCGGAAGAGTAGTGTACGCGATGAGGCTGCTAGATGGACCCACCAGCTACATCTTCGCATGCAAGGAAGTGCCTCCATATTAGGCGCGAAAAAATGAATCCTCCCCCTGATAGCTCGGACCCACCATCAATAACTTTGCATGCAAGGAAGTGCCTCCTTATCCTCCCTGATAGCCGGGACCCACCTGGTCGAAGCGTACGTAGCGTTGTCATTCTGGTTGTGAACGTGTACGTACATACTGGTCGATCGGTTTCTCTGCAAAGATGAACCGTGGCCAAGAAAGCAACGACATGTGTAGCAGTAGAGCCCCCAATGTAGCAGTTCAGGCAGTCCAATCAAAACCGTGTACACGTACGTACAGCCAGATGCCAAAAAATATGGCCACATACGTACATACAAGTGGGGTCTCGAACGCATACTCACGCATATGTACGGCCAGGGCTCGTGTACATGGAGAGGCAATGGATGGCAGCAACAGCGTCCTGTTCATCGGAAGCCAACCGGCCGGGTCGAAACGGAGAAACTGCGTCGTGTTCATGGGGAGGCAATGGAATGCGTTGTGTTCATCGGGAGGCAATGGAATACGTCGTGTTCATCGGGAGCCAGCCGGCTTGGACGGAACAGCCGAAATGAGGTCTGGCGTACCGCAGAACGGAGGAAACGGGCCTTCTGTTCGACCGCGTACGGTCAAAATGGGGACCTGTTCATGGGGAAGGGCCTGGCATACCGTAAAATGGAGGAAACGAACTTGTGTTCGACTGCGTACGGTCTAAATGGGGTCCTGTTCATCGGGAGGGGTGTGGCGTACTACAAAACCGAGGAAACGGACTTGTGCTGGAGCACCTACGGTCGAAACGGGGTCCTGTTCATCGGGAGGGGTGTGGCATACCGCAAAACGGAACTCCACGGGCTACTGTTCATTCACCGCCGACTTCCTCCAGCCTCCACATCCTACTGTTCATCCACCATCGACTTCCTCCAGCCTCCACCTGCTACTGTTCATCCACCATCGACTTCCTCCAGCCTCCACTAGCTATTGTTCATCCACGAGGTCCTGTTCATCCAGCCTCCACCAGCTACTGTTTATCCAGCCCTCCACGGGGTCCCTCCACCGGCTACTGTTCATCCACCCCACCTCCTCGATCGGGGTCCTGTTCATCCAGCGGCAATGGCCTCTACTACCACGGGATCCTGTTCATCCAACCCCCACCAGGAACTGTTCATCTAACCTCCACCGGGAACTGTTCATCAAGAGGTAGCTTCGATCGGCTTCAGTTAGCAATAGTAGCGAAGGAATCACTTGGGTTCAGTTAACAGCAAGGGATCGATTGGGGTTCAGTAACATAGCTAGTGCAATCGCTCGGGTTCAGTTAGAGCCCAACCCTCGCTTGGGTTCAGTTAGAGTGCAACGCCTCGCACACACGCGCGTACGTGTACGAGAGAAATGCGCAAACCTCCGTGCATCGCTCGGCCCCGACCACCCATCGTAACCGGGAACTCCACGAAAATTTCCTCGTCCTTGCTTCTACCAAGATTTTTTTTCCGTCATGGATGGCCCAAAGAATGTCATGCAGGTGCATCTTCGGCCCGCCCAGGACGAAAAGTCCATTTTCTGTCATGATTTTTTGTCATAGAAGTAGGAGCCCACCACATCTATGTTGATACCAGGTTTTGTCACAATTATCATCATAGAAGTGTCATAAGCATGACAGAAAAAAATTGTTCAGCCCAAAATGTCACGGATGTGCCTTTTTTTGTAGTGCTTGTACTCGATCTTTGTCTCAAAACCTCAGATTGGTACCTATGGGTTGCTAGTAGTGTTGATTACTCCTTGTAGTTGATGCTAGTTGGTTTATTTGGTGGAAGATCATATATTCAGATCCTTAATGATATTCAATACCCCTCTGATCTTGAACAGGAACATGCTTTCTGAGTAGTTATGTTTGTTCCTGAGGACATGGGAGAAGTCTTGTTATAAGTAATCATGTGAATTTGGTATTCGTTCGATATTTTGATGAGATGTATGTTGTCTTTCCTCTGGTGGTGTTATGTGAACGTCGACTACATGACACTTCACCATGATTTGGGCCTAGGGGAAGGCATTGTGAAGTAATAAGTAGATGATGGGTTGCTAGAGTGACAGAAGCTTAAACCCTAGTTTATGCGTTTCTTCATAAGGGGTTGATTTGGATCCACATGTATCATGCTATGGTTAGATTTATCTTAATTCTTCTTTCATAGTTGTAGATGCTTGCGAGAGGGTTAATCATAAGTGGAGGCTTGTCCAAGTAAGGACAGCACCCAAGCACCGGTCCACCCACATATCAAATTATCAAAGTAACAGACGCGAATCATATGAGCATGATCAAAACTAACTTGACAATAATTCCGATGTGTCCTCGGGAGCGCTTTGCTTTATATAAGAGTTCGTCCAGACTTATCCTTTGCTACAAAAAGGATTCGACCACCTTGCTGCACTTTTGTTACACTTGTTACTTGTTACCCGTTACGAGTTATTTTATCACAAAACTATCTGATACCGATAATTTCAGTGCCTGCAGAAAATACCTTGCTGACAACCGCTTGTCATTTCCTTCTGCTCCTCATTGGGTTCGACACTCTTACTTATCAAAAGGACTACGATAGATCCCCTATACTTGTGGGTCATCAAAACTATTTTCTTGCACCGTTGCCGGGGAGTGAAGCGCCTTTGGTGAGTGGAACTTGGTAAGGAAAAATTTATAGTACGTGCTGAAATTTATTGTTACTTGTCACTATGGAAAATCATCCTTTGAGGGGTTTGTTCGGGGTATCTTCACCACTAACGGAAGAACAAAGAGTTTCTCCTCAACCTACTAAACCTACTCAAAATATTTATTATGAAATTCCTTCGGGTATGATAGAGAAACTGCTAGCTAATCCTTATGCAGGAGATGGAACATTGCATCCTAATTTGCATCTAATCTACGTGGATGAAGTTTGTGGATTATTTAAGCTTGCAGGTTTACCCAAGGATGATTTCAAGAAGAAGGTCTTCCCTTTATCTTTGAAGGGAAAAGGCATTGACATGGTATAGGCCAATCAGTCTTTCTCTTCTTTTCTTAGTAGCAGATCCAACATGACTGTATTAAACCTTAAGCAATCAGGGTTAAGCTAGCTCATTGCCTGAAAGTGGAGCTCGTATTATAAACCTTGACCCCCACCTTTTTTGAATCCTTCCTCCATATATATTGTTATATAAGATAAGTCCCATAACTGCCTCATTCAGATCGATTCCAGTCGCCACTACGGTTTATAGGCTATGTGATGGTATTGGAGCTTGGAACTACAACCGATTGAAATTGGAATTTCATCAGAAGTTTTATACTATGCATTTGGTTCATCGTGATCAAAATTATATATATAATTTTTGGCCTCGTGAAGGAGAAAGTATCTCTCAAGCTTGGGGGAGGTGCAACCTCTTGAGCATGTGTTGGTTTTCCCTTGAAGAGGAAAGGGTGATGCAGCAAAGTAGCGTAAGTATTTCCCTCAGTTTTTGAGAACCAAGGTATCAATCCAGTAGGAGACTACACGCAAGTCGCCTCGTACCTACACAAACAAATAAGAACCTTGCAACCAACGCGATAAAGAGTTTGTCAATCCCTTCACGGACACTTCCAAAAGTGAGATCTGATAGAGATAATAAGATAAATATTTTTGGTATTTTTATGATATAGATTGAAAGTAAAGATTGCAAAGTAAAATAGATTGGAAACTTATATGATGGAAAATAGACCTGGGGCCATAGGTTTCACTAGTGGCTTCTCTCAAGATAGCATAAGTATTACGGTGGGTGAACAAATTAATGTCGAGCAATTGATAGAAAAGTGCATAGTTATGAGAATATCTAGGCATGATCATGTATATAGGCATCACGTCCGCGACAAGTAGACCGAAACAATTATGCATCTACTACTATTACTCCACACATCGACCGCTATGCAGCATGCATCTAGAGTAATAAGTTCATAAGAACAGGGTAATGCATTAGGCAAGATGACATGATGTAGAGGGATAAACTCAAGCAATATGATATAAACCCCATCTTTTTCTCCTCAACGGAAACAATACAATATGTGCCTTGCTGCCCCTGCTGTCACTGGGAAAGGACACCGCAAGATCGAACCCAAAGCTAAGCACTTCTCCCATTGCAAGAAAGATCAATCTAGTAGGCCAAACCAAACTGATAATTCGAAGAGACTTGCAAAGATAACAAATCATACATAAAAGAATTCAGAGGAGATTCAAATATTGTTCATAGATAATCTTGATCATAAACCACAATTCATCGGATCTCGACAAACACACCGCAAAAAGAATTACATCAAATAGATATCCAAGAGAATCGAGGAGAACTTTGTATTGAGATCCAAAGAGAGAGAAGAAGCCATGTAGCTAATAACTATGGACCCGAAGGTCTGTGGTAAACTACTCACACATCATCGGAGAGGCTATGGTGTTGATGTAAAAGCCCTCCATGATCGATTCCCCCTCCGGCGGAGTGCCGGAAAAGGCCCCAAGAAGGGATCTCATGGGTATAGAAGGTTGCGGCGGTGGAAATAGGGTTTCGTGGTGCTCCTGGATGTTTTTGGGGTATATGGATATATATAGGCGGAAGAAGTAGGTCGGTGGAGCTGCGAGGGGCCCACGAGGGTGGGGGCGCTCCCAGGGGGGCAGGCGTGCCTCCCTGCCTCGTGGCCTCCTCGCTTTTTTCTTGACATCCACTCCAAGTCCCCTGGATCACGTTTGTTCCAAAAATAACTCTCCCGAAGGTTTCATTCCGTTTGGATTCCATTTGATATTCCTTTTCTGCGAAACACTAAAATAGGCAAAAAAACAGCAATTTGCACTGGGCCTTCGGTTAATAAGTTAGTCCCAAAAATAATATAAAAGTGCTTAGTAAATCCCATTAAACATCCAAAACAAATAATATAATAGCATGGAACAATAAAAAATTATAGATACGTTGGAGACGTATCAAGCATCCCCAAGCTTAATTCCCGCTCGTCCTCGAGTAGGTAAATGATAAAAACAGAATTTTTGATGTGATGCTACCTAGCATATTTCTCAACGTAATTTCCTTTATTGTGGCATGAATGTTCAGATCCGAAGGATACAAGACAAAAGTTTAATATTGATATGAAAATAATAATACTTCAAGCATACTAACAAAGCAATCATGTCTTCTCAAAATAACATGGCCACAGAAAGTTATCCCTACAAAATCATATAGTCTGGCTATGCTCTATCTTCATCACACAAAGTATTTAATCATGCACAACCCCGATGACAAACCAAGCAATAGTTTCATACTTTTGATGTCCTCAAACTTTTTCAATCTTCACACAATACATGAGCGTGAGCCATGGACATAGCACTATATGTGGAATAGAATGGTGGTTGTGGAGAAGACAAAAAAAGAGAACATAGTCTCACATCAACTAGGCGTATCAACGGGCTATGGAGATGCCCATCAATAGATATCAATGTGAGTGAGTAGGGATTGCCATGCAACGGATGCACTAGAGCTATACGTGTATGAAAGCTCAACAAAAGAAACTAAGTGGGTATGCATCCAACTCGCTTGCTCACGAAGACCTTGGGCATTTTGAGGAAGCCCATCATCGGAATATACAAGCCAAGTTCTATAATGTAAAATTCCCACTAGTATATGAAAGTGACAACATAGGAGACTCTCTATCATGAAGATCATGGTGCTACTTTGAAGCACAAGTGTGGCAAAAGGATAGTAACATTGTCCCTTCTCTCTTTTTCTCTCATTTTTTATTTTTTTTATTTGAGCCTTTTTTCTCTTTTTTTATGGCCTCTTTTTTTTCGCCCGGAGTCTCATCCCGACTTGTGGGGGAATCATAGTCTCCATCATCCTTTCCTCACTTGGGACAATGCTCTAATAATGATGATCATCACACTTTTATTTACTTACAACTCAAAAATTACAACTCAATACTTGGAACAATATATGACTCTATGTGAATGCCTCCGGCGGTGTACCGGGATATGCAATGAATCAAGAGTGACATGTATGAAAGAATTATAAAGGTGGCTTTGCCACAAATATGATGTCAACTACATGATCATGCAAAGCAATATGACAATGATGGGGCGTGTCATAATAAATGGAACGGTGGTAAGTTGCATGGCAATATATCTCGGAATGGCTATGGAAATGCCATAATAGGTAGGTATGGTGGCTGTTTTGACGAAGGTATATGGTGGGTGTATGATACCGGCGAAAGGTGCGCGGTATTAGAGAGGCTAGCAATAGTGGAAGGGTGAGAGTGTGTATAATCCATGGACTCAACATTAGTCATAAAGAATTCACATACTTATTGCAAAAATCTATTAGTTATCGAAATGAAGTACTACGCGCATGCTCCTAGGGGTATAGATTGGTAGGAAAAGACCATCGCTCATCCCCGACCGCCACTCATAAGGAAGACAATCAATAAATAAATCATGCTCCGACTTCATCACATAACGGCTCACCGTACGTGCATGCTACGGAATCACAAACTTTAGAACAAGTATTTCTCAAATTCACAACTACTCAACTAGCCTGAATCTAATATCACCATCTTCATACCTCAAAAAAATTATCAAGTATCAAACTTCTCATAGTATTCAATGCACTTTGTATGATAGTTTTTATTATACCCATCTTGGATGTTCATCATATAGGACTAATTTTATAGCCAAAGCAAACTACCATGCTGTTCTAAAAGACTCTCAAAATAATATAAGTGAAGCATGAGAGATCAATAATTTCTATAAAATAAAACCACCACCGTGCTCTAAAAAGGTATAAGTGAAGCACTAGAGCAAAATTATCTAGCTCCAAAGATATAAGTGAAGCACATAGAGTATTCTAATAAATTCTGATTCATGTGTGTCTCTCCCAAAAGGTGTGTATGTCGGCGTTCTGGGAACGGGGGTCCCCAGACTTGCCTGACTGCGGCCCACGGCGTGTCTATGCTAGTAGGTCGTATGGCCCATCTTCATCAACAAGGCATTCAAGACCTTCATGAGGGGCCAAGTTTCATGAGGCGGATTTGACGCAAGACCTCCTCCGGAGCGGCCTAGCCAGGCAGGTTCACGAGGGGCGGAGATATCAAGGCGGGGCAAACCTCGTGAGGCTCTCGTAACGTGAGCCATGACAATCAAGACCAGACGGGCGCCACCGCGCGCAGCGTCCTTGTTTCTTCTTTGGTGCTAAGGAGGCAGGCGCAGACGCAGAGTACCGAGGCATCAGGCAAAGGTTTCCATATCGGTGCAACAAGACCAAGACCAGCAGGACGGCAAGACGGAGGTCACCATGGAGCCCAAGACGGTGTCATCACCAAAGCCTTTTGCAGGCGAAGACCACTTTTGTCAGGATAGTTTGTACTAGTTGTCCCCTTACAAATTTGCCTGCTGTTGTTGGCTCCCTTCCCGCTCAATATTTGGGAAGAGGACCAGGGCCACTATAAATAGGTCTAGCCACCACAGTAGGGGGCAACAAGATCTCATCTGATCGAGTCCTCTCCACACAAGTTAGACAAGCACAAGAACGCCTCAACCTCGGGAGGCTGTTCTTCCCCTTGTACTGTTCATCGTCAGCCCAAGAGGCAATCCACCACCACACACTGGAGTAGGGTATTACACCAGAACGATGGCCCGAACCAGTATAAATCTCTTGTCTTCTAGGTTGTGAGTTCGTCGAGTTCGTCCGCGAGATCTTAGTGAGCCAGGGCGTGGATTTGTAGGGGGGAAAGAACTTCGTGCGCACCCCAGAGTTCGAACCTTAAGGGTTTTGCCGGAACCCCACATCCGACATTTGGCGCGCCAGGTAGGGGTGCGCCGTAGCTTCCCTTCCGTTGATTCGTCGCTCCGTCATCTCCATGGCGGACGCTCGCCGTGCTCGAGCTAAGCGTCGGGCTTCCCTTACCGCAGGCGTTGCTCAGACGACTCCCGTCGGTGGGCCACCTCGTCGTTCTCCGTCTCCTGCCACCAACGCCGCCACCGGCCCGGCAGGGAACGAGCAGCAAGCGTCCTTGCTGCACCCATCGGTGCGGCAGGACGGCCGCACCGCCACTCCATCACTGACCCTGGCCGGTTCTTCGTCCCACGCACGACGCGCTCCCATGGACGCGCAGGCCGCGCTCCTCATGGCGAACGAGCTCCTGCGCTACCGCCCGGTCGACGACCTCTACGAGGACTGGCTCGACCGCGTTGCCGAGCTCGTCCGCGCCGCAGGGGGCTCCCCGGCACCATCCCACTCTATGCCTCGCCCTCCGCCCACCACGGGCGACGTGGCTCATGGAGCGCCTCCACCACCTCTGCCCCAAGACTGTGCCTTGGTGCCAAGGCGCGCGGCCCCACAGCGTGATCCACCACGCCCGGCGCCCGCGCGCGAAGAGAGAAGCTGCCAGGAGATTCCTCGGCCGCGAGAAGCTGCACCTTCACTCCCCGCGCCGCCAGTGGTGGCGGCGCGCGGACCTCATCAAGACAAAGCTCCACCTCCGAGACGGGCCCCGGCGACCACGGCCGGCTGCCGCGCCTTCACCCTCGAGCTGCGTAGCGTCGCTTGGCCGGGCAAGTTCAAGCCAGATCTGCCTCCTCGCTACGACGGCACTGCCGATCCCGCGGAGTTCCTGCAGCTCTACGAGTTGAGCATCGAAGCGGCCAACAGCAACGAGAAAGTCATGGCGAACTGGTTTCCTATGGCTCTCATGGATGGTGCCCGCTCACGCTCTGAACCTGCAGACGGCTCGATCTCACAGGATGAGATGCGACCGACCGTCCCCAACTTCCAGGGCACCCGCGACCGCCGGCCGGCCGCGGGCGACCTGCACCGCATCAAGCAACAACCAGGAGAGACCCTCCAGAAGTACATCTAGTGCTTCAACAACACCCGTCTCAAGATCCCCAAGGTCATGGACGAGGCCATCATCTCCGTGTTCTCCAATGGCGTCCGCGACGTCAAGATGAAGGAAGAACTCGCTATCCACGAGGAGCTGTGCACATCTCGGGAGCTGTTAAACCTGGCAACCAAGTGCGCAAGAGATGAGGAGGGCTGCCTCTCCCTCCTCGAGCTGCCAGCTGCGGGCGCAGAAGAGAAGAAGGCCAAGGCCAAGGACATGAAGTGCAAGGAAGCAGTTGTGCTTGCAGCGGAGCCCGACACCAAGCGAGGCAGAGATCAGCCCGAGTCATCCAAGACAGCCGACCGTTTTATGCTTTCCACAACCTGAACACCCACAACACCAGTGACTGTCAAGAGCTCAGAGCCATTCGCGAAGGACGCTAGGGCCGACGCCCTGAACGCAGTGACCGGGGCTACGGCCGAGGGGGAGGACGTGGTGGCGGACGCTGGGACGACCATGGCCCGCGCCAGGAGTGGCGCGACCGTCCTCGTGAGGACAGCTGGCAGGACCATCCTCGCGAGGGCGCCTCGAGGGACCAGCCTCGTGAGGATCGCCCCCAGGGCAATGATACGTCCATTTTGCATCATGTTTTTATATCGATATTTATTGCATTATGGGCTATTATGACACGTTATGTCATAATACTTATGCCTATTCTCTCTTATTTTACAAGGTTTACATAAGGAGGGAGAATGCTTGGCATTTGGAATTACAGGGTGGAAAAGGAGCAAATATTAGAGACCTATTCGCACATCACCAAAAGTCCTGAAACTCCCCGTAATATCTTATAATAAATAATTAAAAAATCCTCGCAAAAGTTGAAGGCCAGGGGGCCCACACCCTGTCCACGTGGGTGGGGGGCGCCCCCCCCCCCCTCCTCGTGGGCCCCCTGGTGGCCCTCCGATGCCCATCTTCTGCTATATGAGGTCTTTCGTCGAGAAAAAATCGGAAGCACCCTTTCGGGATGAAACTCCGCCGCCACGAGGCTGAACCTTGGCGGAACCAATCTAGGGCTCCGGCAGAGCTGTTCTGCCGGGAACACTTCCCTCCGAGAGGGGGAAATCATCGTCATCGTCATCACCAACGCTCCTCTCATCGGGAGAGGGCAATCTCCATCAACATCTTCACCAGCACCATCTCATCTCAAAACCCTAGTTCATCTCTTGTATCCAATTCTTGTCTCTAAGTCCGGGATTGGTACTAGTAGGTTGCTAGTAGTGTTGATTACTCCTCGTAGTTGATGCTAGTTGGTTTATTTGGTGGAAGATCATATGTTCAGATCCTATATGCATATTAATACCCCTCTGATTATGAACATGAATATGCTTTGTGAGTAGTTAGGTTTGTTCCTGAGGACATGGGAGAAGTCTTGCTATTAGTAGTCATGTGAATTTGGTATTCGATTCGATATTTTGATGAGATGTATGTTGTCTATCCTCTAGTGGTGTTATGTGAACGTCGACTACATAACACTTCACCATTATTTGGGCCTAGAGGAAGGCATTGGGAAGTAATAAGTAGATGATGGGTTGCTAGAGTGATGAAGCTTAAACCCTAGTTTATGCGTTGCTTCATAAGGGGCTGATTTGGATCCATATGTTTCATGCTATGGTTAGGTTTACCTTAATACTTTTGTTGTAGTTGTGGATGCTTGCAATAGAGGTTAATCATAAGTGGGATGTTTGTTCAAGTAAGAACAGCACCCAAGCACCGTCCACCCACATATCAAATTATCAAAGTACCGAACGCGAATCATATGAACGTGATGAAAACTAGCTTGACGATATTGCCATGTGTCCTCGGGAGCGCTTTTCCTATTATAAGAGTTTGTCCAGGCTTGTCCTTTGCTACAAAAAGAATTGGGCCACCTTGCTGCACTTTATTTACTTTTGTTACTTGTTGCTCGTTACGAATTATCCTATCACAAAACTATCTGTTACCACTTATTTCAGTACTTGCAGAGAATACCTTGCTGAAAACCGTTATCATTTCCTTCTACTCCTCGTTGGGTTCGACACTCTTACTTATCGAAAGGACTGCGATAGATCCCCTATACTTGTGGGTCATTAAGACTCTTTTCTGGCGCCGTTGCTGGGGAGTGAAGCGCCTTTGGTAGGTGGAATTTGGTAAGCAAAAATTTATATAGTGTGCTGAAATTTACTGTCACTTGTTACTATGGAAAGTAATCCTCTGAGGGGCTTTTTCGGGGTATCTTCACCCGACCAGTAGAGCAAAGAGTTGCTCCTCAACCTAATGAACCTACTGAAAGTGAATATGAAAATATTCCCTTTGAATTTCCTTCGGGTATGATGGAAAAACTGCTAGCTAATCCTTTTGTAGGAGATGGAACAAAGCATCCTGATGAGCACCTAATATATGTGGATGAAGTTTGTGGACTATTTAAGCTTGCAGGTTACCCGATGATGTTGTTAAGAAGAAGGTATTCCCTTTATCTTTGAAGGGAGATGCATTGACATGGTATAGGCTTTGTGATGATACGAGATCATGGAACTATAGAAGACTGAAATTGGAATTTCATCAAAAGTATTATCCTATGCATCTTGTTCATCATGATCGCAATTACATATATAATTTTGGCCTCGCGAAGGAGAAAGCATCGCTCAAGCTTGGGGGAGGCTTAAATCAATGTTATATTCATGCCCCAATCATGAGCTTCCAAGAGAAACAATTATTCAAAATCTTTATGCTCGGCTTTCTGAAAACAAACGCACCATGCTTGATACTTCTTGTCTTTGGCTCTTTTATGATGAATACTATTGAATTCAGATGGAATTTATTGGATAGAATTAAACGCAACTCTTAAGATTGGGACCTCGACGAAGGTAAGGAGTCAGGTATGACACCTAAGTTTGATTGTGTTAAATCTTTTATGGATACCGATATTTTCCTTAAGTTTAGCACTAAATATGGAGTTGACTCTGAGATAGTAGCTTCTTTCTGTGAATCTTTTGCTACTTATGTTGATCTCCCCAAGGAGAAGTGGTTGAAATATCATCCTCCCATATAAGTAAAAGTAGCTGCACCTATTAAAGTTGAAGAAAAGACTGTCACTTATAATGATCCTATTGTTCCTACCTCTTATGTTGAGAAACCACCTTTCCCAGTTAGAATAAAGGATCATGATAAAGCTTCAGCTATGGTTCGTAAAAGCCTCCTGAGCAAGTCAAAGTAGAACCTAATACTGCTATTGTTAAAGATCTCTTGTCTGGTAATATTGATGGGCATGTTATTCAATTCTGTGGTGAATCTGCTAGAATTGCTAAACCTGGCACTAAAGATAAACATAGACCTGTGGTAGGCGTGCACTGTTATTTACATTAAAATAGGAGATTATTGTTATCATGGCTTGTGTGATATGGGTGCTAGTGCTAGTGTTATACCTTATGACTTGTATAAAGAAATTAAGCATGAAATTGCACCTCTTTGAGTTAGAAGATATTGATGTCACGATTAAACTTGCCAATAGAGATACTATATCGCCAGTGGGAATTGTTAGAGATGTTGAAGTCTTGTGTGGGAAAATTAAATATCCTGCTGATTTTCTTGTTCTAAGTTCCCCACAAGATAGCTTTTGTCCCATTATATTTGGTAGACCCTTATTGAATACTGTTAATGCTAAGATAGACTGCGAAAAGAATGTTGTTACTATTGGCTTGGATAATAAGATTCATGATTTTAATTTCTCTAAGTTTAGTAAACAACACCGTGAAGAAGAATTACCTAGTAAGGATGAAATTATTGGTCTTGCTTCTATTGCCGCACCTCCTAGTGATCCTCTAGAACATTATTTGCTAGACCATGAAAATGATATGTTTATGAATGAAAGAAGGGAAATAGATGAAGTATTCTTTAAACAGGAACCTATTCTGAAACATAATTTGCCTGTTGAAATCCTAGGGGATCCTTCTCCACCCAAGGGTGATCCCGTGTTCGAGCTTAGACCTTTGCCTGATAATCCTAAATATGCTTATCTTGATGAAAAGAAAATATATCTTGTTATTATTAGTGCTAACCTTTCAGAGCATGAAGAAGAGAGATTATTGAAAACTCTGAAGAAGCACCGAGCTGCTATTGGATATACTCTTGATGATCTTAAGGGCATTAGTCCCACTCTATGTCAACACAAAATAAATTTGGAAGAAGATACCAAACCGGTTCGTGATCATCAATGAAGGCTTAATTCTAAGATGAAAGAAATGGTAAGAAAAGAAATACTAAAGCTTCTGGAGCCAGGTATAATTTATCCCATTGCTGATAGTCAGTGGGTAAGTCATGTTCATTGTGTCCCTAAGAAGGGAGGTGTTACTGTTGTCCCTAATGATAAATATGAATTGATCCCGCAAAGAATTATTACAGGTTATAGGATGGTAATTGATTTCCGCAAATTAAATAAAGCTACTAAGAAAGATCATTACCCCTTACCTTTTATCGATCAAATGCTAGAAAGATTATGCAAACATACACATTATTGCTTCCTAGATGGTTATTCTGGTTTCTCTCAAATACCCGTGGTCGGCTAAAGATCAATCAAAGACTACTTTTACATGCCCTTTTGGTACTTTTGCTTATAGACGTATGCCTTTTGGTTTATGTAATGCACCTGCTACCTTTCAAAGATGCATGATGGCTATGTTCTCTGACTTTTGTGAAAAGATCTGTGAGGTTTTCATGGACGACTTTTCCGTCTATGGATCCTCTTTTAATGATTGCTTGAGCAATCTTGATTGAGTTTTGCAGAGATGTGAAGAAACAAATCTTGTCTTGAATTGGGAAAAGTGCCACTTTATGGTTAATGAAGGTATTGTCTTGGGGCATAAAGTTTCTGAAAGAGGTATTGAAGTTGATAAAGCCAAAGTTGATGCTATTGAAAAGATGCCATGTCCCAAGGACATCAAAGGTATAAGAAGTTTCCTTGGTCACGCTGGATTTTATAGGAGGTTCATTAAGGACTTATCAAAAATTTCTCGGCCTCTGACCAATTTATTACAAAAAGATATACCATTTGTCTTTGATGATGATTGTGTAGAAGCATTTGAAATACTTAAGAAAGCATTGATCTCTGCACCTATTGTTCAGCCACCTGATTGGAATTTACCCTTCGAAATTATGTGTGATGCTAGTGATTATGTTGTAGGTGCTGTTCTAGGGCAAAGAGTTGATAAGAAATTAAATGTTATCCATTATGCTAGTAAAACTCTAGACAATGTGCAAAGAAATTATGCTACTACTGAAAAAGAATTCTTAGCAGTTGTATTTGCTTGCGATAAGTTCAGACCTTATATTGTTGACTCTAAAGTAACTATTCACACTGATCATGCTGCTATAAAATACCTGATGGAAAAGAAAGATGCTAAACCTAGACTTATTAGATGGGTTCTCTTGCTACAAGAATTTGATTTGCATATTGTTGATAAAAAGGGAGCTGAGAACCCCTGCTGCATAACTTGTCTAGGTTAGAAAATGTTCTTGATGACCCACTACCTATTGATGATAGCTTTCCTGATGAGCAATTAAATGTCATAAATACTTCTCGTAGTACTCCATGGTATGCTGATTATGCTAATTATATTGTTGCTAAATTTATACTACCTAGTTTCACATACCAGCAAAAGAAAAAAAATTCTATGATTTGAGGCATTACTTTTGGGATGACCCGCATTTTTATAAAGAAGGAGTAGATGGCGTTATTAGACGTTGTGTACCTGAGCATGAACAGGAACAGATCCTATGCAAGTGTCACTCCAAAGCTTATGGAGGACACCACGCTGGAGATAGAACTGAAATAAGGTACTGCAATCCGGTTTTTATTGGCCTACTCTCTTCAAGGATGCCCGTAAGTTTGTCTTATCTTGTGATGAATGTCAAAGAATCGGTAATATTAGTAGACGTCAAGAAATGCCTATGAACTATTCACTTGTTATTGAACCATTTGACGTTTGGGGCTTTGTTATATGGGACCTTTTTCTGCCTCTAATGGGTATACACATATTTTAGTTGATGTTGATTACGTTACTAAGTGGGTAGAAGCTATTCCAACTAGTAGTGCTGATCATAACACCTCTATTAAAATGCTTAAAGAAGTTATTTTTCTGAGGTTTGGAGTCCCTAGATATTTAATGACTGATGGTGGTTCACATTTTATTCATGGTGCTTTCCATAAAATGCTTGCTAAATATGATGTTAATCATAGAATTGCATCCCCTTATCACCCACAGTCTAGTGGCCAAGTAGAATTGAGTAATAGAGAACTCAAATTAATTTTGCAAAAGACATCAATAGGTCTAGAAAGAATTGGTCCAAGAAACTTGATGATGCATTATGGGCATATAGAACTGCATATAAAAATCCTATGGGTATGTCTCCGTATAAAATGGTCTATGGAAAAGCATGTCACTTACCTCTCGAACTAGAACATAAGGCTTATTGGGCTATTAAAGAGCTCAACTATGATTTCAAATTTGCCGGTGAGAAGAGGTTATTTGATATTAGCTCACTTGATGAATGGAGAACCCAAGCTTATGAAAATGCCAAGTTATTTAAAGAAAAAGTTAAAAGATGGCATGACAAAAGGATACAAAAGCATGAGTTTAATGTAGGTGATTATGTATTGCTATACAACTCTCGTTTAAGATTTTTTGCAGGAAAACTTCTCTCTAAATGGGAAGGTCCCTACGTTATCGAGGAGGTCTATCGCTCCGGTGCCATAAAAATCAACAACTTTGAAGGCACAAAACCGAAGGTGGTAAACGGTCGGAGAATCAAACACTATATCTCAGGTAATCCTATAAATGTTGAAACCAATGTTATTGAAACCGTAACCCCGGAGCAATACATAAGGGACACTTTCCGGAACGTTTCAGACTCCGAAAAGGAATGGGTATGTGGTACGGTAAGTAAACCGACTCCAAAATAGTTTTTAAGGCAATATTTCTCTGTTTTGGAATATTTAGAAAAATATAAAAATAAGTAGTAGTCCGAGAAGGACACGAGGGCCCCACGACGGTGGAGGACGCTCCCTACCCCCTGGGTGCGCCCCCTACCTCGTGGGCACCTCGTGTGCCTTCCGGACTGCTTTTCTTACGATACATATTTTGGTCGGTAAAAATTCATTATATATTCTCCCGAAGGTTTTGACCCCCGTATCACGCAAATCTCCTCTGTTCTTGTTTCGAGCTGTTTTTCTAACAGATCTAGATTACCATGATGTCCCCAAGTGCTTCCAAGGACAAGTTCTTCGAGAAGGTCATCAATCCTTACCTCGCGGAGGTGTTGCAACACCCTCAAACCATTGAGTTGCGTGATGGGTTGCTGCACATCCGCGATGAAGAGGGACCAAAAGGAACCGGAAGCATGGAGACGAGGCTCGAAGCAATGGAGCAACAAGTTTTCAAGTGTCAAGGGATGGTGGAACGTGGACTCAACTCCAACCACATGATGATCGCGGAGTTCACTAGCAACCACAAGTTGGATGCCGACAACATCGGGGAGGCCATCTTCAAGCTTCATGAGAAGATCGAGCACCTTCAAGCCCAAATCTATGACCTGCAAAATCAAAACTGTGAGTATGAATGTAGATTCAAAAGGATGAGTTTGGCTGCAGATTTGAGGATCCCGGAGACTCGATCATCCTTCTATGATGGTGAGCCCATGCCTTGGAAGATGGACGACAAGCCCGCATCATCAACAACACCTCCACCTTCTTCACCAACAAAGGAGACATAATCACATGGGTATGGGCACTCCCTTTGGCAACTGCCAAGCTTGGGGGAGGTGCCCCGGTATCGTATCACAACAACATCTCCTATCTTTACTGTTTTTCTTAGTTCGATCCTATTAGTAGTATCTTGATCTAGTAGAATAAAGTTTATGGCATGATCTAGTTTTGAGTTTTTGCTTTATGATCTCTCTATGTAATCGAGTCCGTGAGCTATATAATAAAGATTAGTGTTGAGTCAAGGGCTTGATTATGTTGCCATGATCTTGAGTGAATAAAAGAATAAAGAAAAAGAATAAAAAGAAACAAAAAGTTCATATTGATCTTATTGAAAGTAATGACTTCACATAGAAAGAGTATGATGATTAAACGTTGTTGGGAGTTGGCAAAAATAGCTTTGGTCATCGTTGCAATTAACAGGAAGTAATAAGGAAAGAGAGGTTTCACATATAGATATACTATTATTGACATCTTTTATGATTGTGAGCACTCATTAAAATATGACATGCTAAAGAGTTGATGTTGGACAAGGAAGACAACGTAATGAGTTATGTTTTCTTATATCTGAGATAAAGTATGTTGCCATGGATCTCCCAACATGTTGAGCTTGCCTTTCCCCCTCATGCTAGCCAATTTCTCAGCACCAAGTAGAGATACTACTTATGCTTCCAAAAACCCTTAAACCAGTTTTGCCATGAGAGTCCACCATACCTACCTATGGATTGAGTAAGATCCTTCAAGTAAGTTGTCATCGGTGCAAAGCAATAAAAATTGCTCTCTAAATATGTATGATTGATTGGTGTGGGAGAAATAAGCTTTATACGATCTTGTGATGTGGAAGTAATAAAAGCGACGGACTCCATAATAAAGGTTCATATCACAAGGGGCAATATAAAGTGACGTTCTTTCGCATTAAGATTTTGTGCATCCAACCATAAAAGCGCATGGCAACCTCTGCTTCCCTCTGCGAAGGGCCTATCTGTTACTATCATCTTCTACCTTATGCAAGAGTCATGGTGATCTTCACCTTTCCTTTTTACATTTTATCCTTTGGCAAGCATAGTATGTTGGAAAGATCCTGATGGATATATCTAATTGGATGTAGGGGAGCATGAGTTATTATTGTTGACATTACCCTTGAGGTAAAAGGTTGGGAGGCGAAACTATAAGCCCCTATCTTTCTACGGTTCGATTAAAACTCCGTAACCACAAGTATCGCGTGAGTGTTAGCAATTATGAAGGACTAAATGATAGTTGAGTATGTGGACTTGCTACTAAGCTCTGACATAGACTCTTTCTGATGTTCTGATAAATTGCAATTGCTTCAATGACTGAGATTATAGTTTGTTGGTCCTCAATAAAGTTTATGATTTGTACTCTCCATTGTGAATGGATTATTACTTGAACATAAGAAATTGTATGACAATATCTATATATGTTGCTGTTATGAGAATAATCATGATGCCTTGATGTCCGTATTTTATTATTATCGACGCCTCTACTTCTAAACATCGGGACATATTTATCGTTATCGGCTTTCGCTTGAGGACAAGCGAGGTCTAAGCTTGGGGGAGTTGATACGTCCATTTTGTGTCATGCTTTTATATCGATATTTATTGCATTATGGGCTATTATTACACGTTATGTCACAATACTTATGCCTATTCTCTCTTATTTTACAAGGTTTACATAAGGAGGAGAATGTAAATTTGGAATTCTGAAATTTGGAAAAGGAGCAAATATTAGAGACCTATTCTGCACAACTCCAAAAGTCCTGAAACTCCACGGAATATCTTATAATAAATAATAAAAAAATCCTCGCCAAAGATGAAGGCCAGGGGGCCCACACCCTGTCCACAAGGGTGGGGGTGCGCCCCCCCTCCTTGTGGGCCCCCTGGTGGCCCTTCGGTGCCCATCTTCTGCTATATGAGGTCTTTCGTCGAGAAAAAATCGGAAGCAACCTTTCGGGACGAAACTCCGCCGCCACGAGGCGGAACCTTGGCGGAACCAATCTAGGGCTCCGGCGGAGCTGTTCTGCCGGGGACACTTCCCTCCGGGAGGGGGAAATCATCGTCATCGTCATCACCAACGCTCCTCTCATCGGGAGAGGGCAATCTCCATCAACATCTTCACCAGCACCATCTCATCTCAAAACCCTAGTTCATCTCTTGTATCCAATTCTTGTCTCTAAGTCCGGGATTGGTACTAGTAGGTTGCTAGTAGTGTTGATTACTCCTCGTAGTTGATGCTAGTTGGTTTATTTGGTGGAAGATCATATGTTCAGATCCTATATGCATATTAATACCCTCTGATTATGAACATGAATATGCTTTGTGAGTAGTTACATTTGTTCCTGAGGACATGGGAGAAGTCTTGCTATTAGTAGTCATGTGAATTTGGTATTCGTTCGATATTTTGATGAGATGTATGGTGTCTATCCTCTAGTGGTGTTATGTGACCGTCGACTACATAACACTTCACCATTATTTGGGCCTAGAGGAAGGCATTGGGAAGTAATAAGTAGATGATGGGTTGCTAGAGTGATGAAGCTTAAACCCTAGTTTATGCGTTGCTTTGTAAGGGGCTGATTTGGATCCATATGTTTCATGCTATGGTTAGGTTTACCTTAATACTTTTGTTGTAGTTGCGGATGCTTGCAATAGAGGTTAATCATAAATGGGATGTTTGTTCAAGTAAGGACAGCACCCAAGCACCGGTCCACCCACATATCCAATTATCAAAGTACCGAACGCGAATCATATGAACGTGATGAAAACTAGCTTGACGATATTCCCATGTGTCCTGGGGAGCGCTTTTCCTATTATAAGAGTTTGTCCAGGCTTGTCCTTTGCTACAAAAAGGATTTGGCCACCTTGCTGCACTTTATTTACTTTTGTTACTTGTTGCTCGTTACAAATTATCCTATCACAGAACTATCTGTTACCACTTATTTCAGTACTTTCAAAGAATACCTTGCTGAAAACCGCTTATCATTTCCTTCTGCTCCTCGTTGGGTTCGACACTCTTACTTATCGAAAGGACTATGATAGATCCCCTATACTTGTGGGTCATTAGGCAACGTCGGTCTTCTCCCGCTGCCGCCACCACCAAGAAGGAACAACGAACACCATCAAGACGAGGGGGCTGGGGGCTTCCAGGAACCACGTGCTATTGCATGCATCTTGGGCGGAGCCCAGGCCCCAGCCTCTCAGTGCATCTTCAAGTAGTTTGCTCGTGAAGTGAATGCATTCCTTTCCAAGCTTGAAGCCACACGCCCTCTCAGATGGTCCCAATGCCCCATCACGTTCAGCTCGGCCGATCAACTCAATTGCGCGGCTACCGCTGGCGCCCTCCCGATGATGTGCTCCCCAGTCATCAGCAATGTGCAAGTTACCAAGACCCTCATCGATGGCGGCGCAGGGCTCAACGTCCTGTCCATCGATACGTTCGACAACCTCCAAGTCCCATATGACCAGCTTCAGCCTACCAAGCCCTTCTCAGGAGTGACCGACGGTTGCACCACGCCAATAGGGCAGGTCCGCCTCCCTGTCACCTTCGGAGAATGCAAGAATTACCGCACCGAGATCATCGACTTCGACATTGCTCACATCCGCCTGCCATACAACACCATCCTCGGGTATCCAGCCCTGGCCAAGTTCATGACTGTCACCCGCCACGGCTTCAACGTCCTCAAGATGCTGGGAAGCGGCGGAGTCATCACGGTCCCATGTGAAGAAAGAGATGCGGTGTGCTCCCTCGAGCGCGCCTTCCAAGCTGCAGCAATCGACGACCCCGACAGCAAAAGTGAGGGCCTTCCAGAGGCCATCCCCAAGAAGAAGCAGCCGCGTCGTGCCAGACCACAGGAGGGTGGTGTCGCGGCTGGAACCTCGTCAGGATCAGCGCCCGCTCCAGGGGCGCCTCCCTCCATCACATAGGAAGGCGCGCCCAGCGCCCTCCTTGGGCAGGGCTCGGGGTCTCTCTTCTGGAGGGCCTCGGACCTTGCCAACATCACGAGGGAGGCGCTTGGGCACCACTTGGAGGCGTGCTTCGCAGCACGTTTTCCTCAGGAGGACACAGGGCAAGGAGTGCCCACCGCTCAGGAGTTCATCACCAAGACCACTCAGGAATTGCAAGATGCAAGGGCCATGCGCGGCGACCGCCGCTCACGAGGCGCAGCTCCCCATCTAGGCGAGGATGTCGGGCGGCGTCTGCATCAACGTACCAGGGCTCAACAGGACCGCATCTCGGGAGCTCTTCTGGCCTTCGCGCGTGGGATGCTGCGAGGGTCCACCGCACAGCTATGTTCGCATGCCCTTTGGCCTGCCGAGCATGTCGTCAGCCTACCAGCACAACATGCGGCGTATCCTGGCGGCTCAGGAGGCCAGGCACCACGCCCTCTTGGCGGAGATGGGGACGGTCCTCCAGGAACCGCCCGAGCCCCCAGAGCCTCCCAAGGCTCAGGGCCCTGGTGGCTCGTGAGGAGCTACCCCTTCGTTGCTCACCTTCAGCTGCCTCAACTCTCCTTCGTCGACTGAACCAGGTGACATTTTCCAAGTTCGTTTAGCTGGGAGCGCCCCTCCGGCTGCATTATTCCTAGGCCGCGTGGGCCTGTCCCTGTGGCGTGTATCCTTTTCTTATGTCTTTAGCTTACCTTGTTGGGGGCGCCCCTCGGGCTGCATCATCCCCAAGCCGCTCGGGCTTGACCAAGTGGCATGTATCTTTCTGCATTTACCCATGCTGATTCGCCTCCCATGCTTAATCTGCCTGATTACCACCGGCACTTTCCACGGGTCCGCCCCTCTACCATGCAATTCGCTTGCGCGTTAAAAGGGGGGCTCCTGAGCATCGCGACTCAGGAGCTCTTACTGGCTCTCTAGCCCTCACCCCCTGGCCTTGACCACGGCATAGCGACCTGGCATACCAGCGGCGGCTGAGCTCGCTTGAGGGCCGGGACCTGAGGACGTAGAGCGCTTGCACCTAACTGTCTGGCAGGAACGCACAGCTATCAAAGACTCAAGACCAAGCGCAACCCGCCTTGAGGTAGGGCCTCGTGAGTCCCGCGCTGGCTCACGAGTGCCCAGATACACCTCGCAGCCCTGCCGTGCAAGCCACGTGTCAGGGCGGGGCTGTACACGCCCCGGGGGCTCCTCCCGGAGGGGGCCCCCTCCCACGCACAAGTGGAAGCACCATGCTCCGTGCTGGCCGTCAACACTGCCGAGGAGCGGCTATGCCCATGCACAAGCGGAAGCACTATGCTCCCCGCTAGTGATAAACAACTGAGGGCGGCTCCACGGTCGTACCAACCTCAGGGAGCCTCAGAGCTCAGCGTCCGACCTCACCACAACGCCTCCCCTCGGGAGAGCCACGCGAGGGGGCTGGACACGGGGGCTGCGCTCGGGTCACGCCCCAGCGTACGCCACCTAACCAGGTCTCCAGGGCCTGGGGGCTGCGCTCGGGTCACGCCCAAGCGCACGCTGCTCAAACAGGTCTCCTGGACCTGGTCGTCGCACGCCCCTCCCGAGGCCTCGGCGAGGGTAGGTATGGAAATTGTTTGCGCGTCAAGGGGGACTCCTGAGCATCGCGACTCAGGAGCCTAACTGGTCACGTAGCCCCTCACTCCTTGGTCCGTCCTGGTCTCTAGTCGGCCCAACGGCGGTTGAGGTATGCTTGGGGCTGGGCTCTGCCGACGTAGAACATTAATCTATCCTCGCGCACTCTTCCTGTAAGCTGTTTGCGCGTCAAGGGGGACTCCTGAGCATCGCGACTCTGGAGCCTAACTGGTCACGTAGCCCCTCACTCCTTGGTCCGTCCTGGTCTCCGGTCGGCCCAATGGTGGTTGAGGTATCTTGTGGGGCAGACTCTGCCGACGCAGAACACAAAGCGGATAGGAAGAAAATCGCAAAATCTCGAAGAAAATATTACAAAACATATTGTCCTCACAATATCAAATGAAAGTTTAGCGCGTCCACGAGGCCTGATGCATGTTACAGGAACGAAACTGGAGATTAGCTGTAGGTCACCCCTGGACACCGCCATCGCCTGTAGAAGGTGCTCCTCCCCGGGTAACGACGTCTTCACCTGCATCACCAGCTGCAGGATCGGCGGCATCGCTGGACAAGGGTGCGGAGGCAAAGCCGCGGAACCTCTTCAGTAGGGCCTCCACCTGACCTTGCACGACTGTGGCGGCGGCTTTGCAGTGATCTTCAGCCACAGGCTCCAGCAGCTCGTCAAGACAAGCGCTGGGGTCGCGAAGGTGCAGGTGGCTGAAGACACGAGTCAATGTAGCTGAAGACAGGACACGAGCTTCTGCCTCTCCCATGGGACCGATACCCTCCACAACTTCCTCAAGTGCCTTCACCAAGGGAGGAAGCAGCAGGGCGGGGCCGTCCTCGTCAGTGGTCAGTGGCCTCTCCAAGCCGTGCTAGTAGAGCGTCTTCAGTGCCTTGCAAGACCTCTCCTCGAGATCGGCAAAGGCCACGCGGTCTTCGGCCAGGACTCGCGCCTTGGCGTCAAGATCGGCCTCCCTCGCATTCACCTTCCGCTCCAGCTCCTCCAGCCGGCTGCGCTCGGCGGCCTGCGTCTTCCCCAACTCCTCCATCTCAGCATCATGGTTCTTGACGGCGTCCTCCCGGGCCTTCATCTCCTCCTCCTTCACCAGGCGGCCACGTGCTTCTTAAGCATGCTGGTCGCGCAGGTTCTTCAACTCGTCCTCCAGCTCTTGGCAGCGGTCGCGGGTGGCCTTAGCGTCCTTCAGCGCCGCCTCACGATCGACTGCAGCATTGGCGGTGCTCTGCTTCTCCTTCTCGGAAGACGCCGCGGCCTGGCTCAGCGTCGCACGAACCGCCAAGTCGGAGTGAAGCCAGCTAGAGGCCAGCTCCAGGCGCCCGGCCACCAGGCGCGGGTCCGCGCTCAGGAGATCTGCCCGCAGCTGGGTCATCTCCGGAAGAGCAATGTCGGTGTACTAGAGTAGGGGTACCCTAGTATCCCATACTCGTGCACGCAGACGATTCTTGCAGCACCTGTGGCGGGGTTTGCCTCGTCACCGCCAAGGTCCTCCGTGGCTCCTCTAGAGCCATTCAAGAACAAAGTATTTGATTAAGAAGACAAGGCCCGGCAAGAGGAGCTTGTCGGGAAGGCCACCCAAGGCATGCAGAAGACAAGGCCCGGCAAGAGGAGCTTGCCGGGAAGGCTCGAGCGCGACAAGCCTCCGGGACGCGACAAGGATTCGGCAGCGGCAAGGCGCTTGCAGCGGCAAGAAACCACTCTCCATCTCCGCTCCGGCTCATCTAGCGGCGTGTCGCCATGGGACCGTTCCATGCGCTGGCGTGTCGAGAGGCGTGCAGCCAGCCGGAGAGCAGCGATAAGCGGCGCCGACAAGCTTGCCATCGTGGTGAGCGGGCGCACTGACGGTCTCTGTTGCCTTTGTTCGGGCGACAGCGATGGGCATTTATTGCTTTTGTCCCTTGCCGTCGAGTTAGGTATTTTACCTGTACCTTTACATCGCTCGGTAGGTGTACCAACTCCTGTTTTACATTTGTACCCTCGTCTATGTTGCCACCTGTCGGAGACCCCTTGAGCATATAAAAGGAGGCCCATGCGCAACGTAGAAAGGGTTCGGTTCATTCGACTCACTCGAGACCAGAGACACTCACGCTAGGTTTTGTAGCTTGCATTGCTCCCTAGCAAGAACACAATACATCAAACAAGCAGCAGTAGGAGTTTTATCTCTCCGGAGAGCTCCGAAGCTGGGTAAACTGCTCGTGTGCCTCGCCTCGATCCGCTCTTAAATGCGATCTCCGCCCCCTCCAAACCACAAGGGGCCTGGTCCGCCCGGCCCCATAGGTGTCCGTGGGTACGACCAGCCTCCCGACATCTTTGGCGCGCCCGGGTAAAGGGGCGTCGAGGCCGTGTGAATCTGATCCGGCGTTCACACGAGCAGCGTCCTCAACATCTTCCTCAACATGCCACCGAAGAAGAAGGCTTCGGCGGCAGCAGAGCCGTCCGCGTCGTACCCACCCTCGCCGCAGCAAACGGGTGGTGGGGCAGACGCCGGCGGAGGAACGGGCGCCGACGAAGGTGTTCGCGACGTCGCCAAGTCCAAAGACAAGGCCCCGCAAACCTCGGCGTCCGCGCATCCCCCGCGCCCATCTCAGGAGACGCGGGACCAACAACGTCATGGCGTTCACAATGTCATACGTTCGTTGGATCGAGACCCTCAAGACCAGCATGCGCGCCAACATGCTGGCACGAGTGAGATACGGTCGCCTGGACGGGGTGCTGCTCCTTCTAACGTAGTTAGAAGTCCGGCATATCCGCTCCTCGCACCGTTCGCCAATGCCACCCACTACTCCAGTGAAGCTCTGGCGAGAGCTCACCGCTCCTCGACTACCCTCCAACGGCCGACAAGGTCGACGGTGGAGGGCCACTATCGAGCCTCGCCGGCTTTGCCAGCAGCGGCGCTCGCGCGGCAACCAACGCCATCGTTGCCACGGCGAGAGCGACAAGGCACGAGCCGGTGGCGGCAGGCTGTCGGAGGTGCAACCACCGTGCACTCTCCGCCACGAAGGCCAAGATCGCCGACTCACGGATCCACCTCGTGGCGACTCCACCGCGTCGTCGGATCCGCGAGCTTCGCCGCGATCGGCGCCAAGTTCTTCATGAGCGACAACAAGAGGACGCTCGAACTTCGCATCGAGCGCGAAGAGAAGCGTGGCGTCGATCAAACAAGCGCGCTGGGCCTTCTGTTGACATGCGCGCACCGGAGGAGCCAGGCGACTTGCCGTACGCGGTAGGTTGCCCTGCGTTCACTCGTGAGCTGCGGCAAGTCTAGTGGCCCAGCCAGAAAAACTTCAAACCAGACGTGCCGGAGAAGTAAGATGGTAGGACGCATCCGTCGGAGTTCCTCAGCATCTACACCATCGCGGTGCAGGCTGCGGGGGGACGGGACGACAAGATCCTCGCCAACTACTTCCCGCTGGTGCTCAAGCCCAACGTCAGATCTTGGCTCATGCACCTGCCGGACAGCTCCATATCCTCTTGGGCAGATCTGTGCCATCAGTTTGTTGGCGCCTTCACGGTGGCCACAAGCCTCATGGCCAGAGAGTGACCTTCATCCGCCTCGCCCGAGAAGGAAGGGAGTCCCTCACGCAAGTTCATTGAGGAGATTGACCCGTGTGCACTACAACATCCCGTGACGTCCACCTGCCGCGGTGATCGGTAGCATTTCATCAGAATGTGCGGAACCGCAGGATGAGGGAGGAGATGGCGATGTGCAAAGTCAAGGACGTCAGTGAACTGTACGCCTTGGCCGACAAGTGTGCACGCGCTGAGGAAGGGAGGAGACTCCCCGGAGAGAATGCGGAAGCAGGATCTGACAGCGAGGAGACCGCCCCGGCAAAGAAGAGCCGGCGGCGAGGCAACAGGAAGAAAAAAGGTAGAGAAGTGCTAGCTGTTGAGCAGTCCGGCAACGGAGGTAGCGACAAGAACGCCAAGGCTGGTGGCTCCGGCAAGGAGGTTGTCAGCCGACGCCAACCACCGGTCGGTGGCGGCCGCCGACAAGCGAGGATGGCTCCGCAAGCGGTATTGCAAGATCCACCGCACCAAGGGCCACGACCTCCAGAGCTGCAAGAAGGTCGAGCAGCTTGTCGAACAGCAGAGAGCTGAGTACGAGCGGGCGCGACAAGGAGAAGGCCTGTGAAGGTGCCGGAGGAGCAAGCAAGAAACGTCCCGGCCGGGGAGGACGCCTTGGCAAGGCCAAGCAACGGCAAGGAGGCAGACCTCCCAGCGGTCGCGACAAGGATGAAGATGATGGCAGCGGCGAAGACATGGAAGACGGCAGCGCTAATGAGCAGGAGTTTCAGAAAGCCACAGAGGTCCTTCTGCGTTGTGGAGGTGCTTCTCGCATACCTCCCACCGCCAACTCAAGCAATGGATGCGGGAGGTCAATGCAGCGGAACCATCCGTAGAGTCACGCAGGCCTACGAAGTGTTCAAGACGCCTATCATTTTTTGATATTGAGGACCACCCTGATCGCGTAGCTGCGGTCGGGTGCTTGCCGATGTTGGTCTCACCAACCATCCGCAACCTCAAGGTCACCAAAATGCTAGTTGACGGCGGGGCCGCTTGAATCTAATCTCCTCCGGTGCTCCGAAGCTTCAAATCCTCGACAATGAAGCTCGAAGAGACCGCACTTTCCAAGGAATCAATCCGGGAAGGAGCAAGCCGAAGGGGAAGATTACGTTGCCGGTAACATTTGGCAGCCGAGCTGAACTTTAGGGATCGAGAGGGTCACATTCGACGTTGCCCGATTTCCCATTGCCTTACAATGGGATACTTGGCCGCCCAAAGACACTCGCCAAGTTCATGGCAGCCTCTCCACGCCTACAACTTACTCAAGATGCCGGTCCGATAAGCGTCATCTCTGTCCATGGTGACAAGAAGGATGCCCTTATCTGTGCCGACAAGATCTACCGGGATGCAGCAGCCGCGACAGATTGCCAAACACTTGCCGCTGAAGCTCCCGGGGGGAAGAAGACCAAGTCCAAGTCCGGCAAGGGCTCTGATGCTCACTCCGGCAAGCGCACCTCTTCGGAATGCTGAGCTACCGTCGAGGACGCACCATCGAGCTCCACAGGCAAGTGCAAGAAGATGGTGGCTCCACCAAAGACCAAGAAGGTGCCCGCCAAGGAGGACGGCACTGGTGGTACCTTTACCATCACTGCCTCTCTCGACCCTAAATAGGAAGGCAGCCGTTGCTTTCTCTGCGGGCGAATGTCGACGTGTTTGCATGGCAACCGTCGACATCCCAGTGTTCCCAAGAAAGTGATTGTGCACCGCTTTGGCCGCTTTGTCCTCATGCGCGCCCGGCCAAGCAAAAAGTCGAGAAGCGAAGCGGTGGGCGCCAAGAATTCATAGCAGTAAGAGATCAAGAAACCGGAAGCAAGGCCTTGTCGAGGAGGTGCTCCATCCTCGTGGTTGGCCAATCCCGTAGTCGTGCATAAAGCAAATGGAAAATGGAGACTTTGTATTGACTTCACGGATGTTAATAAAGCTTGTCCCAAAGATCCATTTCCCTTGCCGCGCATTGACCAGATTGTTGACTCCACGGCTGGATGTGATATTCTTTCGTTTCTTGATGCATACTCAGGATACCATCAGATCTTCATGGCTGAAGAAGATGAGGAGAAGACCGCATTCATCACACCATGTGGCACATACTGTTTCATACGGATGCCTTTCGGTTTGAAGAATGCTGGTTCAACATTTGCAAGGGTAGTCCATGACGCTTTTGAGCCGCAGATGCACGTAAATGTAGAAGCCTACATGGATGACATAGTGGTCAAAAGCAAGGACAAAGCAACTCTGGGTTCAAGATTTGACGAGACCTTTGCAAATCTGCGCAAGATCAACCTCAAGCTCAACCCCGAGAAGTGCGTGTTTGGAGTCCCTTCCGCAAGCTTCTCGGTTCTTCGTGTCTCTCAACGAGGGATTGAAGCTAATCCCGACAAGATCAAGGCCATTGAGCAGATTGAAGCACCAAAGCGCGTCAAGGATGTCTGAAGACTTGCGGTTGCGTGGCTGCTCTCAAAGGTTTATTTCTAGGTTCTGCTGAGCGCGCCCTACCGCTTTTTCAAGATTTTGAAAAGGCAGGTCCAATGAAATGGACTCGAAGCGGAGAGCTGCGCTGCAGAGACTTAAAGAGATACCTGTCCTCCACTCCAACACTTGTCGCACCTAAGCCACAAGAGAAGTTGCTGCTATATATAGCGGCAACCAATCAAGTGGTTAGTGCTGCGTTAGTAGCGGAGAGGGAGGCGGATGACGAGCCAAAGAACCACGGCAAGCACATCCAGCGACAAAGGTGGGAGCTTCGCCGACAAGCTCTGGTCCCGACAAGGACGAATCCGCACAGACGCATGACGGATCTGAGAAAAGGATGGTGCAGCGCCAGTCCTGCCGTCGAGTTCCCTCCTGCGAGGGGGCTAGGTCAAGGTACTACGGTGTGCAGAAATTGCTTTTCCGGCCTCCTCATGGCCTCGAGAAAGCTGCGCCATTACTTCCAAGCACATGAGATCACGGTTGTCACTCGCTTTCGGCGAAGAGGATACTGCAGAATCCAGAAGCAACGGGCAGGATTGTCGAGTGGGCATTGGAACTGTCAAGCTTTGGTCTCAAGTTTGAAAGCACATCAACTATCCAAAGCAGAGCGTTGGCAGAATTCATAGCGGAATGGACGCCAACACCAGATGAAGAGATTCCGAAGACGAGCATTCCCGTCAAGGAAGCAAGCAAAGAATGGCTGATGTACTTTGATGGTGCCTTCTCGCTGCAAAGGCGCGGTGCCGGCGTGCTGCTTATCGCACCACCGGGAGCACCTCAAGTACGTAGTCCGGATGCACTTTCCCAAGGAGCAAGCAACAAACAATACTACAGAGTATGAAGGTTTGCTTGCCGGTCTCGAGGATCGCGATGGACCTTGGGATCAAAAAGCTTATTGTCAGGGTGACTCGCAACTTGTCGTCCGCCAAGTGAACAAAGATTACCAGAGTCCGTTGATGGAAGCCTACGTTGATGAAGTGAGGAAGCTAGAAGAGCACATTGACGGCCTGCAAATGGAACATGTTCCAAGAGCTCGTAATGATATTGCAGACGGACTGTCAAAGTCTGTTGCACTTAAATTGCACAATGGAACCAGGGATTTTCGTGCTCAAGCTGACTCGACCAACCGTAACACCATCAAGCTGGACAATGCAAGAAGAGGAAGTTGACCTCTGGCGACTACTTTCCAACAGAGCTTCCCGAAGTAAATGCGTTGCAAAAGGTCCCCAAGATCAACACCAACGATCTTTGAGGGACAGTCTGCTCAAGACAGGGCCCTCGGGGTTTGTTTCGTTGAAGCGGGCGCTCCCCGACAAGTCTTGCTCCGGCAAGCTTGCCGGGAGCATCAAGCTCAGCAGAGCCGAGGTTCTGCCGCGGAAGCTGATGTTCCGCAGCAGCAGATGTGCCTTTGGTCCTTGTTGTCGAGTCATAAGCTCCAAAGATGGGCGCAGCAGATTGTCCATTTCCTTGAGACAGAGAACTTCCGAAGAGCAAGAAGAAGCGGAAAGAGTAGCCCGGCGATCGAGTATGTACCAGTTTGTCGACAACATACTGTCTGAAGAAGAAGACTCAATGGTGTGAAATTGAAGTGTATTCCCGGGGAAGATGGATGAAGCTGTTGGCGAAGATACGGAGGCATATGTGGTCACCACATTGGCGCCAAGAAGAGCACTTGCTTAAGCAAAGCTTTCCGGCAAGGTTTCTTACGGCCGACAGACCCTCGGGGATGCAACTGCACAAGTAACCAAGTGTGAAGCGTGCGGTTCCATTCCAAACAGATACACTAGCCACTCAAGCTATCCAGACGATCCCTTTATCCCGGCCATTTTTGGTCTGGGGCTCGACATCCTCGGCCCCTTCCCCGAGCTGTCGGGGCTTCGAGTACTTGTGCGTCGCCATCGACAAGTTCACAAAGTGGCCGGAAGTGGAAGCGATGAGGAAGGTGGCGGCACGATCGTGATCAAGTTCTTGGTCGATTGTTTGCCGTTTCAGAATCCCTAACAGGATCATCACCGACAACGGCACACAATTCTGAAGTCGCACCTTCATGCAAGACGTCCAAGATCTTGGCGCCAAGGTGCGCTTGCTTCCGTTGCTCACCCGAGAAGCAACGGTCAGCGTAGAGGGCAAATGTTGAAGTGCCGCTTGGCGGGCTCAAGACCAGGACTTTCGACAGGCTGCACAAGTGCGGAAGAACCGGATCGAGGAGCTGCCGGTGGTTCTTTGGTCGATCAGACGACGCCAAATCGAGCCACCGGCCAGACACCTTTGCTCTAGTCTATGGAGCAGAGGCGGTTCTCCCCACGGAACTTCGATACTGGATCGCCTCGAGTACTCGCTTATGATGAGCTTGAGCAAGAGCAGCTGCGACAAGATGACGTCTTTGCTCCTTGAGGAAGATCGTCTTCAGGTCATTGCGGCGAGCTGCTCGCTTCTGACAAGCTTTGCGTCGCTACCATAGCCGCAGAGTTAGTGCCGAAGTCTCGAGGAAGGCGACCTTGCTCTTGGTAGCGTTCAGTCCGCCAAGAATTCAAACTAGTTGGCCTTGAAGTGGGAAGGCCCTTATCGGGTGAAACGAGTCACTAGGCATTGGCGCTGTCCGCTTTGAGACCGAAGATGGCATTCGGTGAGCAACTCCTGGAACATTGAGCATCTTCGTAAGTTTTACCCATAGAGGCGCGGTTGCGGAACCTGTTAAACAACCACATTATACAAGTCTTGACGCTGTTGCATGTAATCCTTTGTACAAAGCCGGGCGCAGACCCCGTGCATCAGTAAACCTCATGTGTTGCGCACAATTTGTCAAATTCATGCTTTCATCATTTTATTGCATGTTTTGGCTAACACTTTGTGCAGAAACCACACCCGGTAAGAAAAATCGAGCCGCTAGGCTCCATAACTTTATTTCCTCTTCTTTCTCTCTTCTCAAAGAAAGGAAGGCACCCTCGCGCACAAGTTAACTAGGGGGGGAGGAGGAGATAGATAATACTATGGACCAGGAACCGCTCGAGGAAGTTTCACCTCATCGGGAAGCAAGAGACAGAAAAGCTAAGTTGCCAAAGTTTGAGCAATCAATTTTTAAATTTTTAAGTTATCTTCCTCGAGCGATAGTACTTTGTATGGAAAACACATGTGAGAGAGGAACCAACTTGCGGCTAGTCGCGCCCTTACTTTGTTTCGAGTCCGCTCAACAACTTAAGTGAGCTGCGGCTAGTCGCGACAAGGTTGCTTGTTGGAGCACCTTGCCAGGCTCTTTGACGTTCAAGACTTTTCGGCGCCATGACAAAAGTGCCCAGACCGACAAGTCCCCCAAATGTGTAAAGGCGTAAACGTACAAAGGAAGGAATCAAGTAGAGGAAATAACGTTGCATTGATCGCCTAAGATAGAGTATATTACAAAATAACTTGTCACGATCTAACAAAGTGTTCTAAACATGATCGGCAATGACAAGGGAAGATAAAGTTGGCGGCCTAGTCCACGCGGGTCGCCCTCAATCCGCTTGATCTTGTTCACCTTGTCCACAATGGGTGCGACAAGGGTTTTGAGCTCCTCCACGTTGGCATCGGGCGGCAAGGATCACGAGGACGCCCGTTAAGGTTGAGGCCCGGATTGCGGAAGGCCACCTTTATCAACACCTTCTCGAGGGCTCCTGCACAGATCTGGCGTGATTCCTCGGCCAGCTGCTTTGGGACCTCTTCTCGAGTCGTTGGAGACCCGCCACCACGCCTTTGAAGAATAAGCTGAGTTTGGCGCTGGGTTGGAGATGCTTTCGTCGGAGGTATGCAAGGTCCGCCATCCCCAGCTCCATCGGCTCGTTGTGGATGTCGTGGCGGTGTCCACAAGACCTTGATCCAGTGCTCCACGCTCTCCCTCAAGGTGCTCTGGATGGAGGCAGCATTCGTGACAGTTCCTCCTTGGCCTTGATCGCCTCCAACAAGCCCACCTCCCGCTCTCTGGGGCAAATCCAACGTCTGCGTCCGGGGTGGTCGGCTTCAGCTCAAGATCCGCCTTGGAATCCTTGGCGGCGTCGAGCTCCTTGCCCCTATCGTGAGGCGACTACTGCAGCTCGCCAAGGGTGTGGGCGTCCTTCTCACGCTCATGCTTAAGCGCGGCAAGCTCTTCGCTGCTCTTCTTGAGGCTGGCCTCGGTGTGCCACCTTCGCCTTCAACTCCTCCTTGGCGGCCTCGGCGTTGCAGCTGACATCCTTCCGCTTCCTTGGCGCCCGCCAAGTGACTCCTCATGGCAGCAAGGTCTTCTTCGTGGTTGTCCAGGTTTACCTTCCGCTGCGCCAACTTCGCTTTCTGGCGGAGAGCTTCTCGGCAGCCGCTGCTCCTCCTCGTGCGGCCTTCTCAAGGATAAAGGCGTGCGCTCTTCTGCAAGTTGCCCCAGCGCTTACCTTTACGATGCGGAGGGCTTCTTGGTTGGCGCTCGGAGGTCCTCTGGCGCTTCTCCATGTCCGCTCCGCCCTCGCGACAAGTGCTTCGGTCTCCAACTTGGCCTGCCGGCGCGGTAGAGCGGCAATGGCTTCTTGACCATTGCTCCTCCTCGACTTCGCTTCTGCTGCTGCTTGGCGCGTCCGGCGTCGGCCAATGAGGCCAGTAGCTCGCCATCGAAGGTCTCTCCCTCGACCGGCGCCACAGGCTCGGTTCCAGGGGAGCTTGATGAAAACGCCCGCCCGGCCTTCAGTGGCGCGGCTGGGAGCTCCTCGGGCAAGCCCTTGCCAGCGGCCAGGGAAGTCGGCTGTCGGTGTGGCGCTTGGCGCTCCTGCGGCCTCAGGGGCCGTCGGTCACGATCGCCCGACCCTCGCCGGCCTCTGCGTCGGTAGCCTCGAGGCCTCCTCGGCCTTGAGGCTCGTCGGCGACGGCCTCCTCTCCCACAACAACGACCTCTTCTTCCTCGGCCAGCGGCCTGCGTCGGTGTTGCAGCCTTCCGTCCTCGCCCGGCCTCGACCTCCATCGGCTCTGCGTCGACGAAGAAAAAGCGATCAAGCAAGTGTTCAAAAAGAGAAACAAAAGAAAAGCAAGCCCAAGGGAAATTTTAGTGTAAGGAAATTACATGCAGCAGGATCCGCAGCCATGGCCTCAACCACTTTGGAGGGTCACTGGCGCTGTCCCTTCTTGGGTAGCCTCCCTTCTTGCGGAGTGACCTCCCTTGTTGGAGGCGTTCCCTTCCGGAGAATCCTCCTTGGCGGCGTGGTGGCAGGCAGGGATCTCGGGCGGCTTAGAGCCCTCCTGATGAGGCTGCTCTGCTCCTACACAAGCAAACAGTCAGGTATCAACGAAGAAAGGGCACCCTTGCGCACCTAATAGTAAGGAGAAAACTGCACACTTACTCTGGGGGCTGCTCTGAGGAAGGGTTGCTGGGTCCGGCAAGGGAGTCTCAGACGCGTCCCCAGCCACAGGGGAATCGTCCTCAACGGCGACCGTCGGGATCTTAGCCCTCTTCGACGCTCTGGGCCAGCGTCACGAAAAGGAAAGAGTCCAGAACGAAGCAAATCAGATTCAAGATGAAGCAATAAAATTGAAGAAATACAAGCACATTCTCAAGAGCTTACTCTTCGCCTTCCTCCTCGGAGCTGAGCGCGGAGAAGTCAAACTCCGGCTCGCCTTCGGTGCGGCAAGGCGGGGGAGTGGGCTCTCTTGGCCGCTTAAGCGGGCGTCGGCGGTGGCACGAGAAGATCCCGCCCGATTATCGCGGCGGTGTAGAGGCGCTCCATGCAACCTCGCTTGCAGCGGTGGGCGCGTCATGGCGCTGCTTCTTGTGGGCGATCTGCCGCCCGACTCGTCTCCGACCTTGCGGAGGCGCCTCTTGGCGGAGCCGGGCTCGGCTGGCGGCAAGTCACCGGGTGGTGGAGAAAGAAAGCGCCCTCGGCGGGTCCACTCGACCCGGCCTCGGGCTCGACAAGCTCGTCCTCGCCGGCGACCTCCCTCGCTCGGCAAGGCTTGCCGCCATGGCGTCCGCCTCCTCCACGGTGAACCCGAAGGCTCCGGCGGCAGCGGCTCTGCCGCCTCCTCCACCCTGGTGGCAATTCGCGCCATCTCCTCGTCGGTGGTGTCGCGGGTGAGCCTCTTCTGCTCGTCGGAGCGGATCGGCACTTCTTCCAAATCGTCGAAGAACTGCTGCACGACCTCGTCGGGGGGCTCCTGCCAGGTTGGGACGATCCCGTGGGAGTCGCACAGCGGCATCATGGCGCGGATGCGGTCGAGCGCCGAGTTGTTGCACAAAGTAAGGACCCCGCGCGGCAACCTAAACCACTCGGGTGGTGGGGTCGTTCTTGAACAGCTTTCGAAAGCAGCATCGCGGCCCAGCTCCAAGATGGTGAAGTTCCAATTCAGGCCAGGCGCAACCTCATAATGTACGCCGCATTTTGGAACTCCAGGCAGGCCTCCTCCTTTCTGCAAGGGAAGCGTCACGGCGACGAAGGAAATCTGCGCCAACTGCGCCTATGGTTAACCCGGCAAGCCTGAGGCGCAAAATCCGGGTCACAACTATCTTCAGCTTTGCATCCTCCGGCGCCAAGTTGCTCCAATCTCTGCCGCGCACTATTGGAGTTTGGTGCACGGCGGTGAAGGGCTGCGGGTTCTCCTCTACGACCCAACACCAATTGGCTCTCCACTCCTCCCACTTGTTGCGGAACTCCCTTCCGGGTAGGCCTCTTTCTTGCCGATCCTGAGACCCAAGCTATCCCTCCGGCAAGCGGCTCTCCTCTCTCGGCAGGGGCACAAAGAAGTGGCGGAAGAGTGCCACATTTGGGTGGACTCCGACAAAGTTTCGCAAAAGATGCGCGAAAACTGCCATGGTCAAGACGGCGTTGAGGGGTGAAATCAAGGAGGCGGAGGCCAAATGTGTTCATGATGTCGCAGAAGAACTTCCGGAAAAGGCGGGCAAAGCCCGCAATAGAAGAAAAGGGCGAAAAAGGGGTACCTGTTGGGGCCAAATCAGAGGCGGAGGCGGGGAGTACCCTCGTCGCGGATGCGCCTGGCGTCTCCGTCGACGAGAAGAGGTAGAAGGCGTCTCGCAGCTCCCTTGTGCCGAGCTGCGGGGGAAGATGGCCCGCTCATGCGCAACACCGCGAGCCGCTGCGCCTCGGCCGACTTAGCGCCCTTCTCCTTGTCGGCTTTGAACCATGGCGAGGGCGGCGGAGGAGGCCGATGGCGGTGGCGTGCTTGTGGCGAAAAGTGGCGCCGCTCTCTTCGCACCGGAGAAGAAGAAGAGGGGCGGCGGTGGTTTTCTTGACAAGACAGCGATGGCAGAGTGGACGGCCTGCCCTTGTTTCCTCCGCTTATAAAGAGGGGGGAGGGGGCGGACGTTCCGCTTTTCCTAATAAAGAAACCCCCACGACCACGCCCACGATCTCTCGCACGACGCCACGTCCGGTGCATGCCGTTAGTGGGGGTCGTGGTGGGTCCGGGGCGATTTGCGACGTGGTCGAGGCCACGTGTGCCCGTGCACTATTTTGGGCCTGGCCCGACAGCGCTCGGCACCGTGTATGGCCCAGGCCCGGGGGCTCCTGCCGGTGTACTAGAGTAGGGGTACCCTAGTATCCCGTACTACGTGCCGCAGACGATTCTTGACCACCTGTGGCGAGGTTTGCCTCGTCACCGCCAAGGTCCTCCGTGGCTCCTCTAGAGCCATTCAAGAATAAAGTATTTGATTAAGAAGACAAGGCCCCGGCAAGAGGAGCTTGTCGGGAAGGCCACCCAAGGCATGCAGAAGACAAGGCCCCGGCAAGAGGAGCTTGCCGGGAAGGCTCGGAGCGCGACAAGCCTCCGGACGCGACAAGGATTGGCCGCGGCAAAGGCGCTTGTCAGCGGCAAGCAACTCCTCTCCATCTCCGCTCCAGCTCATCTAGCGGCGTGTCGCCATAGGACCGTTCCATGCAGCGGCGTGTTGAGGCTGTGCAGCGGCGGAGAGCAGCGATAAGCGGCCCGACAAGCTTGCCATCGTGGCGGCGGCGGGCGCTTTTGAGGGTCTCTGTTGCCTTGTTCGGGCGACAACGGCGGGCATTTATTGCTTTTGTCCCTTGCCGTCGAGGAGTTAGGTATTTTGCACTGCATACCTGCTCGAGTAGGTGTACCAACTCCTGTTTTACATTTGTACCCTCGTCTATGTTGCCACAGCCGGAGACCCCTTGAGCATATAAAAGGAGGCCCATGTGCAACGTAGAAAGGGTTCGGTTCATTCGACTCACTCGAGACCAGAGACACTCACGCTAGGTTTTGTAGCTTGCATTGCTCCCTAGCAAGAACAAAATACATCAAACAAGCAGCAGTAGGAGTTTTATCTCTCCGGAGAGCTCCGAAGCTGGGTAAACTACTCGTGTGCCTCGCCTCGATCCGCTCTTTGTGTGATCTCCGCCCCCCTCCGAACCACAAGGGGCCTGGTCCGCCGGCCCCATAGGTGTCCGTGGGTACGACCAGCCTCCCCGACAAGCACGCTCCAGGACAACAGCAGAAGCAGAAGAACCTGGGAGTGGAGGTGCAGCAGTGGAAGGAGGCGACGTCGTCACCAAGGCCTGGGAGACTACGGGTTCCGGAGCAGTTGGGACCTCTTCAGCCGGGCTAGATGCCGGCACCTCAGGAGCCAGAGGGGCCATGGGGGCAGACTCCCCATGGCGATGCTCTTCTTGGCCTCGCGAGGGCGACCGGGTTGGGGAAGTGCGAGTGCTGCTGCCTCCCTTCTCCACGGAAGGAGGCGCGGCCGCCGTACCCTCCTTCCTTTTCTTTGCCGAAGGCGTCGGCCTGGTCAACCAAGGGTGAACGTCAAGAAATAACAAGCACAAGCGGGGACAAGACAAAGCTCAAGGCACTTACCGATCCATCACGACATATTCCACCTTCCACTTGTGGAGCTTGAAGCCCCAAAGTTGCGGAGCCCGGGAATTAGGCGTGCGGATCCTAGGCGCAGAAGACGGCACAGCAGGAGGGCTGGAGGCAGCCTCAGGCGGCGTCAAGACGGGGGCAGCATCCCGAGGGATCAGTGACAACCTACTCCACGTTGGGACGACGGGAAGTTCCCCCTCATCTTGGCAGGCGTCGATGTCGGTGTCGTCAGGAAGGGCGCGGAGGATTTCAGCCTTGCTCAAGGGGGAGTTTTCCCCCATCTCTTCGAGGGTCGCCTCCGAGTCCCCCTCCTCTTCCTTCCCCCCGTCGGACTCATCAGAGGACATCTCCACCGGCTTCGGTGCTGCAGGGGCTCCTGTGGGCACCGGCGGCACCAGTCCGCGTGCGTCGAAGGTTGGCCTGGAAGCGACAAATTCCTCCCAGTCCTTGCGATGGAACAGAGGAACGAAGGCGCTCGGTGGGTACTCCTGGTTGTCCCCAACTATGAGGCGCAGAACAGCGGCCAGTTCATCGGCAGGCAGGGCCCCCGGCCTTGGGCGGATCTTGTCTCCTTCACCTCTGAGCTTCCACAGGGGGTGCGTTCGCGCTTGAAGTGGAGCAAGTCGCAGCGTCAAGAACTCCCTCAGGAGCATGACTCCCGTCACGTTGGCCGCCTTAGCGTTGCCCGACTTCAGGTCAGTCGTCATCTGCCCCAACACAGATAACGCCTGCTCATCATCAAGCTCTGCACGGGGCCACCCCTTGTTGAACTGGGGCGCCTCCATCGGCAACACCAGGATGGAAGCGCTTAGCGTCCATCATGACCCATTTGGCTCAGGTGTTATTGGCCCTCTTCCCGGTGCTCGAGATTGAGTTGGCCTTGCCAGATGCAACGAAATTGGCGCACCCGGAGATGTGTCCACCGCTGACACGAAGGAAGAAGAAGTGGCGCAGAAGCGCCACGGATGGCATCACCCCCAGGTACACCTCGCAGTAGTAGGCGAAGATGGACAGGAGAAGGATAGAGTTGGGATGGAGGTGCAACGCCTGCAGCCCGTAGTTGTCGAGGACCTCATAAAGAAATCGGAGAAGGGAGGAACCAACCCGACGGCGATGCTGCAAGAGAAGAAGGGGTAGAAGGTGCTTCCCTCAGGCTCCGGCACGTCGGAGGCAAGCTGGAGCTCCGTCTCCCCCCACTCATTGCTCTCCCCCGCTGTCAGCAGGCGCGCGGAGGCGAGGCTCTTCACCGTAGTGGTGGGCGCTTCAAGAGCTGGCTCATACCAAGCCGGTGCCGAGGAGGTCTTGACCTTGCGCGACACCATGGATCACAGATGTGGAGCAAGATCGAGCAGATCTGGAGGTATCGGTGGCGAGGAGCAAGAAAGGGGATCTGGAGCAAGGCGAGGAGAAAGAAATGAAGGCAAGCATGGTCTGCGCCAGCCTTTTGTCAGGTCGAGCAGTTTCCAAGGCAACGTAGGAAGTGGAGACGCCCACGTCCAATCAACCGCCACGCGTCGACCAAGACCCGCGAGGCTTTGGGGCCAGCGCTCGTGCTGACCTTTGGCTTCACCTCGAAGCTAAGCCCGAGCGCACCTTGGGCCCGGGGGCTACTCTCGGTGTTCTGGAAACGGGGGTCCCCAGACTTGCCTGCCTGCGGCCCATGGCGTGCCTATGCTAGCAGGCCGTACGGCCCATCTTCATCAACAAGGCATTCAAGACCTTCGCGAGGGGCCAAGCCTCGCGAGGCGGACGACGCAAGACCTCCTCCGGAGCGGCCTAGTCAGGCAGGCTCGCGAGGGGCGGAGATATCAAGGCGGGGCAAACCTCGCGAGGCTCTAGTGACGTGATCCATGACGATCAAGACCAGGGCAGGCGCCCGGTGAGGCGCCCAAGAGTAGCGCCTCGCGTCCTTGTTTCCTCTTCGGTGCTAAGGAGGCCTTGGCGCGGAGTACCGAGGCATCAGGCAAAGGTTTCCATATCGGTGCAACAATACCAAGACCAGCAGGACGGGAAGATAGAGGTCACCATGAAGCCCAAGACGGCGTCATCACCAGAGCCTTTTGCAGGCAAAGACCACTTTTGTCAAGATAGCTTGTACTAGTTGTCCCTTTTCAAATTTTCCCGCCGTTGTTGGCTCCCTTCCTGCTCAATATTTGGGAAGAGGACTAGGGCCACTATAAATAGGTCTGGCCACCACAGTAGGGGGCAACGAGATCTCATTTGATCGAGTCCTCTCCACACAAGTTAGACAAGCACAAGAACGCCTCGACATCAGGAGGTTGTTCTTCCCCTTGTACTGTTCATCATCATCCCAAGAGGCAATCCACCACCACACACTGGAGTAGGGTATTACACCACAACGGTGGCCCGAACCAGTATAAATCTCGTGTCTTCTGTGTTGTGAATTCGTCGAGTTCGTCCGCGAGATCTTAGCGAGCTAGGGCATGGATCGATAGGGGGGAAGAACTTCGTGCGCACCCCAGAGTTCGAACCTTAAGGGTTTTGCCGAAAACCCACATCCGACAGTGTAAAACAAGGATGATTGTGGTAAACTAAAAAGCAAAGGCTCAAATCAGACAAGACGCTCCAAGCAAAACACATATCATGTGGTGAATAAAAATATAGGGACGAAGACGAAAGAGGGGATGCCTTCCGGGGCATCCCCAAGCTTAGGATTTTGGTTGTCCCTGAATTTTAACTTGGGGTGACTTGGGCATCCCCAAGCTTAGGCATTGCCACTCCTTATTCCATAATCCATCAAATCTTTACGCAAAACTTGAAAACTTCACAACACAAAACTCAACAGAAAATTTTATGAGCTCCGTTAGTATAAGAAAACAAATCACCACCATAAGGTACTGTAATTAACTCATTATTTATTTATATTGGTGTTAAACCTACTGTATTCCAACTTCTCTATGGTTCATACCCTCCGATACTAGCCATAGATTCATCAAAATAAGCAAACAACACACGAAAAACAGAATCTATCAAAAACAGAACAGTCTGTGGTAATCTGGATCAAACATAAACTTCTGGAACTCCAAAAATTCTTAAATAAATTGTTTGACGTGAGGAATTTGTCTATTAATCATCTTCAAAAAGAATCAACCTAAAAGCACTCTCCAGTAAAAAATGGCAGCTAATCTCGTGAGCGCTAAAGTTTCTGTTTTTTACAGCAAGATCATAAAGACTTCACCCAAGTCTTCCAAAAGGTTCTACTTGGAACAAACACTAATTTAAAACATAAAACCACATCTAAACAGAGGCTAGATGAATTATTTATTACTAAAAAGAACCAAAAATCAAGAAATATAATAAAATTGGGTTGCCTCCCAACAAGCGCTATCGTTTAACGTCCCTAGCTAGGCATAAAGGCAAGGATAGATCTAGGTATTATCATCTTTGGTAGGCAATTCTTCAATAGAACACTTATAACCCGTAGGAGTTTCCTTCTTTTTATTAATGATCAAACTCCTAGGCAAGTAATCGAGAAAATAATTTGTAGCAAAAGGTTCCTTAATGATAGCGAAAAAGTTGGGGTGAACACTTATTGATTTGAGATCCGCTTTTTTCCTTACTACAAGATTAACCCTTATTTTTAGGAACATACATTAATTTGGCAAACTTGGTTTTAGGAGGATCTGGAGTATTTTTCATGGATGAAAAGGCAGACCCTAAGTTGGTAATAATATCCTCACGTTTACCAATTCTTGTGGAATCTTGATCTATTCTTTCGTTAACTATAGGTTCCTTTTCTTTAAAGAATTTCAGAGTAACTCCTACCTTAGATCCATATTGGGTAATTTGGTTGTGGATGTTTTTTATCCAAATTTTCAATCAACTCTACAGTGGCAACTTTATTTTCAATAATTTCAAGCCTTTGCATCACATGTTCCAAAGTTAAAATAGTTCCATTCACCAAAAGAGGTGGTGGGCTAAACAAATCTAACATAGCATTATAAGAATCAAAAGTATGGCTACCCAAGAAATTCCCTCCGGTAATGGTATCAAGAATATATCTGTTCCAAGGAGTGATGCATACATAAAAATTGCCAAGAAGAACGGAAGTAGATTGCTTCCTAGTAGATCTATTCTGAGCATTGCAAATTATATGCCAATCATATTTTAGATTTTCTCCCTCCCTTTGTTTAAAATGAAGAACTTCATGATCGGGAGTACTAACAATGATAGAAGGACTAGCCATGACGATGAACGGTGAGACAAGGAGCAAGCGAAGAGAGGCGAACGGAAAAAGAGGGCGAATAAAACGGCAAAGATGAAGTGGGGGAGAGGAAAACGAGAGGCGAATGGAGAATAATGTAATGCGAGGGATAAGAGTTTGTGATGGGTACTTGGTATTTATTGACTTGACGTAGATCTCCCCAGCAACGGCGCCAGAAATCGCACGTTGGCGGGAGACCAAATCTTCACTTGACTTGGTGTAAGCCTCCCCGGGAACGGTGCCAGAAATCCTTCTTGCTACCTCTTGAGCATGCGTTGGTTTTCCCTTGAAGAGGAAAGGGTGATGCAGCAAAGTAGTGTAAGTATTTCCCTCAGTTTGTGAGAACCAAGGTATCAATCCAGTAGGAGACTACACGCAAGTCGCCTCGTACCTACACAAACAAATAAGAACCTTGCAACCAATGCGATAAAGGGGTTTTCAATCCCTTCACGCCCACTTGCAAATGTGAGATCTGATAGAGATAATAAGATAAATATTTTTGGAATTTTTATGATATAGATTGAAAGTAAAGATTGCAAAGTAAAATAGATTGGAAACTTATATGATGGAAAATAGACCCGGGGGCCATAGGTTTCACTAGTGGCTTCTCTCAAGATAGCATAAGTATTACGGCGGGTGAATAAATTACTGTCGAGCAATTGATAGAAAAGTGCATAGTTATGAGAATATCTAGGCATGATCATGTATATAGGCATCACGTCCGCGACAAGTAGACTGAAACAATTCTGCATCTACTACTATTACTCCACACATCGACCGCTATCCAGCATGCATCTAGAATATTAAGTTCATAATAATAGAGTAACGCATTAGGCAAGATGACATGATGTAGAGGGATAAACTCAAGCAATATAATATAAACCCCATCTTTTTATCCTCGATGGCAACAATACAATATGTGCCTTGTTGCCCTAACATCCTTTGGGAAAGGACACCGCAAGATTGAACCCAAAGCTAAGCACTTCTCCCATTGCAAGAAAGATCAATCTAGTAGGCAAATCAAAGTGATAATTCGAAGAGACTTGCAAAGATAACAAATCATACATAAAAGAATTTAGAGGAGATTGAAATATTGTTTATAGAAAATCTTGATCATAAACCCACAGTTCATCGGATCTCGACACACACACCGCAAAAATAATTACATCGAATAGATCTCCAAGAGAATCGAGGAGAACTTTGTATTGAGATCCAAAGAGAGAGAAGAAGCCATCTAGCTAATAACTATGGACCCGAAGGTCTGTGGTAAAATACTCACACATCATCGGAGTGGCTATCGTGTTGATGTAGAAGCCCTCTGTCGGTGTCAAAACCGGCGGATCTCGGGTAGGGGGTCCCGAACTGTGCGTCTAGGCGGATGGTAACAGGAGACAAGGGACACGATGTTTTTACCCAGGTTCGGGCCCTCTCGATGGAGGTAATACCCTACTCCTTCTTGATTAATATTGATTATATGGGTAGTACAAGAGTAGATCCACCACGAGATCAGAGAGGCTAAACCCTAGAAGCTAGCCTATGGTATGATTGTTGTTAGATCCTCTGGGACTAAAACCCTCCGGTTTATATAGGCACCGGATAGGGTTAGGGTTACACAGAGTCGGTTACAATGGTAGGAGATCTACATATCTGTATCACCAAGCTTGCCTTCCACACCAAGGAAAGTCCCATCCGGACACGGGACGAAGTCTTCAATCTTGTATCTTCATAGTCTAGGAGTCCGGCCAAAGATGATAGTTCGGCTATCCGGACACCCCCTAGTCCAGGACTCCTCGGTAGCCCCTGAACCAGGCTTCAATGACGACGAAGTCCGGCGCGCATATTGTCTTCGACATTGCAAGGCAGGTTCCTCCTCGAATACTTCATAGAAGATTTTGAACACGAGGATAGTGTCCGGCTCTCCAAAACAAGTTCCACATACCACCGTAGAGAGAATAATTTTTGCCGCAGATCTGTGGCGTATTCCGCGGTGTGACATGTCGACCTTTATCTGAATCATTTTCTTTGTTCCACCTTAGCATGTTTAGCGAGGCGGTTTCCTTGTACGTCTTATCAAAGCGGAGATCGTGCCCCTTATTTCGGGTTTCTCATCAATACGGACGTGGGTAACCCATCCGCGCCCATTGATTACGGTGCTTGGGAGATAAGCGAGTTTTACCAGGCTGGCGGGGGACGCATAGCTTCGTCCGTCCATATAAGGGGATAAGGATCCACCTTTTCACCTACGCCTTCTTCCTCCTTTGCTCATCCATTTCCGCGTGCTCGAGCTCCAGCGCCCAAGTCCGCACATTCCACCTCAACCTTCTCCAACTATGTCCGGAGCGGGAGGTAGGTGGATGGCCTCCTCCGTCACGGAGGGGCACATCACAAAGCTGCGGGAGGCCGGATAATTGTCCGGCGACATCGCGTGTCGGCTCCCCAACAAGGGGCAGCTCGTCCCCACCCCCAGGCCCCATGAGAGGGTGGTGTTCCTCACCCATTTCCTCCGCGGACTAGGTTTTCCACTACACCCATTTGTCTGGGGGCTCATGTTCTACTACGGCTTGGATTTCCATGATCTGGCCCCAAACTTCATCCTCAATATCTCGGCGTTTATCGTGGTGTGCGAGGCTTTCCTCGCATCCAACCCCACTTCGGTTTATGGTTGAAGACCTTTAGCGTCAAGTCAGAAGATAGTGGGCGGCCGACAGGCGGAGTGCGGAGGCGCCATGGCGGGCAGGATGCCCAATGTTCTATGGCTCGAGGGCTCCTTCGTGGAGACAATAAAGGGGTGGCAATCGGGGTGGTTCTACATCACCGAGCCGCGCGACTCAAAATGGGCGGCGGCCCCCGAATTCAGATTTGGCTCCCCCACACGGCTCACATCATGGAAAGAGACGGGCCTGACGTGGGGTGATTCGGAAGAGCTGACCGGACTCCAAACACAATATGCGAAACCTGGTGGACAAGAAGCTCAAGCTTGTCACCATAGTCCAGGTTATGCTCATCCGCCGGATTGTCCCATGCCAGCAACGGGCCTTCAATTTGTGGGAGTTTGATCCGGCACAGCACCGGACCTTGAGCCGGCTCTTCGACACGTACGAAGATGCATGTAAGGTGCTGTTCAAGGGCGCCGAAGCCCCCGCATCCGCTACCGAAGATCACGGATTCAGCTCGCAGCGTCAAGCCAGCGAGGTAAGTTATTTTACCCTTTATGGGACTCTTGTTTTTCATATATTGACTCTATGTGGGATCTAAAACTCCCTAACCTTTGACAGGACTAGCTGAAGACGTCCGGACAGATTAACTGTCCGGCCCCTTTGCCAGAAGACCCAGCGGACGCCCAATTGACGGGAGTGCTGGCTCCGGCACCTCACGTGGTGACGGCGAAGAAGGCCAAGAAGGAGGCCACGGGAACTCGAAGGAGCTCCCGGCGCCAAGCGCTGTCGGATTCGGAAACAGAATCCTCTCCTTAGAACGAGGAGGAGGAAAAAGAAGCCTCTACCCCGGCGGGGGAAGAGAGGAAAAGGAAGGCCGCCCCCGACTGGGGAGGCTGGAGGGTCCAAGAAAGGAAGGACCCTTTCTTCGGACTTCTCCACCAACGCCAACAACGACGAGGAGGAGTGGCCACCAAGGGCCAAGCCCCTGGCGAGATCGTAAGTGTGGGACTCGGAATAACTCATGGATTTTCATTTGTCGCATAGTGTCTTCTAACGCCGAATATAACCATGCAGCCCGCCCAAGGGCGAGCTTGCCGCCTCGTCGAGCGGCTCCCTGGATACGTTGGATGTGAAGAGCACTTCACTTCCGACCGCCTCCTCTCCTCGTGATGCAGATGACACTGCGGTGGAGTCCCAAAAGGGGCCCAACCAGGAGGAGGTGGTCCTGGAGGCGCCGCAAGGCGACCTCCCAGACTCCGGGCGCAAAGGGGGCAAACCCCCAGAGGGCTCTATGTCCGGCCCTGTGCCGGACTCCGTACTGGAACCAGCAGTGGTTCCGAAGACCGGCAGGCGGCCCCTTTGTAAGAAGGGCAAGACTGCGACGCCGGTGACCTCCGTCCATCCGGAGGCACCGGATAGCTTGCTGGAGGCGCTTAACAGTGCCTCCATCGACGAGGAGCACCGCACTATCATGAGTGCGGTGATCCAGAAAGTTCAGTCCGCCAAGAGCGGGCTGACTGAAGCTTGTACCAGCCTTCTAACAGGCTTTGAGGTAAGTTTAGAATATGTAAAAATATTACCGCATAGACGGTAGCTAATCGATGCTTAGTTCGTGTTCGGAAAGAAAAGCCGGACTAAGGATCTAAAAGATATACGCAGGAGTCTAACATAAGTATGTCAATATGGGAATGCGAGGCTGTTCTTGACCTCTGTCAGACCGATCAAGGAGGTCAATGCATTGAAGCAGAGCCTCGAGCGGTCCGAGAACAAGCTCGGCCTTGCCAAGAAGCAGCTCGAGGACAAGGAAGGTAAGTAATACCTTATTAAAGAAATACCTTATAGAAAGGTTTCGGTTGCAAAAAATGACAGGAATAACGTGGGTATTGTAGGGGCCACGAACGAGGTGGCGACCCTGAAGGAAACGGTGTCCGTGGCCGAAAGCAAAGCGGCCGCGGAGCGCACCGAGAGAGAGAAGGGGGAGGCGCAGCTGGCGGAGGTACGGCAAGAGCTACAGGCTCTCGTGAAAAAACATGAGGGTTTGGAGCGTGACTCGAAGACCCGACAGTCCGAGCTTGCCTCGGCTCTTGAGAGTGCCAAAGCTGCTAAGGCCGAGGCCCAAAAAGCCCTCTAGGAGATTGAGGCAATAAAGAAGATCGCGGCGGGTAAGGCATTCTTTATGCAGAGCAAGAATGTAAAAGTCAATTATCTAGTACTTACCCGAATCCGGAGCTCTCCAGGAGCGTTCGCAGATCTGCCACGTAGTGTATTTGATGCTGCCGCGTTATACCGCGCCAAGGAGGGGAGCTCGACGGAGAAGGTGTTCTGGTCTCAGTATGCTGAGGCCGAACGTCCGGTGTTTCGAGCGACCAGTCAAGCAGCTGGTCGAGCTCCACAAGGTCGCCGAACAGGCCATGAAGGGCCTCATAGTTCGGCTGTGGCCATTGGAAGCCATGCCTGGGAGCTACTTCGGGCTAGTGCAGCGGCTGGTGGACGCTTGTCCATGGATTGAAGTCATCAAGCACTCCGTCTGCATCGAAGGTGCCCGTCGGGCCCTTGCCCGTGCTAAAGTGCACTAGGGCAAGCTGGATGCGGAGAAGCTTGTGACGGACGGGCCACCGAAGGGCAAGGATCATCGCAAGCCCGAAATGTACTATGAGGGCGTCCTGAAGGGTGCCCGCCATATAGCGGATGAGTGCTCCAAAGATGTAATTTTTTAGTAGACTCGCATTTGTTATCCTGTACGCTGAAAACTTGTTCATATGCGCTAAGCAACGCTTGTTAATTTAAAATATTACCTTCTGTGCGGCCGTTTATCAAATTTGAGAGATGGCAAGTCGTTGGCTTCAGCCCCATGCCACGAAAGTGTTGGGGTGTTCGGGATAAACTTGAGTGCTCTTGTTCCCATTCTTGGGTCCATCGAGGAGGCGCTCAGCATAGCGAACAAGGCAACCGGACTTATAGTGCTTGAACACTCTCACTTAGCCATAGAATTCTATAATTTTAAATTTCGGCGAAGCCCCTAGTATTCGGAAGACCGAGTTCGGGGCGCTATCCACGCCTTGGCCGGACAGTGCCGGTTCCTCGCTCTAAGCGGCATAAGTCTTTAGGGACTCGAAGAAATCTCTCGAACAGCGACCGGCTCTCACCCTATCATGGCCAGTCGGTTTAGCTTTCTCTTGAGGTGCTCAACCCAGCTCAACCGGGGCACAATCGCAGTGGTTCTCCCAGTGCTACCTTAGCCGATATAACGGAACGTAAGGTACCAAAACATGGGAGCCGGGCAAACCCAACTATTGACACAAGACATGATTCGGAGGCGATGCATATAATGCTATAAGTTCGGGGTTCCGCACTTGTGAAAGTGTTCGGACTTATCACACCATAATTTTGGGGTACTTAAGCCCCTGGTGTATTGGCCGTACAAAATTGTACGGTTGCGCAATGTCGTAGATGAACATATATAATGTGAAAGAATGCAATAATAGGCAAGAGCTATATATTGGTTATTAAAAAGAAACTGCAAATAAAAGCAGAACGATACAAATTGTGCGATAAGCAAGGGATGGGACTATTTAACATGTCCCCCTCCAGGGGTAAGCTGCGGGATGGTATGTAAAATAGGTATAATGCTCGTAATAGAGACCACCTGGACACTCGACGTAGCTTTCTGCTTCCCTGGCTATTGCATCGTGTATTCGGCGCGAATGCCGGACAGGGCTTCTGGAGAACAGAGTCCTGAAAAAAAGGAAAAAAAAGAAAAAGAATGACACAATCGGGAGCCCCTGGTGCGGTTGAGCCGCGTGCAGGCGTCTTGGTGGTCGTGCCCTCCCCTTATGCCCATGGTATCTCGGGCGTAGTTATGCGCGCTGTAGCGTAATCTTAACCGCAATTTCGCGAGGGCTGGGGTTGGGGCCGGATTGCTGGCGATGCTTGAATCGTGCCGGGTGGTCTTGTTGTAGGTTACTCCGAGCGCTTGGCAGCGGTGTCCGGACGTTTAGTGGCCGGACTCGAGAATTGCTATGAGAGGCTGCCGCACCTCCGCCCGCGAGGGCCGCCGTGTGCTCCTCCGTTCGGAGAGGCGTTCGGTGTTTCCATTGACCATGATTACTCCTCGAGGGCCTGGCATCTTGAGCTTGAGGTATGCCTAGTGCGGCACCGCATTGAACTTTACCGTCACGGTTCGTCCAAGCGATCGGGATAGCCGCGAACGGGACTATGTCGAAGATTAACTCTTCGCCGGAAGTTATCCGGGATCTGAAGACCACTTCGAGTGTGGCGAGCACTGTACAATTGGCCTCTACACCTAGTATGGCGCCTTTAAAGGTCGTCTTTGTGGGTTTAATCCTTTGACGGGTCTATGCCCATTTGCGCCTTTGTATCCTGATAAAGCAGGTTCAGGCTGCTACCGCCGTCCATCAGGACTCTAGTGAGGTGAAATCCGTCAAAAATTGGGTCAAGAAACAATGCGGCGAAACCGCCATGACGGATGCTAGTGGGGTGGTCCCTTCGATCGAAGGTGATCGGGCAGGAAGACCATGGGTTGAACTTCGGGCGTGGCTCCATCGCATATCGTCCCTTTGCGCGCTTCCGCTCCCTTTTGGGTATGTGGGTTGCGTATATCATGTTCACCGTCCGCACTTGTGGGGGAAGCCCTTCGTCCTCTATTGTTCGGGCGGCCGGGCTCTTCCTCGTCATCGCTATGCAGCCCCTTGTCATTGAGTTCGCACTTAACTTGCCTGCTTGCTTGAACACCCAACAAACCCTGTTGGTGTGATTGGCTGGTTTTCAGGGGTGCCATGTATCTGGCACAAGCGATCGAGTATTCGGTCCAAGTTGGACGGGCCCCGGGTATTTCTTTTGAATGGCTTCTTCCGATGACCGGGTTTAGAGCCTCTGAATCCGGCATTGACTGCCGTATCTTCATCATTGTCGCCGTTAATGCGGTGCTTGTTCTTGTTGTGACGCGACCTGCCATTGCTGTCCTTGGTATCCGAACTACCAGGGTTTTTGGTCAAGTTGTTACTACGAGCTAGCCAGCTGTCCTCTCCAGCATAAAGCGGGTCATGAGTGTGGTGAGGGCTGCCATGGATTTCGGCTTTTTCTGTCCTAGGTGCCGGGCTAGCCACTCGTCGCAGATGTTATGTTTGAAGGCTGCAAGGGCCTCTGCATCCGGACGATCAACGATTTGATTTTCTTGGTTAGGAACCGTGGTCCGTAATTGTCGGCCGATTCTTCTGGCTGCTGAATTATGTGGCTGAGGTCATCGGCGTCCGGTGCTCGCACATATGTGCCCTGGAAGTTATCAAGGAATACGGCTTCCAGGTCCTCCCAACAACCAATTGATTCTGCTGGCAAGCTGTTGAGCCAATGCCGAGCTGGTCCTTTGAGCTTGAGTGGGAGGTATTGGATGGCATGTAGATCATCTCCGCGGGCCATCTGGATATGGAGGAGATAATCCTTGATCCAGACCGCAAGATCTGTGGTACCATCGTATGATTCGATGTTTACGGGTTTAAAGCCCTCAGAGATTTGATGATCCATTACTTCATCTGTGAAGCATAGTGGGTTTGCGGCGCCTCTGTATTGGGCTATATCACGACGTAGCTCATATGAGCTTTGTCTACTGTGTTCGGCTCGACCGGAGTTGTTGTATTCGGCGTGACGGTTATCATCACGTGTTGTGGGGTGCCCACGCGATCCGTAGATCGATTTTGTTTGCCTTGCCTTGTCCTCCAATATGTCTCGCAGGTCTGGCGCATTTCCCCGTGCCTTGGTACTTTTCGAGCGACGCCGGAGTGCGGCTTGAATGGAGGGTCTACAGGCCTCTCTGTCGCGACCACGGGGTGGACGGTCGGCCGCTTCATGCGCTGGTGATGTAGGTTTGGGTGCTGCTTCCTCTAATTGGGGTAGCAGCCTGCGTTTGGGGTATCTCTTGGAGGCGTTCGAGTTCATACTCTTGGCTGCAAGGACTTGATCCATTTGTCACTAGCGGTCTTAGTCAGCTCTAAGTTGTTGCTGCTTTTCTTGAGGCTGCTTGCCGTGGCCATAAGCCTGCGTTTGAAAGCGCTCTGTTGGCCGGGATCCTCGAGCACGACAAATTAAATGCGTCGCCGAGGCTTGCCTGCGCGTCTTTGGAGGGGCGCGATAATTATCGTCCTCTACCTCTCTTTCTGCCAGACCGCCTTGTAAATGCGGTCTTGCTCTCCCTCCTCTGCTGAGTCCCTCTTTGGAGGGGTCGTCTTCGACCTTTGTCCGGGTGTTATTATCTCCCGTCTGAGGAATCACCGTTTTCTTTGTGGCAGGATTTAGAGCGGCGCCCGGCCGACGCGGCGCTTGGGCTGCTTCTTGGAGGGTCATCCTCCATTGTTCCATCGCCGTTCCCATCTTTTGGGATGTCCACCATGTATATGTCGTATGACGAGGTGGCCTTCACATGCCTGTAGGCGCTGGGTCTTGAGTCGTCTCCGGCATCGTCGTCCATACCGTCGATGCCTTCGAGTCGAAGTCGAGCATGTCGGTTAAATCATCGATGGCTACAAAGTGGGTGGTGGGTGGGCGTTGAATTTCTTCGTCGTCGCATCCCAACCTTCTGACCGTAGTCCGGCCAGGCTCTCGATAGAGAGAGACTTTAGTGAGTTCAAGATGTCGCCAAAGGGCGAGTGCTGAAAGATGTCCGCGGCAGTGAACTCCATGACCAGCGCCCAATCGGATTCGATTGGCAGGGGCACGGAGGGTTTGGAGTTCGGAGAGGAGTCCGGCACCTTGGAGTCACGGTCTTCGCAAAGGACAGGGATGGAGTTCGGCTCAATCGCCGTTGAGATTTCAGCCCCCGAGGTGGCGTCCAACCAACCGTCCTCGATCGGCGAAACCGGCTCCGGATTAAGGGTCGGAGGCGGGCCGAGTGCGGCCTCGAGGCCTTTGTTGTGGCGAGAGCTAGATCATGCCCATCGAGATAGTGCGGCGCGCTTGGCTGCGGCTCGAATCCGTCGAGGATCAAGTCTGTGCGGATGTCGGCCGTGTAGTTTAAACTTCCTAACCTGACCTGATGGCCAGGGGCGTAGCTTTCGATCTGCTCCAGATGGCTGCGAATTGGCCATGATGCAAAGCCCCCAAATACGAAGATCTGTCCGGGGAGAAAAGTCTCACCCTGGACTGCGTCGTTGTTGATGATCGAAGGAGCCATCGGGCCTATAGGTGACGACACAGAGGAACTCTCAATGAAAGCACCAATGTCGATGTCAAAACCGGTGGATCTCGGGTAGGGGGTCCCGAACTGTGCGTCTAGGCGGATGGTAACAGGAGACACGGGACACGATGTTTTTACCCAAGTTCGGGCCCTCTCGATGGAGGTAATACCCTACTCCTGCTTGATTAATATTGATGATATGGGTAGTACAAGAGTAGATCCACCATGGGATCAGAGAGGCTAAACCCTAGAAGCTAGCCTATGGTATGATTGTCGTTCGTCCTATGGACTAAAACCCTCCGGTTTCTATAGGCACCGGATAGGGTTAGGGCTACCCAGAGTCGGTTACAATGGTAGGAGATCTACATATCCGTATCGCCAAGCTTGCCTTCCACGCCAAGGAAAGTACCATCCGGACACGGGACGAAGTCTTCAATCTTGTATCTTCATAGTCTAAGTGTCCGGCAAAATATGATAGTTCGGCTATCCGGACACCCCCTAGTCCAGGACTCCCTCACCCTCTGTGATCGACCCCCTCCGGCGAAGCACCGGGAAAGGCCCCAAGATGGGATCTCATGGGTACAGAAGGTTGCGGCGGTGGAAATAGGGTTTCGTGGTGCTCCTGGATGTTTTCGGGGTATATGGATATATATATATATATATATATATATATATATATATATATATAGGAGGAAGAAGTAGGTCGGTGGAGCTGCGAGGGGCCCATGAGGGTGGGGGCGCCCAAGGGGGCAGGCACGTCTCCCTGCCTCGTGGCCTCCTCGCTTCTTTCTTGACATCCACTCCTAGTCCCCTGGATCACGTTTGTTCCAAAAATAACTCCCCCGAAGGTTTCATTCCGTTTGGATTCTGTTTGATATTCCTTTTCTGCGAAACACTAAAATAGGCAAAAAAATAGCAATTTGCACTGGGCCTTCGGTAAATAAGTTAGTCCCAAAAATAATATAAAAGTGCTTAGTAAAGCCCATTAAACATCCAAAACAGATAATATAATAGCATGGAACAATAAAAAATTATAGATACGTTGCAGAAGTATCAGGAGGCTTAAGTCAATGTTATATTCATGCCCCAATCATGAGCCCTCAAGAGAAATTACAATTCAGAATTTTTATGCTCGGCTTTCTCGTAATGATCAATCCATGCTCGATACTTCTTGTACTGTTTATTTTATGAAGAAAACTATTGAATTCAAATGGGATTTATTGGAAAGAAATAAACGCAACTCTGAAGATCATGAGCTCGACGAAGGTAAGGAGTCACGTATGAACCTTAAGTTTGATTATGTTAAATCTTTTGTGGATACCGATGTTTTTCATGAATTTAGCACTAAATATGGACTTGACTCTGAGATAGTAGCTTCTTTCTGTGAATCATTTGCTACTCATGTTGATCTCCCTAAGGAGAAGTGGTTTAAATATCATCCTCCCATTGAAGTAAAAGTAGTAGAACCTATTAAAGCTGAAGAAGAAACTATTACTTATAATGTTGATCTAGTTATTCCTACTGCGAGAAACCACCTTTTCCTATTAGGATAAAAGAACATGCTAAAGCTTCAACTGTAGTTCGTAAGAGTTATACTAGAACACCTACACCCCCTAAACAAATAAAGTTGAACCTAGTATAGCTATAGTTAAAGATCTCTTGGTTGATAATATCGATGGGTGTCGGTGTACTAGAGTAGGGGTACCCTAGTATCCCGAACTTGTGCACGGGCAGTTGCAGCCCTCCGCGGCAAGGCTTACCGGGTGACCGCCGAGATCCTCCGTGGTTCCTTTGGAGCCATTCAAGAACAAAGTGTTCAAGCCAAGGAGACAAGGCCCCGGCAAGAGGAGCTTGCCGGGAAGGCCACCCAAGGCACCTAGGATACAAGGCCCGGCAAGAGGAGCTTGCTTGGGAAGGCCCGATGAGCGACAAGCTTCCGGGCGCAACAAGACAACAACCATGACAAGGCGCTTGCATGCAGACCACTGTACCTGCGCTCAGCACATCCACTAACGTGTCGCCTCGAGACCTTTCGGTAGCGTGGCGAGAGGCTGTGCAGAGCCGGTCTTGTGCGCTGTGGCAAGCGGTCTTGACAAGTTTGCCATCGTGGCGGCGGTGGCATCCTGACGGTCCTGTTTGCCTTTGTTAGGGAGGCGTGACGGGCATTTAATGCCTTTGTCCCTCGCAGTCGGGGTTAGGTATGATACATCGTACCTTTGTACCTTTGTCGCATGTAGCTGTACCAACCACTCCTTTTCCATTTTTACCCTTGTCTACGTTGCCACCTGTCGGAGACCCTTGAGCATATAAAAGGAGGCCCATGCATAGCGTAGAGAGGGTTCGAAAGGTTGAAGCGGATACGCCGGTCTCGTTAGCAGCTTGTGTGTACCGTAGCACTCAAGCGCCTCCCGAAAGTAAGAACTCAATACACTCGGACATGCAGCGGTAGGAGTGTTATCTCTCGGAGAGCTCAAGCTGGGTAAACCTCTCGTGTGCTTCGCCTCGATCTGCTCTTCGTCGACCTCCGCTCCCGCCAAACCGAAAGGGGCTCGGTCCGCCGGTCCCATAGGTGTTAAATGGGCCGAATCAGCCGGCCCCGACATCTTTGGCGCACCAGGTAGGGGAGCGTCGAGATTGTGTGAACCTGATCCGGCGTCCACGCGAGCTAGATCTTCATCATCTTCATCAACATGCCACCGAAGAAGAAGGCTTCGGCGGCAGATGTTCCATCCGCGTCGAACCCACCGCCACCGGAGCAAACAGGTGGTGGGGAAGACACCGGCGGAAGAATGGACGGCGACTGGGGAGCTCACGGTGCTGCCAAGTCCAAGGACAAGGCTGCGCAGACCTCGGCGTCCGTACATGCACCGCGCCCATTTCAGGAGGCGCGGGACCGACAGCGTCATGGTATTCACAATGCCATACGCTCGTTGGACCAAGATCGAGCTGGTGGATCTCGGGATGCTCAAGACCAGCATGCACGCCAACATCTTTGGCGCGAAGCGAGGCACGGTCGCCGACGGGATATTGCTCCTTCTAACATAGTTAGAAGTCCGAGCATATCCGCCCCGCACCGTTCGCCATCGCCACCCACCACTCAATGAAGCTTTGGCGAGCTCAACTCCTCTGGATTACCCTCCAACGGCCGACAAGGTCGATGAATGGAAGGCCACCATTCGTAGTCTCATCGGCCGCTTAACGGCGACGCTCCGCGGCAACCGAAAGTGCATCGCTGCCATGGCAGGGACTGCTAAACACGAGCCGGTGGCGGCGAAACCGATGGGGTGCAACCGCCATGCACTCTCCGCCCGAAGGCCAAGATCGCCGACTCGCCGAATCCACCTCGACAGCGACTCCACCGCGTCGCCGGATCCACGAGCTCGTCGCGATCAGCGCCAAGTTCTTCACGAGCAGCGGCAAGAAGACGCTTGAACTCGCATAAGCGCCAAGAGAAGCGCGGCGTCAATCAAACAAGCGCGTTGGGCCCTCTGTTGACATGCATGCGCCCGAGGAACCAGGCGACTTGCCGTCTGTGATAGGTTGCCCTGCGTTCACTCGTGAGCTGCGGCAAGTCGATGGCCCGGCAAGAAGAATTTCAAGCCAGACGCATTAGAGAAATGCACGACGGCAAGACGCATCCGTCGGAGTTCCTCAACATCTACACCATCGCGGTGCAAGCTGCCGAGGGGCGTGGCGACAAGATCCTTGCCAACTACTTCCCGGCTGGTGCTCAAGCCCAATGTCGATCTGGCTCATGCACTTGCCGGACAACTCCATATCCTCTTGGGCAGATCTATGCCATCGGTTTGTCGGCGCCTTTTACAGCGCCACCAGCCCCATGGCCAAGAAAGCGACCTTCATCTCGCCGCCCGGAAGGAAGGAGAGCCCCGCGCAAGTACATTCAGAGATTCAGCCGTCTGACAAAGACAACATCCTAGATGTCCACCCTGCCATGGTAATCGGTAGCGTTCCATCGAGCGTGCGAAACCGCATGATGCGGGAGGAGATGGCGATGTGCAAGATTAGAGGCGTTAGTGAGCTATATGCCTGGCCGACAAGTGTGCACGTCTTTGAGGAAGGGAGGAGACTCCCGGAGAGAATCTTGAAGCGGGAGGATCGATAGTGAGGAGACCGCCCGTGAAAGAAGAACCGCGGCGGAGCAACAGAAGGAAGAAGAAAGGCAAAGATGTGCTAGTTGTTGAGCAGTCCGCAACGAAGGTGGCGCCAAGAAAGCCAAAGTTGGTAGCTCCGGCAAGGAGGTTGCAGCCGGCACCAACCGGTATGGCGGCGATCGCCGACAAGCGGTGACGGCTCCAACAATAAGATCTTGCAAGATCCACCGCACCAAGGGCCATGACCTCCAGAGCTGCAAGAAGGTCGAGCAGCTTGTCGAGCAGAAGGCTGAATCTGAACGACGCGACAAGGAGAAGGCCGGGAGGGTGCTTTGGAGGATCTAGCAAGAAACGCCCCGGCCGAGGAGGACGCCGCTTGGCAAGGCTGGCAGCGGCAAGGAGACAGACCTCCCGCGGCCCACGACAAGGATGAAGACGGCGATGATGATGAAGACATGGATGATGACGAGACCGATGAGGAGGAGTTCGAGAAAGTCCGCAGAGGTCACGTGCATTGACGGCGGTGCTTCTCGCATACTTCACACCGCCAACTCAAGCGGTGGATGCGGGAAGCCAATGCGGCGTAACCATCCGTCGAGTCACGCAAGCCTACGAAATGGTCCAAAGACGCCTATCATCTTTGATATTGAGGACCACCGATCGTGTAATCATGGTCGGATGCTTGCCGATGTTGGTTTCACCAACTATCCGCAACCTCAAGGTCACTAAGATGCTAGTTGTGGCGGGCCGGGCTTGAACCTGATCTCCTCGCGGTGCTCCGAAACTCCAGATCCCCGATGGCGAGCTCGAAGAGACCGGCAAATTCAAGGAATCAATCCGGGAAGGAGCAAGCCGAAGGAAAGATCACGTTGCGGTGACATTTGGCATGAAGTTGAACTTCAGGGGTGAGAGGGTCACCTTTGGCGTTCTTGACTTTCCATTGCCTTACAATGGAATACTTGGTCGCCCAAATCGGCACTCGCCAAATTCATGGCAGCCTCTCACTATGCATACAACATGCTGAAGATGCCAGGCCCGATGAGTGTCATCTCTGTCCCTGGCGACAAGAAGGATGCTCTTATCTGCGCCGACAAGATCTACCAGGAAGCAGCAGCTGCAACAGATTGCAAGCCACTCGCCGCTGAAGCTCCTGGGGGGGAAGAACAAGACCAAGTCCGACAAAAGCTCTGACGCCCACTCCGGCAAGCGCACCTCTTCGGAGTGCTGCGCTACCGTCGAGGACGCACCATCGAGCTCCACCGGCAAGTGTAAGAAGACGATGGCAGCTCCACGGAGACCAAGAAGGTGTCCGCCAAGGAGGACGGCACTTTGGTGGTACCTTCACCATCAGTGCCACTCTCGACCCTAAATAGGAAGGCGGCGGCTCGTTGCTTTCCTGCGGCTTAACGTCGACGTGTTTGCGTGGCAACCGTCTGACATCCCCGGTGTTCCCAGGAAAGTAATTGAGCACCATCTTGCCATTTGTCCCCATGCGCGGCCCGTCAAGCAGAAAGTCAGGAAGCAAGCAGTGGAGCGCCAAGAGTTCATCGCAGAAGAAATCAAGAAATTGGAAGCAGCAGGCCTTGTCAGAGGAGTGCTCCATCCTACGTGGTTGGCCAATCACAGTAGTTATGCGAAGGCAAGCGGAAATGGAGGCTTTGTATCGACTTTACCGATGTCAATAAAGCTTGTCCCAAAGACCCATTTCCCTTGCCGCGCATCGAAGATTGTTGACTCCACGGCCGGATGTGATTTGCTTTCATTACGGATGCATACTCGAGGATATCATCGGATCTTCATGGCGAGAAGAGGATGAGGAGAAGACCGCATTCATCACCCCATGTGGCACATCTTGTTTCGTGCGGATGCCTTTCGGATTAAAGAATGCTGGTTCAACATTTGCAAGAGTAGTCCATTACGCTTTTGAGCCGCAAATGCACAGAAATGTGGAAGCCTACATGGATGATATAGTGGTCAAAAGCAAGGACAAGGCGACTCTGATTCAAGATTTAGACGAAACCTTTGCAAATCTGCGCAAGATCAACCTCAAGCTCAACCCTGAGAAGTGTGTGTTTGGAGTCCCTTCCGGCAAGCTTCTCGTGTTCTTCGTGTCTCGGCGGGAATTGAAGCCAATCCCGACAAGATCAAGGCCATTGAGCAGATTGAAGCACCAAAGCGCGTCAAGGATGTACGAAGACTTGCGGTTACATAGCTGCTCTCGGCAGGTTTATCTCTAGGTTCATCGAAGGCGTGCTCGCCATTTTTCAAAATCTTGAAAAAGGCAGGTCCGATGAATGGACTCGGAGGCGGAGGTCTTTGCAGGACTTGAAGAGATACATCCTCCACTCCAACACTTGTCGCACCTAAGCCACGAGAGAGGTTGCTGCTTTGTATATAAGCGGCAACCAATCAAGTGGTTAGTGCCGCGTTAGTAGCGAGAGGGAGGCGGATGATGAGCTAGCAACCATGGCGGATGCATCCGGCTGACAGCGTGGGGCTTCACCGCAAGCTCGTCCCGACAAGGACGGATCTCAAGCAGACGCATGAGAAGATGCGAGAAAGAATGGTGCAGCGCCCGGTTTACTTTGTCGGTTCCCTTCTGCGAGGGGCTAGGTCAAGGTACTGCGGTGTGCAGAAATTGCTTCGGCCTCCTCATGGCCTCGAGAAAGCTGCGCCATTACTTCTGTGCACATGAGATCCACGATCGTCACTTTCGTTTTTCCGGCTGAAGAGGATCTTGCAAAATCCAGAGGCAACAGCAGGTGATTGTCGAGTGGGCACTTTGGGCTGTCAAGCTTTGGCCTCAAGTTTGAGAGCACTTCAACTATCAAAAGCGAGCATTGGCGGAGTTCATAGCAGAATGGGCGCCAACACAAGATGAAGAAATTTGAAACGAGCATCCCGTCAAGGAGGCAAGCAAAGAGTGGCTGATGTACTTTGATGGTGCCTTCTCATTGCAAAGGCGCCCGGTCTTGGGCGTGCTACTTGTTGCACCCACCGGAGAGCACCTCAAGCACGTAGTCCGGATGCAATTTCCCAAGGAGCAAGCAACAAACAATACTGCAGAGTATGAAGGTTTGCTTGCTGGTCTCAGGATCGCAGTAGACCTTGGGATCAAGAAGCTCATTGTCAGGGGTGACTCACAGCTTGTCATCCGCCAAGTGAGCAAGAGTTATCAGAGTCCGTTGATGGAAGCTTATGTTGATGAAATGAGAAAGCTAGAAGAGCACTTGGACGGCCTCTGAGATGGAATATATTCCAAGAGCTCGAGCGACATTCTTGATGGTTTGTCAAGCGCGCTGCACTTAAGCTACACAATGGAACCAGGGATCTTTGTGCTCAAGCTGACTCGGCCCGTAGAACGCGCCATCAACAGATGAGCAAGAAGAGGAAGTTGATTTATGGTGACTATTTTCCGTGAGCTCCCCGAGGTCACCGCCAAGAAGGTCCCCAAGATCAACACCAGCTTGATCTTGAGGAGCGATCTGCTCGACAAGCCCTAGGGTTTGTTTCACGTTGAAGCGAGGCGCTCCCGACAAGTTTTGCTCCAGCAAGCTTGCCGGGGAACGTCAAGCTCCTACCGAGCCGCAGGTTCTCGCCAGAGAAGCGGATGTTCCCGGCAGCGAGATGTGCCTTTAGTCCTTGTTGTCGAGCCGCAAGCTCCGGCATGGGCACAACAGATTGTCCATTTCCTTGAGACGGGAGAACTTCCGAAGAGCAAGAAGAAGCGGAAAGAGTAGCCCGGCAGTCAAGTATGTACCAGTTTGTCGACAACACACTTTATGTAAGAAGACTCAACGGTGTGAAATTGAAGTGTATTCACGGGGAAGACGGACAAAAGCTGTTGGCCGAGATACATGGAGGCATATGTGGTCACCACATTGGCGCCAGAGCACTTGCCGGCAAAGCGTTTCGGCAAGGTTTCTTTTGGTGACAGCCCTCCGTGATGCAAATCGCACAAGTAACCAAGTGTGAAGCGTGCGGTTCCATTCCAAGCAGATACACCAGCCGGCTCAAGCTCTCCAGACGATCCCTTTATCCTGGCCATTTTCGGTCTGGGGCTCGACATCCTCGGCCCCTTTCCCGAAGCTGTCGGGGCTTTGAGTACTTATGCGTTGCAATCGACAAGTTCACAAAGTGGCCGGAAGTGGAAGCGATGAGGAAGGTGACAGCACGATCGGCGATCAAGTTCTTGGTCGATTGTTTGCCGTTTGGAATCCCTAACGGGATCATCACCGACAACGGCACGCGCATTCCTGAGCCGCACCTTCATGCAAAGACGTCCAAGATCTTGGCGCCAAGGTTCGCTTTCACATTGCCCATCCGAGAAGCAACGGTCAAGCGGAGAGGGCAAATGCTGAAGTGATGCGCGGGCTCAAGACTAGAACTTTTGACAGGCTGCACAGGTGCGGAAGAAACTGGATTGAGGAGCTGCCGGTGGTTCTTTGGTCGATCAGGACGACGCCAAATCGAGCCACTGGCCAGACACCTTTCGCTCTAGTCTATGGAGCAGAGGCAGTTCTCCCCACGGAACTCGTATACGGATCACCTCGAGTGCTCGCTTATGATGAGCTTGAGCAAGAGCAGCTGCGACAAGATGACGCTCCTCCTTGAGGAGGATCGCTCTTCGTGTCAGACGAGCTGCTCGACATCGCCAAGCTTTGCGCCGCTACCATAGCCGGAAAGTTAATGCCAGAAGTCTCGACGAAGGCGACCTTGTTCTTCGGCGCGTTCAGTCCGCCAAGAATTCCAACAAGTTGACGCTGAAGTGGGAAGGCCCTTACCGGGTGAAACGAGTCACTAGGCCTGGCGCTGTCCGCCTTGAGACCGAAGATGGCATTCCGGTAAGCAACTCCTGGAACATTGAACATCTTCGTAAGTTTTACTCAGAAGCGCGGTTGCCGGAACTCGTTCCGGCAACCACTGTACAAGTCTTGCCGATGTTGGATGTAATCCTTTGTACAAAGCCGGGCGCAGACCCCGTGCATAAGTAAAGCTAATGTGCTTCGCACATCTTGTCAATTTCATGATTTCTACTTCTATTTTGCATGCGTTATCTGACACTTTGTGCAGCACCTACCCCCGGTAAGTAATAACGAGCCATAAGGCTCCATATCTTTATTTTCTCTTCTTTCTCTTTCTCAAGAAAGGAAGGTTCCCTCGCCCACAAATTTGCCGGGGGGAAAGGAGAAGATAATGATGTGGACCAAGCGTCGCTCAAGGAAGTCTAGCCTTACCGGGAAGCAAACGACAGAAAAGCTAAGTTGCTAAAGTTTGAGCAATCAACTTTAAACATTTTAAGTTATCTTCCTCGAACGACCATACTTTGTATGGAAAACCTGTGCGCGAAGGAACCAACTCGTAGCTAGTTGCGCCCTTACTTTGTTTCGAGTCCGCTCAACAACTTAAGTGAGCTGCGACTAGTTGCGACAAGGTTACTTGTCGGAAGCGGCACCGCCAAAGTCTTGACGTCTCGCACTCCGCCATGGCTCAGGTGCCCGCTGACAAGTTCCCTAAAAGCGAGGGGCAAAAACATACAAAGGAAGGAATCAAGTAAAGGAAATAACATAGCAATTGCTACCGAAATAGAGTTATATTACAAGATAGCTTGTCGCAGCTCTAATAGATGGTTCTCCTAACATGACCAGCGGCAAGAAAAAGAGAAAGCGGGCGGCCTAATCTACGCGATCGCCTCAACCCTCTTGATCCCGCTCACCTGTCCATGATGGGTGCGACAAGGGTCTTGAGCGCCTCCACATCAGCATCCGGCGGCAAGGACTTGAGGGCGTTGGTGAGGTTGAGGCCTGGATTGCGGAAGGCCACCTTCATCGGCACCTTCGAAGAGCTCCAGCAGATCCGGCGCGACTCCTCGGCCAGCTGCTTTGGGACTTCTTCCCGAAGTCACTGGAGGGCCGTCACCACGCCCTTAAAGAACAAGCTGAGCTTGGCGCTGGGTTGGAGGTGCTCGTCGGAGGGATATCCAAGATCCACCATCCCGGCTCCGCCCGGCTCTGCATCGATGGCTGCAGCAACATCCACGAGACCCTCGGTCCAGTGCTCCACATTCTCCCTCAAGGCATTACAGGCGGCAAGGCCTCGCCAGGCAGGCGCCTCGCCGGCCTTGATCTTATCCTTCAAGGCAACCTCCTGCTCCCTGGCGCCGTCCGCCTCGAGTCAAAGTAGTTAGCTTCAACTCAAGATCTGCATTGGAGTCCTTGGCGGCGCTGAGCTCCTTGCTCCTCTCGGCGAGACGGCCCTGCAGCTCGCCAAGAGTGTAGGCGTCCTTCTCGCGCTCGTGCTTGAGTGCAGCAAGCTCCTCGCCGCTCTCTGAGATTGGCCTCCAACTGCGCCACCTTCGTCTCCAGCTCCTTCTTGGCGGACTCGGCAGCTGCGGCAGCATCCTTTGCTTCCTTGAGAGCCCCGCCAAATGTTTGCTCGCGCATGGCAAGATCCTCCTCGTGGCTGTCAAGATTAACCTTCCGCTGCCAACTCACCTTCCTCAGAGCGGCTTCTCGGCAAGATGAAGTCATTGTTGCTCCTCGGCTTCAGACCTTCTCGAGGAGGAAGACTTTGCGCTCCTCGGCAAGCCACTCCCGCTCCTCGCCAAGGACCGGAGAGCTTCCTGGTTGAGGCCGGAGCTCCTCCGCGCTTCTCGATGTCTGCTCCGCCTTTGCGACATAAGCGCTTCCGGGATTCCAGCTTGGCTTGTCGGGCGCGTAGAGCGACAACAGCTTCCGCAGCATTGCTCCTCCTCGGGCTCGCCATGCTGCTTTGCTTAGCGCGTCGACTAGCGTCCCGATCCAGTGGAGGCGAGCAACTCTTCATCAAAAGTTTCTCCTTCGCCGGTGCCACAGGCTCGACTCCCATGGGAGCTTGATGAAGACGCCATCGCCGCCTTCAAATAGGCGCCCGGGCTGGGGCTCTTGAACCCGGCTGCCCTGGCAGCGGAGGGATCGTGATCGGCGTGGCGCTGGCGCTCCTGCGACCTTAGGGCCGTCGGTGCGATCGCCGGACCTCGCCCGGCTTCTGCGGCAGCAGCTTTGACCTCTTCGGGCGGGCTCGTCGGCCTTGACTTCTTCTCCGATGGCAGCGACGTCGTCAGCATTGCCGCGCGCGTCCTCCTCGCCGGCGACCTTGGTCTCCATTGGCTCTGTGGCAGATGGATGAAGAAAATTCAAGCAAATATTCAAAAACAAAATCAGAAGAAGAAGAACACAAGGGAAGTTTTCAAGCAAGAGGATTACCTGTGCTAGGGTCTGCAGTCATGGTCTCCGCCGCCAGGATCGCTGGTGTTGTCCCTTCTTGGGAGAAGCTGCGGAGAAGTCTCCCTTGCCGGAGAACGCTCCCTCGCCGGGGAATCCTCCCTTGGCGGTGTAGTCGAAGCAGAAGGTACGTCAGGAGCGGCTTCAGGGCACTCCTGGTAAGGCTGCTCTGCTCCTACACAAGTCAGCAGTCAGATATCAGCAACGAAAGGGCACCCATGCGCGCCTAACAGCAGGAAGTAAACCATATACTTACGATGGGGGTTGCGCTGGGGGCTGCTTTGAGGAAGAGTTGTCGCGTCCGGTAAGGTGGTCTCGGACGCGCCTCCTACTGTCGCGGTGGGTTCGTCCTCAACGACAATCACTGGGGTCCTGACTCTCTTCGACGCTCTCTGGGCCAGCGTCCTGAAAAGGAATGGGTTCAGAGTAAAGCAAATCAGATACAAGACAAAGCAACAAGCCGAAGAATTACAAGTGCTGCAAAGAATCTTACTCTTCTTCTTCCTCGTCGGAGCTGAGCGCGGAGAGATCAAATTCTGGCCCGCCTCCAGTACGACGAGGCGGAGGAGTAGGCTCCCTTGGCCGCTTGGCGGGAGCAGAACCGGTGGTCTGCGAGGGCCCCGCTCCAGTTGCCGCAGCGGCGTGAGGTGCTCCCGCGGCAACAGTGCTTGCCGCTGTGGTGGAAGGCGTGCGGCGCCTGCGGCTGCTGGCCGTCTGCCGCCCGCTCGTCTCGGCCTTGCGAAGACGCCTTCTTGGTGGAGCCGGGGCTCCGCTCGCTGCAAGCTGCTTGAAGGTGGGGAGGAGGCGCCCTCGGCGGGCTCGCCGACTCGGCTTCAGGCTCGGCAAGCTCTTCCTCGCCGGCAAACTCCTTTCGCTCGACAAGGCTTGCCACCTCTGCTGCCTCTGCCTCCTCCACGGTGAATCCGAACTCGCCCGCGGCAGCGGCTGCTGCCGCTTCTTCCAACCTGGCGGCGATGCGCTGCATCTCATTATCGGTGGTGTCGCGGGTGAGGCCCCTCTGTTCATCGGGGCGAACCGGCATTTCTACCAGATTGTCAAAGAACTGCCGCACGACGTCATCTGCAGGCTCTTGCCAAGTTGGGACAATTCCATGCGAGTCGCACAACGGCATCATTGCACGGATGCGGTCAAGCGAGGAATTGTTGCACAATGGAACGACTCCCCTCGGCAACCTGAACATTTCGGATGATCAGGATCGGGCTTGAACAGCTCCAAGAGCATCGCGTCAAGTTCCAAGACGGTGAAGTTGAAGTTGAGGCATGGGCGCAGCCTCATGATATCTGCCGCGTTCACGAAACTCCTGCAGGTCTCCTCCTCTCCTGCCAAGGGACGCGGCGGCGGCGAAGAAAGTCTGCGCGCTAACGGTGCCTACGGTGAGCCAGCAAGTCTAAGGCGAAGGATTCGGTGACTGCAATCTTCAGCCTAGCATCTTCCGGGGCCACGTTGCTCCAATCGTTGCCGCACTATTGGGGTTTAGTATTTGGGCGGTAAATGGCTGCGGGTTCTCCTCGACGATCCAGCACCAATCTGCCCTCCATTCCTCCCATTTGCTACGGAGCTCTCCCTCCAGATAAGCTTCCTTCTTGCCAATCCTAGAGATCCAAGCGATTCCACCGGCAAGAGGCTCTCCTCTCTCAACTCGTGGTATGAAGAAGTGGCGGAAAAGGGCTACGTTTGGATGGACTCTGACAAAGTTTTCGCAGAGATGTGCGAAAACTGCCATGGTCAGAACAACATTGGGGGTGAAATCAAGGAGGCGGAACCCGTAGGTGTTCATGATGTCACAGAAAAATTCAGAGAAAGGCGGGCAGAGCCCGCAGTAGAAGAAGAGCGCGAAGAAGGGATATCCGTTCGGAGCTAGTTCCGAAGCAGCAGCTGGAAGTACCTTCGTGCGCGGATGCGCTCGCGTCTCCGTCGACCAGAAGAGGTAGTAGTTCTCCCTCAGCTCCCTCGCGGCGAGCTGGGGGGAAAGATTGCCCGCTCCTTCCGCAGCGCCGCAAGCCGCTGCGCCTCGGCCGACTTCACGGCCTTCCCCTTGTCGGCTTTCGGAGCCATGGCGGAGGCGGTGAGGGAGATCGACGGCGTTGGTGATGCTGGTGGCGATGGGGGGCGGAGCGCTGCTCTTGACCTTGGGAAGAAGGGGGGAGCAGCAGAGGTTTTTCGAGATGGGACGACAATCGGCGAGATGGGCGGACTGCCCCTGTTTCCCCTGCTTATAAAGAGGGAGGGGGCGGACGTTCCGTTTTTCCGAATAAAGAAACCCCCCACGATCTCACCCACGATCTCTCACACGACGCCGCATTCGACGCGTGCCATTCGTGGAGGACGTGGTGGGTCCGGGGTGAGTTACGGTGTGACCCAGGCCGCATGTGCCCGTGCCCTGTTTTGGGCCTGGCCCAACAGCACTCGGCACCGTGTGTGGCCCAGGCCGAGGGCTCTGTCGGTGTACTAGAGTAGGGGTACCCAAGTATCCCAAACTTGTGCACGGGCAGTTGCAGCCCTCTGCGGCAGGGCTTGCCGGGTGACCGCCAAGATCCTCCGTGGTTCCTTTGGAGCCATTCAAGAACAAAGTGTTCAAGCCAAGGAGACAAGGCCCCGGCAAGAGGAGCTTGCCGGGAAGGCCACCCAAGGCACCTAGGATACAAGGCCCCGGCAAGAGGAGCTTGCCGGGAAGGCCCGGTGAGCGACAAGCTTCCGGGCGCGACAAGACAACAACCGCGGCAAGGCGCTTGCCGCGGCAGACCACTCTGTACCTGCGCTCCAGCACATCCACTAACGTGTCGCCCTGAGACCTTTCTAGGCGCGCGTGGCGAGAGGCTCTGCAGCCAGCGATGCGCGGTGGCAAGCGGTGCTGACAAGTTTGCCATCGTGGCGAGCGGTGGCGTCCCTGACGGTCCCTGTTTGCACTGTTAGGGCGACGTAGACGGGCATTTAATGCCTTTGTCCCCTGCCGTCAGGGTTAGGTATGATACATCAGACCTGTACCTTAATGCATGTAGGCTGTACCAACCACTCCTTTTCCATTTTTACCCTTGTCTACGTTGCCACCTGTCGGAGACCCCTTGAGCATATAAAAGGAGGCCCATGCGCAACGTAGAGAGGGGTTCGAAAGGTTCGAAGCCAGATACGCTCGGTCTCGTTAGCAGCTTGTGTGTACTGTAGCACTCAAGCGCTCCTGAGCAAGAACTCAATACACTCAGACATGCAAAGAGAGGAGTGTTATCTCTCCGGAGAGCTCCGAAGCTGGGTAAACCTCTCGTGTGCTTCGCCTCGATCTGCTCTTCATGCGACCTCCGCTCCCCGCCGAACCGAAAGGGGCTCGGTCCGCCGGTCCCATAGGTGTTCGTGGGCCAGATCAGCCGGCCCCGACAATGGGCATATTATTTATTTCTGCGATGAAGCTGCTAGAATTGCTAAACCCGATGACAAAGATAAACATAGACCTATTGTTGGCATGCGTGTTGTATGTGTTAAGATAGGAAATCATTGTTATCATGGCTTATGTGATTTGGGTGCTAGTGTGAGTGCAATTCCTTTTACTTTATATCAAGATATTATGAATGATATTGCACCTGCTGAAATAGAAGATATGGATGTTACTATTAAGCTTGCTAATAGAGATACTATCTCACCAATTGAGATTGTTAGAGATGTTGAAGTCTTGTGTGGGAAAATAAAATACCCTACTAATTTTCTTGTTCTTGGTTCCCCACAAGATGATTTTTTTCCCATTATATTTGGTAGACCTTTCTTGAACATTGTCATTGCTAAGATAGATTGTGAGAAAGAAACTGTTAGTGTAAGTTTCGGGGATGTGCCTCATGAGTTTAATTTCTCCATATTTCGTAGACAACCTTGTGATAAAGAATTGCCTAGTAAAGATGAAATTATTGGTCTTGCTTATATTGCCATGCCTCCTACTAATCCTTTAGAAAAATATTTGCTAGACCATGAAAATGAAATGTTTATGAATGAAAGAAATGAAATAGATGAAATATTCTTTAAACAAATGCCTATCTTGAAACAGAATTTTCCTGTTGAGACTCATGGAGATCCTCTACCACCCAAGAGTGATCCTGCGTTCGATCTTAAACAATTACCTGATGCTCTAAAATATGCGTATCTTGATGAAAAGAAGATATATCATGTTATTATTAGTAGTAACCTTTCAGAGCATGAAGAAAGGAAATTATTGAAAACTATGAAGAAGCACCGTGCTGCTATTGGATATATTCTTGATGATCTTAAGGGAATTAGTCCCACTCTATGTCAACACAAAATTAATATGGAACCTGAAGCTAAACCAGTTGTTGATCATCGGCGACGATTGAATCCAAAGATGAAAGAAGTGGAGAAATGAAATATTAAAGCTTCTGGAAGCAGGTATAATATATCCTATTGCTGATAGTAGATGGGTAAGCCATGTTCATTGTATCCATAAGAAGGAGGTATTACTGTTGTTCCTAATGATAAAAATGAATTGATTCCACAAAGAATTGTTATAGGTTATAGAATGGTAGTTGATTTTAGAAAATTAAAAAGGCTACTAGGAAAGATCATTATCCTCTACCTTTTATTGATCAAATGCTAGAAAGATTATCCAAACATACACACTTTTGTTGTCTAGATGGTTATTCTGGTTTTTCTCAAATACCTGTGTCACAAGAGGATCAAGAAAAAACTAATTTTACATGCCCTTTTGGTACCTTTGCTTATAGATATATGCCTTTTGGTTTATGCAATGCACCTGCTACTTTTCAAAGATGTATGACTGCTATATTCTTTGACTTTTGTGAAAAGATTGTTGAGGTTTTCATGGATGATTTCTCCGTATACGAAACTTCTTTTGATGATTGCTTGAGCAACCTTGATCGAGTTTTGCAGAGATGTGAAGAAACTAATCTTGTCTTGAATTGGGAGAAGTGCCACTTTATGGTTAATGAAGGTATTGTCTTGGGGCATAAAATCTTCGAAAGAGGTATTGAAGTGGATAAAGCTAAAGTTGATGCAATTGAAAAAATGCAGGGTCCTAAAGATATCAAAGGTATAAGAAGTTGTCGGGGGAAACAACACCTATGAGATCACGAGGAATCCCTTTTGCTACGATTGGCGGGCGCGGGTCTGTGGAAAGAGCGGGATTGAGAGATCAACACAGGGGGATTATCCAGGTTCGGGCCGCAAGTGATGGGTAATACCCTACTCCTACTAGTTTATGTTTATCTGGTATTCTTGGACTAGCTACAAAGCGTGCAGGGTCCAAAATGTCTAAATCCTTCCTCGGTACGCCGCGGGCCTCCTTTTATAGTCAAAAGGGGCTGCCACAGTGGCACACAGGAGGTGGAAAGTTATACAGTAGTCGATTCTATCTACTGGCACCGTGGGACAAACACATTTAATGTGCTGCCGACGTGCCCTTCTTGCTTTATCTGGGACAGCAAGGAAGCTCATCCCAGCTGTCACCACCTCGCCTGGCTTCAACGCGCGTCCAAGCTGACGAGGCGTGTAGCGCCACGCTGGCTGGCTGGCTGCTGAGTTGGTGCGGTGGCAGAGTCTTCACGAAGATCTGCATGCCACCTGCAGGTGCTTGCTGAGTGGGCCTAGAGGCCGCACGTTGCCATGCAGGTGCTCGCCTAGTTGGTGGGCTGGCAGCTGCATGGGAATGGCGGTGGAGTCTTGGCTGGTGTGGGCCTGGCTGCGGCCCCGCGGATGTCTTCGGAAAGGGTCTTGTCGGGGTCCCGGCAAGGGTCTTGCCGCGACGTCATGGGCATCCCCGGCAAGGGTCTTGCTAGGGGGGACTCGTGGGTATCCTCGACAAGGATCTTGCCGAGGATCTTTGTCTTCTGACTCTCATCTAATCTTGCATGTTCTTGGTCTTCACAAATATATGCATGCCACCACGGAGGCGCCTCCCGAGCTTTGGTTCCAATGTGTTTGAGGGCGTTGGAACTCTCAGGCTCAAGGGTGGCAGCCCAGCTGGCATTGGGCAAGTTGCCCCGGCAAGGTTCTTGTCGGGGCTGTGGAGGCCGCCCCGGCAAGGGCCTTGTCGGGGGAGTCCACCTCGCCCTTCTACTCTTTGTGTTTCTGGCTTGGAGTTGGTCTGGTCGTCTTGTGCCTTGGCCTCTTCTGCCCCGCCAAGCGTGGCCACGGGCGTGGGGCTGCGACTTCCCGCGCACAAGTAAAGGGGTACAAAAAGGGACCCCCTACTTTTGTACACCGATAGGAGCCCCCGGGCCTGGGCCACATATAAGCGTGGGGTGTTATTGGGCCAGGCCCAGAACGGTGCGCGGGCGCGCGGGCGGTGGAGTTTTTACCGCAGTAACTCCCTCGCTCGTTGCGCTTCCCCACGACCCACGTTGAATGCGTGATGTGAGGGTCATGCGTGTGGCGGTTTCTACCCTCATGCGTCACATCGTAGTAAATGGTAAAGAGGCCGTCCACGCCTTCCCCATAAAAAAGGAAAAACCGCAGGCACGCTGCTCATTTACCCTCTGTGCCTCTTCCAATCTCGGAACCGCCATTCCTCTCTTCTTCCTCAGGCGCAAGATTCGAAGTTCTTGCCTCTGCTTGCTGCCGCTGCACCCCCATTGCTCTTGATCCTTTGCCCCCTCCCATCTGCCATGGCGCCCAAAACCAGCAGGGGCAAAGGAGCGGCCAAGGATGCCGGGGAGAAGGAGGCGCCAGAGAGCGAGTCGGCAGTGCGACGGACGCAGCTCACCTACTTCTCGTCGATGGTTGATGCGGTCCACCTCAAGAACTTCTTCTTGCCCCTATGGGGGAGGAAGACGATGGGGCACCCTGCCATGCGCGTCGTCCCCGCTGATTTTGCCAAGGACGGCCCAAATCGGTACCCCTTCTTCGTCCATTTCTTCTCTTGCGGGCTCTGCCCCCCTTTCTCTGACTTATTCAACAACGTCATGCACACCTATGGTTTCCATCTTTTGTATCTTATGCCGAATGTCGTGGCGTGCATGGCTCTCTTTGCCCACCTCTACGAGGGCTTTTCCAGGGTGCTCCCTAGCATGGCGCTCTTCCGCCACTACTTCTACCCTCGCCTCCAACCAGGGGGCGCCATCTCTGGGAGCATCGCCTGGATCCAGAGGACCCAGGAGAAAGGCACGTACCCGGAGGGTGCCCATAAGGAGAGGTGGGAGGAATGGTGGGGTCGGTGGTGCTGGATCGAGGAGAAGGACCCGCAGGAGTTCTGCCGGGTTCGTCAGAGCCCGCGGACCCGCCGCAGGGACTGGAGCGACCTCGACGCCAATGACAAGAAGCTCACGCTCGCCACCACCAGGATCCATCGCCTCACCATGGCCGGGCTCACACTCGAGATGATTGGGGCGGACTTTATCCGTCGCCGAATCGCCCCGCTGCACAACAAGGGTAGGCTAGCCTGGGACTTCAGGAATGCGACCGACATCATGAGGCTCCGCCCCGGCCTGAAGCATAACTTCACGGTGATGGGGCATGCCCATTTTTGTCAAAGGCTCTTTCAGCTCGACGTGGACAGTGACGGCAGGGCTGAGAGGACCGATAGGACCGCGAAGGCCGGTAAGGCCGTCAAGGGGCCCCTGTTTGGGTTGCCGGCGGGAGTGGTTCCGCTGAGCAACAACTCTCGCTATTCCACCATCATCGCCATGATGCCGGACTTCAACGCGCATGGCCTTGACCCGGCCTGGGCCGAGCCGCCAGCGGAGAAGGTGCAGGAGTTCTTTGACACCTTGTCAGAGGGATATGTCCGTGATGACGAGCCACTGCTCATCCCGCACACCACCAAGGCGGAACTGGACTACATCACCGCCAGGGCGCCGGAGGCGGCGCTTGCCAGGGAGGCCGGCAGCATTGGCACCGTGGAGGACGAGGCCGCCGTGGCCGTGGAGGAGTCGGAGCTCGCCCAGTGGGCGGAGTCTGCCGGGGAGGCTAGCAGCGCCAATGCCGAGGCCCCCCTTGTTGAAGACGCGGGCGATGAGTCGTTCGAAGAGGAGGTCGAGGTGAACGACCCCCCGGTCGCGGGGAGGCAACGCGTCCTGCGGCGAGCCAGCTCTGGTGAGCCGGTCCGGCCCGTCAGGATCATGCAGCGACAACTGCCCCAGGAGCAGCTTGTGCGCGAGACGAGGGCGATGAAGGCCGCGGTAGCGACGAAGGCGGCAAAGACCATGGTGGCGAAGAGGAAGGCGATTGCTTCCTCCTCGTCCAAGCGGTATCGGACCCCATCTCCTTCCCCTTCGGACATCATCTTGGTGGCCGAGTTTGACCTCGGATCTTTCAGCCCGGCGAGGAAGAGGAAGCTAGTGGAGGAGGAGGTGGAGGAAGAGTAAGTATTTCGCCTCCCACAGCAGCTCCTGACTTTACTCCAGTGTTATCCTTCTTTGATTTGATGTTATCTTCACAGGATGTGGAGACGCTGGCCTAGAGAGTGGCGAAGAGGGCCAAGGCCTCAACGAGTGACAAGCCCCCGGCGGATACTTTGCATATGCCGTTGCTGGTGGATAGCAGCCCAGATGGCAGCCCCCCGCGTAGCCCCCGCTTCAGCCCCCAGCGTAAGCTCATCACTCACTCCTCCATTGATGAACTTTGGGGTATGAATCCTTGACGCTGATCTTGCCGGGTTTGCAGGAGAAGAACAACAGCAGGAGGAGCCGTCAAGGGCCACCTCCAACACGCCACCCCTCTCGACTACGCCGCCCTGAGGGGCGTCCCCGGCAGGGGCATCCACCACCGAGCCCACGCATATGGAGGAGGAGGAGGCGAACTTGGGTGCCGGGGTTCTACCCCGACAACGAATGCTGACGGGGAGGGCGCCACTTCTTCCCAGCCCGGTGTGGGTAAGTTATTTGCTTTCTGTCCCTGTTCTTTCTTCTTCTTTTTCAACCTCGACCTTGGCTCCGCCTCATTCCCCTTCTTGGTATCCAGACCCTTCCTCGGCGGACCTGGGGGACATCGACACCGTCATCGAGGAGGTCGCCAGGGACGCCGAGGCCGAGGCCGACAAGATCGCCCCCGAGGAGGCCGCCAAGACCGGCACTGAGGATGCCGCCAAGGGGCCTGCCGGGGAGGCCGGCAAGGCCACTACCAGGGAGGGGGTGGTTGACGAACAACCTTCCTCCTCTGCTGCCTCTGGCTCGGGCAAGTACTTGAAGGTAAGCAACGAACTGTTCGTCCACCTCCCAGGGACGGCGAGCACCAGGGCGCCCACCGAGGGGGAGGTGTTCGATGACGAGGCGCTCGCCGCCGCCGAGCTTGAGGTTGTTGACTAACCGAGCACCGGTGGCGGTGGTTCCCAAGAGGAGCAGCTCCTTCAGGCCATGAGCGCCAACTTTGAGAAGCTCCAGGCGCTTCACTGTGCCCGCCTGGACAAGGCAAAATCCAGGATGGCGGCGGTGGACAAGGCGGAGGCGGATCTCGAGGGGCGCGTCGCCGAGAAGTAGGCCTGGCTCCGCCAGGCCCACGAAGAACTGAAGGTTGCCCAGGATCTGCTGGCGGAGTGCAAACAGGAGCTCGTCCTGAAGCAGGCCGATGTCGAAAAAGCCCAGGAGGCGGTGAAGGAACATGCCCCCAAGGACGAGGCCGCTCGGCACTAGCACCAGGTCGAGCTAAACTCCCAGGAGGAGGACCTTACCACTCGTGAGGAGGTGCTCGCCGCCACCCTCCGCGGCAAGGATGAGGAGGTCGAGAAGCTTGTCGTGCAGCAGACCCAGGAGCTGGAGCAGAGGCACAAGGAGGCACTCAATGCTCAAACCCTGGTCCATGCCGGCAAGGTGAAGGAGCTGGAGATGGAGCGGGATGGGCTGAAGAAACATGTCTTGGAGCTGGCGAAGGAGAAGGACACGATCAACGACGCTCTGGTGGAGGCGCAGGCCACAGTCCTTGGCAAGGCCGAGCTGCTCTCCAAGGCCAACGACTCCATCAAAGACCTGAAGCTGAAGCTGAAGGGTCTTGAGGGGATGCTTCCGGAGGTCAGGGCCCGGGAAGAGACCCTAACCAAGGACCTGGAGGAGGAGAGGCAGTTGCGGAGGAATGAGGCCGCTGAACAGAAGGAGTACGCGGAGGGCATAAACCATTGGGTCAGCTGCCTCGTCGACGTCGCCGACAGGACCACCACAAAGCTGGCTGCCATGGGGATGCTGAATGTGAGGTACGCCCCGGAGCCGAACATGAATCCCAATGCCAAACTGACCCTGTTCTTCAAGGGCGTTCTTGGAGCCCTGGAGCAGCTCTGCTCCAACCGAGCAACTTATCTGGCCAACGAGTCCTGGAGGCTCTGCCGGGGCGTCCTAACCAAGGTGCTCACCAAGGTGGCGTTCTGGAACCCCACCGTCAACTTTGCCAACGCGTCGGAGAGCTTGCCGGAGGAGGCGGACCTCGCGATGCTCAAGGAGCATATCAAGCCCATCATCGACTGCGTCAATGGAGTTGACAGGGTGGAGGGCCAGTGACGGGACTAGGCACCTTGTTTCTCGTCACCGCTGCGAGTTCAAGACCAAGACAATTTTATATTAAGTTAGAACCGCAACGATTATTTGATGTAATGTAACTTTGCAGTACTTTAAGATCGAGCACGCTATCTTCCTGTTAGATCTTTCTTTGTATGTTCGCACCCTACGCTTGGTTGGATAAGGCTGCCGGCACGTAAACCCATGCCGGGGTGCCTTGAGGACAGATCCTTAGCAGCCTGCCGAGGAGGCGCTTGCTGTCGGGCAAGCCACCTTGCCGCTCCCAGCGCAGTCGCTTGAACCATCGAGCGGACTCGAAACAGGACAAGAGCGCGGCTAGTAGCGGGTAGGCCACCTTGCCGTTCTTAGCACGGCCGCATGAACTATCAAGCGGACTCGAGACAGAGACAAGGGCGTTGCCAATAGCCGAAGGGTCCCATTGTGTGCAGGTTTCCCATACAAGGAACGAGATCTTCCGAGGAAGATAGACTTATATAAACAAAATTAGCCAAAATTTTGCATGACTTAGCTTTTTGGGGCCACGCGGATGGCTGTCGAAGCTGTGGACGGCACCAGAGGGCGGCTGATCGGCGTCGTCCTCTCCCTTCGAGCCATCCCCATGAAAGAGTTGACACATCGGCTCCAAAACCAGATTTCCATGGCTTGCACCCCCTACCTGGCGCGCCAAAGATGTCGGGGGAAACGACACCTACGGGATCACGAGGAATCCATTTTGCTACGGTTGGCGGGTGCGGGGCAGTGGAAAGACCGGGATTGAGAGATCAACGCAGGGGGATTATCCAGGTTCGGGCCGCAAGTGATGCGTAATACCCTACTCCTACCGGTTTATGTTTATCTGGTGTTCTTGGACTAGCTACAAAGCGTGCAGGGTCCAAAAAGATCAAATCCTTCCTCAGTACGTCGCGGGCTTCCTTTTATAGTCAAAAGGGCTACCACAGTGGCACACAGGAGGTGGAAAGTTGTATAGTAGTCGAGTCTATCTCCTGGCACCATGGGACAAACGCATTTATTGTGCTGCCGACGTGCCCTTCTTGCTTTATCAGGGACGGCAAGGAAGCTCGTCCCAGCTGTCGCCGCCTCGCCTAGCTTCGACACGCGTCCAAGCTGACGAGGCGTGTAGCGCCACGCTGGCTGGCTGGCTGCTGAGTTGGTGTGGTGGCAGAGTCTTCACGAAGATCTGCATGCCACCACGCAGGTGCTTGCTGAGTGGGCCTAGAGGCCGCACGTCACAACGCAGGTGCTCGCCTAGTTGGTGGGCTGGCAGCTGCATGGGAATGGCGGTGGAGTCTTGGCTGGTGTGGGCCTGGCTGCGGTTGTCGATGTCAAAACCGGCGGATCTCGGGTAGGGGGTCCTGAACTGTGCATCTAAGGTGGATGGTAACAGGAGGCAAGGGACACGATGTTTACCCAGGTTTGGGCCCTCTCGATGGAGGTAAAACCCTACTTCCTGCTTGATTGATCTTGATGATATGAGTTATACAAGAGTTGATCTACCACGAGATCGTAGAGGCTAAACCCTAGAAGCTAGCCTATGGTATGATTGTTATATCTCTCTATCGACTAGCCTGGCCTCGGTTTATATAATGCACCAGAGGCCTAGGATAACAAGAGTCCTAGCCGAATACGCCGGTGGGGAGGAGTCCTTGTCTTGATCGCCAAGTCTTGTGGACTCTTCCTTGTATGCGGCAGCTGTCCGGACTGGCCCATGAGTATACGGCCATGGGGGTCCTCGGCCTAATCTAACAGATCGGGAGATGACGTGGTGAGTACCCCCTACTCCAGGACACCTTCAGTAGCCTCCTGAACCGGTCTTCAAGTTAGGAACGATCCTCGATTCTTCCGAACTGTTCTTCATCTTCGGTCGTCGGTCTTGAAAACTGGTTCAACAAATCTTCTCATCTTCGATCTTGAGGATCGCTGAAGTGCATTCGAAGAGTTTACACGTCGGGCATCCGAGGAGCCCCTTTAAGTTTCCGGCCTATATCAATGCCTTGTTATTTTTATGCCTCACCTCGGGTTTGAAGTTTATCCCGAGAGGCAATGTCCTCTTGCGTCCGAGCTCCAACGCCGGACTACATTCGAGGTATCTTTTGCAGCCGAGCACCAATGCCGGACCGCTTCCGAGCTCCAACGCCGAAATGTATCCGAGCTCCAACGCCGGACTGTGTCCAAGCTCCAGCGCCGGACTGTATCCGAGCTCCAACGCCGGACTATATCCAAGATGTCGTAGATCATCTTGGTACAAAAAAGTTGAAGGAATGTAGCCAAGCTTAATGCCGGAAATGCCCTTTATGGAGCTATACCGGGCGCCCGAGCTTTATGCCGGATCGCCTCCGAGGTGGTGCACCACCCGATCATGGGCTGATTTTTTGTGAATATTTTAATCGGTGCGCTTTATCCTCTGCCGAGATATATAGCCAGTATCCCTCAAGGTGTGTATCAGTCTAAAACCCGAGACGCACCTGAAGGAAAGCATAAAACCGCTGTTCCCAGTAGCCCCTGAGACTTAGGTCGATGCGCGAAATCGGCCTGAGGATCAACTCCTAGCTCGGCAGCACACATAGGAATAAAAACGCAGTGTAATATATTAGAGACAATAGTGATCGGCGAACGGGCCCTTGAGAGAGGGTCGTGATAAGTCGCTACAGTATACTAGCTGGACGCCGGATAGGTCCATATGGTACCTATTATTGTCCGAAGACATGTATGCACATAGTTCGTCGGGCCAACACCGAAAGCACTTTGAATTCTCTGCATTGAATAAGCAATGCAAGAGCCCCGAGACATCGGGTCGGGTGGCAACACCGCATCAGGGATCGATGTGCCCTTTAATATTTGTAAATAATGAGCGCAAAGCCCAAGAACCCCGAGCCTTAATGTGGGCACGGGTGGCGAATTAAGGATCGATATCCGCAGTAAAATCACAGATTATGTGTAATGATTCTATGTATCCAAATACTTTACATCATTATTTTGACTCCATTGTGACCGTTTATCAGTTGAAAGTGGCCCATCGTCGGCTTCTACCCCTTGGTAGATACTACACATGGTGTTTCCGCACTAACAAAGCAACCCTTAGCCGACGTCTCGGTGCCCGAAGGCGGTTGTGTTAGTGGAAACGAGGCAATCAGATATGCGGGCTTTATAACTTTCGCTTAGTCATAGGAGCTTTAAACTGGGTAAGCTAGCTATGAGCCCCCGGTTAGTGTTCGGCGACATCAGAGGTCAAGCCGTAAACACTTAAGCCAATGTTATGAACGGCCCATCATTCAACATAGTCATCGGATCGCTGACCAGTTTACGCCTATTGTGACAGTGAGTTTTCGGCTTTCTCCACTGAGGTGCTTAACCATGCGAGCTGGAAGCACAATCACAGTGGTTCTCTCTTTGCACGCCTGGCCAAACAAAGTGGAACGAGGGAGGCAAGCACAGAGCAGGCGACCCAACTATTGACCAAGACACAATTCAAACCGATGCATATATAGCAATATCCGAGAATGTTTTTGCGAATCCCTAAAGGTGTCCGGCGTTGCAATCGCGAGACTAATGCTGGAAACGCACAAATAGTTTAAAAGTGCCATAGGCTCGAAAAGCCAAAAAACTTCTTCAAAAGTTTAATGTCCGAACTAGATCAAGTGTTCGGTGCCAATCCGAAAATTGGACATTTTTTTAAAAAAAAGGTGCTTCTGCCATGCTTTAACATGACACATCCTATCTCAAGACTTCAAGCGGGTCAGCCTATGGCTTCAACCTCCTTATCCCGAAGCGGAGTGCTTCTCCGAGGCTAGTTTAGCAAACTGCACTCGAGCGGATTTAAAGAGAAGCAAGGCTATCCGGCTATTGAGCACACACTTGCATCGGGAAAGGAGTGATGGAAAAAGACTTTGCAACGACTAATAAGAAGAACACTTATTATAAAATAGCTCACATAAATTTAAGAGCCCCCGAGTGACTTGGGTAAAAGAATGATTGTATGGACCGAAGTACTTATATCATATCTATATTCACCCGAACTTTAAACGTGTCTTAACCGACCGTCGGCTTCTCCCTCTTGATCAAAGACCGAAAAGTGTTATGTACTCCACTGTCGAGAATATCGACGGTGTTTCCCAGAACCAGTGCAATCAGGTCATAAGGTTGTAGCAGACAAAGCGCTCGGGGGACTTATGTTATATTGCGATAAAGTGTAAGAAGCATCTTTGAAGAAAATAGTACCCCACCGATACCTTTCTTGATTGCTCATGGTTAATATGAGACTTGTGCAAGAGATTTTTTGTACTCATGAGTTCCGTTGTGTGCCGACTATTATTGAAAACAGTAAGAGCGCTAGCTTTCGGCTTCACCCAGTCTGAGGTCCGGCTCGGGTGACCCGATCATGACAATCGCAGAGGTGCTCCCTTTACTCCCTAGCCGAACAATCGGAAACGTACGGGTAAACACAGGAGCAAGGCAACCCAGCTTGCAAACCGCTTAAGTCAATATGGTGCATATTGTGGCGTAATACACGAACAAGGAACGAAGCCGTACAAGTATAATCATATGCAAGAGAAAAGGCTTCATGAAAGAAGCCCCCAAGTGAACTGGGTATTTGAATTTGTCCGTCACAAACAAAGTTTGGACATGGAAATTTTTAACAAGCAACTTTTTTCCAAAAAAGTATAATGCTTGATCGAACCGAACACAAGTTAAAAATTTAAAACTTTGAGCATGAAGGCAACTTAGCTGGTTAATGTGTTCGGTATTGATGACGCGGTCCGAGCTTGATGTGGGACAGGTTCCATCCCCAAGCCGGTCCCGAGGTGGCGGAGTAAAGAGCTCGGCACTCAAGTGGTGACATAGCACGGTCAATGCAGGCCGGCAGTGATGCCAAGTCCCCAAAGATGGGGTAATGAAGTGTCGTGAAGCCCCCATCCGGTACGAGGTGACGCCAAAGGATATAGTCCGGCTGGATCATTTTCCCAAGTCAATGTCGATGCAGGGCGTCGGCGTGATGCAGTAAAGGCATGGCAAATCCTGAATCCACAGGTCAGTCCGAGTTCAGGATGCGGCGTTCGCCGGACTATGTACGGAAACTGACCGAACCACCATGCGACCGTCGATAATGCGGCCACCATTTAATAAACCTGTGTACATATGATGGACAAACCAGAGTAATAATTCCTTGGAAAAAATGAACCCAAACAAGCAAAAAATACTAGGATTGATAGCACCTGGTTTATTTGTTGTAGCAACCCGAAGGAAGGCGATTCCCAAAATTGGGACTCGATCTGCACACCCATTGCCTGATGGGCGATGAAGCGATGGCGACGCTGGTAAAGGTTGACTCGCCGAGGCAAAGCCCCCGGTCCAGCTGACGTGACGAAGTTGGTCGGCTGGTGTCGCCAAAGTTACCAGAGTGTGCTGATGAAGGGATGATGAAGACCCCGGTCTGGACGAGGAGACGGAGCAGGTTGATGAGGAGATGTTGCAGCTGCCATGTCAGCCGAGTTGTTGAAGTAGTTCGGCGTTGGTGGACATTGGCTCGATGAAGCAACAGTTCGGCCATGCCGACAATACTGGCTTGCTGAAGTGGCCGTGCGGCGATGCCGGTGTGCCCGCTCCGTGTAATACATGGGGCGGTGATGTTGGTGATGATTTATCTTTGGCGATTCCGAACTCTTGTTCGGCTCACGGAGGTGAGTATCCGAAGAAGTTGAGCTCGGCTCAAAAAGCGACGACATGTCTGGCGCAGGTCGGCAGCCGTGGAGCAATATTGCCAGACTGGTTTGACACCAGCATGATGTTGAAGATCATGTTCAAATGATTTTAAAGTTAGTGGGATGTGTTCAGAAACAAAACATAATAACCCATACAAAACTTCCTTCAAAAAGGATGTCCGAAATCCCGTTCATAAAAAAGACGAACTCGGGTCGGATTCGTTTTCGCGCAGAAAACAGATCCGAAAAGTGACGCACTAATCGGAAGGTTCCTGGAGTTCGGACGGTCGGGTCGAGATGAAATGTTGAGGGGTGGTAGATACAGGAATTCCGCAGCCGATCAACGGTTGGATCTTACAAAGGATGTCCGAGCTAGAAGCTGGACACCACGCCCTAAACTCGTCCAGATTCCCGTCCAGATTTGACATGGCTCTAGTATATCGTGGATTGCCAGAGATTCCTCTATCGGAATTCGACGGAATTTTCCAGGGTTGTTATAGACTTAATTCCGCACAATTCCACTGAAGCAATCGTTAAAACGACACTTGAGGAGGCAGTGGCGGCGGACACAAGTCCGCTGTCGGAAAATAAAGACGGTCGCCCGAGGGCAATGTTGACGTTGAGCCCCGGGCTCCTGGATGATTCCTCCATGATCTTGATAGAGATCGGAGTTGATGTGGATGAAGGCCCTCATCCGAACATGACGATCGGAGGTAGGGCGCAGTCCTTGGTCGAACCAAGGTGACCAGTCGAGCTGGTGACGAAGATGCCGAAGTCATAGTTGATCTGCAGGCGAGCCATTGACCTTTTGCCGAACACACATCGGAACTCTCAATGAAAGCACCAATGTCGGTGTCAAAACCGGTGGATCTCGGGTAGGGGGTCCCGAACTGTGCATCTAAGGTGGATGGTACCAGGAGGCAAGGGACACGATGTTTACCCAGGTTCGGGCCCTCTCGATGGAGGTAAAATCCTACTTCCTGCTTGATTGATCTTGATGATATGAGTTATACAAGAGTTGATCTACCACAAGATCGTAGAGGCTAGACCCTAGAAGCTAGCCTATGGTATGATTGTTATATATCTCTATCGACTAGCCTGGCCTCGGTTTATATAATGCACCAGAGGCCTAGGATAACAAGAGTCCTAGCCGAATACGCCGGTGGGGAGGAGTCCTTGTCTTGATCGCCAAGTCTTGTGGAATCTTCCTTGTATGAGGCAGCTGTCCGGACTGGCCCATGAGTATACGGCCATGGGGGTCCTCGGCCCAATCTAACAGATCGGGAGATGATGTGGTGAGTACCCCCTACTCCAGGACACCGTCAGCGGCCCCGCGGATGTCTTCGGCAAGGGTCTTGCCGGGGCCCCGGCAAGGGTATTGCCGCGGCGTCGTGGGCGTCCCCGACAAGGGTCTTGTCGGGGGGACTCGTGGGTGTCCTCGGCAAGGATCTTGCCGAGGATCTTCGTCTTCTGACTCTCATCTAATCTTCCATGTTCTTGGTCTTCACAAAGATATGCATGCCACGACGGAGGCGCCTCCCGAGCTTTGGTTCCAATGTGGTTGAGAGCATTGGAACTCTCAGGCTCAAGGGTGGCAGCCCTGCTGGCGTTGGGCAAGTTGCCCCAGCAAGGTTCTTGTCAGGGCTGTGGAGGCCACCCCGGCAAGGGCCTTGTCAGGGGAGTCCACCTCGCCCTTCTGCCCTTTGTGTTTCTGGCTTGACACTGGTCTGGTCGTCTTGTGCCTTGGCTTCTTCTGCCCCGCCAAGCGTGGCCACGGGCATGGGGCTGCGACTGCCCGTGCACAAGTAAAGGGGTACAAAAAGGGACCCCTACTTTTGTACACCGACAGAAGTTTCCTTGGTCATGATGGTTTCTATAGGAGATTTATTAAAGACTTCTCTAAAATTTCTAGGCCTCTCACTAATAGTTTGCAAAAGGATGTCCCATTTGTTTTTTTATGATGATTGTGTAGAAGCATTTGAAATTCTTAAGAAAGCCTTAATTTCGGCACCTATTGTTCAACCACCTGATTGGAACCTACCCTTTGAAATTATGTGTGATGCTAGTGATTATGCTGTTGGTGCTGTTTTAGGACAAAGAGTTGATAAGAAATTAAATGTTATCCATTATGCTAGTAAAACTCTAGACAGTGCTCAAAGACATTATGCTACTACTGAAAAGGAATTTCTAGTAGTTGTGTTTGCTTGTGATAAGTTTAGATCTTATATAGTTGATTCCAAAGTAACTGTTCACACCGCTCATGCTGCTATTAAATATCTTATGGAAAAGAAAGATGCTAAACCTAGACTTATTAGATGGGTTCTCTTGCTACAAGAATTTGATTTACATATTATTGATAGAAAGGGAAACGAGAACCCTGTAGCAGACAACTTGTCCAGGATAGAAAATATTCTTGATGACCCACTACCTATTGATGATAGCTTTCCTGATGAACAATTAGCTGTTATAAATGCTTCTCTTAGTACTCCTTGGTATGTTGATTATGCTAATTACATTGTTGCTAAAAAAATTCCACCTAGTTTCACATACCAACAAAAGAAAAGGTTTTTCTATGATTTAAGACATTACTTTTGGGGTGACCCACATCTTTATAAAGAAGGAGTAGATGGTGTTATTAGATGTTGTGTACCTGAGCATGAACAAAAAAAATCCTACGCAAGTGTCACTCCGAGGCCTACGGAGGACACCATGCTGAAGATAGAACTGCACACAAGGTATTACAATCTTGTTTTTATTGGCCTACTCTTTTCAAAGATGCTCGTAAGTTTGTCTTATCTTGTGATGAATGTCAAAGAATTGGTAATATTAGTAGACAATAGGAAATGCCTATGAATTATTCGATGTTATTAAACCATTTGATGTTTGGGGGTTCGATTATATGGGACATTTTCCATCCTCTAATGGGTATACACATATTTTGGTTGCAGTTGATTACGTTACTAAGTGGGTAGAAGCTATTCCAACTAGTAGTGCTGATCATAACCCTTCTATTAAAATGCTTAAAGAAGTTATTTTCCCGAGGTTTGGAGACCCTAGATATTTAATGACTGATGGTGGTTCACATTTTATCCATGGTGCTTTCCACAAATTGCTTGCTAAGTATGATGTTAACCATAGAATTGCATCACCTTATCATCCTCAGTCTAGTGGCCAAGTAGAATTGAGTAATAGGGAAATAAAATTGATCTTGGAAAAGACTGTTAATAGATCTAGAAAGAATTGGTCTAAGAAACTTGATGATGCATTATGGGCTTATAGAACTACATATAAAAACCCTATGGGTATGTCTCCATATAAAATGGTTTATGGAAAAGCATGTCACTTACCTCTAGAACTAGAACATAAAGCTTATTGGGCAATTAAAGAGCTCAACTATGATTTCAAACTTGTCGGTGAGAAGAGGTTATTTGACATTAGCTCACTTGATGAATGGAGGACCCAAGCCTATGAAAATGCCAAGTTGTTTAAAGTAAAATTTAAAAGATGGCATGAAAAAAGGATACAAAAGCGTGAATTTAACGTAGGTGACCATGTCTTGCTATACAATTCTCGTTCAAGATTTTTTGCAGGAAAACTTCTCTCTAAGTGGGAAGGGCCTTACATTGTCGAGGAAGTTTATCATTCCAGTTCCATCAATATCAACAATGTCGAAGGTGGTAAACGGGCAAAGAATCAAACATTATATCTCGGGTACTCCCATAAATGTTGAAACCAATATTATTAATACATAACACTAGAGGAGTACATAAGGGAAACCTACCAGAATGTTCCAGACTCTCGAAAAGCAATGGGTATGTGATACGGTAAGTAAACCGACTCCAAAAGCTTTCCAATAGCAATTTTACTCCGTTTTGGAACATTTAAAAAATTAGGAAAATAAAAAGTAGTCTGAAAAGTGCACGAGGAGGCGACAAGCCTTGGGGGCGCCCCCTACCCCTGGGTGCGCCTCCCAGGCTTGTGGCCACCTCGTGTGCCCTCCGGACTCAGTTTTCTTGCAGAATACTTCTATTGGTCGGTAAAAATCATTATATAATCTTCCAAAGGTTTTGACCACCGTACCATGACAACATCCTTTGTGCTCGTTTCAAGCTGTTTTTCTGACAGATCTAAAACTATGTCATCTCAAGACTCGAAGGGCAAGAGCTATGTTGCTGATTACATTGCAAACCCCAAGGTTTACGGGGATGCAGAGCATCATGGTTGGACCACGGAGGAAGAAGAAGACTATGATCTGAAGGAAAAGGAAGATACAAGCTCATCTGAAGAGGAAGTCCCACTACCCCAACCTGGGGACATGCACGTGGAGTTGAAAAAGTCAAGTCTCCCTAATAAAGCAAAGAAACCTAAGATCGAGTTTATCCATTTTCATTTTCTGCAGGAGAACAAGCAAGAACTATGCAAAAAGATATTTATACTGGAGCAAGAGATCGGTGACTTGAGGGCAGAAAATTCCATCCGAATAGAAGTTATATTGTCCTGGACCCTCCAACAAGTTGAGCTTGCCTTTTCTCCCTTATGCTAGCTAAATCCTTTGCACCAAGTAGAGATACTACTTGTGCATCCAAACATCCCTTAACTAGTTTTGCCATGAGAGTCCACCATACATACCTATGGGTTGAGTAATATCCTTCAAGTAAGTTGTCATCGGTGCAAGCAATAAAAATTGCTCTCCAAATATGTATGATATTTTAGTGTGAAGAAAATAAGCTTTATACGAACTTGTGATATGGAAGAAATAAAAGCGATGAACTGCATAATAAAGTTCTTTATGACAAGCGACAATATAAAGTGGTGTTCTTTTGCATTAAGATTTTGTGCATCCAACCATAAAAGCGCATGACAACCTCTGTTTCCCTCTGTGAAGGCCTATCTTTTACCTTCTACCTTTATACAAGAGTCGTGGTGATCTTCACCTTTCCTTTTTACACGTTTTCTTTTTGGCAAGCATTATGCGTTGGAGAAAGATCCAAATATATATACCCACTCGGATGTAGATTATCATAAAGTATTATTGTTGACATTACCCTTGAGGCAAAAGGTTGGGAGGCGAAACTATAAGCCCCTATCTTTCTCTGTGTCTGACTGAGGCTTTGATCTCATAAGTATCACGTGAGTGTTAGCAATTATAAAAGACTAAAAGATGGTTGAGTATGTGGACTTTCTATACAAAAGCTCTTACATTGACTCTTTCCGGTATTATGATAAATTGCAATTGCTTCAGTGACTGAGACCATAGTTTGTTGGTTTTCAATAAAGTTTCTGATTCATACTTTACCTTGTCAACGAATTGTTACTTTAGCATAAGAAATTATATGACAATATATGTTGCTGTTCTAAGATGATCATAATGCCCTCATGTCCGTGTTTTTATTTTATCAACACCTCTATCTCTAAACATTTGGACATGATTATCGATTTCGGTTTCGCTTGAGGACAAGCGAGGTCTAATCTTGGGGAGTTGATACGTCCATTTTGCATCATGCTTTTATGTTGATATTTATTGCATTATGGGATGTTATTACACACTATGGTACAATAATTATGCCTTTTCTCTCTTATTTTACAAGATTTACATGAAGAGGGAGAATACCGGCAGTTGGAATTCTGGACCGGAAAGGAGCAAACCTGAGAGACCTATTCTGCACAACTCCGAAAGTCCTAAAAATTTACGGAGAATTATTTTGGAATATATAAAAAATATCGGGCAAAGAAAATACCAGAGGGGACCCACCAGGTGGCCACAAGCCCAGGGGGCGCGCCCTACCCCCCTAGACGCACCCTTAGGGCTTGTGGGCCCCCTGGCAGGTCTCCGGTGCCCATCTTCTGCTATATGAAGTGTTTTGACCTGGAAAAAATCAGAAGAGAACTATCGGGACCAAACGCTGCCGTCTCGAGGCGGAACCTAGGCAGAAGCAATCTAGGGCTCCGGTGGAGCTGTTCTGCCGGGGAAACTTCCCTTCTCGAGGGGGAAATCGAAGCCATCGTCATCACCAATGATCATCTCATTGAGAGGGGGTCAATCTTCATCAACATATTCACCAGCACCATCTCCTCTCAAACCCTAATTCATCTCTTGTACTTGATCTTTGTCTCAAAACCTCAGATTGGTACCAGTGGGTTGATAGTAGTGTTGATTACTCCTTGTAGTTGATGCTAGTTGGCTTATTTGGTGAAAGATCATATGTTCAGATCCTTAATGATATTCAATACCCCTCTGGTCTTGAATATGAACATGCTTTGTGAGTAGTTACGTTTGTTCCTGAGGACATGGGAGAAGTCTTGTTATAAGTAATCATGTGAATTTGGTATTCATTCGATATTTTGATGAGATGTATGTTGTCTTTCCTCTAGTGGTGTTATGTGAACGTCGACTACATGACACTTCACCATGATTTGGGCCTAGGGGAAGGCATAGGGAAGTAATAAGTAGATGATGGGTTGCTAGAGTGACAGAAGCTTAAACCTTAGTTTATGCGTTGCTTCGTAAGGGGCTGATTGGGATCCACATGTTTCATGCTATGGTTAGATTTGTCTTAATTCTTCTTTCCTAGTTGCGGATGCTTGCGATAGGGGTTAATCATAAGTGGGAGGCTTGTCCAAGTAAGGACAACACCCAAGCACCGGTCCACCCACATATCAAATTATCAAAGTAACGAACGTGAATCATATGAGCATGATGAAAACTAACTTGACAATAATTCCCATGTGTCCTCGGGAGCGCTTTGCTTTATATAAGAGTTCGTCCATGCTTATCCTTTGCTACAAAAAGGATTTTGCCACCTTGCTGCACTTTTGGTACACTTGTTACTTGTTACCCATTATGAATTATTTTATCACAAAACTTTCTGTTACCGATAATTTCAATGCCTGCAGAAAATAACTTGCTGACAACCGCTTGCCATTTCCTTCTGCTCCTCGTTGGGTTAGACACTCTTACCTATCAAAAGGACTATGATAGATCCCCTATACTTGTGGGTCATCATTTCTATTAAGGATAGAAAGATGGGGTTTATATCATATTGCTTGAGTTTATCCCTCTACATCATGTCATCTTGCTTAAGGCGTTACTCTGTTCTTATGAACTTAATACTCTAGATGCAGGCAGGAGTCGGGCGATGTGTGGAGTAATAGTAGTAGATGCAGGATCGTTTCGGTCTACTTGTCACGGACGTGATGCCTATATGCATGATCATTGCCTTAGACATCGTCATAACTTTGCGCTTTTCTATCAATTGCTCAACAGTAATTTGCTTACCCACCATATGCTTTCTTCGAGAGAGAAGCCTCTTTGAAACCTATGACCCCGGGTCTATTTTCCATCATATATTTTCAGATCTATAAAATCAAAAACCTAAAAATACCTTGCTGCACTTTATTTATATTTACATTATTTTTCCTTTTAATGACATTTTATACCTATCTCTATTAGATCTGACTCTTGCAAGTGACCGTGAAGGAATTGACAACCTCTTTTTCGCGTTGTGTGCAAGTGCTTGTTAGTTTGTGCAGGTGCATATATTGGGGACTTGCTTGTACCTCCTACTGGATTGATACCTTGGTTCTTAACTGAGGGAAATACGTATCTCTACTTTGTTGCAAGACCCTTTCCTCTTCAAGGGAAAAATCAACACAAGCTCAAGAAGTAGGAGGAAGAATTTCTAGCACCGTTGCCGGGGAGGTTCTACATCAAGCCTACCAAGTACCTATCATAAACTATCATCTCTTGCACTTACATTATTTGCCATTTGCCTCTCATTTTCTCTCCCCCACTTCTAAAACGTTTTCAAAAAAATACAAAAAGATTTGCCTTTTTATTTGCCTTCTTTTCAATTGCCTTTATGTCTTACTTGGTTTGTTTGCTCGTTTACTTGGTATAATTGTGTGTTTATTGAAAATCAGAAAGCAAAAGGTGGTTTATGGATCCACTTAAAATTTTCTACTTGGATCATCTTTGATCCATATGTGCTCGTGCTGAAACTCCAACTAGTTTAGTTGAGGGAAAATCATTAGATGAGCATGCTCACTTTGTGCGTCACCGTTTGTCTCAAAAGGGGGACTCTTATGGAATCAAATAAATTGTTTGCTATGCTATGCTTGGAATCTATGTGAAATTTATGATTTTACTAGTTGCTCGGAGAACCCTAAAAAGCATCTTGCCTACCTATGTGAGTTTAATGATAATAAAATCCTATCTTCTTATGCCAAAGGTGTTTATAGTTACTATGATATCGAACAAATTGAAGAATTTGTCGCTTTTAAGGGTACTTTATGAAGTTGCTTCTTTGATTGAAAAGTATGATATTACACTCTACAAATCTGAAAATTTTGACATGCTTAAATATTGCTATGAAAAGTATGCTTCTAATGCTTATGTTAAAGAATTTATTGAGAGAATGTCCGCTGCTTTGGAAGAATTAATGATATGCATGAATCTATAGATAATTATGAGTCAGTTGATTTTATTGAAATATTCCCCCTTGATGAACATGATGCTTGCTATCCTTATGGCCATGATGCCAATATTAATTATGCTTATGGAGAATGAACTTGCTATAGTTCCTTATGTTAAACATGAAATTATTGCTATTGCACCCACACTTGATAGTTCCTTCAATGAAAAGCATGATTGCAACGATGTTATTATAAGTTCTATTAATGTCAATTGTGCTAATAATATGCAAAACCCTAAGGTTGGGGATGCTAATTTTGCTATGTCCACTACTTATTGCAATGGTCATGATTGGGGTGATAATGCTTTCTACGATCTTGAAAATTTATTTAAGCCTCATGATGAATATGTTTGTGATAATATTGAAAGTGGGTTTGGAAGAGTGTCGACTCTAGGTAATAATGATCCCACTACTTTGGAGCATGGTCAATCTTATGAAATTTTTGATAAAAGTGGGCTTTGAGAGGTCATGACTTTATTGGATGATAATCCCACTATTTTAGAAGAGTGTCAACTTTGCATGCATGTGGATCATGTAGAGAATATGTTTTGTGGTAGCTATATTGTTGAATTGGTTTATGATCCTACATGTAATTATTATGAGAGAGGAAAATATTGTGGTAGAAATTTTCATGTTACTAAATTACCTCTTGTTATGTTGAGATTGTTAATGTTCTATTCTTTTTCCTTGCACATGCTAGTTTTTGCTTCCCTTGATAATTTGTTTGCCTATAAAATGCCTATGCATAGGAAGTATGTTATACTTAGATGTGTTTTCCACATGCTACATGATGCCCTCTTCGTGTTTCAATTGCTATCTTTCATGTGAGCATCATTAAAATCATCAATGCCTAGCTAAAAGGCTTTAAAGAGAAGTGCTTGTTGGAGATAACCCAATATTTTTATTTTCTGTTTTTATGAGAATACACAATATTACTTCTATAGTAATTATGTTTTAGCATTTTAATTAGTGTTTGAACCAAGTAAGACCTTTGGGATGGTTTATGGTGATAGGTAATTTGATTTTGCTGAAAAACAGAAACTTTTACACCCAATAGCAGAATTGTTAAAATTCATAGAAGCATGATGAAATTCTGTTTTTTTACACAAGATTGATATACAAATTGCCTAGATTTTCCTAGTTTTTCAGAATTTTGGAGTTACAGAAGTATACGAAGTTTCCAGATTACTATAGACTATTCTGTTTTTGACAGATTTTGTTTTCATTGTGTTGTTTGCTTATTTTGATGAATCTATGGGTAGTATCAGGGGGTATGAACCATGGAGAAGTTGGAATATAGTAGATATTACACCAATATAAACTTAGAATGAGTTCACAACAGCACCTAAAGTGGAGATTTATTTTATTATGCTAACGGATCTTACGAGTTTTCTGTTGAGTTTTGTGCTGTGAAGTTTTCTAGTTTTGGGTAAAGTTTTGATGGACCACGGAATAAGGAGTGGCAAGAGCCTAAGCTTGGGGATGCCCAAGGAAACCCAAGGTAATATTCAAGGACAACCAAGCATCTAAGCTTGGGGATGCCCTCGATGGCATCCCCTCTTTAGTCTTCAATCCATCGGTCCATTTATTTGAGGCTAAATTTTTATTCACCACATGATATGTGTTTTGCTTGGAGCGTCTTGTATGATATAAGTCTTTGCCTTTTAGTTTACCATAATCATCCTTGCTTTACACACCTTTTGAGAGGGACACACATTAATCGTAAATTTATTAGAATACTCTATGTGCTTCACTTATATCTTTTGAGCTAGGCAGCTGCTCTAGTGCTTCACTTATATCTTTTTAGAGAACGACGGTGGTTTTATCTTGTTGAAATTGATGAACTCTCATGCTTCACTTATATTATTTTGAGAGTCTTGAAAATATTATGGCAATTCGCTTAGGTTATGAATTTGGTCCTAATATGATGGGCATCCAAGAGGGATATAATAAAAACTTTCATAGAGAGCATTGAATATATGAGAAGTTTGATTCCTTGCATTTGTTTTGAGATATAAAGATGGTGATATTAGAGTGATGCTAGTGAGTAATTGTGGATTGGTAGAAATACTTGTGTTAAGGTTTGTGATTCCCAAAGCATGCACGTATGGTCTATCGTTATGTGATGAGGTTGGACCATGATTTATTTTTGATTGTCTTCCTTACGAGTGGCTGTCGGGAACGAGCGGTGGTATTTTCCTACCAATTTATCCCCCTTAGGAGCATGCATATTAGTACTTTGCTTAGATGGCTAATAATTTTTTGCAATAAGTATGTGAGTTCTTTATGACTAATGTTGAGTCCATGGATTATACGTACTCTCACCCTTCCACCATTGCTAGCCTCTCTAGCACCGCGCAAATTTCGTCGGTGCATTAAACCCACCATATACCCTTCCTCAAAACAGCCACCATACCTACCTATTATGGCATTTGCATAGCCATTCCGAGATATATTGCCATGCATCTTCCACCGTTCCGTTTACTATGACACATACCATCATTGTCATATTGCTTTGCGTGATCATATAGTTGACATAGTATTTGTGGCTTGGCCACCGTTCATATTTTTTATACATGTCACGCTAGATCATTGCACATCCCGGTACACCGCCGGAGGCATTCCTATAGAGTCATATCTTTGTTCTAGTATCTAGTTGTAATTCTTGAGTTGTAAGTAAATAAAAGTGTGATGATCATCATTATTAGAGCATTGCCCCATGCGAGGAAAGGATGATGGAGGCTATGATTCCCCCACAAGTCAGGATGAGACTCTAGACTTATAATAAAAAGAGGCCAAAGAGCCCAAATAAAAAAATAAAAAAAGAGGCCAAAGATCCCAAAAGAAAAAAGATAAATGAAAAAGAAAAAAGAAATGAGAGAGAAAGAGAGAAGGTATAATGTTACTATCCTTTTTCAACACTTGTGCTTCAAAGTAACACCATGTTCTTCATGATAGAGAGTCTCCTATTTTGCCACTTTCATATATTACTAGTGTGAATTTTTCATTATAGAACTTGGCTTGTATATTACAATGATGGGCTTCCTCAAATTGCCCTAGGTCTTCGTGAGCAAGCAAGTTGGATGCACACCCACTAGTTTTATTTTTGAGCTTTCACTGGTACGCGTCAGTGCTATACAAACGGTTTTTAACCCCTTTCTGTGACGGCATTTGGAACCGTCACCAAGTGAGTGTGGGCGATAGGGGGGTCCTTCCCGCACGACCCAGATATCGTCGGGGATAGGCCCTCCTGGGACACCAAATGAGCTCATGCGGGATTGGGAGAGGCATCGAAACCCAATCATTTCCGTAGGTATGTACATCCCACACGGTGAATCCCAGAAAAACATTTCCGTAGGTATGTATATCAAACACAGTCAATCCAAGGAATACGTTTCCGTTCTTATGTACATCCCACACAGTCAATCCAGGAAAAACGTTTCCGTTTGTATGTACATCCCACACAATTTTATGTGTAGGCTCGTGCATGAAAGGTGTAACTATCACACACGCTCTGCCTTGGTTAACCATTTGCTTTTATCAACTACATCACACACGATTTGATGAAGAAAACTATGTGGCATTGGGCTATCCATCACAAGCGCTTTTACTGCTAGAACCGTTTGCAAAGTTCCATGACACATTTAGTAGGTTTATTAGTTTACAATTAATAATTCTAGTATTACGCAAATTCACATTTCATATCGAACGGCCGTTTGCCAATTTCATATCAGGCACATAAATATATTATAACATCGCAGTACGATAGCTGCATGAAAACAACATAGTACTACATATAGCCAGTTCAACTTCATGAGAACAATATATTGATTTTCGTAATCGAGATCATCCAGGCTCGTCTGATCCACATCTACTTTCGGTTCAATAAGAACCTGTTTTGCACTGGCCAACTGGGGAAGTGCCTACTCCTTCGCCCACACCATCTTAGCAAAGTCTGATTTAAAAAATCTGAGCTCATTCTCCACCTTCCTCTTTTTATCCCGCATCTTCAAATATTCTTCAGCATTGACAACACTTTCTCTGTTCTCTTCCTCATACATGCTCCAGAGCTTCGCTAGGCACATTTTCAAAGACTGTGGCCACTCTTGATCAACCCACTCCAAGTAAGAACACTTTCGTTCATCCCATAATATTTAAAACTAGATCAGTAACAATTGTAGGGGAAATGGGTTTATAGCAACATAGAAAATCACCAATGCTTATTTTGAAAAACCCAAGAAACATGTTAATTATGACATATCTTCTCAAAAAGATCAATGTGCAAATGAATTAATTGCTACTGAGACAACAACCAAATTCTAGAACCTCAGAAGCTATAAATTAAATACAACAACGCTACAAGTTCTTACTCATGTACAATAAATAACAAATTGAACATTTTATGAGGAAGGTAAATATAACTGCAACAACATAGCGACAGTGTTTGGATGACAGCAAATTGATACTAACAAGTGTGTACATGCACAAATTTAGTAACATATAACTAATAGCACTAAGGTCGTCCACTATGTATGCCAAAACTGGCGTAAAGACAACTGTTGCTACATCCTCAAGGTGCCACCTTTGGCGAGCCAATGCAATGAAAAATCAGGGACCGGACTCGAGCACCTAGTTGCTCCGATGCCCAGTTCCTTCATGCCATAAAGATTTAGTATTTTAATGCTTGGCTGCTCGGATGTATGGACCAAAGTTGGCTGCACAAACTACTGAAGCGGTGCCAAATAATTTTCTAATGGCACCGCTGAGAGATGGCAACAATTTTAGATACTAGGTAAAAACTGTGACACTGTCTTAGGATGCGTTTGCTTGAAGGTGTGCTATGAATGGGTTGGGACCGTGACAATGTCTGAATCACATCTAACAAATGATTTGTAACAACAAAAGAGAGTCTAACCTTCTCTGCACATGCCAGAAACTTCCTCCCACTGTCCACAGATTCAAACGCAACTAGCTTCATGCATGGAGATTGATGGTGAAAACGAGCAGATAGATCTTCAGCCACCCCACTCCATTCGTTGCCGCTGATGGTCCTAGGGAGCTACAAGAGGAATAAATGACTCAAATCGACCGCCGGGTAAAAATCCTTCATTCCAAGTCATAACCCGAGAGAGAGGAGAGAGGCATACCCGGGTGGTGAAGGAGTCGTCGCCGGAGGAGGAACCACTGGAGAGGTCATTGAAGAAGACCGCGACCCCGATGGTAGGATACGAGACGGCGAGAGCGAGGAAGCGGCTATAGCTTAGGAAGGAAGGAAGGAAGGACGAAACAAGGGAAATGTGACTTGTGGTCGGGGAGAAAAGGGGGTGGGGAAGGGGGGAGGGGGCAGGGGTAGATATTTTGGCAGTAGGCCAAAATTTTGGAGATGTGGAGGGAGACTTTGCACGCAGTGCCACCGGACCATTCACTTTGAACGATTGTGTGCATCGCAAATGATTCTTCTGCTTGACGCGCATGGGATGAGTTTGATAATTCAAATTTTGGTGGAAGTTTCCCCGGGTACGCAATTGCATAATTAAACATCGCTTGCTAATTTGGACACACAAAAGAGCGCATAAATGCATACCACACTTACTGAATCGAGCAATTTTAGTAATTAAACAGAGCCAGTTGACCTAAACATTGCTCTAACAAAAGACCAACATTAAAACAAAGCCTAAGTATGCATAATTTTAACAAATCCGCCGCCACGCCGGCCTATGCATCATCGGTGTGAGATGAGACGTCGATGACTTGTCCTGGTGACATGCCGCCATTGGTGGACTCCGCGTCCCCCCTGCTAAAGTCGACCACGTCCTCGTCCTCGTCCTCATCCTTGGCACCGCCCTCAAGGTTCTAGTACTCGTAGTAGTGGCCGCGCCAGAGCTCGCGTTGGTATTCCACCGCCGATTCCTCGATGGACAGACTCTTCTCTACCTCGACCTCGGCCACGCGCAACTCCTCCTCCCAGCGCTCCTCGATCTCCGCCACCTCCTGCATCTCCAGCTCCCGCTCGGTGACCTCATGAGGAAGCAGGTGCTCCATGGCCACCGCCGCCTTTTCGGACATGGGTTGCATGTCGAGTCCGAGGTGGCTCGAATATCTTGGCGTGTGCATCCTCGATCTTAGCGTGGATGGCCTCGACCCGGCCAGGTGACATCGGCAAAGACGGACGGCAGCTCGAGCGCTCTCGGCGTTGGTAGCCGTTGCCGTCAGCAAAGCAGATCGTCTCGCCGGCAGCTGCCATGTCAACTGCCACATACGCCCTCTCGGCGCGGAAGCGGTCGCGCTCAATGCGGATGCGGCGGCACTCTCGGCATAGGCGGTAGCGCTCTCGGCGCAAGCAGCGGCACTCAGGGGGGACGCGACCATCGTACAGGCCTTCACGAAGCGTTTCCATGGTGACATCTTTGCAAGAAGGGGGTGCAGGAATGGGGATTGGGATTCGTGGATTCGGGGGTTGCCGACACTGGAGCAGACGAGCCGGCGAAGCTTAAGGAGGGAGACTTAAATAGACCCAGATATTTTCATCACAAACGGTTCCTAGAAAACAACTATGTGTGATGTTGTAGATATTTTTTATTAGCTGTGAAAGACGAATTTGGAGTAAAGTGGCAACGGATGATGTTTTAAATGAACGAGAAATTTTGTAGTACTAATACAACTGTCATGTCAAATTTTGGAAAATTTCAGGGGTCATTTGAACTTTTAAGATATTTAAGTGATTTTCTAGCCATTTAATGACCGTAATTGAAATTTAAACTACATGTACATGCAACAGCTAACCATAACGGTTTGAAAAGTCATATTTTGTGTACTTATGTGCGATTTAATTCCATGTGCAGTAAATTGGAAGGATTTTTCAAACATATTGGTCTAACGGCTATGACACAATTAAGCATGGAGTGCCATGGCATTTAAATTCCAAAAAATTAAAAAAATATAAAAAACACATGAAACCCTGGTTGATGTAATGTCATGCCACCAAGATGATGTGGCAAAAAATTTGGCATGTGTGACGAAAGTTTGGACACACACCCCTCACAAACCGGAGCAACTCACTAGAAGGCTCGTGGTTCCGAGAGGAAACAATGCATGTTTGATGGGATAGCTTCTTTTTACAACCTTCAAATGTTTCTACGTGTAACGTGCACTAATACAACTGTCATGTAAAAATTTGGAAAATTCCAGGGGTCATTTGACCTTTTGAAGACATTTAAGTGATTTTCTAGGCATTTAATGGTCGTAATTCAAATTTGAACTACATCTACATGCAACGGCTAACCATAACGGTTTGAAAAAAATCATATTTGTGTACTTGTGTGCGAGTTAATTCCATGTGCAGTAAATTGGAAGGATTTTTCAAACATATTGGTCTAACTGCTATGCCACAATTAATCATGGAGTGCCATGGCATTTAAATTCTAAAAAATTTAAAATATATCAGAAACACATGAAACCTTGATTGATGTAATTTCATGCCACCAAGATGATGTGGCAAAAAATTTAGCATGTGTGACGAAAGTTTGGACACACACCCCCACAAACCGGAGCAACTCACTAGAAGGCTCGTGGTTCCGAGAGGAAACAATGCATGTTTGATGAGATAGCTTCTTCTTACAGCCTTCAAATTTTTTCTACGTGTAACATGCACTAATACAACTGTCATGTGAAAATTTGGAAAATTGCAGGGGTCATTTGACCTTTTGAAGACATTTAAGTGATTTTTTAGCCATTTAATGACCGTAATTCAAATTTGAACTACATCTACATGCAACGGCTAACCATAACGGTTTGAAAAAAAATCATATTTGTGTACTTGTGTGCGAGTTAATTCCATGTGCAGTAAATTAGAAGGGGAACTTTCAAACATATTTGTCTCACGACATGAACACATGCATATGTATGCATGGAGTGCCATGGCATTTTAATTCCAAAAAATAAAAAAAACAGAAACACATGAAACCTTGGTTGATGTAATTTCATGCCACCAAGATGATGTGGTAAAAAATTGGCTTGTTTGACCGAAGTTTGGATACACACGCCTCACAAACCGGAGCAACTCACTAGAAAGCTCGTGGTTCCGAGAGGTAACAATGCATGTTGATGACGAACGGGAGATAGCTTCCTCTTACGATCTTTTAATTTTTTTCTATGTTTAACATGCACTACTACAACTGTAATGTGAAATTTTGGAAAAAATTCTAGGGGTCATTTGACCTTTTAAAGACATTTAAGTGATTTTCTGGCCATTTAATGACCGTAATTCAAATTTGAACTACATCTACATGCAACGGCTAACCATAACGGTTTGAAAAATCATATTTATGTATTTGTGTGCGGGTTAATTCCATGTGCAGTAAATTAGAAGGAATTTTCAAACATATTGGTCTCACAACATGGACACATGCATATGTATGCATGGAGTGCCATGGCATTTTAATTCCAAAAAATTAAAAAATGATCAGAAAAACATGAAACCTTGCTTGATGTAATGTCATGCCATTAAGATGACGTGGTAAAAAATTGGCATGTTTGACGAAAGTTTGGACACACACCCCTCACAAACCAGAGCAACTCACTAGAAGGCTCGTGGTTCTGAGAGGAAACAATGCATGTTTGATGACGAATAGGGGATAGCTTCCTCTTACGACCTTCAATTTTTTTCTACATTTAACATGCACTATTACAACTGTACTGTGAATTGGAAAATTCTAGCGGTCATTTGACCTTTTAAAGACATTTAAGTGATTTTCTATCCATTTAATGACCGTAATTCAAATTTGAACTACATCTACATACAACGGCTAACCATAACGGTTTGAAAAATCATATTTGTGTACTTGTGTGCGAGTTAATTCCATGTGCAGTAAAATGGAAAGAATTTTCAAACATATTGGTCTCACTGCATGGGCACATGCATGGAGTGCCATGGCATTTTAATTCCAAAAAAAATGATCAGAAAACATGAAACCTTGCTTGATGTAATGTCATGCCACCAAGATGATGTGGTAAAAAAATTGGCATGTTTGACGAAAGTTTGGACACACCTCCCTCACAAACCGGAGCAACTCACTAGAAGGTTCGTGGTTCCGAGAGGAAACAATGCATGTTTGATGACGAACGGGTGATAGCTTCCTCTTATGGCCTTTATTTTTTTCTACGTTTAACATGCACTAATACAACTATCATGTGAAAATTTGGAAAATTTCAGGGGTCATTTGACCTTTTAAAGACATTTAAGTGAATTTCTAGCCATTTGATGACCGTAATTCAAATTTGAACTACATCTACATGCAACGGCTAACCATAACGGTTTAAAAAATCATATTTTTTGTACTTGTGTGCGAGTTAAAAAAATCATTAGACGATGTAAATATCTGGTGTTCAAAAAAGAAAATGTAAAGATCTGGCAAGACAACCGACCCTCACACGATTGGCACTCTATCTCGCGGCTCGAGGTTTGGTAGGTGAGTGGCGGGGATCATTAATCAGACACGGTTATGTATTGGAAACCGTCAGCTATTATGTTCACACACGGATTTTGCTGCGGGAATCGTGTGTAATTCAAACTACAGTACTCGTAAATTCCGGCGACCAGCGTGTGTACTGTTCCCGTCGATCCAGATTCCGGCCGCCAATAAATACTACCTTGCTCACGCCATCCCGCCTGCATTCTCATCTACATCCTCCCCTTGCTCGCCCTCTCTCTCTCTCTCTCAAATCTCTGCCATGGCGCCGCCGGTCTGCCCACGCGCCGACGAGGAGTCGCCTCCCCACGGGACGCTCACTCGAATAACAGCGACGAGGACCCCTAAGCGCCGCTGGACGAGTTTGCGCCGGACGACCCAACTTTGGATTGGTTTTGGGGCCAGTACAATCTTTGTTTGTGGAAGTCGCTGCCGCCAGCTGAGAAAGCCAGGCAAGTGGCGTTCAAGAAGGAGATGGCGGAGGAGGAAGCCAGGTACCAGGTGGCCTGTGAAGCCCGTGATGCCGCCTAGAAAAAGGAGGCGGCGAAGCTTTGGGGGCGGGCGCGTCGTCGTGCGGAGGAGGTGTACGAAGACGGGTACTTTGTGAGGAAGGTCAAAGGAGTTGGGCGCCTCGTCACTGCGTGGAGGTGGGCCGGTAAGCTCTAGCGTGCCACCGACGAGGAGCTCTGGTGGGCGCCCAACGAAATGGCAAGATCGTTCACGCTCGTCCGCCAGCAAGAGGCAGATCGGTACGTCAAGCGCTACGAGGCGGAGTACTGTTTCCGCACTGGGAAGACGTCGCACACTAGGGAGATGCTGGCGAGGGGCTGCCGGAATACTGGCTCCGGGAGGGATTATTAGTTTTAATATTGTTTGTTTTCAATTTTACGCATTGTACCTAGTAGTTAAGTATCATCACGTATATGTGATGATATTATATATATATATATATATATATATATATATATATATGATCTAATGAACAATTAATTAATATATATATATATATATATCATGAATTCCATTTTCTATCTGTTTTTGTATACTAATTTGAATCTAGTTGTTATCATCCACATATACAGAATAGAAAGCGTATTACACACATTGAAACAGAACATATAAGAATGGAAAACAGAGTACACACATTGAAACAGAGGAATAAACAGAGCAATACTATGATTGCTATGAATACATAGCTAACCACGTCGAAACGACTCAACAAATAAAACGCGTCCATGAGACTATGACCAGCAGCCCTTGCCTACGGTAGCTCTTGGCTCTGCCTGAACTCGTGCAGGCGTTCGTCCAAGCGGTCGACACGCTCGCGGTACATCTGGAGCGTGATCTCGAGCTTCAAGTTGGCTATTTCATCGGAAATCACCAGCTCGAGGATGCGACAGCCATGTTCCTCTACTGCACCCAGGTGGACACCTGGGTCAAGGAGGCGGTCGAGCCTACCGACTAGCGCGTTGGCATCGAGCGGGCCGCGGACAAGGCGAATGGCGTGACCCATGCGAACGGCGCGGCGGGCGTCCGGTGCAAGTACGGCGCGGCCGGCCTCTGGTGCAAATACGACGCAGAGGGCCTCTGCGCACTCCTGGCGAGGAATGGGGGTACTGACGGGACATGTACCCAGCTGCGACGCCGTGTCGACAGCAGGCAAGCGCCGATGGATCCGCTCTTGCTGTGCGGCGCACCACTCCTCTCGCTCTGCGGAGCTCCAACGGTCTCACCGTGCGGCGAGCCGCAGCCTATCGGCACGGACATGCCTAGCTTGCTCTGCGGCGCGCCATCGATCATGTTGTGCGGCGAGCTGCAGCCTGTCGGCGCTGACAGGCCTATCTTGATCCGGGCGCTCAAGCGCCATGCACCAAAGGTCTGCTCAACCCAGGCAATGACGCACATCATGACATCGTCCATCGCGTTGCCAGGGAGCGCCTCAGCCTCGACGGGCCGTTGTGCCTGCTCGTTTTCCTCGTCGACGAGGTTGATGGCAGAGGCGACGCTTTGGTGGGTTGGCATGCTTGGAAAAGATGGACGTGCTACAGGATGCGCTTGTCGCCTCCGTGCATCGCGCGCCGCCTAGGTTTATGCGCAATATCGTTGGGTGGTAGGAAACATGTGAGGAAATGGCGGGAAACGGTAGTGTGTTCATAAAACGTCATCAAATTAATGGGAACTTAGCATAGAAGGAACATCGAGCTAGCACAAGAAGTAGATGATGATCAGATGAACACGGACCACACTAGGGAACCCGTCGGTGATGATTTCATCAATCGCAAACGGTTGAATACTAGCAAGCATTTGCCCACAACACACACGGCTCATTCCATAACAAATAGGTCAGATGGATCAACTGTATGCCACATATCGCACATTGTCAAAAACTAATGCGGTAGACCTTCTTTAACATGTGTTAAAAAATTAAAATAAAATAAAAAACAAGGACCTCGAGGTTAAATTAACTCATGGGATGGGTCGTATTAGTCATTTAATTTGACAATACGTCCCATCCTATCAGTTAAATGAACATCAACACAACTTCCCATCCAGTCACCCATCTGATGGCTGCTCCAGCCTGAGCACACTTAACTTGAGAGTTCTCTTACATGAGCTACCGGTGGAATAGCTAGTCCTTACTGATATAGGATGCCTCTTCGCATCCATATGGCGTACGGATGATCGCCCGTCCCCCAATGGCCAATAGACGTTGTGTAGATAGAGCATATCACATACGTCTTATTAGAAGCAATCGTCTGTGTTATTATCGGTCTTCGCACACATTTCTGATTACAGTCCTGTTTGTCGCGTATCACACACATCTTGATATATTGAACCGTTTCTGTTCTCTTGTGTCAACGCAAATAGTTCATCCGAGTGAACCGCATGCCATATATCGCACACACCTTGATCCGGTTGACCGTTTCTTTTGTGTTGCCTAATCACAAACAATTCATCTGAGTGAACCATATGCAGTATATCGCACACACTTTCATTTGGCCGCCCGTTTCCTTTTTCCTCCTCGTCACAAACAGTTAATTGAACTGAACCGTATGCCCTGCTTCGCACACGCAACTAAAATCTGAACCATGTTTGATGCATCCTCCACCACAAATGTTTTGCACCTTTTTTAACGGTTTTTCTACACCATCGTTTGCGCTTATTGCATCACATACATTTTCGTCGAAGGGTCTCTGATCGTAGTGTCGCGCTAGCAGCATCCTGCAGCAGTGTTTCATACACTTATAGCTCTAATGCACCTGTTGCATGGCAATCCCTACTCACTTGCATCGATATCAATTGGTGGGCATCTCCATAGCCCATTAATTTGCCTAGTTGATGTGAGACTTTCTCCTTTTTGTCTTCTCCTCACAACCTCCACCATACTCTATTCCACCCATAGTGCTATATCCATGGCTTATGCTCATGTATTGCGTGAAAGTTGAAAAAGCTTGAGAACATTAAAAGTATGAAATAATTGCTTGGATTGTCATCAGGGTTGTGCATGATAAATACTTTGTCTGATGAAGATAGAGCATGACAAGACTATATGATTTTGTAGGGATAACTTTCTTTAGCCACGATATTTTGACAAAACATGATTGCTTTATCAGTATGCTTGAAGTATTATTGCTTTATGTCAATATTAAACTTTTGTTTTGAATCTTATGGATCTGAACATTCATGCCACAATAAAGAAAATTGCATTGATAAATATGTTAGGTAGCATTCCACATCAAAAATTCTGTTTTTATCATTTACCTACTCGAGGATGAGCAGAAATTAAGCTTGGGGATGCTTGATACGTCTCCAACGTATCTATAATTTTTTATTGTTCCATGCTATTATATTATCTGTTTTGGATGTTTTATATGCATTTATATGCTATTTTATATCATTTTATGGGACTAACCTATTAACCTAGTGCCTAGTGCCAGTTGCTATTTTTTTTCTTGTTTTTGACTTCTACAGAAAGTCAATATCAAACGGAGTCCAAATGGAATAAAACTTTACGCGATTTTTCTTGGACCAGAACAAACCTAGGAAGCTTCAGGAGGAGGCCAGAAGACTTACGAGGAGGCCACAAGGGGCGCGCCCCTAGGCTTGTGGGCCCCTCGGAGACCTTCTAACCCTAAATCCAGCACTATAAATCCTCAAATATTCCCCCTATACCAGAGGGCACACCAAAAATACTTTTCCACCGCCGCAAGCTTCTGTTCTCGTGAGATCCCATCTTGGGGCCTTTTCCGGCACTCCGCCGGAGGGGGATTCGGTCACAGAGGGCCTCTACACCAACCTTGTTGCCCTTCCGATGATGTGTGAGTAGTTTACCACAGACCTACAGGTCCATAGCTAGTAGCTAGATGGCTTCTTTCTCTCTCTTTGATCTTCAATACAATATTCTCCTCGATGTTCTTGGAGATCTATTCGATGTAATCTTCTTTTGTGGTGCGTTTGTTGAGATCCGATGAATTGTGGATTTATGATCAGATTATCTATGAATATTATTTGAGTCTTCTCTGAACTCTTTTATGCATGATTGAGATAGCTTTGTATTTCTTTCCGATCTATCGATTTGGTTTGGCCAACTAGATTGGTTTTTCTTGCAATGGGAGAGGTGCTTTGTGATGGGTTCAATCATGCGATGTCCTCACCCAGTGACAGTAGGGGTAGCGAGGCACGTATTTTATTGTTGCCATTAAGGATAAAAATATGGGGTTTATATCATATTGCTTGAATTTATCCCTCTACATCATGTCATCTTGCTTAAGACGTTACTCTGATCTTATGAACTTAATACTCTAGATGCAGACAGGAGTCGGTCGATGTGTGGAGTGATAGTAGTAGATGCAGAATCATTTCGGTCTACTTGTCACGGACGTGATGCCTATATTCATGATCATTGCCTTAGATATCGGCATAACTTTGCGCTTTTCTATCAATTGCTCAACGATAATTTGCTTACCCACCGTATGCTTTCTTTGAGAGAGAAGCCTCTAGTGAAACCTATGGCCCCTGGGTCTATTTTCCATCATATATTTTCAGATTTATAAAACCAAAACCAAAAATACCTTGCTGCACTTTATTTATATTTACATTATTTTGCCTTTTAATTACCTTTTATACCTATCTCTATTAGATCTCACTCTTGCAAGTGACCGTGAAGGGATTGACAGCCCCTTTTTCGCGTTGTGTGCAAGTGTTTGTTAGTTTGTGCAGGTGCATATATCGGGGACTTGCTTGTACCTCCTACTGGATTGATACCTTGGTTCTTAACTGAGGGAAATGCTTATCTTTACTTTGCTGCATCACCCTTTCCTCTTCAAGGGAAAAATTAACGCAAGCTCAAGAAGTTGCATGTGCTTATTTGCTTTATCTCTAAGTAGTTTTTATCTCCCGTTCTAAGTTGTTGTCTATCTTTAATTATGGGTATGGAACACGAAACACCAAAAAATTAGTTGTACTTGCTACTCATGAAGATGGGGGGCCTCCTAAAACCATCGATGCGGGTTATGTGTGGAACATTAAAAATTTCTTTAATAATCCTAATAAATCCCCGGCGCAACATGGTAATAGGACACATGTTATATCAATGTGAATACCTTAGGATTATTATTTGACTCAAAAAGGGGAACACTTATGAGACCAAATAAAAATGTAATATTTGTATGCTTGGAATATGTGCTCTATGTATGATTATACTTGTTGTTTCAGGATGGAGTCTCCACACCTCCCCATACAATGTGAATTTAATGGTAATGAAACATTGGCTTCTTTCGCTAATGGTGTATATGATTACTATGATGTGGAGAAAATAGAAGAATTTTTTTTCTTTTAAGGGTGCTTATGAAATTGCTTCTTTCCTTCAAAAGTATGAAAAGTGTGATCATGCTATTTACAAATCTGAAAATCTTGCTGTACTTAAATATTGCTTAAAAATTATGAATACAATGCTCATATTAACGAATTTATTGAGAAAATGTATGCTGCTTTTGAAGAGACTAATATTTTGCAGATGTCTATGAAATAAGAAATTGCTGAAACTATGAGCACATTAGATGAAAAAACTAGGAGGAGAGCGAAGAACAAAAGGAAGAAGAGTGGATTAACTACCCGTGCCCACCTTTTGATGAGAGTAACTCTTTAACTCATACATTGTTTAATTTCCCTTCATGCTTATCGAAGGATGAATGCCATGTTGATAATTGTTATGATCCCTTGGATTCATTTGAAATATCCATTTTTGATGAACTTGATGCTTGCTATGGATTATGGCCATGATGCCACTACTTCTGAAGATAAACTTTTTATAGTTCCTTATGTTAAAAATAAAACTGTTGCCATTGCACCCACACATGATAATTCTATTATCTTTTTGAATTCTCATAACTACATTATATGAAAAAAGTTTGTGCTTATTAAGAATTATATTGATGGGTTGCATTTTACCATTGCACATGATGATTTTAATGGATATTATGCATGTGCTTGCTTCTCCTACTTGTAATTGCAATTATTACTAGACAAGAACAACATCTTCACCCCTCTATGTTTCTAATGCGATAAAATTGCAAGAAACTGCCGCTCTGTACGCTTCAATGCAGCGTCACAACATGACGGTGAGCCTGCAGCAGGCGGACATTGTAGCATGGGCAACGCCTTGCTACTTCCAGCGACGTCTCACAACACTGGCGAGCCCTCACTGCTTCCGTCGAGGACTTGCAGCACGGGAAACTCGCCAATCACGCCGCGTTGCAACACCTAGGCGGGATGAGATGGTGGTGTGGGGACGCACATGCAGCTTTTGTGGAGGAGAAAGCTCATCTGCCGAGATCCATTAGAGAGAGAGGTAGGGGACGAAGATGTCAAAGCAGCGGTGAGGAAAATATGTGGCTGTGAAGTTGCATGGAGAGAAAGAGGATAAGCGGCTGGTGGGCCCTATAGGACGTATGTTGCGCGAGGGACGCGGCTGATTTGTCTAGACATCAAAGGGTTGGTTTAAACACTTTTCATAATTTTTATTGTTGCATAGCACGTTTCACTTTATGGAGTACACCACAACACATATATGCAACTTTAGAAAATTTGAGCTTGGATATTCCTCTTTAGAGATAGAAGGGCAATAGTGTATTTTCCCCTTCTTTATCCCAAAAAGCTAACAATTAGGAATACAACACCGCAGCAAAATTCGTGGTATTGCAAGGGAACGGACGGACGGAGCGACCGGCCGAGGGTCCAATACCACACTGTGACGTCGTAGGTTGTTTGGGCCATACCAGGGAGAAAAATAGCCGTGCGATCCAAAAGAAGGTACACGTGGCAACAGATCCCTCTTTCACCGATTGTTCTCATCTTTCATTCCTTAATTTTCCCCAATTCCTCCAAATCCCTAACTCCCCAATCTCAAAATTTCCTCAAACTGTAGAAAATTTTGTCCCAAATCGAAATCTTCTAGCGGCTCTCCCCGATCGGCACCACGGTTCTCCTCTCTCTTAACATGTGCAATTCTTGGATCTGTTCTTCCGTTTCGTAATTATTCGATTTTTCTTTCTCTCGCGTGAAATCTAAGCAGAGAAATCTCGGGATATTTGCGCCGCGAATGTCATGGAGAAGGAGGTGTGTGAAGAGATGAGTCCGCCTCCTCAACCTGTTGATTTGCCAGATGCCACTCCGCCCTCTGCGTCCGATCCCAGTCAGAAGCCTGGTTCGTTTCCCCACCATTTCGTTCCCCTGAACTCCTCGTTTGCTTGTGCTGGATTTTCCTGATCTTTTTGCGCCATGTTCATCTTGATAGCGAAAAAGGCGACGCGACAATGGGCCGCATGGACACGCCAAGAGGAGGAGAGTTTCTTCAATGCTCTGCGCCAAGTAGGAAAAGTAAGATGCATAATTTCCGGATGCAATGTTACGCCGTGATTTCCAAACTGCTTTAGTTGATAGATGGATAACATCTTGTCTTTGTTGTTGGTAGAATTTTGAGAAGATTACCCTACGTGTCCAGAGCAAAAACAAAGATCAGGTACATGTTCTTGGATTTTTAATATGCTGTACATAACTAATTAGGAATTTGGAAGGAGAGGAAAATACATCTGATACCGTAAGTCAAACTGAGCACGAACTGCCCTAAAGGATTCTCAATATTTATGAGAAATAGAATTGGGTAAGCACATTTTATGTTTAGAATCTGGAAGCAAGGCATAAGGGAAATCATTTTTATTACTAAGGCCTTTGTTATTTGTTTACATAGCACCACTATCCCCTTGGTATAAACATATGAAGCCATTATTGCTTAAGCTGCTCTTGTGGTAGCTGGGGAAGGGTTGCAGGGAGGGAGAATCACAAGCTTCATCTCAACAATACAATGATGATGAGCTCCTTTCACTTGCAACTGATGTCCCCTCCTTACAGCCACTCACCCTCCTAGCCTGCAGCTGATTTCACTTCCTAATTTTACTTCAAGTTTTGTGGTTGGACAACTTCAAACCCCAGGCCATGAGATTTAGAAACACCCCACCATGTCACTTATTATTTTCCTGTCCTAATCACAAGCGTAATATCTTTTGCCTTTTATTTTCCCTTATTATTTTCCTGTCCTAACCATGTTTGGCTACGAGGTGCATGCCTCAGCATCTTAGCATCTTGTGCGGCGAGTAGAAAATGCACAAGCCTCATCGAAGACGCTACACCTAGAGCAGCTTGAGGCATTTTGCAATGCTGCACGCTGCCCTAGCAAAGCGTGTTAAACTTGCCATTCCCAAGAAGACAAGTTTGGCTTTCTAGCTTTCTATGTTGGCAGATGCTTTGTCCTCGCGTATTGTCTTACAGATCACATGTCTGACATAATTATAAAAATTCATGACATTAGCCTCAAGGTTCAATATTTATGTTGCAATACAGGTCAGACATTACTACTATCGCCTTGTTAGACGCATGAAGAAGCTTCTGGGTCCTGGGTTCTCACTTGATGCACGAAACTCCAAGGACACCATTGCTGCTATGCTCCGCTGGTAATTGAATGAGCCTTAATGATGTGCAATTAATCTGATGGGTTGTAGTTCAAACTACTATTTGTTTATTCAAGTTGCATGACAGAAAAAATTAGTACTCCCTCCGATCCATATTACTTGTGAGTGACAAGTAATATGGATCGGAGGGAGTAGTTGATTTTACAATGTTTCTGTGCTATATATTTCTGACATTGTTTTCCTAGGAGGCTTGAACTTTGGATAGTCATTGTAACCTACAAATCATGCGGTATATTTTGCAGCAATGCAGATTACACTTCTGGGGTATTAGTGTTTAGGAGCTAGAACTCTGAGGCCTTTATAGATCAATTGAGTAAACACCTTGTCATATTTACTATTTTGTTGTTTTTCCCAAAATGTAAGACCATTTTTGACACTCATAGTGTAAAAAATGGTCTTACATTTTGGGACAGAGGGAGTATTACATTGTATGTTTTCTGTTCTGACTAATCAATCAAACTGATTTTTATGAAAATTTATAAGCTTCTCTTCCTCCCGCATTGCATAATTAATAACAATAACTGGGTGTGGATGCTTGGGACTAGGAGGGTGCTTATTGTTCGTATATTGACACGCAAAATGCCCCTTTTTTTCTACGTGTAAGAGGGAGAGGACACTGCCTGTTGCTAATAATTGTCGCTTTTCATTTGATCCTGTGTTGTTTCTTTTATATTGCATGAAAATAATACCGAGATAATAACTGAGTTTTATGCAGGTGGTCTCTTCTTGAGAAATTTAGCTGCAGTGCTTCAAAGCTACATCTGAAGCCTCGGAGATTCAAAACATTTGTAGATGCATTGGTCCGTTCTCTTCAAGATTTTACCCCAATATAAAGGTTGTTTATTTTGAGTAGTTCTGTTTCTCATGCAACATATCCTATTTTATAGGGAAATCAACTGATAAAGGACAGAAAAAGAACGAGAAGAAAGTGTTCACTAGGGGATACACGCTTATCTTCTTCATCTCCAGTTCTCAGCAAGACTCCAGGAAATCAATCTTTCGCAGTAGGACTCTTGCCCATGGATGCCCAAAATGGTAGCAAAGGAGCCTCTTCCAAAGGAGCGTTTATGAAACGGGTTGCAGACCCTAATTCTAACAAGTCAGGAGTAATCAGAGGAGACCTATCTGCCACAAGAACTGTGAGACAAAAAAGGAGAGCAGGTGATCACTTCTTTTCATCTCTTTTGATATGATGTATCCTTAGCCTCACTCATCTTTGATCATATGAAATCTGCATGATTGACCAGTCTTGCTGGCCCAATTTATCATATGGGGGGATTCTATAGTGTTCAATATTCCTTGCATTAGTGTTGATAGCTGATGATTTGTGTTGTAGGGGGAGCTGGTGCGTGTGCGGCATATAAGAAATGGGAGAGAGCTGCCATGGCTGGTGTTTCTTTAGTTGCTGATGCAGCTGAGGAGCTTGAACGCAAAATGACGACCCAGAACTTGTCGTGTAATGCGGATGCAACTGTGCTAGCTTCATCACCCAACAATGTATCTACTGTTGATGGTATTGTTTCTAGTCTTTGTTCTGTAGTTCATGTAATTATTGGACTTAGATTAAGTCATGCTAACTCCTGATTTTTTTATTCTGTATTAGCAGATATGGGTACAAATCATATGAAAGAAGCAGATCCTCAAGCACCTTCAAAGCTGAAGCTGCAGTTATTTCCAATAAATGAAGCCACACGGAAGGCATTGGAGAAGGTAAATGTTTCCTTTTGCTAGCGAGCTGAAAAACCAATCACATGTTTAGCAACAGCTGCACTTGATACATTAATTATTACTGGTTATTTGGTTAACTGTTAGCTCGAATTCTTAGATCCTTCTAGTCGGGAAAATATTCATGATATATGGAACATGAAGCACAAATAACTTTAGTAGTGCTATTTACGTTATGCATAAGCGTTTTTCTGCAGTGGGCATGCTGCTGGGTTTTGCCTAGTGCTATGGCTGTGCACACAGAGATATTATGTTCTTTTCTCATATTCTCAAACAGCACGAGCATGTTATGACATCCCTATCTCCTCTATAACAGGATGATCATAATCCACATCTGGAGCTCACATTAAGTTCCAAGAAAAAAATGTCTTCTGTTTTAGAACATCTGAATCGCAAGTGGGGCAACTCAAACATTGCATGTGGAGAGCTTGTGCTTTTCCCATATTGTGCTCATCAAGAGGATTTAGCTACCTATCAGAGGTGGACAACACAAGATACAGTTGCAGTGGCTGACGTCTTTTTTTCTGTGAATAGCCCCTCTATTTTCCGATTAAGGTACGGTGTTTCTGTGCTATATAAACAGTAATGTTCTAGACCATTAGTGGCCAGCCATATGATTGCTAACTGCTGTGTGAACTTTTTGTTGGTAAGGTATGGCTGGTTCTCCCTTGCTGAGCTTGAGGCAGGACTAAGTGAAATATCGTTGACCCGCTTTGAGAATTGCATGATACCAGAAGACATTCAGGTCAAATCTTCCTCAGAGGCCTGTGTGCAAAAGGATGGCACTTTACCCAGTGACTTCACTTCTGAGCAATCATCTAATAACTCAAAAGATCAGTCGGCATTATTGCTTGGTACACCATCTAGTACGGGCAAGAATGCTGCGGAAGAGCCTTCCACTAATACCTTTCCCTCTCAGTCTGGCGATCACAATCAAGAACAAGTTCCTGCAAACAAAGCTTTTGAGGTCCTTATTCCTGTTTTGTGCAACTGTCTTAAGTTAAAATTCTTATGGTTGATCTGTTATCTCTAATCTGTTCTATTATACTTCAGGTTGGTCCTCAGATGGATTGTCTTGCAATATCGGAAGTAGATTGGGCAGATACCCTTACTGATATCAGTGTTGGATACTTGCTGACAGAAGCATCCAAGGCTGCTAATTTGGATTGTGAAGTGACCTCTATTGCCCAAAATCCTCTTTTCGATGAGAATCCGTGCAGCTATGACTCGTTTGATGCTGCTGTTGCCCTACATGCTTCTCGTTATCAAGCAGCAGAGCAGCCAGCTCATACATCCAATTCCACCATCTGGGGTGCAGAAGAAACATGTGATGAGTTCAGTTTTATGTTGGCCACAGCTAGGAAGCAACAAGGTTTAAACACTTCAGCTAGCAGCCCTCCTGATAGCGACAATGAAGTTCACTCTTCAAATTCAGAAGGGTTTCAAGGTTTTCTTCAGGTCGGTTGTCATTTTCAGGTTCTCAACAAGTTTTTACCTGTTCGACACCGTTAATTTACGTTCTTGTTGTAGGACTTGGCTGGAGGAGATACTCCTGGTAATCCTTGTGCTGATGATGTGAAGGCAATGGAAGAACTTTGTGCCAGATCACCACCTCAAAGTGACAATGATTTTGGATTGAAAGATCAGCCTCTAGATGACGTATTCTGGGTATTAGACGAATGCCCTAGCAGCACTTGTTATCTTTGCTGCAAACTAACCAAACTAGCTATGCCGAGACTTACATTTTTATCTTTGTTTCTTTTTGCAGCCCGAATCACTTGGACCACTGGACTTGGATATACCGCCAATAAGATCCCTAGCTGATGAGTTCATCTTAGGAGACAGTCAAAATAGTTGGAGTCGGATGATGGAAAATAGCATGGATGCATTTCGAAACATGTCGTTCTTCGTGTCCGATAACAATGACTCAGTTCTTCCACCCATCATGTAGAGTTGTGGATGCTGGCTATGTTTGGCTAGGAAGGATACTGCCAATCAGGCATCCCGCCAAGGAGGAGGCTTTATATTGTCCAAGCGGGCTGCTTGTTGCTAATACAACATATGCGGACTTGCTGTGCCTTTGCAGTCAAGAGGGACGCATGTTGTTGTAAGGTTATAACATAAAATCGTGTACTATGTAAATCGGGTTGTTCCTGTACAAAAGGCACATACAAGCGCTTGGTTACAATAAAGCCTCTTCATCCGGATATTGTGAAATGAGCTTGGGTCAATTGGAGTTTTTTTTTATATACAAAAATTTCGACAAAAACATATTTGAAGTTAAAAAGAAATCTTGCTTTTTGTCAACAAGTACATATACATTCATATGACGTACCTGCAAATTTCATAAATCAATGTGTTTATTTGAGGGCGGCAGGTGGTACCTCAGAACAACATTTTTTGATATTTGGGGTCAATGTTTTAGATGGATGGCGATGTTGATGAAGATAAGAACCATCGAACCAAAGCCGGTTAGATGAAGTGGCGCTAAGTTTTTGGCGTTCTTTGTGAAAAGAGGGTGCTAGAAAAGCTAAAAGGTAGTTTTTTATAGGACGGCGATTCGACTCACAATGTTGTATGGTGTGATATGTTTAACAGTTAGGTGTTGTGAAGATGTGCATGTTGCGATGGATATGTGGCCACAAAAGAAAGGATCAGACATGAAATGTTGATATACGCGAGAGAGTTGAGGTAGCACCAATTTGAAGAGAAGTTTATCCAACATCATCTGAGTTGGTTTGGACAAATGCAACACAAGCCTTCATACGCTTCAATGCATAGCAAACGGTTAAAACGTACTGATAATGTTTAACAGAGGTCGGGGTCAACTATGAAATGCATCGTAACCAAGGCCCCTTCTAGATAGTTCGTGACTTGGCTTATGCCCTGGGAGGCCATAAGCTGTTTTTTTAGGTAGTTGATTTTCTATTTGGCATCAATCCATCCCCCCTCCTCTCCCCCTTCGGTTTCTCCTAACCACGCATGGCAAGGAAAAAAACTTGTTTGAGTAATATTAGTTTATTAATTGAGTAAACTTTGACACACAGCACACTAACACGAGGTACTAAGAATATAATGATCCTAACATAAATAAATTTGAATATAATGATCCTAATAATATTTTGATCCTTGAGGAGACACTCCTTTGAAGGATCTTTTACATTTTTCAACCTCTGTTGAAATATTCGCTTCTACAGTTCATTGAGAGCACCGATATAGAGTCCATACGTAATACTCGACCAATCCATCTCTTAAATTTGCAGAAGTAAAAATAGAGAAAACGAATTGCAGTCAATGGTTACAATTGGATATATCATACAGATTTTCATATGGAAGACAATACTCTTTAACATATATCTATTATATATATAACCTCCATGCTCCCTAGAAATGGGGAGTGTTGAGTGCTCCGAGCTTTGTTTTTGTGGTGTCCCCTTGTCAGTTGATGGGGAGCGATGATTTGATCTAGGCATAGCCATAAAATTTAATATGAGCGTTTTTATTTTATTTTCGTACCTCCATAGAAGAGCCAAGCTTGTGTTTCTAGGAACGTAGTATCGTCTACAACTTTCATATTCCCTAGACATGAGGAGCTGTGAGTGCTCTGGGTATTGATTTGGCAGTAGACCCCACATGTCAATCCATGGAGAGTGATGATTTGACCTAGGCATAGCCGTGAAAATTCATATGAACAACCTTTTCTTTTTGTACCTCCATCGAAGAGCTAAGCTTCTGCTTCTAGGAAATGCGACATTGAGTTATTATTTGGGTGTCTTATTGTAATATGTTTAGGATCGCGGCTCTGTGGGTTGTCTGTAGAGAAACACGGTTAATTTTGGGTTTGCTTTTTCATTAATGGATTATTTTTTGTATAGTCACTCGACTATTTATTTGTGAAATCGGTCAATTTGTCTACTCCACAGTTGCACTTTCAATCTTTTGGTAACGTGCAACAATATTCATTTGTTTCTTTACTTGCACATTTGATGTCCCAAAATTGTATGATCTATTGTACTTAATATACACCGGTTTGACCACCACGAAACTGTGGCATGCCACACTTATGGCATAAAAGTGGCAAAGTGAGGAGGGCAACCAAAAATGTAATAAAGATCATTTTCTCTTTGATAGCTTATATTTTCCATATTTATTAATTTGGTTGCTTTTATTCATGATATTAGTGGACTAATTATTTTTGAATATTCAGTCAACTGATCACCACTTAGAGCCTAGACACTTACATCCTTTTGAGTTTGACACCTGAAATTCACAACACAAAACATTATATTTACATATAAATGCACATATATGAGATATTTTATGTGCTCAAGTCATGATACCCTCACATGACATCAAAATGAAAGAAAAATTGAAGAAACATAGTAAGCCTTGGTGTATTAAAAAATCATGTGAAGATAAACTGCTAAAATTAATATGTAATAACATTAAACATGGTAATATCAAGAAAAAGAATATTGCATACGCTCAGAAGTTTGCATTGTATACATGAGACTCTTGAACTCACCTATTATTCCAAACTGTGCAATTACAAATAGTTTTGCCTAAGCAAGGCTATGAGTTCTAGTATTCAAGTACAAGAGAGTTTCCTGGTTAATTTGAAAATAAAGAGGCAAAAACCATTAAATAAACATGTGAAAAAGCACATGCAAGACGATGTAAACATAGTTAGGCTAGGCAAAACGCATAATGAGGGGACATCGTTTGACCAACACTATATTTTTCATCGTCTGACCAACACTATAATCACATGTAATTTGACTGAACTTGCAACTTTTTTGGGTAACTCGATTTTTTGGGAGAAGGAACGGTTGGAGGAGAAAGAAAACTGGTTGAACGAGAGAGAAGGACGGTTATTAGATCTTAATTTAATGGCCTAGAAAACCGACTTATCCAAATTAATATTCAGATGACTCATGTATAGCCAGTCCCAATTTTACAAATAGCATCAGTGAAATAAACTAAATCAAATTATGATGGCAGATAAAAACTGCATAGGCACCTAAACACCCATCAAAGTAGCAGGAAAGAAAACCGCTAATGACCAATGGAGGCCGAGCTCCATGGAGCTCAGTTTCAAAATATCATTTTCTACACCGCAAAAGAATTCGAATCTTTTTACAAAGATACATGCACATGCATACTATGTATGTGTAACATTTCATAAGATTATACTTTCACACGTGGGGTGAAAAAAAAGATAAATATGTATTTCCAAAATGGGCCGACTTTTTTTTGTTGGGTCAGAATATTGTCTTTTTGTACAGCATACAAAATCATAATATTTTCAAACGATTTTTACATGTTTGTGTGGAAAACATTTAAGTTTCCATGGAATTTTTTTCAATTTTTTTGAAACTTTTAAATGTGATTTTATTTATTTTTTAAAAACAGTCTCCATGGATTTCGGCCACCAAAAAATCGCACTCGAAAGAAAACGTCATCTTGTGGCTTATCTATGTGTGACATAACTACTTATAGAACAACGTGTTTATTTGAGTTGGGAACCAAACTTGCAGTTCTTCTGTCGAAGAAGATGCATGCCTTCTAGCTAGCCCAGCACTAAAGAGACGACAATGAAAATTGAAGCAATAATGCCGTCCTTTTTCTCTTCCGAATTGAAATTAGGAAGCTTGAGTAGATTAGTGTCAATAAGAATGGATTATCAAACTCTCGTACAATACAGCCACCCCATTTCCATCCAATATCTAAACGAAGGGTCGTAGGCCAGTCAATAACACTAGATCATTATGGGATCAAATCTTAACAAACTTCAGTTGACGCAGGTGCCGTGCCAGCTGGCCCCTCCCCTCCCTCCCCGTGTAACTCGGCCGGGTGTCCCTCCCCTGCCGCCTCACCCTCACCCGGCCGCCGCCCCTCTTCCACTATATAAACGCGCAGTGCAAGCGCTCGTCCAATTCATTCCATCTCCATTTCCTCAAATCCCAGCAATCCAAAAGCCCAGAGCAATCCAAGCTACAAGCCATGGATCCGCGCAACAAGGGGAAGGGGGTAGCCCCAATCCAGCCGCTCCGAGCCGCGCCCTCGGACCGCGCTGGCCGCGGGGAGGCCTCGTCGTCGTCGACGCCGCCGCCGCCGCCGCCACCGCAGCAGCAGCAGCAGCAGCAGCGCCCGATTCAGCCCGTGCTGGGGCGGATGCCGCCGATCCCGCCGGTGGGTCTTTGGGACGAAGCGCTTCGCGCCAAGCCCGAAATGCGGACGATGGACGCGCAGACGCTGTACTTGCCAGGCGTGGCACGCGTCCCCGCCTCCGTTCCTCTGGCGGCGCCACCACCGCGGATCCCGCCGCCGCACCAGCATACGGCCGCACCAGCACCGTACCTCCAAGCTCTACTCTCCGGACCCCGCCCGCCGATGGCGCCATCGCCGCATACGGCGAACTCCAGCACCAGCCAACAACTGAACGCCATGGATCCGCGCAACCCCCCCGCGCCCCCGGCCTCCATCCCCAGCACCAACCTCGACATGATGGCGCGCAGGGGCCCGTCGTCGTCGAGGCAGCAGCCGCTGTTCCAGCAGAGGTACGCGGCGCCGACCTGGCCGCAACGCCACCACGCTCGAGGCTGGAGGAGGTCCGATCGCAGCTGCGCCAGGACCCGGTGGTGCTGGGGGAGCTGGCGATGTCCCCGGAGTCCTCGCCACTCGTGGTCCAACTGCTACTGCACCAAGAGGGTGGCGAGGACATTCGCCAGCGCGTGCTCGACGGATTCGTGCGCTACGCCGCGCGCAGCATCATGGGGAATGAGCAGGGGCATGCCTTGTTCTCCGCGCTGCTGGACAGCTTCCATGGGCGGCACAACGAGCTCGAGGCCATCGTGGGAGCCGTGCCCGACCTCGTCTGGATGTCCAACTATGGGTACGTTCACAGATCAAAGAATCCCTGCTATTTCAGTGCTGACAGTTTGATCAAAACTAATTTACCATTGGGATTCGCATGTCCAAATTACAGCACTAAATTAACATCTCCATCTATAGCATAGACGGCTAGCTAATCAACCAAGCAATTTCGATCGCAGCACCTGCTATTATTCTGTCGTGATATTATTACTGTATGGGTACAACGAAACAAATTAAGTATGGTACTAGAGCTGTGCCCCGTGGGTGGTGAACCTTGCTGCTGAACTTGTGTTGCCTTCATCTGCATGATGCAGGATGGCCTCTCTGAAGCTGCTCATCACGGCTGTGGGCCGGCGTCCCGGACTGCGCGAGCAGCTCGTCGGTCGCTTCGTGCGTGAAGACGTGATCCATCGCGGCCGAGGGCACGAACTGATTGTCCACTGTTTCACCAACATGGATTACGAGGCGTCCAAGGTAAGTCCTGGCCGCAAGATCAGCAACCACTGGGATCAGTGATACGGAATTGCATGGACACACCATAGATATGCTTGGCTAGCATCTGCATTTTGTAAAATATACATGTCTATTGATCGGGTTAGTGTCCTTTCAGTTCCTGATCAAGCACGCCCTGCGCACCATCGGATACATGCTGGAGTCGGCGTCCGGGTTGGCGCGCCTGGCTACATGCTTCCGGCACGCGGGACCCGAGGAACGCTGGCGTTTCCAGGGCATCGTCGTTAAATACGCCGTAGAAATGGCCATGGGACGACACAGGTAACTGTCTACACAATTCTCGCGTCAACTTGTCCGGTGATTCGATCCCGTTGATTATACTGTACTCATTACCGACCGGCTCCCAATTCTCATGCATGAACTCGCCTCGCCACCACGTACGCAGCAACTACTTTGTGCAGCTCGTCCTCGACCATGGAGACACTCAGTTCAGGTGCGGCCTCGTGTACAAGCTCATGATGCAGTTCGCCAGCCTGTCCCTCCACCCGCACGGGAACTACCTCGTGCAGCACTGCGTCCGGAACAGAAGGACTGGTTCGCCACAGCACGATCTGCTGCCCATCGTGCTCAGTGCTTGTAATCGCCAGAGCATAAGAGAGCTCCAAGGGCTGGTGCAGACCCCCCCCTGCCACCTTCGTCCTCCACACGCTGCTCGAGACAGGCGAAGCTGTAACTGTAAGTAGCTTGCTAACTTAATCACCTCCTGTCACATGCATCTCGACTTGCATCGCATGCCAGTCGTTTAAGACTTTAAGTACGTCTTTCTCATGGATATATCGGTGTGTTCATAACATGTTTGTGATGGTCATCTACGTACGGTGCAGCACTCCCGGGAGTTGACGCAGAACCTGGAGCGGAAAATCAACGACCTCCTCTGGCGTGCCCGGAGATACCGTCGCTGATGGTGATGAGCTGCGTATGCGATGGTAATGGGCGCCGTCGTCTTAGGTTCGCCCCATCAGATTACCTTACGATCATGTGATCTGTTGCCTGCATTTTTTTCCCGATAGTCCACTAGATGCATGATAACTGTCTTTCGCGCGTATCCACTGTTGTCGATCTGGAACCAGCTCTCTCGGATGGTTACCGTGCATGTATGTACCTGATGCGATATGCATGTTGCTGGAACTTGGTCTTATCTAGCCTGACTGAGGATGTTCCTCTTCCCTCTTTGATGTGAATCTAGTGTGTGTGCTAGTACTTGGTCCTACTAGATATGATGTCAGGTCCATGAAAAAATTCCTTGCAGCAAAGAACGTGAGCAGCCAATTTGCCTCTGCTCGCATGAATGATCATTTGAAGTAAATATAGCTGTCGGACTTTGTATATATTTGTTCCATAGTTTGAAAACCAGGATAAAAATGGCGTGAGACTTTCTTGAGTATGCTTGTCAACATTTGATTTATGAATTGTTGAGTACCTAGCATCACGCACGCATAAGAATATTGTAATCTCCGTTTTCTGTTAGGCATTCCATGTGAATGTTCTAGCTTATCACCTTTCAAAACAAAAGTGAATGTTCTAGCTTAAGCCTTGCTCGTTGCTGTCCGCGTACCCCCGCGTGGTTTGGGGCCAAAACCCCATGGATCCACGGGATCGCCACTGCCAGGGAATAATTCCGACCGACCTGTTTCTGTGCATTCGGTTAAGCCCAATGTTGATGTTTCCTCGACCCAGCTCCGTCCAAACCAGATGGAAAAAATTGGTGTCTGCCCTCCCGTGAAAGCAATCCACAAGCGAAGCGCGCATCATTTGTTCTAAATGGCCCCTTTTGGAACTTAACCACCTCACTGCCCTCCCTGCCACGCCTAACCATAGGCGATGAGGTTACATACTTACATGTGACATTAACTAATGGAAGGGCACGTTTGACTTCGGGCCGTTCATGGTCGCCGTTCTCCTTGCTAATGTGGCAATGACCCTACACACTAGCCCGTTCACGCGTCACACTCACCGTGCCAAACTTATAGTCGTGTGTGTTTTCATACTCAGACCCGCTGAGAAATTGTTGGTGTAGATCATCGCACGTCCTGAACAAGCCCAACAGATAGCATCTATATTTTTCGTAACTTCAGACCAGCCGAGATATTGTTGGCGTAGCTAGTCCCGTCCAGCATCTCTACCCAGTCAAACCGATAGGTGCGACAAGCATGGCATCTACTCTACTACCCTCTGTACTCAAGCATAATCGAAAGGCGCGATAAGCCTATTAAGCGCTCTAGTCTTTGGAGTATGTAACCCTTCGTGATTAATGCCCCTCTCTGATAGGGTAGACATGCAGCTTCATATGGTTGCTCTCTTAAGTCTTCGATCCGTACCTCCATTGCTATGAACATTATTTTTCTTTGTACCTCCATTGAAGAGCTAAGCTTCTGCTTGTATGGAATGTGGCATTGAGTTATGCTTTGAGTGTCTTATCATAATATATTGAAGATCTTGACTCTTTGTGTTGTCTATAGAGAAACACGATATTTTTAGGTTTTTTTTTATCAAGGGACTTTTTCCTAAAACCAATCGATCTTATTCATGAAAGAAATCACTTTTGTATTTACTTGCATTGTCGATCTTTTGCCAATGTGCAACCGTGTATTTGTAACGTGCAAAAATATTCATTTGAATTCTTTAAATTTCATATTTGATTTCCCAAAATTATATGGTCTATTACACCTTTAACTAACATACACATGTTACACCTTCAAAATGTGCAAATTCTATACTTGTAATGTGCAATTGGGTTCGTGCTACTAAGTATTTAAAGATAATTTATCTTCCATAACTTAAATTTTCCACCTTTATTTGGTCGGCTGGTTTTATTTGCGATTTCACCAGACTACTTGTTTTTGAATTATAGTCGACCGATCACGAGTTGGAGCCTAAAAATTTAAATCCTAGAGCTCGACACCTAAAATTCACAATGCAAAACATTATATTTACACATAAACGGACATATGAGATCTTTAGGTGTCTACGCCATGCTACAAGGGATGCAAGTGGGCCGGGCTAGCGGACAATAGCATAGCACAAATGTAATGTTAATTTTAGAAAGGTGGTGAGTAAACTTGGAACTAATTTATGAGTTTCACGAGACGAAGCAGGATGCCGCTTGCATCCGTACATGATACCCTCACACGAAATCAAAAGGAAGGAATAATGAAGAAACACGATAAGCTTTAGTGCATTAATCATGAGAGGATATACATGATTAAATTAATGTGTAATCACATTAAACACAGTAATAACAAGAAAAATCATTGCGTATATGCAAGCTTGCACTCTAGAAGTTTGCCTTGTATACCCCACTCTTGAACTCACCTATTATTTCAAACTGAGGAGCTATAAATAGTTTTGCCTACAAGGCTATGAGCTCTAGCACTCAATAAAAGATGAAGAGAATTGCCTGTTAATTTTCAAATAAAGAGGCAAAAACCATTACATGAACATGGAAAAGAATACATGCAAGTGGTTGTTGAGAGTTAGGGCCATAAAGCAAAATGATGGGATATCGTCCGAGCGGCAATTATAATGTCATAACTAGCATCAGTCAAACAAGCTAAATCAAATTATGAGACAAGATAAAATTGAACAGCCTCAGAGTAGCAGGAAAAGAAAATTGTACATAACTACTCCCTCCGTCTCAAAATAAGTACAAAGTTGAGACACTTATTTTGGGACGGAGGAAGTAGAAGGATGTGTTTATTTCAGTTGGGAACCAAACTTGCAGTTCTTGTGTCAATGAAGATGCATGCCTTCTTGCCCAGCACGAAAGAGACAATAATGAAAACTGAGGCAATAATGTTGCTTTTCTCTTCGAAATTATAAAGCTTGAGCAGATTAGTGTATAAATAAGAAGGGGTTATCAAGCTCTCCTCAAAATACAGCCACCTCATCTTCATGTGGGCCAGTCGGGAGAGACGACGACGGGTACAATCAAACCTTAGGCTAGCCATAGTAAGAGTAACTTAGCTAGTAACATAACGCATCTTAAGACAAATGTGTTTACATGGCAAAGAGTTAATGAGGAAAGATGTGTTTATGGTAACATAATATGTTACTGTAACATAACACATCCCAATGTAAATGTGTCTACAATCTAATAAATGAATGCTTGCATGACACTAAATTTATGTTACTACCCACTATGAAGGTAGTAACATAAACTAGTAACATATGCATGTTACTACTCTAAATTACTTCCCACTATGATTAGCCTTAACGAACTTCAGTTGATGCGGGTGCCGTGCCAGCTGGCCCCTCCCCTCCCTTCCCGTGTAAACTCGGCCGGGTGTCCCTCCCCTGCCGTCTCACCCTCACCCGGCCGCCGCCCCTCTTCCACTATATAAACACGCGGTGCAAGCGCTCGTCCAATTCATTCGACCTCCATTTCCCCAAATCCCACCAATCCAAAACCCCAGAGCAATCGAAGCTAGTACAAGCCATGGATCCGCGCGACAAGGGGAACTGGGGAACCCCAAGCCAGTCGCCCCGCCGTGCGCCCTACCCCGGCGGTGGCCGCGGGGAGGCCTCGTCCTCGTGGATGGCGCCGTCACCGCAGCAGCAGCCGCGCCCGATTCCGCCCGTGCTGGGGTGGATGCCGCAGATCCCGACGGTGGATCTTTGGGCCGAGCCCCAAATGCGGACGCTGGACCCGCTGTACTCGCCGGGCGCGCAGCGCTACGTGGACGTGGGGCGCGTCCCCGCCGCCCCCCGCCCACTGGAGGCGCCACCGCCACCGTCGCAGATCCCGCCGCCGCACCAGCTGTCTGGGTTCCAGCAGCGCCCCTATCGGTGGAGCGAGGCCTACTCGAGCGGCGGCCACATCTCCTCGTTCGACGCGGGCGCGGACGCCCGCAGGCTCGCGCGGAGCTCGAGAGCCAACCCGTACAACCAACTTCCAGTCGCCGCGCTCCGCCCGCCGATGGCGCCCTCGTCGCATACGGCGAACTACAGCACCAGCCAGCAACTGTACGCCATGGATCCGCGCACCTGCATCGACGCCAGCGACTCGCTCCAGCGCGCGCCCCCCGCCTACATCCCCAGCACCAACTTCGACATGGTGCCGCGCGGCGACCCGTCGTCGTCGAGGCAGCAGCCGCCGCAGCAACGCTATGCGGGGAGGGAGCCGCCGGTTCACCAGGACTGGAGGCTGGAGATGGTCCGATCGCAGCTGCGCCATAACATGGTGACCCCGGAGTCCTTAGCACTCGTGATCCAACTGCTCCAAGAGGGTGGCCAGGCGATGCCCCAGCTCGTGCTCGACGAATCCGTGCACCACGCCATGGGGAACAGACAGGGGCACGACGTGTTCGCCGCGCTGCTGTACAGCTTCCATGGGTGGCGCGTCGGAAGCAGATTTTTAGAACATCTGCGCTGGGGCCCTGCTATCACGGCCGTCGCTTCAGGGCCTGGTTCTCGATATGTGATGGCCTGATCGGGTTAACCACCGTTATTAGCAACATTGGGCACAAGAGTCGCAGTGGGCTTCATAGGTTCATATAGCTGGAATCGACACAGGCCCTAGGCTTTGTGCCATTTTGTTTTGTTCTGGAACCCAAGATGCCCATGAATGCAAACAATGGAAACGACAAAACAGACGCCCGCGCTCACATTCATATCCATCAGACGACCAAGCAACAAGATTGAGCTCCCCAGTTCTCACCTCCATATCCTTCACGTCCATGGGCTTTGCATCTTCTGGGAAATGCATGATCTCTCCATATTTGAATCTCTCATTCTCATGAGTTGGGCACTTGTCCACCATGAATACAAGATGGAGCTCAGGCAAGTGAAGGAAGAGAGAGAAGACCGAGCTCTCCATATTTGGATCTCTCATTCTCATGAGTTGGGCGCTTGTCCACCATGAATACAAGATGGAGCTCAGGCAAGTGAAGGAAGAGAGAGAAGACCGAGCTAACCAGCTCTAGCTGGACTCTCATGGACACTCTCCATCTCTCTCACCCTCATTTTCTTTGTTTCGGTTCATGAGTCCTGACATGAGCAACCGAGAACATGAACAGGCCGTCTATGCTGTTTTTCATTTTTATAAACAGGAGCAATGAAAAGAGCAAGAGGCAAGTAGTGGAGGCGTGCGGTACAGTGCCTCTCCATGGGTTCCAAGAAATTTGTCTGGCTCGGTTGTATTATGGATGAACAGTTGTGGTAGAAACAGTGCCATACAGCCCCATGATTTGTCCGCTCCCAGCGTCGCTAGGCTCGGTCGTAGCTGTCAGGAGCATGTACAGTACCCTAGCTACAGACGAACGCCGACAGACACAGATGGGATTAAAGACTGAGTACGTGCTGAGAGGCTTTGACCACATGACAACCCTGGCGATCCCAACGAATGCCAGCGGCCAGGATAGCGCGACCCCGGTGCAGATGCTCTATTAAATATTTTTTTTTTGAAAGGAACACAGGAATGTATTCCATTACATACCAATATTAGGCAAATCGCCCATTACATAATTCAGTACAAAGTCTGGGAGTTGACCCAACCAGGTTTCACACATTTCAGCTCCCAAGTTAACTCCATACGCAGCTAAAACATGTGCCACTCTGTTACAAGCCCGAGGGCAAGACACAACCCTAGCAGAGGAAAACTGCACACTCAGTTGGAACGTAATACTCCTAATAATAGCTCCTATGTTCGCGGATCATACTCACTAGAATTCACTGCCCTCCTCGGTGTGTGGAATCAGTTTCAAACAACACCTTGTCGCAGCCCATATGAGCAGCCATTTTTATGGCATACAACAAGGCCAAAGCTTCAGCATGCAGAGCATCTGAGATATGTACCAAATTGCCTGCCCCTGCAGCCATCGCCCTACCTTGCTCATCTCTGATGACGAATCCCCAGCCGCCAGAATTGGTGTCCCTGTGGAAAGCTGCATCAGTATTAATCTTGAGAAAGCCACTTGGCGGCCGAGACCAACTATGGTACAACTGCAGTTTTTGCTCCCTAATAGTCCTTTTGCTTTTCATTACACTTGATAGATGATAATTAATAGAAGAACAGACATCATCAGTCGAGATAAGGGCTTCGCCCGTGTTTGCCTTATTGCGAACATGCCACCAACGCCAAAGAAGCAAGCAAGTTTTTATTTTCTCCTCCTCCACTAGACTAAGGATTTGCTCTAGGATGCTTACAGGATTTGTAACTTTAGCCAAAAGCACCCTGATGTGCTCCAGGTTTAATCTCCGCCACACCTCCTTGACTTTCTTACACATAAAAAAGCAATGTCCTCCCACTTCATCTAATCTGAAACATACAGGACATCGAGTATCTACCTCCATACCTCTCATTTGTAACTTCGCCCGTACTGGAAGGCTGTTCATAGATAATCGCCATAAGAAGTGAAGCACTTTATTCGGGAGGGGAAGCGACCATAGTTTTTGCCAATCGGACGTCCGACGACGTGTACGTTCACAGATCAATCAATCCATCCCTGCTATTTCAGTGCTGCCAGTACAAATTTGCATCTCTGTCTTTAGCATAATCAGCTAGCTAATCAACCAAGCAGTTTCGATTGCAGCACCTGCTGTGATTCTATCGTGAGATCATTACCAGTAGCTGTGCCCTGTGTGTGGTGAATCCTGCTGCTGAACTTGTGTTGCCTTGGTCTGCATGATGCAGGATGGCCGCTCTGAAGCTGCTCATCACGGCGGTGCGCCGGCAATGCGGACTGCCCGAGCAGCTCGTGGGTCGCTTCGTGGGCGAAGGCGTGATGGAGCACGACCGAGGGAACGAACTGATTGCCCACTGTTTCGTCGAGATGGATTAAGAGGCGAGCAAGGTAAGCCCCTGGCCGCGATCGATAGCTAGCGGCAACCACTGGGATCAGTGGTATGGAATTGCATGGACGCATGATACATTTTGTAAGATAGTACATGTGTATTGATCAAGTTGGTTTCCTTTCAAAAATATAGAGATGTTTTAGGGTTTCTCCTAGGGTCCACCTTCTCCTCCGACGGAGCCGCCAGAGTCCACACAAATCTACCGACAAAGCTACCGATGCTGGTGCCTGCAGGTTTACCTGCGACTACACTGCTCGGGGCCGCTGCGATATGGGCGATCGCGACAGCAAGGAAGGGGCGGGGGTTTCGAAGGAAGTAGCAAGGAAGATGCAAGCGGGCGATGAGGTGCATGAAGGGAATGGATCGGGAAGTGGCCAGGCGGCAAACTTGGCCGGAGGGGGCAAAGCTGGGGTACAGGAGGAAGTGCAGGAGGCGGATCTAGAGGAAGATGAAGGGCGGGGCTGGGATCAGGGCGACCTAGACCAAAACCTAGAAGATGCTTTTGAAGGTATGAGGTTGCATGGAGAGGAGGAAGACTTGGACTTATCAGGGGAGGTAGATGATTTGATCAAGGAAGTTCGATGGCTGGCGCTATTTAGGGTTCATACTATGAGGCCCTTCAGCCATGCCGCTTTGTTGAACGCCATGAGAAACGCTTGGGCCTGTGCGCAAGGGGTTACTTTCAATATGAAAGGGCCAAATCTGTTTTTGGCTCAGCTGCACTGTCTGGGTGATTGGAAGCGTGTGATGGAAGGGGGCCATGGCAATTCAGAAGAGACCCGGTGGTCCTAGTGGAGTATGATGGTTTCACAAATGTTGCTGAATATGCTCTTGACATGTATCCTTTGTGGGCGAGAATTAAGGGGCTGCCTGATGGTTTAACGAGAAAGAGAGAACTAGTGGAGAAGGTGGCGAAGAAAGTAGGAAACCCACCGTTTACAGTCATTGTTAATGAGGGGAGAGTAAATCCCCGAAGTCATCTACGGGTGAGAGTTTTTTTCAATGTAAATTTGCCGCTAGTGAGGTTTGTGCGAATCACGCTCAAGGAGATGAAAAATATCCGGTTAGCTATGAGAAACTACCGGACTTTTGTTTCTATTGCGGCTGCATGGGCCATGTGCTTGAGGAATGTGGAGACGGTACTCATGATCTGGCCTCGTGTGAATGGGGCGACTGGCTGCATTGGACGAATGAACAGGTGACAGGAAGTTCGGGGGGTGGGAGAGGGGGTGCTGGTGGAAGGGCAGGCGTGGGGAGGGGGAGTGGTGCCTTTCATGGACCCCCCCGTGGAGGAAGAAGCGGAGCAGGAGGGAGGGGTGGTAGAGGTGGTAGATCAGGTGCTGCAGGGGGTCGCGGGGCTGGTGAAGGGGCCGATGGACCAGTGGACATGGAGGTTTCAGCTGGCAATCAGATGGTTTTGGGTGAGGATGGAAGGGGAGTCTGCAAACGGCTTGTGAGTGATGACGGTACTGTCAGTGTCAGAGGGCAGCTAGTGCCTAATTTAGCAGGGAAGGTGTCTAATACAGTTTTACTCATTGAGAGTGGGACTACATCAAAGTCCCATGGTTCGGGCCCATAAAACACAACTCCTGGAAAACAACCCATCGTGAAGAGAAGGAAGCAAGGAGAAGGTGAGGAAGGTGTTGACAGCTCTATGTCAAACGAGGCGGCCTCCGCGTCGGAGGACCGCCGGGCCCAATGAATCTCTTGAGTTGGAACTGCTGGGGAGGGGGGAATACCTGGACAGTTCGTGAACTAGCGACTCTTTGCCAGTCGCATTCCCCCACTTTGGTTTTCTTATGCGAGACAAGGCAGAAGGCAGAGAAGATGAGAAGAATTCGTGGTCGTTTGGGCCTGAAGGGTTTTTGTGGTGTGGACAGTAATGGTATGAGTGGCGGTCTAGCCTTTTATTGGCACGAATCTTATGATGTTCAGATATTGGAAAAGAAGGATAGGTATATTGCCGCTCTAATTCGAGTCAACCAGGAGGCTGCACGTTGGAGAGTAACATGTGTTTATGGTGAACCTCGAGTGGAGAATAGACCACTCATGTGGGAAACGCTCCAGAACTTGAAGAATGTCAGTGATCTGCCATGGTTAGTAGTCGGTGATTTTAATGAGGCTATGTGGAACTTTGAACATATGTTGGCCACTCCAAGACCCGAAGCCCAAATGCTGGCATTCCGGGACACGCTGGAGGTCTGCTGTCTCATGGATCTAGGTTTTGTCGGGGTACCATTTACATACGATAATAAGCGAAGCGGAGCAAGCAATGTCAAAGTCCGTCTGGACAGAGCGGTGGGATCAAGTGCGTGGAGAAACATGTTTGCGTACTCGTCTGTCTCTCACATTCCGTCTCCGTGCTCGGATCACATAGCTCTACTTGTGAAGGGATCGGCAGATCCAGGCCCATCTGGGAAGAGCAACAGAAGATATGTGTTATTTTGGGAGAGGGATAATACACTGCCGGAAGTAATATGGGCTTGGTCGGATGTAGGTGGTGTTCAAAACTTGGCGCAGCTACGAGATGCTCTTTCCAAGACTATGAAATCCTTAGGAGTATGGAGCAGGAAGTTTGGGAATAATAGAAGAGAGCTTGCTAAGTCTCGGAGTCAACTAGAAGAGTTGATGCATATGAATGCGGATAGGGCGGAAATTAGGTTGATAACAGGTAAGATGAATGAACTCTTATACCAAGAGGAAATGTTATGTCTTCAATGATCGAGAATAACTTGGTTGAAGGAAGGTAATAGAAACACCAAGTATTTCCAGAGCAAGGCGGTTTGGAGAGCAAGGAAAAATAAAATTCGGGAGCTCACTGATAGCATTGGGGTGGTGCATACAGATAGTGCTGTAATGGGGGAGATGGCTAATGAATATCTTCAAGAGATTTTTAAGGCCGACCCTTCTCTGGACGCAACGCCAATTCTGGATCATGTTGAGGCAAAGGTGACAGAGGAAGATAATGCCAAGTTGGTTGCACCTTTCTCTGATAAGGTGATTTCAGATGCCCTTTTCCAGATAGGCCCTCTGAAGGCTCCGGGTCCGGATGGTTTTCCGGCTCGGTTTTTTCAGTGTAATTGGAGTACACTGAAGGATGATGTTCTTACCGCGGTTAAGGATTTCTTCTGAACGGGAATTATGCCAGAAGGGGTAAATGCTACTTCTATTGTACTTATTCCAAAAATTGCTAACCCCACCAAGTTGTCTGATTACAGGCCCATCAGTTTATGCAATGTTGTGTACAAGGTTATTTCCAAGTGCTTGGTTAACCATTTAAGGCCTCTATTGGATAACTTAATATCTCCAGAGCAAAGTGCTTTCATTCCAGGAAGGATGATTACTGATAATGCCCTGGTAGCCTTTGAGTGTATTCATTACATTAAGCAAGAAAAGGACCCTACAAAAAGTTTCTGTGCATATAAACTTGATCTGTCAAAGGCGTATGATCGAGTAGATTGGGTTTTCTTGAGGCAAGTGATGCAAAAATTGGGTTTCTCTCATCGATGGATCGATTGGGTAATGACGTGTGTCACGTCGGTGAGATACTCTGTTAAATTCAACGGAACCCTCTTAGATTCATTTGCACCGACGCGCGGTCTTCGGCAAGGTGACCCACTCTCACCATTTCGTTTCCTTTTTGTGGCGGATGGACTTTCTCCCATTCTGAAAAACAAGAAGGTAGCTACGGGTGATATCACACCGGTGAAAGTTTGCAGAAGAGCTCCTGGTATATCTCATCTTTTATTTGCTGATGATATGTTGTTGTTCTTTGAGGCTTCACGAGAACAAGCGGAGTGTGTTAAAGCAACAATTGAGGAGTATGGTGCGGCCACAGGTCAGAAGTTGAATTATGATAAGTGCTCGCTGTTTTTTGGGAGTACTTGCCCTCCTGTGAATCAGATGCGGGTCCGGGAGGCTCTAAATGTCACCAACACTGTGTTCGAGGAGAAGTATATCGGTCTCCAGACCCGGGATGGCCGCATGTCTAAAGGAAGGTTTCAAAACCTTCAAATGAAACTAACGAAACACCTCATGCAGTGGGGGGACGACCTGCTAGCTCAACCAGGTCGTGAGGTGCTAATTAAGTCGGTTGGTCAATCCTTGCCAACCTACATCATGGATGTGTTCAAGCTACCATATTCAGTGTGTGATGAAATTACAAGGATGGCGAGGAATTTCTATTGGGGCTTTGCGAAAGGAAAACGCAAAGTGCATTGGAAAAGTTGGGATCATCTTCTTCAGCCAAAGGATAGAGGGGGTGTTGGATTTAGGGACTTCCGGTTGTTCAATCAAGCTTTGCTTGACCGTCAGGCATGGCGTCTGTTATCTAATCCGGATAGCCTATGTGCCCAGGTTCTGAAGGCAAATTATTATCCTTTTGGCAAACTTGAAGATACAGTCTTTACGGGTAACGCATCGTCGTTGTGGCAAGCAATCAGCCATGGCCTTGATCTTCTGAAGAAAGGTTTGATATGAAGAGTGGGCCATGGGAAGAGTATCAGAATTTGGAGGGATAATTGGATACCGAGGCCTTTCTCTTATAAGCTGATATCGTTGCAAGGCAGGTGTCGCATCCGATATGTGTTGGGGAACGTAGTAATTTCAAAAAATTTCCTACGCACACGCAAGATCATGGTGATGCATAGCAACGAGAGGGGAGAGTGTTGTCTACGTACCCTCGTGAACCCGGCGAAGCGATCTGGCGTAGAGGAAGTAGTCAGACGTTCTCCTCGCGATCCAACCGATCCCAAAGGTTACTCCGGCGCCTCCGAGTTCTTGGCACACGCTCAGCTCGGTGACGCTCCTCAGGCTCCGATCCAAGAAAGCTCCGGGAGAGAGAGTTCCACAAGACGACGGCGTGGTGGCGATCTTGATGTTCTACCGACGCAGGGCTTCGCCTAAGCACCGCTACGATATGACCGAGGTGGAATATGGTGGAGGGGGCACCGTGACACGCTAAGAGATCCAAGAGATCAATTGTTGTGTCTTTGGTGCTAGCCCTGCCCTCTATTTATATGTTGAGCCGGGGTCGAAACTTGGAGCAAAAGCCGCCTCAAAGTCGGTTTTGCCCGACAGGCAAGAGTCCCACTCGGACTCCAGGACCAAACGCCACAATCCTTGGCGTCTGGCCCAGACGCCATGGGCCTCGGCGTCTGGCCCAGGGGCCAGACGCCAGGTCTCCGGCGTTTGGCCTCGCCTCCGCATAAAACTCCTTTTGCACCGACCTAAAGCCTCATGGGTTTGACCCCTTGGCCTAAACATATCATCCAATATATGAATCTTTACGTCTCGACCATTTCGAGACTCCTCGTCATGTCCCCGATCTCATCCGGGACTCCGAACTCCTTCGGTACATCAAAACATGTAAACTCATAATATAACTGTCATCGAAACCTTAAGCGTGCGGACCCTACGGTTCGAGAACAATGTAGACATGACCGAGACGCGTCTCCGGTCAATAACCAATAGCGGGACCTGGATGCCCATATTGGCTCCTACATATTCTACGAAGATCTTTATCGGTCAGACCTCATCTCAACATACGTTGTTCCCTTTGTCATCGGGATGTTTCTTGCCCGAGATTCGATCGTCGGTATCCAATACCTAGTTCAATCTAAATTCTTGGCAAGTCTCTTTACTCGTTCCGTAATACATCATCTCACAGCTAACTCATTAGTTGTAATGCTTGCAAGGCTTAGTGATGTGTATTACCGAGAGGCCCAGAGATACCTCTCCGAGCAATCGGAGTGACAAATCCTAATCTCGAAATACGCCAACCCAACATCCGCCTTTGGAGACACCTGTAGTACTCCTTTATAATCACCCGATTACGTTGTGACGTTTGGTAGTACCCAAAGTGTTCCTCCGTAAACGGGAGTTGCATATTCTCATAGTTATAGGAACATGCATAAGTCATGGATAAAAGCAATAGCAACATACTAAGCGATCGGGTGCTAAGCTAATGGAATGGGTCATATCAATCAGATCATTCAACCAATGATGTGACCTTGTTAATCAAATGACAACTCCTTTGTCTATGGTTAGGAAACATAACCATCTTTGATTAACAAGCTAGTCTAGTAGAGGCATACTAGTGACACTCTGTTTGTCTATATATTCACACATGTATTATGTTTCCTGTTAATACAATTCTAGCATGAATAATAAACATTTATCATGATATAAGGAAATAAATAATAACTTTATTATTGCCTCTAGGGCATATTTCCTTGATCTCCCACTTGCACTAGAGTCAATAATCTAGATCACATCACCATGTGATTAACATCGATAGTTCACATCATCATGTGATTAACACCCATAGTTCACATCGCCATGTGACCAACATCCAAAGGGTTTACTAGATTCAGTAATCTAGTTCACATCGCTATGTGATTAACACCCAAAGAGTACTAAGGTGTGATCATGTTTTGCTTGTGAGAGAATCTTAGTCAACGGGTCTTTCATATTCAGATCCGTTATGTATTTTGCAATTTTCTATGTCTACAATGCTCGCTTGCGGAGCTACTCTAGCTAATTGCTCCCACTTTCAATATGTATCTAGATCGAGACTTAGAGTCATCCAGATCGGTGTCAAAACTTGCATCGACGTAACCCTTTACTACCTAACCTTTTGTCACTTCCATAATCGAGAAACATATCCTTATTCCACTAAGGATAATTTTGACCGCTGTCCAGTGATCTACTCCTAGATCACTATTGTACTCCCTTGCCAAACTCAGAGTAGGGTATACAATAGATCTGGTACACAGCATGGCATACTTTATAGAACCTATGGCCAAGGCATAGGGAATGACTTTCATTCTCTTTCTATCTTCTGCCGTGGTCGGGTTTTGAGTCTTACTCAATTTCACACCTTGTAACACAGGCAAGAACTCTTTCTTTGACTGTTCCATTTTGAACTACTTCAAAATCTTGTCAAGGTATGTACTCATTGAAAAATTTTATCAAGTGTCTTGATCTATCTCTATAGATCTTGATGCTCAATATGTAAGCAGCTTCACCGAGGTCTTTCTTTTAAAAACTCCTTTTAAACACTCCTTTATGCTTTGCAGAATAATTCTACATTATTTCCGATCTACAATATGTCATTCACATATACTTATCAGAAATATTGTAGTGCTCCCACTCACTTTCTAGTAAATACAGGCTTCCTTTGCAAGTGCGTATAAACTATATGCTTTGATCAACTTATCAAAGCGTATATTCCAACTCCGAGATGCTTGCACCAGTCCATAGATGGATCGCTGGAGCTTGCACACTTTGTTAGCTCCCTTTGGATCGATAAAACCTTCTGGTTGCATCATATACAACTCTTCCTCCATAAACCCATTCAGGAATGCAGTTTTACATCCATTTGCCAAATTTCATAAATTGTGGCAATTGCTAACATGATTCGGACAGACTTAAGCATCGCTACAGCTTGAGAAAATCTCATTGTAGTTAACACCTTGAACTTGTCAAAACCTTTTTGCGACAAGTCGAGCTTTGTAGATAGTAACACTACTATCAACGCCCGTCTTCCTCTTGAAGATCCATTTATTTTCTATTGCTTGCCGACCCTCGGGCAAGTCAACCAAAGTCCACACTTTGTTTTCATACATGGATCCCATCTCAGATTTCATGGCTTCTAGCCATTTAGCGGAATCTGGGCTCACCATCGCTTCTTCATAGTTCGTAGGTTCGTCATGATCTAGTAGCATGACTTCCGAACAGGATTGCCGTACCACTGCGGTGCGGATCTCACTCTGGTTTACCTACGAGATTCGGTAGTGACTTGATCTGAAGTTACATGATCATCATCATTAGCTTCCTCACTAATTGGTGTAGGAATCACTGGAACTGATTTCCGTGATGAAATACTTTCCAATTCGGGAGAAGGTACAAATTACCTTATCAAGCTCCACTTTCCTCCCACTCACTTCTTTCGAGAGAAACTCCTTCTCTAGAAAGGATCCATTTATAAGCAACGAATGTTTTGCCTTCGGATCTGTGATAGAAGGTATACCCAACAATTTCCTTTGGGTATTCTATGAAGACGCACTTCTCCGATTTGGGTTTGAGCTTATCAGGATGAAACTTTTTCACATAAGCATCACAACTTCCAAACTTTAAGAAACGGCGACTTAGGTTTCTTGTTAAACCATAGTTCATACGGTGTCGCCTCAACGGATTTAGATGGTGCCCTATTAAGCGTGAATGCATTGTCTCTAATGCATAACCCCAAAAGCGATAGTGGTAAACCGATAAGAGACATCATAGATCGCACCATATCCAATAAAGTGCGGTTACGACTTTCGGACACACCTTTATGTTGTTGTGTTCATTTTGGGGTGAGTTGCTTAACTATTTCTCATTGTTTCAAATGAAGACCAAACTTCGTAACTCAAATATTTATCTCCACGATCAGATCGCAGAAATTTTATTTTCTTGTTACGATGATTTTCCACTTCACTCTGAAATTCTTTGAACTTTTCAATTATTTCAGACTTATGTTTCATCAAGTAGATATACCCATATCTGCTCAAATCATTTTGTGAAGGTCGAAAATAACGATACTTGCCACGAGCATCAACACTCATTGAATCGCATACATCGGTATGTATTATTTCCAATAAGTCAAGAGCTTGTTCCATTGTTCCGGAGAACGGAGTTTTAGTCATCTTGCCCAAAAGGCACGGTTCGCAAGCATCAAATGATTCATAGTCAAGTGATTCCAAAAGTCCATCAGCATGGAGTTTTCTTCAAGCGTTTTTACACCAATATGACCTAAACGGCAGTGCCACAAATAAGTTGCACTATCATTATTAACTTTGCATCTTTTGGTTTCAATATTATGAATATGTGTATCACTATGATCGAGATCCAATGAACCATTTTCATTGGGTGTGTAACCATATAAGGTTTTATTCATGTAAACAGAACAACAATTTATTCTCTTACTTGAATAACCGTATTGCAATAAACATGATCAAATCATATTTATGCTCAACACCAAATAACACTTATTTAGGTTCCATACTAATCCCGAAAGTATAGGGAGTGTGCGATGATGATCATATCAATCTTGGAACTACTTCCAACACTCATCGTCACTTCCCTTCAACTAGTTTCTGTTCATTCTGCAACTCCGTTTCAAGTTACTACTCTTAGCAATTGAACCAGTATCAAATACCGAGGGGTTGCTACGAACACTAGTAAAATACACATCAATAATCTGTATATCAAATATACCTTTGTTCACTTTGCCATCCTTCTTATCCGCCAAATACTTGGGGTAGTTCCGCTTCTAGTGACCAGTTCCATTGCAGCAAAAGCACTTAGTCTCGTGCTTAGGTCCAGACTTGGGTTTCTTCACTCGAGCAACAACTTGCTTGCCGTTCTTCTTGAAGTTCCCCTTCTTCCCTTTGCCCTTTTCCTTGAGACTAGTGGTCTTGTCAATCATCAACACTTGATGCTCTTTCTTGATTTCTATCTTCGTCGATTTCAACATCACGAAGAGCTCGGGAATCGTTTTCGTCATCCCTTGCATACTATAGTTCATCACGAAGTTCTAGTAACTTAGTGTTGGTGACTAGAGAATTCTGTCAATCACTATCTTATCGGGAAGATTAACTCCCACTTGATTCAAGCGATTGAAGTACCCAGACAATCGAGAACATGCTCACTAGTTGAGCGATTCTCTTCCATCTTTTAGCTATAGAACTTGTTGGAGATTTCATATCTCTCAACTCGGTATTTGCTTGAAATATTAACTTCAATTCCTGGAACATCTCATATGGTCCATGACGTTCAAAACGTCTTTGAAGTCCCGATTCTAAGCTGTTAAGTATGGTGCACTAAACTATCAAGTAGTCATCATATTGAGCTAGCCAAGCGTTCATAACGTCTACATTTGCTCCTGCAATAGGTTACATCACCTAGCGGTGCATTAAGGACATAATTCTTCAGGCAGCAATGAGGATAAACCTCAGATCACGGATCCAATCCGCATCATTGCTACTAACATTTTTCAATACAATTTTCTCTAGGAACACATATAAAAACATAGGGAAGCAACAACGCGAGCTATTGATCTACAACATAATTTGTAAAATACTACCAGGACTAAGTTCATGATAAATTAAAGTTCAATTAATCATATTACTTAAGAACTCCCACTTAGATAGACATCTCTCTAGTCATCTAAGTGATCACGTGATCCAAATCAACTAAACCATAACCGATCATCACGTGAGATGGAGTAGTTTTCAATGGTGAACATCACTATGTTGATCATATCTACTATATGATTCACGCTCGACCTTTCGGTCTCCGTGTTCCGAGGCCATATCTGCATATGCTAGGCTCGTCAAGTTTAACTCGAGTATTCCGCGTGTGCAAAACTGGCTTGCACCCGTTGTAGATGGACGAGAGCTTATCACACCCGATCATCACGTGGTGTGCAGGCACGCATTTAACTTTGGCAACGGTGCATACTCAGGGAGAACACTTCTTGATAATTAGTGAGAGATCATCTTAAAATGCTACCGTCAAACTAAGCAAAATAAGATGTATAAAAGATAAACATTATATGCAATCAAAATATGTGACATGATATGGCCATCATCATCTTGTGCCTTTGATCTCCATCTCCAAAGCATCGTCATGATTTACATCGTCACCGGCATGACACCATGATCTCCATCATCTCGATCTATATCAATGTGTCGTCACATGGTCGTCTCGCCAACTATTGCTCTTGCAACTATTGCTATCGCATAGCGATAAAGTAAAGCAATTATTTGGCGCTTGCATCTTATGCAATAAAGAAACAACCATAAGGCTTAAGCCACTTGCCGATAAATTCAACAAAACATGATCATCTCATACAACAACTTATATCTCATCACGTCTTGACCATATCACATCACAACATGCCCTGCAAAAACAAGTTAGACGTCCTCTACTTTGTTGTTGCAAATTTTACGTGGCTGCTACGGGCTGAGCAAGAACCGTTCTTACCTACGCATCAAGACCACAACGATACTTCGTCAAATAGACTCCGTTTTAACCTTCTCAAGGACCGGGCGTAGCCACACTCGGTTCAACTAAAGTGAGAGAGACAGACACCCGCCAGCCACCTTTAAGCACGAGTGCTCGTAGCAGTGAAACCAGTCTCGCGTAAAGCGTCTGGCGTAATGTCGGTCCGGGCCGCTTCATCTCACAATACCGCTGAACCAAAGTATGACATGCTTTGGTAGGCGGTATGACTTGTATCGCCCACAACTCACTTGTGTTCTACTCGTGCAAAACATCAAACCATAAAAACCTAGGCTCGGATGCCACTTGTTGAGGAACGTAGTAATTTCAAAAATTCCTACGCACACGCAAGATCATGGTGATGCATAGCAACGAGAGGAGAGTGTTGTCTACATACCCTCGTGAGACCGAAGCGGAAGCGATCACAACGTAGAGAAAGTAGTCGACGTTCTCCTCGCGATCCAACCGATCCCAGCGCCGTTACTCGGCGCCCGAGTTCTTGGCACACGTTCAGCTCGGTGACGCTCCTCAGCTCCGATCCAAAGAAAGCTCCGGGAGAGAGAGTTCCACAAGACGACGGGCGTGCAGGACGATCTTGATGTTCTACCGACGCAGGGCTTCGCCTAAGCACTGCTACGATATGACCGAGGTGGAATATGGTGGAGGGGCACCGTGACACGGCTAAGAGATCCAAGAGATCAATTGTTGTGTCTTTGGTGCTAGCCCTGCCCTCTATTTATATGTTGAGCCCAGGTCGAAACTTGGAGCAAAAGCCTCCTCAAAGTCGGTTTTGCCCGAAGGCAAGAGTCCCACTCGGACTCAGGACCAAACGCCACAATCCTTGGCGTGCGGCCCAGGCCGACGCCAGTGGTCTCCGGCGTTGGCCCCTCGCCTCATAAAACTCCTTTTGCACCGACCTAAAGCCTCATGGGCTTGACCCTTGGCCTAAACATATCATCCAATATATGAATCTTTACGTCTCGACCATTTCGAGACTCCTCGTCATGTCCCCGATCTCATCCGGGACTCCGAACTCCTTCGGTACATCAAAACATGTAAACTCATAATATAAGCATCGCCATCGAAACCTTAAGCGTGCGGACCCTACGGTTCGAGAACAATGTAGACATGACCGAGACACGTCTCCGGTCAATAACCAATAGCGGGACCTGGATGCCCATATTGGCTCCTACACATTCTACGAAGATCTTTATCGGTCAGACCGCATAACAACATACGTTGTTCCCTTTGTCATCGGTATGTTACTTGCCCGAGATTCGATCGTCGGTATCCAATACCTAGTTCAATCTCGTTCTTGGCAAGTCTCTTTACTCGTTCCGTAATACATCATCTCACAGCTAACTCATTAGTTGTAATGCTTGCAAGGCTTAGTGATGTGTATTACCGAGAGGGCCCAGAGATACCTCTCCGACAATCGGAGTGACAAATCCTAATCTCGAAATACGCCAACCCAACATCTGCCTTTGGAGACACCTGTAGTACTCCTTTATAATCACCCGGTTACGTTGTGACGTTTGGTAGTACCCAAAGTGTTCCTCCGGTAAACGGGAGTTGCATATTCTCATAGTTATAGGAACATGCATAAGTCATGGATAAAAGCAATAGCAACATACTAAACGATCGGGTGCTAAGCTAATGGAATGGGTCATATCAATCAGATCATTCAACCAATGATGTGACCTTGTTAATCAAATGACAACTCCTTTGTCTATGGTTAGGAAACATAACCATCTTTGATTAACAAGCTAGTCTAGTAGAGGCATACTAGTGACACTTTGTTTGTCTATATATTCACACATGTATTATGTTTCCTGTTAATACAATTCTAGCATGAATAATAAACATTTATCATGATATAAGGAAATAAATAATAACTTTATTATTGCCTCTAGGGCATATTTCCTTCAATATGTGTCATACTTGCTTAATGCAAACGGGTCTTGGAAAGTCGAGCTACTACAACAATATTTTTTGGAGGCTGATGTGAATGAAATTTTGAAGATTCGGGCATCTCCAAGGCTAGAGGAAGACGTGATTGCATGGGGTCCTGGGAAGCACGGACTTTCTACATATCAGTTTGCCTTTCAGGAGGTTTTTGGGGCAAACACTCCCTCTTCCAGCATGTCACCCTCAGGTGATAGGAGCGTTTGGAAACACATCTGGAACTGTTGTGAAACACCGACGATCCGCAACTTCACCTGGCGTCTGGCGACTGACACTCTTCCAACGTGGAAAAACAAGAACAAGATTGGGCTTGAGCTTGTTAGTGCATGCCCGGTCTGAGGTATGGAGATAGAGGATAATTTCCATCCATTCTTGAAGTGCCAACGGGGTCGTGATCTGTACAAAGAGATGGCTAGAGTGTGGGAATTCCCGCAATCGATTCCTTCGTTCCGAATGGGAAGGAATGGCTCCTTCATGTTCTAGATCCTTTGAGCGAGATGGATCGCGGTAAGTTGCTGCTCATCTTTTGGAGAAGTTGGTACGTTCGAAATGAAGTAGTACACTTTAAACCAGCTCCGGCTATGGATGTCTCTGTTAGTTTTCTGAAAAGGTACTTAGAAGAGTTGATTGGGATCAAACAAAATCCAGGAATGGACCTGGCTAAAGGCAAGGGCTTCGTTTCCTTTGATCATATGTCTTCCGTACAGGTGCAACATCAGCGAATGGACCCTGAATGTAGGTGGAAGCCACCTGATGTTGGCTGGGTTAAATTGAATACGGATGGATCGTTTGTAACGGATGATAAAGCAGGAGCTGGTATGATTCTTCGAGACTCCAGGGGTGTGATTATTTTTTCAAGCTGCAGGGTCTTATATTCCTGTAGAGACGCTGTTGAAGCTGAATTATGTGCGATCATGGAGGGCGTGTCGCTCTCCGTACAGAGATCAGAATTGCCCATTGTCATTGAATCAGACTCAAGCTTGGCCGTATCCATGATAAGCTCTGGCGAAGTTGATCGCTCAGTCTATGCCTTTTTGGTGAATGAAATAAGGTTGCTGCTACGTTTGAGACGAACTTGTATTACTCATGTTTTGAGAGCCCAGAATAAAGTTAGTGATAGTTTGGCTTGATTTGCTAGAGTGGAGGGGCGGACTATGACCTGGCTGGGATCTGGGCCAGATGAGGTCTTGGATATTTCCCTTGATGATTATAAAGACATTATTAGTTGAGTAATACAAGTGATTTCGCAAAAAAAAAAGTTGGTTTCCTTTCAGTTCCTGATCACGCACGCCCTGCGCACCATCTGGCGCATGCTGGAGTCGCAGGCCGGGTCGGAGCGCCTGTTTACATGCTACCGGCACGCGAGACACGAGGAGCGCCGGCATTTCGTGAACTTCATGCTCTTGGAGGGCAACGCCGCAAGAATGGCCAGGGGACGACACAGGTAACAGGCTACACCGTACCATTCTCGCCTCAACTTGTCCGGTGATTCGATCCCGTTGAGTATACTCACCCGCCCCGCCACCACGCAGCAACTTCTTTGTGAAGGAGGTCGCTAGCCTTTCCCTCGACCAGAACGGGAGTTACGTCGTGCAGCACTGCTTCCTCAACTGGGTCGACCTGCTGCCCCGCGTGCTCACGGCTTGTACTGCGCTGGGCACAAGAGATCTTGAAGAGCTGGTGCAGACGCCCCCTGGCAACATCGTCCTCGCCAACCTGCTCGACACAGGCTACGATGTGAGTGGCTTGCTTGCTTAATCACCTTCTGTCACATGCATGTTATTACTCGCTTAAGTTCATCCATGATCGGTACGTTGACAACATGTTTCTGATGTGATGATCATGTACGTATGTTGGTGCAGTACTGCCGGGAGTTGACGCGGGGCCTGGCCAACAAAATTCACCTCGTCATCAGCCCGAGTGTCCGGACAAACCCTCGGTCGAAGAGGGTGCTGAACTGCGTCGGGAGGGTGCGATATATCTAGCGCCCTGCCGCTGTCGTCCATTAGGTTCTCTCCACCAGATTAGCTTGCGATCGTGTCATTTGTTGCCTGCATTCTTCTTCCGATAGGCCGCTAGATGCATGATAACTGTCTTTCGCCCGTATCCACTGTTGTCGATCGATCTGGAACCAGCTCTCTCGGATGGTTACCGTGCAGCGTACATGTGTATATACCTGATGCGCGCGCGATGCGGCATGCATGTTGCTGGAACTTGGTATTATCTAGTCTAACTGAGAATGTCCTCTTCCTTCTTTGATGTGAAGCTAGTGTGTAAGATTTCACTGTTCGGATTATTGTCTTGTAAAATGGATGTATCTAGACGTATTTTAGTTCTAGATACATTCATTTCCGAGACAACTAATTTCGAACGGAGGGAGTACTAGATATAGTGCCAGGTTCATGATAAAAAAAAACTTTGCAGCAAAGAACATGAGCAGACAATTTGCCTCCATTTTAGCTAGATTTCAGTCAGCTGAATTTTAGTTTTGTGCTCAATCGATTTTCTGATCCTTGGGTTGTGCTTTAAGATTTGTGTAGCTTTTCTTTTTTCTGTCACACTGTGCTGGTAGTATTGGGCTGTTTGGATTCGATTCACACTTATTTTGGGTAAGTTGATTTCCTTCTTGGGTTGAATTTTGGTGTATGCATGCTCTTTTTTCATGTGTTTACTTTTGTTTTCTGCACGTGTATGCTTTTATTTTTTACTTTTCAGTTGAGCTTTTTCTCTTTACTTGTATTTCCAGATATGTGTGAGTGCATGAAAATGTATACATGCAAGTACTACATATACAAATTATATCAGAGTACTGAAACTTCACTCTTATATATTTATTCTACATATTATAAAATGTACTCCCTCCGTCTCAAAATAAGTGACTCAACTTAGTACTAGCTTTAGTACAAAGTTAGTATAAAGTCGAGTCATTTATTTTGGGACGGAGGGAGTACATTTTTATGCTAATTGTGTGGAATTTTTTGTTTTTTTATCTTATTTATTCTTTAAGGGTAATACCAATGCTAATTGTTTTGCTAATTCAATACATTCTATTATTATGTGTATGTATGCATGAAAGTACAATACAATATGTATGTAAATTATACTAGACTGCTAAAGTCGCATTATTATATCTGTATTTCCTGCTTATTATAAAGTGCAATTTTAGTGCAAAATTGTGTGCAAGTTTTTTCTTTATTTTCTTTCTTCTTAAGAGTAATACCAATGTCGCTAATTTATTCTCTCTTAGAAAACTTTATTTGTTTTATTATGTTTAGTTTTTAATTCATTTCCTATTTTTAAGGACGATACAAATGCCACTTATTCGTTCCTTGTTTAAATTTTTTGTTTTTATGTAAAATTCACTATAATATGTTTATTCTTACATAACTAAAAACCAATGCCACTATAATTCATTTCTTCTTAGAAAAAAAATATTTTATTTTTGTGTTTGTAAGTATGTATACAGGCAAGTATGATACACCATGTGTGTAAATTATAATATAAGCAAAAATTGCACTGTATAAGCTTATTTTTGGCAGATTAGAAAAGTGCAATTTCGGGGCTTACTTGTGTGCAAGTTATTTTTTAATTTTGTTTCTTCATAAAGGGTTTCATTTTCCCAAAACCTCATTAGTTTGCTTTGGTTTTGTTTTTATATTTTTTTCCTTCTTAAAGGGTTTTATTCTTACATAGAAAACTTCATTATTTTGTTTTAGTTTTACTTTTTGTATTTTATTTTCTTAAAGGGTTTCATTCTTCCATAGAAAACTTCATTATTTTGTATTTGTTTTAGTTTTTTATTTCCTTTCTTCTTAAAGGGTTTCATTCTTCCCTAGAAAACTTCATTATTTTGTTCTTTTATTACTTTCTTTCTTCTTAAAGGGTTTCAATCCTCCCTATAAAATTTCATTATTTTGTTTTTGATTTTTATTATCTTTCTTCTTAAAGGGTTTTATTCTTCCCTAGAAAAAATCATTATTTTGTTTTCATTTTAATTTTATTTTATTTCATTTTCTTTCTTTAAGGGTATTGCCTTTATTTTTTGCATATTATAACATAGCGTAATTTTGGTGTAAATTGCGTGCAAATTTTATCATTACCTGGTTTTTACCGGAGAATTGCTTGCTTTTCATGTTGTAGCTGCTGCCTTGGGTGCTTCTGCATTTTGTATTCTGGGCACCCTTGCATGCAGCATGCTGCTGCCTCGACCTGGACATGCATTTTGCGGTAGGCTTTTACCGGAGGCAGGCAAGGAGAAGCGTGCGTGGAGCAGTTGCCTCTTTTGTGCAGAACAAAGCCGTGTGTGCCATTCGACTCACACCTATTTTGGGCAGTTAACTGACCTGTAGCTGCTCCCATTTACCTCTGCTTGCATGACTGATCTTTTTTTTGCGGGTGGAGCATGAATGATCAATTGAAGTAACATAGCTATCGGGCTTTGTATATATTTGTTCCATAGTATGAATACTAGAGTAAATATTTTATAAAAAAATGAATACTAGAGTAAATAGCATAAAACTATCGGTTTATAAGTTAGAGTTCTAAAAATCTACCACTTTTTAATTCTTTGTTGATACCTACCACAAAATGGCTTTTCATTGCCAAAAGAAAATTTTGACCGGTTCGGTTAAATTTAAGCATGACTAGCAAAACGGTTGTGCGTTGTAACGGGAGAAAAAAATCGGAATCTCCAATGGCCATGACCATAATTTGCTCCATCACCGAGATACAATGTCAATCTCATTTTCGCGAAATAGTGAACAATTTTCGAAAATTATGAACAATTCTTAAAACTCGTGAACATATCTAACATTTTCCAAATTTGTGAACATTTTTACATATTTTCCAACATTTTCTAAAATCATGAACATATATTGAATTCATGAACATTTTATACTATTTGCAAAAAAAATTAAAAAAAATTGTGAATATTTTCTAAAATATTTTTCTAGAATAGGCGAAAATTTCTAGAATCGACGAACACTTTTTTTGAAATTATTTGGTGCAACAGTTTTGGAAATTCATGAACATTTTTTCTGGTTTAACGAACATTTTTTGAAATGCATGATCATTTTTTGAATCAGTGAACATTTTTTGAAACAATAAACTATTTTGTAAGTCATGAACAATTTTTGAATTTTTAGGATATTTTTCAATTCATGAACTTTTCGGAATTGATGAAATTTTGGCCAATTTTAGTAACATTTTTAGTACATTATTTTAAAAAATCATGAATATTTTTGATTTCTCAAACATTTTGTTTTCAAAATTGTGATCATTTTTTGAATGTGTGAACATTTTTTTAAAATCACGAACATTTTCCGAATCCACAAACATTTATCAGTTATTAAACATTTTATTTCAAGATTCTCGTTTTTTAATATTCTGAACTTTTTTGAAGTCTCAAATTATTTTAAGTAGAAAAAATAAGACGGAAAAGGAAAATGAAAAACAAAATTTAAAAAACAAGCCGCCCGGACATGGGCCGGCCCAAACAGGTGCGTTGTGTCTTCTTCCAGCGTGCAGAGCGCGGTATAGAGGTATCTACTGCATGGGCCAGCCCAGGCGGGGATTCCCTTGTGCGAAACATTTTTTTATCACTTATAGGTGGCATCAGTGGTAGTATTTTGCAACTTTGAGGCAATTTCGGTGACGTACCGCCAGAAGCAATAACCATTTTTCTATTATGCATAGATTATGGTAGGTCACACCCACTCGTGAAAGCTGAGCCGACAAAAAGACGCCACGCGGGCACATTGACCCTCTCCTCTTCCTTCTCTCTCACCTTCCTCTGTTGGGCATTACGATAAGCACCTCCCATGCATCTCCATTAACCCCATGCGACCCAAGTGAAAGAGCAGTGGCGGCGACCTCGGCAGCTCCCGACCTCGACATCTTGCGGACACCTAATAAGCTTAATTCTTCCCATAGGTTACTTAATAGTGGAATCCGCAAGATTCAAATTTAAGGAACAATCATCAAATTCACGGAAACCTAGCACATCACATAAAGTTTTCGGAATTGTGGAAACACTAGCACCCAAATCACCCAAAGCATAGCATTCATAATATTTAATCTTAATCTTAATAGTAGGTTCCCACTCATCATAAAGTTTTCTAGGAATAGAAAATTCCAAATTAAGCTTTTCTTCATAAGATTGCATCATGGCATCAACGCTATGTTTAGTGAAAGCTTTGTTTTGATTATAAGAATGAGGAGAATTCAACATGGATTGCAACAAGGAAATACAATCTATCAAAGAGCAATTATCATAATTAAAGTCCTTGAAATCCAAAATAGTGGGTTCATTGCTATCTAAAGTTTTGACCTCTTCAATCCCACTTTTATCAATTTTTGCATCAAGATCTAAAAACTCCGAATCATTGGGACGCCTTCTAACTAAAGTTGACTCATCTCCAGTCCCATATTTATCAAGATTAATAATGGAAAACAAAGATTCAATAGGAGTCACATCAATCTATTTTAGATCTTCATCATTATTTTCACGGAAACTAGAAGAACACGCTTTTATAAACCAATATTTCTTAGCACGCATCTTAGCGCTTCTTTCTTTGCACTCATTAATGGAAATTCTCATGGATTTGAGAGGCTCATTGATATCATGCTTAGGTGGAATAGATCTAAGTTTCAAAGAATCAACATCAAGAGAAATTCTATCCATGTTCCTAGCCAAATCATCAATCTTAAGCAATTTCCCTTCAATCAAAGCATTGAAATTCTTTTGTGAACTACTAAATTCTTTAACACTATTCTCAAAATCAGAGGGCACCTTATTGTAACTTCCATAAGAATTGTTGTAGGAATTACCATAATTATTAGAGGAATTACTAGGAAATGACCTAGGATTAAAATTACCTCTATACACGTTATAACCAAAATTGTTCCTACCAACAAAATTCACATCCATAGATTCATTATTGTTTTCAATCAAAGTATACAAAGGCATATCATTAGGATCATTAGGAGCACTCTTGCTAGCAAACAATTTCATAAGCTCATCCATCTTTCCACTCAAAACATTTATTTCTTCAATTGCATGCACTTTTTTACTAGTGGAAGATCTTTCGGTATGCCATTGAGAATAGTTAACCATAATATTATCTAGAAGTTTAGTAGCTTCTCCTAACGTAATTTCCATAAAAGTGCCTCCGGCAACCGAATCTAAAAGATTTCTAGAAGCAAAATTCAATCCGGCATAAATTTTGTGTATATCATCCATAAATTCAAACCTTGAGTAGGGCAATTTCTAATCATCAATTTCATCCTCTCCCAAGATTTTGCAACATGTTCATGATCAAGTTTCTTAAAATTCATAATATCGTTCCTAAGGGAGATGATCTTAGCGGGAGGAAAATACTTGGAAATAAAAGCATATTTACACTTATTCCATGAATCAATACTATTTTTAGGCAAGGATGAAAACCAAGTTTTAGCGCGATCCCTAAGCGAGAACGGGAATAGCTTCAACTTAACAATATCATTATCCACATCTTTTTTTTTTGCATATCGCACAAATCAACGAAATTATTAAGATGGGATGCGTCATCTTCATTGGGAAGGCCGGAAAATTGATCTTTCATAACAAGATTCAACAAAGCAGTATTAATCTCACAAGATTCTGCATTACCATCGGGAGCAATCGGAGTACTAATAAAATAATTGTTGTTGGTATTGGAAAAGTCACACAATTTGGTATTATCTTGAGCCATCGTGACAAAGCAAGCAATCCAACACACGAGCACACAAAAAGCAAACGAAGAAGACGAACGGAAGACGGGCGAAAAAAAGGCGAATCTTTTTGAAAATCGTTTTAGAAGTGGGGGAGAGGAAAATGAGAGGCGAATGGCGAATAATGTAATGCGAGAGATGAGAGTTTATGATGGGTACTTGGTATGTCTTGGCTTGGTGTAGATCTCCCGGCAACGGCGCGAGAAATCCTTCTTGCTACCTCTTGAGCATGCGTTGGTTTTTCCCTTGAAGAGGAAAGGGTGATCAGCAAAGTAGCGTAAGTATTTCCCTCAGTTTTGAGAACCAAGGTATCAATCCAGTGGGAGACTACGCAACAAGCCACCGAATACCTGCACAAACAAACACCAACTTCCAACCAACGCGACAAAGGGGTTGTCAATCCCTTCATGGTTATTCACAAAGTGAGATCTGATAGAGATGGATAAACGGTAAAGTAATATTTTTGGTATTTTTGGTTTATGGAACGGAAAGTAAAGATTGCAAAGTAACAAAATAGGAAACTAGAGATTGTAGATCGCAAACTTATATGGTGTAAAATAGACCCAGGGGCCATAGGTTTCACTAGAGGCTTCTCTCAAGATAGAATTTTTTTGACACTTGAAACAGTAGGAGAGGCTCCTACTGTTTGTATTAAATAAAGTGACAAAAAAGTCTTACAAAGTCATAACCTTACATCCATTGCCATGGAGCAGCTTTTGGGGTGGGGTGAACACTAGAAAGAAGGAACAAAAGAGGTAGGAGAACAAGGGTAAAGTTGATACTATCTACAAAAGAGGACAAAAAAGGGTTGAAGTTTTTCTCCCACTCTGTAACGAAGAAGGGAGAGGTCTTCTCTCAACCTAGCCAGCCAAGATAGAAATTATTACGGTGGGTGAACAAATTACTGCCGAGCAATTGATAGAAAAGCGCAAAGTTATGACGATATCTAAGGCAATTGTCATGAATATAGGCATCACGTTCGTGTCAAGTAGACCGACTCCTGCCCGCATCTACTACTATTACTCCACACATCGACTGACTCCTACCTGCATCTAGAGTATTAAGTTTATAAGAATGGAGTAACACATTAAGCAAGATGACATGATGTAGCGGGATTAACTCATGCAATATGATGAAAACCCCATCTTTTTATCCTCGATGGAAACAATACAATACGTGCCTTGCTGCCCCTACTGTCACTAGGAAAGGACACCACAAGATTGAACCCAAAGCTAAGCACTTCTCCCATTGGAAGAAAAACTAATCTAGTTGGCCAAACCAAATCGATAGTTCGAAGAGACTTGCAAAGATATCAAATCATGCATATAAGAATTCAGAGGGGATTCAAAGAATATTTATAGATAAGATGATCATCAATCCACAATTCATCGGTTCTCGGCAAACACACCACAAAAGAGTATTACATCGAATAGATCTCCAAGAACATCGAGGAGAACTTTGTATTGAGAATCAAAGAGAGAGAAGAAACCATCTAGCTACTAGCTATGGACCCATAGATCTGAACTAAACTACTCACGCTTCATCGGAGAGGCAATGGTGTTGATGTAGAAGCCCTCCGTGATTGATTCCCCCTCCGGCAGGATGCCGGAAAAGGCCCCGAGATGGGATCTCACGGTACAGAAGGTTGCGGCGGTGGAAAAGTGGTTCTGTAGCTCCCCTAGATGTTTTTGGGGTATAAGAGTGTATATAGGCGAAAGAATTAGGTCAGGGGAGCTACGAGGGGCCCACAAGGTCGGGGGGCGCGCCCTCCACCCTTGTGTCCACCTCGAGGCTCCTCTGACTTGTACTCTAAGTCTCCTGGGTGTCTTCTAGTCCAAGAAAAATCATGGCGAAAGTTTTATTCCGTTTGGATTCCGTTTGGTATTCCTTTTCTGCGAAACTCTAAAGCAAGGAAAAACAAAAACTGGCACTGGGCTCTAGGTTAATAGGTTAGTCCCAAAAATCATATAAAATAGCATATTAATGCATATAAAACATCCAAAACAGATAATATAATAGCATGGAACAATAAAAAATTATAGATATGTTGGGGACGTATCAAGCATCCCCAAGCTTAATTCCTGCTCGTCCTCGAGTAGGTAAATGATAAAAACAGAATTTTTGATGTGAAATGCTACCTATCATATTTATTCATATAATTCTCTTTATTGTGGCATGAATATTCAGATCCGTAAGATACAAAACAAAAGTTTAATATTGACATAAAAACAATAATACTTCAAACATACTTACAAACTAATTATGTCTTCTCAAAATAACATGGCCAAAGAAAGCTTATCCCTACAAAATCATATAGTCTGGCTATGCTCCATCTTCATCACACAAAATATTTAAATCATGCACAACCCCGATGACAAGCCAAGCAATTGTTTCATACTTTTGACGTTCTCTAACTTTTTCAACTTTCACGCAATACATGAGTGTGAGCCATGGACATAACACTATAGGTGGAATAGACGATGGTTGTGGAGATGAAAAAAAGAGGGAGATAGTCTCACATCAACTAGGCGTATCAACAGGCTATGGAGATGCCCATTAATAGATATCAATGTGAGTGAATAGGGATTGCCATGCAACGGACGCACTAGAGCTATAAGTTTATGAAAGCTCAAAAAGAAAACTAAGTGGGTGTGCATCCAACTTGCTTGCTCATGAAGACCTAGGGCGTTTGAGGAAGCCCATCATTGGAATATACAAGCCAAGTTCTATAATGAAAAATTCCCACTAGCATATGAAAGTGATATCATAGGAGACTCTCTATCATGAAGATCATGGTGCTACTTTGAAGCACAAGTGTGGCAAAAGGGATGGTAACACTGTCCCTTCTCTCTTTTCTCTCATTTTTTCTCTTTTCTCTTTTTTCCATTTTCTTTTCTCTTTTTTTGGGCCTTCTCCTTTTTTGATTTGGCATCTCTCTTTTTTTCCTCATATGGGACAATGCTCTAATACTGAAAATCATCACACTTCTATTTACTTACAACTCAAGAATTACAACTCGATACTAGAACAAAATATGACTCTATGTGAATGCCTATGGCGGTGTATCGGGATGTGCAATGAATCAAGAGCGACATGTATAAAAAATGATGAACGGTGGCTTTGCCACGAATACAATATCAACTACATGATCATGCAAAGCAATATGCCAATGATGATGTATGTCATAATAAACGGAACGGTGGAAAGTTGCATGGCAATATATCTCGGAATGGCTATGGAAATTCCATAACAGGTAGGTATGGTGGCTGTTTTGAGGAAGGATATGTGGTGGGTTTATGGTACCGGCGAAAGTTGTGCGGTACTAGAGAGGCTAGCAATGGCGGAAAGGTGAGAGTGCGTATAATCCATGGACTCAATATTAGTCATAAAGAACTCACATACTTATTGCAAAAATCTAATAGTCATCAAAACGAAGTACTATGCGCATGCTCCTAGGGGGATAGATTGGTAGGAAAAGACCATCGCTCGTCCCCGACAACCACTCATAAGGAAGACAATCAAGAAATAAATCATGCTCCGACTTCATCACATAACGGTTCACCATACGTGCATGCTACGGGACTCACAAACCTCAACACAAGTATTTCTCAAATTCACAACTACTTACTAGCATGACTCTAATATCACCATCAAAACAGTCATAAGGAATCAAACTTCTCATAGTATTCAATGCACTTTATATGAAAGTTTTTATTATATCCCTCTTGGATGCCTATCATATTAGGACTAATTTTATAACCAAAACAAATTACCATGTTGTTTAGAGACTCTCAAAATAATATAGGTGAAGTACGAGAGTTCATCAATTTCTATAAAATAAAACCACCACCGCGCTCTAAAAAGATATAAGTGAAGCACTAGAGCAATTTTGCCTAGCTCAAAAGATATAAGTGAAGCACATAGAGCATTATAATAAATCACGATTCATGTGTGTCTCTCTCAAAAGGTGTGTACAGCAAGGATGATTGTAACATCCCAAAATTCTAAATTTTGGAATATTATATTAACTAGATAGTTTTGATTGTTGTGTGATTGATTGACTGAAAGTGAGTGAAACTGAAACTTTCGAAAGTTAAATGAGAGGGAATAAAAGGACTTTCCCAAACTTTCATCTTTGCTTTCTGATCTCCTTGAATTCAAATTCTTTTCAAATACAAAACACTGTAGAGAAGATGACATGACTTCTTCCATTTAAATAAATGAAAAGGGTTTTGGAAAGATTTGAATTTGGAAATATTTTCCAATTCAGAAACTTTAAGCAACTCAATGATTTTCATGACAGAAGATAAAATGACTTCTTCAAAATTTAAAAGAATTAAATTCAAAATCCCATTGGAATTATTTTCAATTTGGGGTTATTTGAGGTTTTATTCAAATTATTTTGCTCCAAAAATAAAATATATGGAAAATAGGGTAAAATGATTCCCTACAATAAAAAATTGGAGAGAAATAAATCTGAAATTATTTTGGTATTTTTAAAATGATTTTTACGAGATTTTATTGCAACAGTAGCACTCTTTGCTTTATTTAGATTTGTGTGGATTTTATTTGACTTTATAAAAATGTTCATGTTGTAGAAAATCTTTTTCTAAATATTTTGATATATTATATGCCTATATAATATTTTTATTTATTTTGCTTTTATTATTTTTTGTTTGTCTGAAAAAATGTTTATTAAAAAAAAACGGCTAGCTGGGTCGAAGCCCGGCAAGCCGGCTCAACCGACCGTCTCCCATGGGACCGACTCAGCGGAGTCCGCTTGGCCGCCTGATTCGGCCGTCTCCCGTGGGACTCTCCTGCCTCCTCCCGCAAGCTCCCGACCCCAGGCTTTATAAGCCGCGGACCTGGTCCCCTCTCTCCTCCTCCTCGCAACGCGCCGCCATCGCCGCCTCTTGCCGCCGCCGCCGGATCTCACCAACCGCCGCGGCTTAGTCTGTCTCTCACGGCGACGCCGAGCGACGCCACTGCCAGGCCGCACCACCCCACCATCTCACAGATCCGCGCCGCCGCCCCGCCCGCCATCGCCTCCCGCCACCCGAGCCTCGCTGCCAGAGCTAGCCGCCATTGTCAAACTGCCGCCGCCGATTTTTCACCTAAACCGCCCGAATCGGTATTAATCAAGGTCGTCGGTTTTCGTTAAGTCTGGGTTTTATAAAACCGATATGGTTTTTTTCAGATCTGGTTAGTTAGTAGAAGTTTTCTATTTAGTAGTTCTTAGCAAACGTATTCGTTCCCTAGTACTGTTCAGCGAACGTTCTTATTTTAGTTTCTCATTCGTAGCCAGGGACCCGATTGCAATTTATTTTCTCATAGAATAGCCCCTGGTTTTCAAACACTCACAACTTTTACACCGTTTATCCAAATCCAACGAAACCAACGCCCACTTCTTCGTTATGATCCCCTCTATCTAGTTAATCAAATTGAACATGTTTTTGAAAGTTTAAAATTTGATTTCAAACATATTTGTATTTGAACTTCGTTTGATCGTAACTTGAGTTTCGTAACTCCGATTTAGTTGATTCTTTTTGCAAATTGAAGCTCTTGACCTAAACTTTCTGATAAGGCCAAATTCACATAATTTTGGTACTGTTAGAATTTTTTTATGTTGCAAGAGTTATTTGCTTGGTTTTGATGCTTTTTGAATTGTCTTCTTCGTTCTTTCCGATCTTTTGAGTGATTGCTTATGTGTGGTTACTATTGCTAGCTTACGCTAGATTGACCGGAGTGTGACGAATAGAACTATCAGGAGTTATGAGTGCGAATCATCTTCATCAACAGTACAGGCAAGTTCACACTTTGGTCATACTTTTCATACCCAGTTTTTATGCATTAGTTTCAACCCTCAAACATTGCATGAGTAGGATTGGTAACATGTGGGTATTGGGAAGTAGTTGATGAGGCAGAACCTATTGTTCTGCATTCAAACCTTAGGAGCTACTTCTACGTTATGCTCATACTGCTCTGCTATGCTCGTAGACGTGGATTGGTTTGAGAGAATTCATGAAAGATGTGAGAGACTATTTGTTAACTAAGGTTCAACTTAAGGTGGCTACTTTAATACACATTTGGGTGGATTGCTAGGGGCACCCTGGGGATATACCAGTGGACTTGCCCGGACACCTAGGGTTATACCAGTGTTGTCCTAGGAGATCCCGGGGATATACCGTGTGATCATCCTATGGTCCACCACCCAGGCTCAAAGGGGTCATAAGATTATTCATGCTAGAAACTTCCTTGTGCAGCTACAAGCTATTATGGGCTCTAGCATAGTTGAGTAGGTTGCATGACCTCTTCCAGTGGTAGGCTAGCAGATGTAGGGGATCTGGTTGGTACTGTCTACCCGGGGTTAGAGTGAATGCTTCTGGAAGACTGTGTCTCGGTCATCCGTTTCTCAAACACCTTGAAGTGCGAGAAATCCAACGGAGGAGATCGAGTCTTGTGGGGAAAAGTGCGCAAACCTCTGCAGAGTGTACAAACTAATCATGATTAGTCATGTCCCCGGTTATGGACATCTTGAGTATCTGGTTCTTGGATTATCATGTTGATCTCATCACTATATAATTAATTTGTCGGGTTGTTAACTTTTAATTGGGATTGAGATGGGGATTTACCATTCTCAATGTTTTCAACAAACTTTGTAGTTAAATAAAATATATTCCTTTGCAGTAGGGGAAAATTGGCTTTTCGCAAAATATTATAACCATAGAGCCTCCACCAGCCATATATGCATGTAGTGGTAGCCATTATTCAGCATTGCTCTACAGTGTGAAATTGCCAGTACATTCAATGTACTGACCTACATGGCTGCAACATATCATGTTGCAGGAATCTTACGACGAGTAAGTGATACGTTAGGGTTACGATTTCTACACTCAACTTTTCCGTTGGTGTTGATGGGAATCCACAACCTTGTTGTTACTTCCACTATTTGGATTGAGGTAATAGTATTTACGTTACCTTATACATGTGATTTACCTCTGTTATAAATCCTCGAGTACTGTGTGTGTCAGCATACCGATCCAGGGATGACACTTTAGCACAGAGACTTGACCGTCTGAGGTCGGGTCGCTACAAGATGGTACCAGAGCACATGTAGACTGTAGGACGTGACCCCTAGAAACTGACAAGCCCATAGGAAAGACTTTCTCTAAAACTTCATTTTCAAAAGATCTTTTACCTCTCTTCTCTTCTGATCTTATTCAAATATTCCCATTTAATGAGACTATACCCCTTTCCCCTTTGACCACACGAAGATTCGACTGATGAGACCACTCCGAGAAGGACAAGATATCAGATAATTAAGACCATTTCAAAATGAAGGAGATTTTACCGTGCATTATAATAATGGAAACTACAATTGTTGAAGACTCCGAAGACTAGGAGAATTTGAAGGCTCTGTAGAATTTCCAGATTGGTATTGCTACCTCTTGAGCACTGCGTTGGTTTTCCCTTAAAGAGGAAAGGGTGATGCAATCAAGTAACGTAAGTATTTCCCTCAGTTTTTGAGAACCAAGGTATCAATCCAGTAGGAGACCACGCTCGAGTCCCACACACCTACACAAACAAATAAGAACCTCGCAACCAACGCGATAAAGGGGTTGAATATCCCTTCACGGTCACTTACGATAGTGAGATCTGATATATATGATAAGATAATATTTTTGGTATTTTTATGATAAAGATGCAAAGTAAAGAAAGCAAAATAAACGGCGCCAGAAATAGCTTATTGACGGGAGATTAATATGATGGAAAATAGAGGGGGCCATAGGTTTCACTAGTGGCTTCTCTCAAGATAGCATAAGTATTACGGTGGGTAAACGAATTACTGTCGAGCAATTGATAGAATTGAGCATAGTTATGAGAATATCTAGGTATGATCATGTATATAGGCATCACGTCCGCGACAAGTAGACCGAAAACGATTCTGCATCTACTACTATTACTCCACACATCGACCGCTATCCAAAGATGCATCTAGAGTATTAAGTTCATAAGAACAGAGTAATGCTTTAAGTAAGATGACATGATGTAGAGGGATAAACTCATCAATATGATATAAACCCCATCTTTTTATCCTCGATGGCAACAATACAATACGTGCCTTGCTGCCCTACAGTCACTCGGAAAGGACACCGCAAGATTGAACCCAAAGCTAAGCACTTCTCCCATTGCAAGAAAGATCAATCTAGTAGGCCAAACCAAACTGATAATTCAAGAGACTTGCAAAGATAACCAATCATACATAAAAGAATTCAGAGGAGATTCAAATATTGTTCATAGATAAACTTGATCATAAACCCACAATTCATCAGATCTCGACAAACACACCGCGAAAGAAGATTACATCGAATAAATCTCCAAGAAGATCGAGGAGAACTTTGTATTGAGATCCAAAGAGAGAGAAGAAGCCATCTAGATAATAACTATGGACCCGAAGGTCTGAGGTAAACTACTCACACATCATCGGAGAGGCTATGGTGTTGATGTAGAAGCCGTCCGTGATCAATGCCCCCTCCGGTGGAGCGCCGGAAAAGGCCCCAAGATGGGATCTCACGGGTACAGAAGGTTGCGGTGGTGGAAATAGGGTTTTGGCTCCATATATCGTGTTTCCAGGGTACATGGGTATATATAGGAGGAAGAAGTACGTCGGTGGAGCAACGAGGGGCCCACGAGGGTGGAGGGCGCGCCTGGGGGAGGTGGGTGCGCCCCCCTACCTCGTGACCTCCTCGTTGATTGCTTTACGTAGACTCCAAGTCCTCTGGATCACATTTGTTCCGAAAATCACGTTCGCGAAGGTTTCATTCCGTTTGGACTCCGTTTGATATTCCTTTCCTTCAAAACACTGAAATAGGCAGAAAAAACAACAATTTGGGCTGGGCCTCCGGTTAATAGGTTAGTCCCAAAAATAATATAAAAGTGTATAATAAAGCCCATTAAACATCCAAAACAGAATATAATATAGCATGGAACAATAAAAAATTATAGATACGTTGGAGACGTATCAAGCATTCCCAAGCTTAATTCCTGCTCGTCCTTGGGTAGGTAAATGATAAAAACAGAATTTTTGATGTGGAATGCTACTTAGCATAATTTTCAATGTAATTCTCTTATTTTTGGTATGAATATTCAGATCCAAAAGATTCAATATAAAAGTTTAATATTGACATAAAAGTAATAATACTTCAAGCATACTAACTAAGCAATTATGTCTTCTCAAAATAACATGGCCAAAGAAAGTTATCCCTACAAAATCATATAGTCTGGCTATGCTCTATCTTCACCACATAAAATATTTAAATCATGCACAACCCCGATGACAAGCCAAGCAATTGTTTCATACTTTTGGTGTTCTCAAACTTTTCAATCTTCACGCAATACATGAGCGTGAGCCATGGATATAGCACTATAGGTGGAATAGAATGGTGGTTGTGGAGAAGAAAAAAAGGAGAAGATAGTCTCACATCAACTAGGCGTATCAACGGGCTATGGAGATGCCCATTAATAGATATTAATGTGAGTGAGTAGGGATTACCATGCAACGGATGCACTAGAGCTATAAGAATATGAAAGCTCAATAATGAAAAACTAAGTGGGTGTGCATCCAACTTGCTTGCTCACGAAGACCTAGGACAATTTGAGGAAGCCCATCATTGGAATATACAAGCCAAGTTCTATAATGAAAAATTCCCACTAGTATATGAAAGTGACAAATCAAGAGACTCTCTATCATGAAGATCATGGTGCTACTTTGAAGCACAAGAGTGGAAAAAGGATAGTAGCATTGTCCCTTCTCTCTTTTCTCTCATATTTTTTTAGTTGGGCCTTTTTTCTATTTTTTATGGCCTCTTTTTTTTCGTCCGGAGTCTCATCCCGACTTATGGGGGAATCATGGTCTCCATCTTCGTTTCCTCACTTGGGACAATGCTCTAATAATGATGATCATCACACTTTTATTTACCTACAACTCAAGAATTACAACTCAATACTTAGAACAAAAATATGACTCTATATGGATGCCTCCGGCGGTGTACCGGGGTATGCAATGAATCAAGAGTGACATGTATGAAAATTATGAACGGTGGCTTTGCCACAAATACGATGTAAACTACATGATCATGCAAAGCAATATGACAATCATGGGGCGTGTCATAGTAAATGGAACAGTGGTCAGTTGCATGGCAATATATCTCGGAATGGCTATGGAAATGCCATGATAGGTAGGTATGGTGGCTGTTTTGAGGAAGGTATATGGTGGGTGTATGATACCGGCGAAAAGTGCGCGGTATTAGAGAGGCTAGCAATGGTGGAAGGGAGAGAGTGCGTATAATCCATGGACTCAACATTATTCAAAAGAACTCATATACTTATTGCAAAGATCTATTAGTTATCAAAACAAAGTATTACGTGCATGCTCCTAGGGGGATAGATTGGTAGGAAAAGACCATCGCTCGTCCCCGACCGCCACTCATAAGGAAGACAATCAATAAATAAATCATGCTCTGACTTCATCACATAACGGTTCACCATACGTGCATGCTACGGGAATCACAAACTTTAACACAAGTATTTCTCAAATTCATAACCACTCAACTAGCATGACTCTAATATCACCATCTTTATATCTCAAAACAATTATCAAGCATCAAATTTCTCTTAGTATTCAACGCATTTATAAGAAAGTTTTTACTAATCTTGGATGCCTATCATATTAGGACTAATTTATAAATTAAAGCAAATTACCATGCTGTTTTGTAGGACTCTCAAAAGAATATAAGTGAAGCATGAGAGAACAATAGTTTCTATAAAAGGAATCCACCACCGTGCTCTAAAAGATATAAGTGAAGTACTAGAGCAAAAACTATATAGCTCAAAAGATATAAGTGAAGCACATAGAGTATTCTAATAAATTCCGAATCATGTTTGTCTCTCTCAAAAGGTGTGTACAGCAAGGATGATTGTGGTAAACTAAAAAGCAAAGACTCAAATCATACAAGACGCTCCAAGCAAAACACATATCATGTGGTGAATAAAAATATAGTTCCAAGTAAAGTTACCGATGGACGAAGACGAAACAGGGGATACCTTCTGGGGCATCCCCAAGCTTTGGCTTTTTGGTGTCCTCGGATTACCTTGGGGTGCCATGGGCATCCCCAAGCTTAGGATCTTGCCACTCCTTGTTCCATAATCCATCAAATCTTTACCCAAAACTTGAAAACTTCACAACACAAAACTCAACAGAAAATCTCGTGAGCTCCGTTAGCGAAAGAAAACAAAACACCACTTCAAGGTACTGTATTTAACTCATTATTTATTTATATTGGTGTTAAACCTACTGTATTCCAAATTTTCTATGGTTTATAAACTCTTTTACTAGCCATAGATTCATCAAAATAAGCAAACAACACACGAAAAACAGAATCTCAAAAATGTAATACCAGTAGTAATCTGTAACTAACGCAAACTTATGGAACTCCAAAAATTCCACCAAAATAGGACAACCTATATAATTTATTTATTGATCTGCTGCAATTGTAATCAGTATTTATCATTTTCTTGTTATTTTTAACAATTGTTTTCATGAACATAAAGTTTCTGGAATTTTCAGCAAGAGCAAATAACTATCATCCAAGAAGATCCTATAGGTTTAACTTGGCACAAACACTAATTAAAACATAAAAACACATCTAACCAGAGGCTAGATCAAATATTTATTGAATAACAGCAAGAAAAAATATTGGGTTGTCTCCCAACAAGCGCTTTTCTTTAAAGCCTTTTAGCTAGGCACTGATAATTTTAATGATGCTCACATGAAAGACAAGAATTGAAGCGCAAAGAGAGCATCATAAAACATGTGACAAACACATCTAAGTCTAACATACTTCCTATGCATAGTCATATTATAAGTAAACAAATTTGCAAGGCAAGCAAAAACTAGCATATGCAAGGAAGAAGAAAGTGACGATAGCAATCTCAACATGACGAGAGGTAATTTAGTAAGATAAAAGTTTCTACAACCATGTTTTCCTCTATCATAATAATTACATGTAGGAGCATAAGCAAATTCAACAATATAGCTATCTGAAAACATATTCTTAACACGATCCACATGTATGCATAGTTGACACTCTTCCGAAATAGTGGGATTATCATAAAATAAAGTCATGACCTCTCCAAACCCACTTTTCTCAAAAATTTCATAAGATTGAACATGCTCCAAATATGTATGATCTAAAGTTGACACTCTTCGAAACCCACTTTCAATATTATTCCGAACACTATTATCAATCTCATATTCATCATTGGGCTTAAATAAATTTTCAAGATCATAAGAAGAATCACCCCAATCATGATCATTGCAACAAGTAGTAGACATAGCAAAACTAGCATCCCCAAGCTTAGGGTTTTGCATATTATTAGCACAATTTAAATCAATAGAATTTATAATAAAATCATTGCAATCATGCTTTTTATTCAAAGATATATCGTGAATTGTTTCATAAAGTACTTTATCACAATTTTTAGATTCATGAATTTCAAGCAAAACCTCATAAAGATAATCTAGTGCACTCAACTCACTAGCAATAGGTTCATCATAATTGGATCTCTTAAAGAGATTAGCAAGTGGATGAGGATCCATAAACTCTTAGCAAGCGAAGATGCAAGCAAAAAGAAGGCACATGGTAACACAAGATTGAACGGAGGAAGGGCGAATAAAACGGCAAGGGTGAAGCGGGGGGAGAGGAAAATGAGAGGCAAATGGTAAATAATGTAATGAGAGGGATAAGAGTTTGTGATGGGTACTTGGTATGTCTTGACTTGTGCGTAGACTCCCCGGCAACGGCGCCAGAAATCCTTCTTGCTACCTCTTGATCACTACGTTGGTTTTCCCTTGAAGAAGAAAGGTGATGTAGTAAAGTAGCATAAGTATTTCCCTCAGTTTTTGAGAACCAAGGTATCAATCCAGTAGGAGACCACGCTCGAGTCCCACGCACCTACACAAACAAATAACAACCTCGCAACCAACGTGATAAAGGGGTTGTCAATCCCTTCACGGTCACTTATGAGAGTGAGATCTGATAGATATGATAAGATAATATTTTTGGTATTTTTATGATAAAGATGCAAAGTAAAGAAAGCAAAATAAACGGCACCAGAAATAGCTTGTTGACGGGAGATAAATATGATGGAAAATAGACCCGGGGGCCATAGGTTTCACCAGTGGCTTCTCTCAAGATAGCATAAGTATTAAGGTGGGTAAACGAATTACTGTCGAGCAATTGATAGAATTGAGCATAGTTATGAGAATATCTAAGTGAGGGAGTCCTGGATTAGGGGGTCTCCGTACAACCGGACTACATCCTTTGGCTGGACTGCTGGACTATGAAGATACAAGATTGAAGACTTCGTCTCGTGTCCGGATGGGACTCTCCTTGGCGTGGAAGGCAAGCTTGGCAATACGGATATGTAGATCTCCTCCCTTGTAACCGACTCTGTGTAACCCTAGCCCTCCGGTGTCTATATAAACTGGAGGGTTTAGTCCGTAGGACAACAACAATCATACCATAGGCTAGCTTCTAGGGTTTAGCCTCTACGATCTCGTGGTAGATCAACTCTTGTAATACTCATATCATCAAGATCAATCAAGCAGGAAGTAAGGTATTACCTCCATCGAGAGGGCCCGAACCTGGGTAAACATTGTGTCCCCCGCCTCCTGTTACCATCCGCCTTAGACTGTAGCGACCCGACCCGAATGGATCAAGTCTCTGTGCTTTCGTGTCATCCCTGGATCGGTATGCTGACACACACAGTACTCGAAGGATTTATAACAGAGGTAAATCACATGTATAAAGTAACGTAAATACTATTACCTCAATCCAAATATAGCGGAAGCAACAAGGTTGTGGATTCCCATCAACACCAACGGCAAAGTTGAGTATATGAAATCGTAACCCTAACGTATCACTTACTCGTCGTTCTAAAAGTCTCGCAACATGAAAAGTTGCAGCCCGAAACGGGTCAAGACATGGAATATCTTTGGCAATGTAACACATAGAGAGTAATGAAAGAATAATCTATACTACATGCATATATGGCTGGTGGAAAGCTCTATGGTTACAGTTTTTGCGAAAAGCCAATTTTTCCCTAGTGCAAAGAAATAAATTTATTTAACTATCATGGTGGTTGTGAAACATTGAGAATGGTTGACAGCATCCTCAATCCCAATTAAAAGTACTCATTAAAAACCCAATAATATTAATTAGAGTAACATGTTGAGATTCACATGATATTCAAGTACTAGATACTCAAGATGTCCATAACCGGGGACACGGCTAATCATGATTAGTTTATACACTCTGCAGAGGTTATGCACTTTTCCCCACAAGACTCGATCGCCTCCGTTTGGTTTCTCGCACTACATGGTGTTTGAGAGACGGATGACCGAGACATAGTCTTTCAGAAGCGCTAGCACCTTACGATGGGTGGACCGGTACACCTACATCACCTACATCTGCTAGTCTACCACTGTAAGAGTTCGCACGACTTAATCAACTATGCTAGAGCCCATAATAGCATGTGGCTGCACACGGACGTTTCTAGCATGAATAATCTTATGATCCCTTTGAGCCTGGGTGGCGGTCCGAAGAAATACAGGCAAGTCATGATAGAAACCAGGTGCCTCAATCCACCCAGATGTGTGTTTAAGTTGCCACCTTAAATAAACCATTAATCTAACAATCTCACATCTGTCATGGATACACTCACCCAATCCACGTCTACTAGCATAGCATGGCAAATAAGCAAACGAGAAGTAACTCCCAAGGTTTCATAAGTATAACAGGTAATATGTAGTACCTCAACTACTTCCCATCTCACATTTTTAATTAGATCCTTATCATGCAAGTGTTTTAGGTATAGATCTATTGCTTAATACTGGGTAGTAGAAAAAGGTATGATCAAGTGTTACTTGCCTGCAATGTTGATGAAGATGATTCGCACTTAAAACTCTTGATAGATCTACTCGTCACACTCCGGTCAATCTATCGTAATCAATCAATAGTAACCACACATAAGCAATCACTCAAAAGATCGGAAAGAACGAAGAAACAATTCGGAAAACATCGAAACCAAGAAAATAACTCTTGCAACTTAAAACAATTTCTAACAGTACCAAAATTATGTGAATTTGGCCTTATCAGAAAGTTTAGGTCAAGAGCTTTAATTTGCAAAAAGAATCAACTAAATCGGAGTTACGAAACTCAAGTTACGATCAAACGAAGTTTGAATACAAATCTGTTTGAATTCAAATTTTAAAACTTTCAAAAACATGTTTGAGTTGGATTAATGGATGGAGGGGATCATAACGAAGACGTGGGCGTTGGTTTCGTTGAATTTGGACTAACGAGTAAAAAGTTATGATCGATTAAAAATCAGGGACTAATCTGTAAAAAAACTACTACAATTAGGTCCCTAGCAGAAATCTATTTATAAAAAGAAAACTCTACCGACCGAACGTTCACTACTAAAACCTAACGAACGGATTCGTTCGCTGTGAAAACCTAACCGGCGAACGCTCTCTGAATAACTGGATTAAAACAGAAAACCGGGTTTTAAAAATAAAACCGAACCCTTAAAATAAAAACCAGAGAACCGGGCGGTTTATTACCGGATCGGAATAAACCGGCGGGTCGGGCGGCGGAGCGGATCCGGCGACGGCGGTCTCCGGCGAGAAGGGCAGCGGCTCCGGCGAACTTCATGGGTGGCGCTGGGCGGCGGCTTCCACGCGTGTCGGGCAAAGGGCGGCGGGCGCGAGGGGGAGAGGCGGCGCGACGGTGGCATAGAACCGCTGGCAACAAGCGGCGGCAACCGAAAGCGACGGCGAGATGCGGAAGGGGCGGCGAAGAGAGAGAAGGAGAGGGTCGGGCTCCGCTTATATAGAGGGCCGGAGGCGGCTTGGCGGCGCGAGGGGGAGTCCGGAGGCGGCACGGACGTCGAGGCGGCGGCGGCTGTCGTGCGGGCAGCGGTCTCCTGCTTGGGCGGTTCGGGGGCGATGGGGCACTGGGTCATGTTCGGCTGAGCTGGGCCGCCCGATGTCGGGAGAGAAGTTTTTTTTTAAACAGAGACAAAAATAATAATAAAACCAAAGAAATAAAATTTTTATATAGGCATATAATATATCAAAATTTTCAGAAAAAGATTTCCTACAAGATGAACATTATTCTAGAGTCAAATAAAATACACACAAATTCGAATAAAGCAAAGAGTGCTTCTGCCATAATAAAATCCACTGAAAATCATTTTAAAAATACCAAAATTAATTCAAATTGATTTCTCTCCAATTTTCTGATGTAGGGAATCATGTTACCCTATTTTCCATTATTTTATTTTTGGAGAAAAATAATTTGAATAAAACTCAATTAACTCCAAATTGAAAATAAATTCAAAAGAACTTTGAATTTAATTCTTTGAAACTCCCAACTCATATTTCATATGTTTTGAAGAAGTCATTTTATCTTCGCCGTGAAAATCATTGAGTTGCTTAAAGTTTCAGAATTGGAAATATTCTCAAATGAAGTTCAAATATTTTCAACACCCCTTGTCATTTAAATAAATGGAAGAAGTCATGTCATCTTCTCTCCGTGGTTTTGGGATGAAAAGAATTGAATTCTCAAGATCATAAAAGCAAAATGAAAGTTTGGGAAAGTCCTTTTATTCCCTCTCATTTAACTTTCAAAAAGTTTCGAATCCACTCACTTTCAGTCAATCAATCAAGCAATCAACCAAAACTATCTATTTGTTTATAACATTCCAAAATTTAGAATTTTGGGATGTTACAAACTACCACCCTTAAAATGAATCTCGTCCTCGAGGTTCGGAGAGGCTAGAAAGAAATAGGTTAGGGTTTGGGGTCTTCAAAATCCATCGATCATCACAAAGTGCAGGGTGCTACCACCCTTAGAAGCATGGTTACGGTTCCATCAAAACTCATATACTCCATCCTTATCGTTGACAGTGTCGGTCTTCTCAAATCATAAGGATAATTCCATCTCTGGGCTCTTCCGGTGGTGGCATAACCTTTTCCTCAATCCTTTTGTCCTTTACTTCTTGGTAAGGTTGTTCCAAGACTGGGTCTTCATAGCTGACGGGTCTGGCGCCAATTCTAAACAACTATCGGTATCTCATGGTGGTCAACGATTTATGGTTTCTCCTGCAGGAAACGGGTCTGGGTTGAACCTCGCCGTATACCTACGGTTGGCAACAACTGCCTTGTACAAGGGAAGAATACTTATACCATTCTAATGTTCAAACAAGGTTTTGATCGTCGTCTCTCTACTATAGGTAAGTCACTCAGATTTACCATCCCATATAGCAAAGCGAATAATAAGAGTAAGTCGGTATGGTGATCAATCCATCCCGCACCCAAATCATTACCTTGTACATGGTTTAGCGAATCTCGCATTCTAACACTCGGTCATCCTCACAAGCATTGCAGAATTTCTCTTGTCGACGAACCAAGTTCGGAAAATCCATTGATTTCTGCAAGCCAAACAAACATCTATCGTTCCTTAACAACTCTCAGGTTTTACGTAAACTCCTATAAGATCGTTTGTTGATAAAAATCGTAACTTCTTCCAGGGTTTTTCCTTCATCAAGATTGTGCTTGCCTCTTGGCAGGTCCTGGGGCCTGTGGGTTATGGCCCATTTCATCACTTAAAATCCTTGAACACATCCTGGGGGCAACTGATCATTATTCCAACTTCCAACTTCCTAGTATACTTAAAATCCATCCAATTGTAGTGTCTTCCTTCCTTCTATTTGCACCAAACTAGGACATGATTACTCAGACTCATCATGGAATTTCCATTAATCCATATTTCCAACATCACACCTCCTTTATATCCAATAATACTTCATCTCTTCATCCTCGTGGGATGTCCCACCTACCGTGATAAAACTTATACTTATGAAATCCATACTTCACTTTGTGGAACATCATTATCCTTTCCAGGGTCAAGCGTCCTTACAGGGGAATATTGGCCATCTCTGCGTTGCACTTCTTCAACTGGGAAACGTGATACACATCATGAACTCCTGACAGTCCTTCGGGTGACTCCAACTTGTTGGTAACTTCTCCCATACGCTCCAAAACTCGGTATGGTCCTACAAATCTCGGTGCTAACTTTCCCTTAACTCCAAATCGTTTAACTCCTCATAGAGGTGGCACACAAAGATATGCTCTGTCTCCGATTTCAGACTTCCTCCTTGCGTTATTGAATATGCATAACTATTCTGCCTGGACTGAGCTACCTTCAGTCTATCTCGAATCAACTTAACATTCTCTTCTGACTCCTTGATCACATTTGGTCCAAACAACTGACGGTCTCCAACTTCATCCCACATCAACGGTGTCTGGCTCCTTCTCCCATACAAGGCTTCAAAAAGGGGCCATCTTCAAACTGACTCGGTAGCTGTTGTTGAAAGAGAAACTCCGCGTAAGGTAGATTATCATCCCTACTAGATCCATAATCTAGCGACACGTTCTCAACATGTCCTCCAGAATCTGATTGACTCTCTCGGTCTATCCATCCATCTGCGGATGAAAGGTCAGATCTTGAACTCTAGCCTAGTACCCAAAGTCCGGTGCAGCCGATTCCAAAACTTTGAGGTAAACCGTGTTCCTCACGATGGTCCTCGGAACTCCATGCGCATATACGATCCTTTCTCAAATATATATCTTGGCCAACTTCGCACTTGTATAGGTGGTTTTCTCTCGGGATAAAGTGAGCCACTTTGGTCAAGCGAATCAACTACTACCCAGATAGAATCATATCCCAATCGGGTTCGGAAATCCGGAAATGAAATCCATGCCAAGCTTATCCTACTTCCATTCGGGTATCGGCATAGGCTGCAATAATCCTGCCGGCTTTTGATGCTCGCTTTTACTTTCTCCGCATACATCACTTACGACTACATACTCCATAATATCCTTCTTCATACCAGTCCACCAGAAACACTCCTTCAAATCCAAATACATCTTGGTGTTTCCAGGGCGAATCAAGTATGGTGAGTCATGAGCCTCCTGAAGTATTAACTTCATGATCTTTGCATTATTGGGTACATGTACACGATCCTCGAACCATAAGGTGTCGTGCTCATCCTTACGAAAGCCTTTGGCCTTTCCTTTGCTCATCCTCTCTTTTACCTCAGCAATCTCTTTGTCATCCTTCTGAGCTTCACGGATCTTTTCCAACAATGTAAACTGAACTTCCATTGTTGCAACAAAACTTTTGGGAACAATCTCCAACCGAAGTTCCCTGAAAATCCTCGGCTAACTCCTTTGATAATCCTCCGATTATGAGGGTATTCGTCCTTGTTTTCTTTATGGTTGTATCCTATTTCTCCATAAAGCTTGTATGCACAAGGTTTCTTCATATCCTTTCCTTAAGGCCTCAACTTCTGGGACACAAGACGAGATCTTTGCAGAGTCAACTTAAATTCTTCCCAAGTGGTTACTCCTGGCCACATTGATGGTTTGGTACATCCTCCACCAGATAGCAGCACCTCTTTCAAAGAACGGAAGAGCATGCTGGGCCATATCCTTTCTGACTATAGGGTTGTTCTCCATATGATCCTCCATGTTCTGGATACATCGGTCTGTCTCCAATTGACTCATCGGTCCAGAAAATCCAAGCTCATCTCCATTCATCCTTTATTGGGTCCATGGGTTTGGGGTGGGATAAGAGAGATAGAGAGGGATACACACAATACAAACAAAATTTTTTGAAAAACAGATTTTATTGTGGCTGTCGGAAAAACATCAAACAAAATGACAACTCACAATCGTCGCATCTAACGTAGGTATGTAACAGGGGTTTGGTCTTCTAATGGTCAACAAATCTTCAAAGTCGTCAAACTCTTCAAGTCTTGTTCATGTCTCCGATGGCTCCTTCTGATCATGCTTGTCCTACTCAAGTTCTTTTGCCAGATCATCTCTGTTGACGTGAAATCACTTGTGACGTCCTTTAATATTTCTGGAGTTGCATTCCAAACTTCTGGTTTCAACTTCCTCGACATGAACCATGATCCTACTGTCCTTCAGTCCTGACGAATCTCCGGTATCTCGAGGTTTTGCTCCTCCAGCTTGGCTACTTTCAGTTTCCGGTTCCTGAGTTCTTCACCAATTGCCTTCTTGTAAAATATTGCTTCTTGTAGGTCCGTCTTAACTTCCTGATGTAATGCTCCAGATCCCGGTGATACACCAGCTAAGATTTAAAACTGCATCTTTTGCTGACAGATGATCCATCAGCCTTCTACCATCCAATCCTTCAGAGGAAATGCATGCTTAACTCAGCACAATGGTAATAGCATATGTGGGTGATAACCTCATGGATAGCCGTGTTTCTGCTCTTGTCATTTCCATGAGCTATCTCCCCATAGTTGATATCTCCTGCCTTAGGGTTTTCCTTGACATAACTTTGAGTTCTATACTTCATGTTCCGGTCTTTCTCTGATACACCTTGATCTCGGGTATTGGCGACTTCCATAGTCCGCCAAGTTCCATAAGTGTAGCCTTCTTTGGTCATAAAGATCTGGAAATACTTTAGAGCCTTCAAAATCTCATAGTCTTCGGAGTCTTCAACAGTTGTAGTTTCCATTTACACGGTAAAATCCTCTTCATTCCAAATGGTCTTAGTTGTCCAATATCTTGTCTCCTTGGAGTGGTCTCATCGGTCGGATCTTCGAGAGGTCAAAAGGGAAAAGGGGTATGGTCTCACTAAAAGGGAATATTTGAATAAGCTCAGAAGAGAAGAGAGGTAAAAGATCATTTTGAAAATGAAGTTGTAGAGAAAAAATCTTTCCTATGGGCTTGCTAGTTTCTAGGGTCACGTCCTCCAATCCAACATGTGCTCGATACCATCTTGTAGCGACCCGACCCGAATGGATCAAGTCTTCGTGCTTTCGTGTCATCCTCGGATCGGTATCTTTGACACACAAGATTACTCGAAGGATTTATAACAGAGGTAAATCACATGTATAAAGTAACGTAAATACTATTACCTCAATCCAAATATAGCGGAAGCAACAAGGTTGTGGATTCCCATCAACACCAACGGCAAAGTTGAGTATAGGAAATCGTAACCCTAACGTATCACTTACTCGTCAGTTCGAAAAGTTTGCAACATGAAAAGTTGCAGCCGAAACGGGCCAGCACATGGAATATGCTGGCAATGTAACACATAGAGAGTAATGAAAGAATAAGCAATACTACATTCATATATGGCTGGTGGAAAGCTCTATGGTTACAGTTTTTGCGAAAAGCCAATTTTTCCCTACTGCAAAGAAATAAATTTATTTAACTAACATGGTGGTTGTGAAACATTGAGAATGGTTGACAGCATCCTCAATCCCAATTAAAAGTACTCATTAAAAACCCAATAATATTAATTAGAGTAACATGTTGAGATTCACATGATATTCAAGTACTAGATACTCAAGATGTCCATAACGGGGACACGGCTAATCATGATTAGTTTATACACTCTGCAGAGGTTTGCGCACTTTTCCCCACAAGACTTGATCGCCTCCGTTTGGTTTCTCGCACTACATGGTGTTTGAGAGACGGATGACCGAGACATAGTCTTTCAGAAGCGCTAGCACCTTACGATGGGTGGACCGGTACACCTATATCCCCTACATCTGCTAGTCTACCAGTGTAAGAGTTCGCACGACTTAATCAACTATGCTAGAGCCCATAATAGCATGTGGCTGCACACGGAAGTTTCTAGCATGAATAATCTTATGATCCCTTTGAGCCTGGGTGGCGGTCCGAAGAAATACAGGCAAGTCCTGATAGAAACCAGGTGCCTCAATCCACCCAGATGTGTGTTTAAGTTGCCACCTTAAATAAACCATTAATCTAACAATCTCACATCTGTCATGGATACACTCACCCAATCCACGTCTACTAGCATAGCATGGCAAATAAGCAAACGTAGAAGTAACTCCCAAGGTTTCATAAGTAAAACAGGTAATAGGTACTACCTCAACTAATTCCCATCCCACTATTTAATTAGATCCTAATCATGCAAGTGTTTGAGGATTGATCTAATGCATAAAACTGGGTAGTAGAAAAAGGTATGATCAAGTGTTACTTGCCTGCAATGTTGATGAAGATGATTCGCACTTAAAACTCTTGATAGATCTACTCATCACACTCTGGTCAATCTATCGTAATCAATCAATAGTAACCACACATAAGCAATCACTCAAAAGATCGGAAAGAACGAAGAAACAATTCGGAAAACATCGAAACCAAGCAAATAACTCTTGCAACTTAAAACAATTTCTAATAGTACCAAAATTATGTGAATTTGGCCTTATCAGAAAGTTTAGGTCAAGAGCTTTAATTTGCAAAAAGAATCAACTAAATCGGAGTTACGAAACTCAAGTTACGATCAAACGAAGTTTGAATACAAATCTGTTTGAATTCAAAATTTAAAACTTTCAAAAACATGTTTGAGTTGGATTAATGGATAGAAGGGATCATAATGAAGACGTGGGCGTTGGTTTCGTTGAATTTGGACTAACGAGTAAAAAGTTATGATCGATTAAAAATCAGGGACTAATCTGTAAAAAAACTACTACAATTAGGTCCCTGGCAGAAATCTATTTATAAAAAGAAAACTCTACCGACCGAACGTTCACTACTAAAACCTAACGAACGGATTCGTTCGCTGTGAAAACCTAACCGTGAACGCCTCTCTGAATAACCGGATTAAAACAGAAAACCGGGTTTTAAAAATAAAACCGAACCCTTAAAATAAAAACCAGAGAACCGGGCGGTTTATTACCGGATCGGAATAAACCGGCGGGTCGGGCGGCGGAGCGGATCCGGCGACGGCGGTCTCCGGCGAGAAGGGCAGCGGCTCCGGCGAACTCGCGGGGTGGCGCGGGGCGGCGGCTCCACGCGTCGGGAAAAAGTGCGGGCGGCGGCGCGAGGGGAGAGGCGGCGGCGGCGGTGGCATAGAACCGCGGTGGCGGTGGCGGCAACCGAAAGCAGCTGCGGTGGGATGCGGAAGGGGGCGGCGGCGAAGAGAGAGAAGGGAGAGGGGTCGGGGCTCCGGCTTATATAGAGGGGCCGGGGAGGCGGCTTGGCGTGCGCGAGGGGGCAGGGGAGTCCGGAGGCGGCACGGACGTCGAGGCGGCGGCGGCTGTCGTGCGGGCAGCGGTCTCCTGCTTGGGCGGTTCGGGGGCGATGGGGCACTGGGCCGCGGCCTGGCTGAGCTGGGCCGGCCCAGTTCGGTCGGGAGAGAAGTTTTTTTTTAAACAGAGACAAAAATAATAATAAAACCAAAGAAATAAAATTTTTATATAGGCATATAATATATCAAAATTTTCAGAAAAAGATTTCCTACAAGATGAACATTATTCTAGAGTCAAATAAAATACACACAAATTCGAATAAAGCAAAGAGTGCTTCTGCCATAATAAAATCCACTGAAAATCATTTTAAAAATACCAAAATTAATTCAAATTGATTTCTCTCCAATTTTCTGATGTAGGGAATCATGTTACCCTATTTTCCATATATTTTATTTTTGGAGAAAAATAATTTGAGTAAAACTCAATTAACTCCAAATTGAAAATAAATTCAAAAGAACTTTGAATTTAATTCTTTGAAACTCCCAACTCATATTTCATATGTTTTGAAGAAGTCATTTTATCTTCGCTCGTGAAAATCATTGATTTGCTTAAAGTTTCAGAATTGGAAATATTCTCAAATGAAGTTCAAATATTTTCAACACCCCTTGTCATTTAAATAAATGGAAGAAGTCATGTCATCTTCTCTCCAGGGTTTTGGGATGAAAAGAATTCGAATTCCCGAAGATCATAAAAGCAAAATGAAAGTTTGGGAAAGTCCTTTTATTCCCTCTCATTTAACTTTCAAAAAGTTTCGAATTCACTCACTTTCAGTCAATCAATCAAGCAATCAACCAAAACTATCTATTTGTTTATAACATTCCAAAATTTAGAATTTTGGGATGTTACATAGACGCACAGTTCGGGACCCCCTACCCGAGATCCGCCGGTTTTGACACCGACATTGGTGCTTTCATTGAGAGTTCCACTGCGCTGTCACCATAAGGCTTGATGGCTCCTTTGATCATCGGTAACGATGCGGTCCAGGTGAGGTTTTCCTCCCGGACAGATCTTCAGATTCGGCGTTTCGCATGGGCCAACTCGCTTGGCCATCTGGAGCAGATCGAGAGTTACGCCCCTGGCCATCAGGTCAGGTTTGGAAACTTGAAGTACACCGCTGACATCCGCGGAGACTTGATCTTCGACGAATTCGAGCCCATGCCCGGTGCACCGCACAATCACGACGAGCATGATTTAGCTCTGCCGTCGGATAGTGTTCGGGAGATCACACCGGCGACCGCTCCTGCCTTCAATCCGGAGCAAGTTGCGCCATCCGAGGATGGGTGGATAGACCCCGCCACGGAGGCCGCACTCTCAGTGGCGATAGAGCTGGATTTCACCCCTTACAAGAGCCGTGTTGCCAAACCACTGGATTCGTCTCCGGCCACGGACTCCGAGCCGCCTGCGTCCGTGCCTATCGAATCCGATTGGGCGCCGATCATGGAGTTTACCTCCACGGATATCTTTCAGCACTCGCCCTTCGGCGACGTGCTAAATTCGTTAAGGTCTCTCTCCTTGTCAGGAGAACCTTGGCCGGACTATGTCCGGCTAGAATGGGATGCGGACGACGAAGAAATTCGCTGCCCACCCACCACCCACTTAGTAGCCATCGCCGATTTATTTAACCGACATGCTCGACTTCGACTCCGAAGACATCGACGGTATGGACGACGATGCAGGAGACGAAGAGGAACCACCGTCCACAGGGCGCTGGACCGCCACCTCATCATACAATATATATATATGGTGGATACCCCCAAAGAAGGCGATGGCGACAAGATAGCGGAGGATGAACCCTCCAAGAAGCAACCCAAGCACCATCGTCAGCAGCGCCGCTCTAAGTCCCGCCATAGCAAAAGCAGTGATACCGGAACAAGAGACAATAACACTCCGGATAGTGCTGAAGACGATGACAACCCCCTCCAGCCAGATTTAGAGCAGGAGGACGAACAAGCTAGCCCTCCAGAACAGGTAGCAGATGGAGAAACGGAGGATGACAATTACATGCCTTTCTCCAAAGATGAGGTGAGCTCGGCGACGAAGAATTTATCGTGCCTGAGGATCCCATCGAGCAGGAGCGCTTCAAGCGCCGGCTTATAGCCACAACAAATAGCCTGGAGAAAAAAGCAACAACAGCTTCGAGCTGATCAAGATTTGCTAGCAGACAGATGGACCAAAGTCCTTGCGGCCGAGGAATACGAACTCGAACGCCCCTCCAAGAGATACCCAAAGCGCAGGTCGCTCGAGGAGGAAGTATTGAAACCTACTTCACCAGCGTACGATGCGGCTGACCGGCCACCTCGTGGCCGAGACAGAGAGGCGTTCCAGCCTGAAGTTCAGCCTGCACCCCGCCGCCAATCAAACAAATACACCAAAGCCCGGGGAAACACGCGGGACCTGAGAGACGTATTGGAAAGGAGGGCAAAACATGCAAGATCAATATATGGGTCACGGGGGCGCGCACCAACGCGGGACGATGACCATCACGCCGGATATACTAAAAGTAAATCCGGGCGGGCCGAATACAGCAGACAAGACTCATATGAACTGCGTCATGATATAGCCAGACACAGAGGCGCCGCACACCCCCTATGCTTCACTGATGAAGTTATGGATCGCGAATTCCGGGAGGGTTTTAAACCCGTAAATATCGAATCGTATGATGGTACAATAGATCCTGCAGTATGGATTGAGGATTTTCTCCTCCATATCCACATGGCTCGCGGTGATGATCTACATGCCATCAAGTACCTCCCACTAAAACTCAAAGGACCAGCTCGGCATTAGCTGAATAGCTTGCCAGCAGACTCCGTCGGCAGTTGGGAGGATTTGGAAGATGCATTCCTTGACAACTTCCAAGGCACTTATGTGCGACCACCGGATGCTGATGATTTGAGCCATATAACTCAGCAGCCAGGGGAATCGGCCAGGCAATTCTGGACACGGTTCCTAACTAAGAAAAACCAAATTGTCGACTGTCCGGATGTAGAGGCCTTAGCGGCATTCAAGCATAACATCAGTGACGAGTGGCTCGCCCGGCACCTCGGTCAGGAGAAGCCGAAATCTATGGCAGCCCTCACGACACTCATGACCCGCTTTTGCGCGGGCGAGGATAGCTGGCTGGCTCGCAGCAACAACACGTCAAGGAATCCGGCCACCCCAGATACTAAAGATGCTAACGGCAGACCACGTCGTAACAGACACAAGCGCCGCAACAACGGCGATAACGCCGAAGATACGGCAGTCAATGCCGGATTCAGAGGCTCTAGATCCGGTCAGCGGAAAAAGCCATTCAAAAGAAGTACTCCGGGCCCGTCCAGTTTGGATCGCATACTCGATCGCTCGTGTCAAATTCACGGCACCCCCGACAAACCAGCTAATCACACCAACAGAGAATGTTGGGTGTTCAAGCAGGCCGGCAAGTTGAATGCCGAAAACAAAGACAAAGGGCTGCATAGCGATGACGAGGAGGAGCCCCGGTCGCCGAACACGGGAGGACAGGAAAGGTTCCCCCCACAAGTGAAGACGGTGAACATGATATACACAACCCACATTCCCAAGAGGGAACGGAAGCATGCACTAAGGGACGTCTATGCGATGGAGCCTGTCGCCCCAAAGTTCAACCCACGGTCCTCTTGTCCGATCACCTTCGATCGCAGGGACCACCCCACTAGTATCTGTCATGGCGGATCCGCCGCATTGGTCCTAGACCCTATCATTGACGAATTTCACCTCACTCGAGTCCTCATGGACGCTGCAGCAGCCTGAACCTGCTCTATCAGGATACAGTGCACAAAATGGGCATAGATCCCTCGAGGATCAAACCCACCAAAACCACCTTTAAGGGTGTCATCCCAGGTGTAGAGGCCCATTACACGGGCTCAATCACACTGGAAGTGGTCTTCGGATCTCCGGACAACTTCCGAAGTGAGGAGTTAATCTTCGATATCGTCCCGTTCTGCAGTGGCTACCACGCACTGCTCGGGCGAACCGCATTCAAAAAATTCAACGCGGTACCGCATTACGCATACCTCAAGCTCAAGATGCCAGGACCTAGGGGGGGTCATAATAGTCAATGGAAACACAGAGCGCTTGCTCCGCACAGAGGAGCACACTGCGGCCCTCGCAGCAGAAGCACAAAGCAGCCTTTTAAGGCAAACCGCCAATTCGGCGATACACCCCCCGGACACCGTCAAGTGAGTCCGGGGTAACCTGCAGCAAGATCGCCCGACACGTTCAGAGCTCGCCTAGCGATTCGGCCCCCGTCCAGTCCCAGTCAAGCGATGAAATCCGTGCTGCGCGTACATAATTACGCACTGAAAATACCATGGGCATAGACGGGGGCATGATCAGGGCATGGCCCATAATGCGGCTCAACCGCCCTAGGGGCTGCATACCTTTACCATTTTTCCCTTTCAGGACCTTATTCTCTGGAAGCCCTTTCCGGCAGCATGATTGCCGGACACATTACGGGAAGGAACAACCAAGGGGGCAAGAAGCTAAGTCGTACAATGGAATCCCAAGGTGGTCTCTGATAACAATCAAAATACTTATTTTAAATACCCGTACGCAGCTTGCCCTTGGATAGGACATGTCAAATAGTCCTATTCTTTGCTTATTTGCACTACCTGTATACATACGCTTCGACGTATTATTTAAATAACAATGCATAGCATTAGTATATTATTGCATTATCTATCCTTTTTTCTTGTATGTTCATTTGCGACAATTTGCACCCGTACATTCTGGTACGACTAGTACGCCAGGGGCTTTCGTATACCCCATAATACGGCGTGAGAAGTCCGAACACTTTCGACAAAGGCGGCACCCGAACTTATAGCATTATATGCATCAGCTCCGAATCATGTCTTGGGTCAATAGTTGGGTTTGCCCGGCTCCCATGTTTTGGTACCTTACGTTCCGCAATATCGGCTAAGGTAGCACTGGGAGAACTACTGCGATTGCGTTCCGGTTCTTCCGGACGAGCACCTCAGTAGAGAAAGCCAAAACTGACTGTCATGATAAGGAGAGAGTTGGTCGCTGTTCGAGAGGTCTCAAGTCCTTAAAGACTTTTTCCGCTTCGGGCGAGGAGTCGGCCTTGCCCGACTTAGGCGTATATAGCACCCCAAGTTCGGCCTTCCGAATACTAGGGGCTTCGCCAAAATTTAAAATTGTAGACTTCTATGGCTAAGTGAGAGTGATAAAGCCTTATAGTCCGATTGCCTGGTTCGTTGCGCTGAACACCTCCCTCGAAGGACCCAAAATTGGGATAGAGAGTGCTCAGGTTTATCCCGAACACCTCAGTACTAGTTACATCGGAGCAGAAGCCGACGACTGGCCAACTCTCAGATTCTTATAAACGGCCGCACAGAAGGTAATATTTTAAATTCAAAAAGCGTTGCATAGCGCAAATGAACTAGTTTTCACATTACAGGATCACATGAGCACGTTCATTCAAAAATTACATCTTTAGCACATTCCTCCGCCACAAGGTGGGCACCCTTCAGGACACCATCATAATACATTTCGGGGTGGCGATGCTCCTTGCCCTACGGTGGTCCCTCCTTCACCAGCTTCTCGGCGTCCATCTTCGCCCAGTGCACTTTCGCATGGGCAAAGGCCCTGCGTGCACCTTCGATGTAGACGGACCGCTTGATGACTTCAAACCGGGGGCAGGCATTCACAAGCCGCCTCACTAGGCCGAAGTAGCTGCCAGGCAGGGACTCGCCAGGCCACATCCGAATTATGAGATCCTTCATGGCCTGTTCGGCAGCCTTGTGAAGCTCGACCAGTTGCTTCAGCTGGTCTCAAAGGCATAGGGTGTTCGGTCCCAGTATACTAAGACCAGAACAACTTCTCCGTCGAGCTCCTCTCCTCGGCCCGGTAGAACTCCACGGCATCCGACACACTGCGGGGCAGATCTGCGTACGCTCCTGGAGAGCTCCAAACTCGGGTAAGTAAAAAGAAAATTTCTTTCACATGCTTGCTTTGCATAAATGCCTTACCTGCCGCTATCTTCTTAACCGCCTCAACTTCCTGGAGGGCCTTTTGGGCTTCGGCCTTGGCATGTTTTGCGCTTTCAAGGGCCTTCGCAAGCTCGGACTCTTGCGTCTTAGAGTAAAGCTCCAAGGACTCGTGCTTCTTTACGAGAGCCTGGAGCTCTTGCTGCACCTCGCCTACTCGGGCCTCTTGTTTTTCTCGCTCAATGCGCTCCTTGGCCGCTTTGTTTTTGGCCTCGGATAGCGCCTTCTTCAGGGTCACCACTTCGGTCGTTGCCCCTGGCACATTCATGATGATCCTATTATTTTGCAACCAAATCTCTTTTTTATATATAGACAAGGTATTACTTACCTTTTCTCTCCTTGAGCTGCCTCTTGGCAAGGCCGAGCTCTTCCTCGGACCGCTCAAGGTCCTCGCTTCAACAGAGCGACCTCCAAAGACATGCGGCTGCCAACAAAGGAAGCCTCGTGCATATTCACATAGACATATTATAGTTAGACTCCTGCGATTATTATCTGATCCTCTATTCGGCTTTTCTTCGCGAACGCCAAACAGAGCATCAGGGGCTACTGTCTATGCGGTAATATTTTCCTTTTGACTACTTACCTGAAAGCCTGTTAGGAGGCTGGCACAAGCTTCAGTTAGTCCACTTTTGGTGGACTGAACCTTCTCGACCACCGCACTCATGATAGTGCGGTGCTCTTCGTCGATGGAAGCGCCGCGAAGCGCTTCCAGCAAGTTGTCCGGTGCCTCTGGATGGACAGAGGCCACCGGCACGGGCAGCTTGCCCCTTTTAACAGGGGGTCGCCTGCCGGAGTCCGGAACCACTGGAGGTTCCGACGCGGTGTTCGGCTGGGGTTCGAACTTGGAGCCCATGGGAGTCTTGCCCCCTTTACGCCCAGGGTCCGGAAGGTCGCCTCGAGGCGCCTCCGGGACTATCTCCCCTTGGCTCGGTGCCCTTTGGGACAACACCTCGACGTTGTCCGTGGGGCGAGGGGTAGAGGTGGTCAGAAGTGAATCGCTATTCATATCCGACGGGTCCAAAGAGCCATCCGACGAAGATACGTCGATGTGGGCTCAGGGCGGACTGCATAATCATTTTCGGCATGATGAGAAGCAGCGCAATATAACATACCATGAATTACTATGGAATTCGGATACTTACGACGTCGCCAGGGGCTTGTCCCTGAGCAACCACTCGTTGTCGCTGTAGGCGGCTGTCGTGGAGCAGTCCGGGAGGAGGGTCCTTCCCTTCTTGGACCCTTCGGCCTCCCCGGTTGGGGCGGCCTTCCTCTTCTTTTCTCCCCTGGTTGGGGGGCGGGGGAGAACTTTCCTCTTCCTCCTCCTCGTTTTCGTGGGAGAAGTGCGCCTCAGAGTTATTGGATGATGAGTCCGATATAACCTTGCGCCGGAGACCCTTCCGGGTCCCCGTGGCCTTCTTCTTGGCCTTCTTCTCCGGCACCTCATAAGGCGCCGGAACCAGCATCTCCATTAGGAGAGCGTCTGCCGGATCGTTGGGCAGAGGGGCTGGACAATCGACCGTCATTGTCTCGACCCAGTCCTAGAAAATGGCGTGGAAGCTTAGATCCCGCACATGATTAAACTAGGGAAAATAAATATCCTGCGAGATATGAAAACTTACCGGATTGGCATGGCGCTTTACGATGAGTCCTCGGTCTTCGGTAAGGGGAGGAGGTACCTCGGCACCCTTGAACAGCACCCTCCAGACGTCCTTGTGCGTCGTGTCGTAGAGCTCTTGCAGCGTCTGGTGCTCGGCCGGGTCGAACTCCCACAAATTGAATGCCCGTCGTTGACACGGGAGGATCCAGCGGAAGAGGATGACCTGGACCACATTGACGAGCTTGATCTTCTTGCTCATCATGTTTCTGATGCATTTTTGTAGTCCGGTCAGCTCCATCGAGGGACCCCAAGATATGCCCTTCTCCTTCCAGGAGGTGAGCCGCATGGGGACGCTGGATCGAAATTCGGGGGCCGCCACCCAGTTGGTGTCGCGCGGCTCGGTGATGTAGAACCATCCCGATTGCCACCCCTTTATGGTCTCCACATAGGAGCCCTCGAGCCATGTGACGTTGGCCATTTTTCCCACCATGGCGCCTCCGCACTCCGCTTGCTGACCGACCACCACCTTTAGTTTAACATTGAAGGTCTTCAGCCACAGGCCAAAGTGGGGCCGGATGCGGAGGAAAGCCTCGCACACGACGATAAACACTGAGATGTTGAGGATGAAGTTAGGGGCCAGATCGTGGAAGTCCAGCCCGTAGTAGAACATGAGGCCGCAGACAAATGGGTGGAGGGGAAATCCCAGTCCGCGGACGAAGTGGGTAAGAAAAACTACCCTCTCATAGGGTTATGGAGTAGGGACGATCTGCCCCGCATTGGGCAGCCGGTGCGCGATATCCGCGGCCAAGTATCCGGCTCCCCGCAACTTTTTGATGTCCTCCTCCGTGACGGAGGATTTCATCCACTTGCCTCCCGTTCCGGACATGCTTGGAGCGGTTTGAGGAGAAGGACGCAAACTTGGGTGCCGGAGCTCGAGTGCGCAAGAATGGATGAGCAAGGGGAAAGAAGGCGTGGGTGAAAAAGGTGAACTTATCCCTTTATAAGGGCGGACGAAACTATACGCCCCCACCTGCCTAGTAAACTCGCTTATTCCCCAAGCGTCGAAGTTGATGGAACGGTTGGGTTACCCACACCCGTATTGATGAGAATCCCGTGATAAGGGGACACGATCTCTGCTTCGACAAGACGTGCCGAGGAAACCGCCTCGCAATATGTGCCATGGCTGGTTGAGAAAAACGGTTCGAATAATGATCGGGCCGTGGTGTGATGTCATGCTACAGAATGTGTCAGCAGATTAGATTTGTGGAAATATTATTCTCTCTACGGTGGTATGTGGAATTTTTTTTGTAGAGCCGGACACTATCCTTGTGTCCAAAATCTTCTATGGAGTATTCGGAGGAGGAACCCGCCTTGCAATGCCGAAGACAATCCGCGCGTCGGACTCATCGTCATTGAAGCCTGGTTCATGGGCTACTGAGGGAGTCCTGGATTAGGGGGTCTCCGGACAGCCGGACTATATCCTTTGGCCGGACTACTGGACTATGAAGATACAAGATTGAAGACTTCGTCTCGTGTCCGGATGGGACTCTCCTTGGCGTGGAAGGCAAGCTTGGAAATATGGATATGTAGATCTCCTCCCTTGTAACCGACTCTGTGTAACCCTAGCCCCCTCTGGTGTCTATATAAACCGGAGGGTTTAGTCCGTAGGACAACAACAACTATACCATAGGCTAGCTTTTAGGGTTTAGCCTCTATGATCTCGTGGTAGATCAACTCTTGTAATACTCATATCATCAAGATCAATCAAGCAGGAAGGAGGGTATTACCTCCATCGAGGGCCCGAACCTAGGTACACGTCGTGTCCCCCGCCTCCTGTTACCATCCGCCTTAGACGCACAGTTCGGGACCCCCTACCCGAGATCCGCCGGTTTTGACACTGACACTAGGTATGATCATGTATATAGGCATCACGTCCGCGACAAGTAGACTGAAACGATTCTGCATCTACTACTATTACTCCACACATCGACCGCTATCCAGCATGCATCTAGAGTTTTAAGTTCATAAGAACAGAGTAATGCTTTAAGTAAGATGACATGATGTAGAGGGATAAACTCATGCAATATGATATAAACCCCATCTTCTTATCCTCGATGGCAACAATACAATACGTGCCTTGCTGCCCTTGTCACATCGGGAAAGGACACCACAAGATTGAACCCAAAGCTAAGCACTTCTCCCATTGCAAGAAAGATCAATCTAGTAGGGCAAACCAAACTGATAATTCGAAGAGACTTGCAAAGATAACCAATCATACATAAAAGAATTCAGAGGAGATCCAAATATTGTTCATAGATAAACTTGATCATAAACCCACAATTCATCGGATCTCGACAAACAAACCGCAAAACAAGATTACATCAAATAGATATCCAAGAAGAACGAGGAGAACTTTGTATTGAGATCCAAAGAGAGAGAGAGAGAGAAGAAGCCATCTAGCTAATAACTATGGACCCGTAGGTCTGAGGTAAACTACTCACACATCATCGGAGAGGCTATGGTGTTGATGTAGAAGCCTTACGTGATCAATGCCCCCTCGTGAGCGCCGGAAAAGGCCCCAAGATGGGATCTCACGGGTACAGAAGGTTGCGGCGGTGGAAATAGGGTTTTGGTTCCGTATATCATGTTTCTAGGGTACATGGGTATATATAGGAGGAAGAAGTACGTCGGTGGAGCAATGAGGGGCCCACAAGGGTGGAGGGCGCGCCTGGGGGAGGTGGGCATGCCCCCTACCTCGTGCCCTCCTCGTTGATTGCTTTACATAGACTCCAAGTCCTCTGGATCACGTTTGTTCCGAAAATCACGTTCCCGAAGGTTTCATTCCGTTTGGACTCCGTTTGATATTCCTTTCCTTCGAAAAACTGAAATTTGGGCTGGGCCTCCGATTAATAGGTTAGTCCCAAAAATAATATAGAAGTGTATAATAAAGCCCATTAAACATCCAAAACATAATATAATATAGCATGGAATAATAAAAAATTATAGATACGTTGGAGACGTATCAGGTATGACCTAGGAAAGCTGCCCTTATTGAACTTGTCAGACTATTGAAGCTGTCAATACCCGAGATCAAGGTGTGTTGGAGAAAGACCGGAACATGGAGTGTTAAAACTCGAAGTTTTTGTCAAGAAAACCCTAAGGCAGGAGATATCAATTATGGAATGAAAGCTCATGGCGGTAACATGGGCATAGACACGACTGACCATGGTGTTATCGCCCGCTTATGCTATTATCACTGTGCTGAGTTAAGCGTGCATTTTGTCGGAAGGATTGGATGGTAGAAGTCTGATGGTGCATCTATCAGCAAAGGATGCAGTTTTAACCTTAGCTGGTGTATCACCAGGATCTGGAGAATTGCATCAAGAAGTTTAAGATGGACCCGCAGGAAGCCATATTTGACAAGGAGGCATTTCCTGAAGAACTCAGGACCAGAAGCTGATAGTAGCAAGCTGGAAGAGCAAAACCTCGAGATACCGGAGATTCATCAGGAACTGAAGGATAGTAGAACCGTGGTTCATGCCAAGGATGTTGAAACCCAGAAGTTTGGAACGCAACTCCGGAATATTAAAACACATCCCGAGAGACTTAGTGTCAACAGAGATGATCTGGCAAAAGAACTTGATAAGGACAAGCACAATCGGAAGAAGCCATCGGAGACAGGAACAAGGCTTGAAGAGTTTGATGACTTTGAAGATTTATTAACCTTTAGAAGACCAAACCCATGTTAAATACCTACGTTAGATGCGACGGTTGTGAGTTGTCATTTGATTGATGTTTTTTCGACAGCCACAAATAAAATTTGTCTTTTCAAAACTTTTGTTTGTATTGTGTGTATCCCCTCTCTATCTCTCTTATCCCACCCCAAAACCCTTAGAATCCAATAGAGGATGAATGGAGATGAACTCGTATCTTCTGGACCGATGAGAAAATTTGGAGACAGCCCGATGGATTCAGAACATGGAAGTTCACATGAGGAATAACTCTATGGTTGGAAAGGATATGGCCTAGCATGCTCTTTAGTGTTTTGAAAGAGGAGTTTCTACTTGGTGGAGGATGTAACAAACCATCAATGGATGGCAAAGAGTAACCACTTGGGAAGAATTTAAGTTGACTTTGCCAAAGTCTCGGTTTGTGTCCCAGAAATTGAAGCCTTATGGAAGTGATATGAAGAAACCTTGTGCACGCAAGCTCTGCGGAGAAATAGGACACACCCATAAAGAACACAAGGGTGAATTCCCTCATTGTGAAGAAAGTCACCTAGCTGAAGAATGCCCAACTAGGCATATTACTTGTTTCTTGTGTGAAGGGACTACCCACTACCCTGCTCAGTGTCACATTTACCCCATGGTACTAAGAACCATCCAACAAAAGAAAGAAGTAATGAAAGGAGCCCTCATGGAAATTTTAGAAGAATCTGTGATGAAGGAAGAGGTGGGGGACACACCCAAAGAAGACCCAATTAAACCTTGCACCAAGTCATGCTATTCATGTGGAGAAGGACACATTTTCCAAAATTGTCTGAATGGGTATTTAGTAGAATTCCCGACAGAGGAAGTAGAGTATGATCCACAGGAAATAGAAGCCCTGGTTGGAACGGAAAAGTCCAGGAAGAGAAGTAGATTGGATTCCAGGATGGACCTGAGTCATATCACCTATTTTAGGTGCAAGGAGTCAGGGCACTACTTCAGCGGTTGCCTAAAAAGGAAACCACGAGACTTGTCGGAAGTAATATGTTTTCGTTCTAATGAAGCAGGGCACTTTGAGAGAGATTGTCCCAAGGAGAAGGACACTTGTGATAATTAGTTGTGTATGTGAGAAGTATAGTAGTAGTAGTAGTGAGAACAATTCTTTTTATATTGAGGTGTTGAGTTGAGGCATGTAATGGATATGCAGGAGATTGTAATAATTGGAGGATCAATAAAATTAGCATCGTTGGTACTGACATGGATTTTATGAGTAATTACTCCATGAAGAAAGATTTTGACCATTTTCGAGGATATGAGAAATATGGTCTACGGATGAATTTTGTGCATTTCAAGGCCTGTGAGGACACTTGACCCTGGAAAGGATAATGATATTCCACGGGGTGGACTACAGACAAGTACGAGTTTTGTCTCGATATGTGGGGTATCCCAAGAGTATGAAGGGATGAAGTACTATTGGATATAAAGGAGGTATGATGTTGGTAATATGGAGCAATTGTAACCCCATGATGAGTCTGAGTAATCCCGTCTTAGTTTGGTGCCAATAGAAGGAAGGGAGATAGTATAATTGGATGGATTTAAGAATGTTAGGAAGCTGGATGTTGGAATAATGAGCAGTTGTCCCCGATTATGAGTTCAAGGTTTGCAAGTGATGAGATGGGCCATAACCCACAGGCCCCAGGACCTGCCAAGAAGCAAGCACACTCTTGCTGAAGGAAAAACCCTGGAAAAGATTACGACCTTACCAACCGACGATTTTATAGGAGTAACACAAAACCTGAGAGTTGTGAAGGAACGATAGATGTTCGTTTGGCTTCCAGAATCAATGGATTTCTCCAAACTTAGTTCGTCGACAAGAGAAATTCTGCAATGCTTGTGAGGATGGATTGATCACCATACCGACTTACTCTTATTATTCGCCTTGCTATGAGGAATGGTAAATCTGAGTGACTTGCCTATAGTAGAGAGACAACGATCAAAACCTTGTTTGAACCTTAAAATGGTATAAGCATTTTCCCTTGTACAAGGCAGCTGATGCCAAACGTAGGTCATACGGTGAGAATGAAGCCTAGACCCATTCCCTGCTGGAGAAACCATAAATTGATGACCACCATGAGATATCGATAGTTGTTTAGTATTGGCGCCCGGACACATCATTAAGAAGACCCAGTGTCGGAATAACCTTACCAAGAGGAAAGGACAGAAGAATTGAGGAAAAGGTTATGCCGCTACCGGAAGAGCCCAGAGAAGGAATTGTCCTGAAGATCTGAGAAGATTGATCCTGTCAACAATAAGGATGGAGTATATAAGTTTTGATGGAACCGTAACAATGCTTCTAAGGTTGGTAGCACCCCAGACCCCCTGTGATGAATCGATGGATTTTGAGAAGACCCCAAACCTAACCTATTTCTTTCTAGGCTCTCCGAATCTCGAGGACGAGATTCATTTTAGGGGTGGTAGGTTTGTAACATCCCAAAATTCTAAATTTTGGAATGTTATATTAAATAGATAGTTTTGATTGTTTGTTTGATTGTTGTGTGATATTGACTGAAAGTGGGTGAAATTGAAACTTTTAGAAGTTAAATGAGAGGGAATAAAAGGACTTTCCCAAACTTTCATCTTTGCTTTCTGATATCCTTGAATTCAAATTCTTTTCAAATACAAAACCCTCGAGAGAAGATGACATGACTTCTTCCATTTAAATAAATGAAAAGGGTTTTGAAAATATTTGAATTTGGAAATATTTTCCAATTCAAAAACTTTAAGCAACTCAATGATTTTCATGAGAGAAGATAAAATGACTTCTTAAAAATTTAAAAGAATTAGATTCAAAATCCCATTGGAATTATTTTCAATTTGGGGTTATTTGAGGTTTTATTCAAATTATTTTTCTCCAAAAATAAAATATACGGAAAATAGGGTAAATTGATTCCCTATAATAGAAAATTGGAGAGAAATAAATTTGAAATTATTGTGGTATTTTTAAAATGATTTTTACGAGGTTTTATTGCAACAGTAGCACTCTTTACTTTATTTAAATTTGTGTGGATTTTATTTGACTTTATAAAAATGTTCAGGTTGTAGAAAATCTTTTTCTGAAAATTTTGATATATTATATGCATATATAGTATTTTTATTTATTTTGTTTTTATTATTTTTGGTTTGTTTGGAAAAATGTTTATTTAAAAAAAACTCTTCGGGCTAGCTGGGCCGAAGCCCAGCCAGCCGGCCCAACCAGCCGTCTCCCCCGCGCGACCGACTCCAGGCGGAGTCCGCCGCCGCCACGGTTCGCCGGTGCCGTATCCCGGCCGGACTCTCCTGCCTCCTCCCGCAAGCTCCCGTCCCGGGCTTTATAAGCCGCGGACCCGGTCCCCTCTCTCCTCCTCCTCGCAACGCGCCGCCATCGCCGCCTCTTGCCGCTGCCGTCGGATCTCACCAACCGCCGCCGGTGCTTAGTCCATCGTCTCGTCGCGCGACGCCGGAGCCGACGCCATCGCCTGCTGCACCACCCCACCGCCCCGTGCTGCATGCGCGCCGCCTCCCGCAGCCACCGCCCCTCCGCCGCCTCCCGCCACCCGAGCCCTCGTCGCCGGAGCCAGCCGCCGTTCGTCGAAACCGTCGCCGCCGCCGATTTTTCACCTAAAACCGCCCCGAACCGGTATTAACCGCTGCGCTCGTCCGGTTTTCGTTAAGTCTGGGTTTTATAAAACCGATATGGTTTTTTTCAGATCTGGTTAGTTAGTAAACGTTTTCTGTTTAGTAGTTCTTAGTGAACGTATTCGTTCCCTAGTACTGTTCAGCGAACGCTCTTATTTTAGTTTCTGATTTCGTAGCCAGGGACCCAGTTGCAATTTGTTTTCTCACAGAATAGCCCCTGGTTTCAAACACTCACAACTTTTACACCGTTTATCCAAATCCAACGAAACCAATGCCCACTTCTTAGTTATGATCCCCTCTATCTAGTTAATCAACTTGAACATGTTTTTGAAAGTTTAAAATTTGATTTCAAACAGATTTGTATTTGAACTTCGTTTGATCGTAACTTGAGTTTCGTAACTCCGATTTAGTTGATTCTTTTTGCAAATTAAAGCTCTTGAGCTAAACTTTCTCATAAGGCCAAATTCACATAATTTTGGTACTGTTAGAAATTTCTTTATGTTGCAAGAGTTATTTGCTTGGTTTTGATGCTTTCTGAATTGTCTTCTTCGTTCTTTCCGATCTTTTGAGTGATTGCTTATGTGTGGTTACTATTGCTTGCTTACGCTAGATTGACCGGAGTGTGATGAATAGAACTATCAGGAGTTATGAGTGCCTATCTTCTTCATCAACAATCCAGGCAAGTTCACACTTTGATCATAGTTTTCATACCCAGTTTTTATGCATTAGTTTCAACCCTCAAACATTGCATGAGTAGGATTGGTAACATGTGGGTATTGGGAAGTAGTTGATGAGGTAGAACCTATTGTCCTGCATTCAGGCCTTGGGAGATATTTCTACATTATGCTCATACTGCTCTGCTATGCTCGAAGACGTGGATTGGTTTGAGAGAATTCATGAAAGATGTGAGAGACTATTTGTTAACTAAGGTTCAACTTAAGGTGGCTACTTTAATACACATCTGGGTGGATTGCTAGGGGCACCCTGGGGATATACCAGTGGACTTGCGGACACACAGGGTTATACCAGTGTTGTCCTAGGATATCCCGGGGATATACCGTGTGATCCTTCTATGGCCCGCCACCCAGGCTCAAAGGGATCATAAGATTATTCATGCTAGAAACTTCCGTGTGCAGCCAGAAGCTATTATGGGCTCTAGCATAGTTGAGTAGGTTGCATGACCTCTTCCAGTGGTAGGCTAGCAGATGTAGGGGATGTAGGTTGGTACTATCTACCCGGGGTTAGAGTTAATGCTTCTGAAAGACTGTGTCTCGGTCATCCGTTTCTCAAACACCTTGAAGTGCGAGAAATCCAACGGAGGAGATCGAGTCTTGTGGGGAAAAGTGCGCAAACCTCTGCAGAGTGTACAAACTAATCATGATTAGCCGTGTCCCCGGTTATGGACATCTTGAGTATCTGGTTCTTGGATTATCATGTTGATCTCATCACTATATAATTAATTTGTCGGGTTGTTAACTTATAATTGGGATTGAGATGGGGATTTACCATTCTCAGTGTTTTCAACAAACTTTGTAGTTAAATAAAATATATTCCTTTGCAGTAGGGAAAAATTGGCTTTTCGCAAAACATTATAACCATAGAGCCTCCACCAGCCATATATGCATGTAGTGGTAGCCATTATTCAGCATTGCTCTACAGTGTGAAATTGCCAGTACATTCAATGTACTGGCCTACATGGCTGCAATGTCTCATATTGCAGGAATCTTAAGACGAGTAAGTGATACGTTAGGGTTACGATTTCTACACTCAACTTTGCCGTTGGAGTTGATGGGAATCCACAACCTTGTTGTTACTTCCGCTATTTGGATTGAGGTAATAGTATTTACATTACTTTATACATGTGATTTTCCTCTATTATAAATCCTCGAGTACTGTGTGTGTCAGCATACCGATCCAGGGATGACACTTAAGCACAGAGACTTGACCGTCTGAGGTCGGGTCGCTACAATGATTGTGGCAAACTAAAAAGCAAAGACTCAAATCATACAAGATGCTCCAAGCAAAACACATATCATGTGGTGAATAAAAATATAGCCTCAAGTAAAGTTCTTGATAGAGCGAAGGCGAAAGAGGGATGCCTTCCAGGGCATCCCCAAGCTTAGGCTTTTTGACATCCTTGAATATTATCTTGGGGTGCCATGGGCATCCCCAAGCTTAGGCTCTTGCCACTCCTTATTCCATAGTCCATCAAATCATTACCCAAAACATGAAAACTTCACAACACAAAACTCCAACAGAAAATCTCATAAGCTCTGTTAGTATAAGAAAATAAGTCACCACTTTTAGTACTGTTGTGAACTCATTCTTTATTTATATTGCTGTAATATCTACTTTATTCCGTCTTTTCCATGGTTCATACCCCCCCCCCCCGATACTAGCCATAGATGCATCAAAATACGCAAACAACACGCGAAAAACAGAATCTGTCAAAATCAGAACAGTCTGTAGAAATCTGAATATTTCGAATACTTCTGTAACTCCAAACTCATGAGAAAATAGGAAGTCCTAGATAATTTGTCTATTAATCTTCTGCAAAAAGAATCAATTAAAAATCTCTCTCTGGCTAAAAATGAGAATTGTTTCGCAAAAGTTTCTGTTTTTCAGCAAGATCAAATTAACTATCACCGTAGGTTATCCCATAGGTCTTACTTGGCACAAACACTAATTTAAGCACAAAACCTCATATAACCAGAGGCTAGATGATTTATTCAAAGCAAAACATGACCTAAAAAGCAAGAACAAAAAACAATTGGGTGCCTCCCAACAAGCGCTATTGTTTAACGCCCCTAGCTAGGCATAAAAACACGAATAGATCTAAGTATTATCATCTTTGGCATGCAATCCATAAGTGGCTCTCATAATAGATTCATAAGGTAATTTCATTTTATTTCTTGGAAAGTGTTCCATGCCTTTCTGATACGTCCATTTTGCATCATGCCTTTATATCGATATTTATTGCATTATGGGCTGTTATTACACGTTATGTCACAATACGTATGCCTATTCTCTCTTATTTTAGAAGGTTTACATGAAGAGGGAGAATGCCGTCAACTGGAATTCTGGGCTAGAAAAGGAGCAAATATTAGAGACCTATTCTGCACAGCTCCAAAAGTCTTGAAACTTCACGGAAGCCATTTTTGAAATTAATAAAAATACTGGGCGGAGAAAATACCAGAGGGGGGCCACACCCTGGCCACGAGGGTGGGAGGAGCGCCCTACCCCCCTGGGCGCGCCCCCTACCTCGTGGGCCCCCAGCAGGCCTTCAGTGCCCATCTTCTGCTATATGAGGTCTTTTACCCTGGAAAAAATCATAAGCAAGCTTTCGGGAATAAACTCCACCGCCACGAGGCGGAACCTTGGCGGAACCAATCTAGGGCTCCGGCAGAGCTGTTCTGCCAGGGAAACTTCCTTCCAGGAGGGGGAAATCATCGCCATCGTCATCACCAACGATCCTCTCATCGGAGGAGGGTCAATCTCCATCAACATCTTCACCAGCACCATCTCCTCTCAAACCCTAGTTCATCTCTTGTATCCAGTCTTTGTCCCAAAGCCTCAGATTGGTACCTGTGGGTTGCTAGTAGTGTTGATTACTCCATGTAGTCGATGCTAGTTGGTTTATTTGTTGGAAGATCATATGTTCAAATCCATTATGCATATTAATACCCCTCTGATTATTAACATGAATATGATTTGTGAGTAGTTACATTTGTTCCTGAGGACATGGGAGAAGTCTTGCTATAAGTAGTCATGTGAATTTGGTATTCGTTCGATATTTTGATGAGATGTATGTTTTCTTTCCTCTAGTGGTGTTATGTGAACGTCGACTACATGACACTTCAACATTATTTGGGCCTAGAGGAAGGCATTGGGAAGTAATAAGTAGATGATGGGTTGCTAGAGTGACAGAAGCTTAAACCCTAGTTTATGCGTTGCTTCGTAAGGGGCTGATTTGGATCCATATGTTTCATGCTATGGTTGGGTTTACCTTAAAACTTCTTTTGTAGTTGCGGATGCTTGCAATAGGAGTTAATCATAAGTGGTATGCTTTTCCAAGTGAGGACAGCACCCAAGCACCGGTCCACCCACATACCAAATTATCAAAGTAACGAACGCGAATCATATGAACGTGATGAAAACTAGCTTGACGATAATTCCCATGTGTCCTCGGGAGCGTTTTTCTCTATATAATAGTTTGTCCAGGCATGTCCTTTGCTACAAATAGGATTAGGCCATCTTGCTACACTTTATTTACTTTCATTACTTGTTACCGTTACAAATTACCTTATCACAAAACTATCTGTCACCGATAATTTCAGTGCTTGCACAGAATACCTTGCTGAAAACCGCTTATCATTTCCTTCTGCTCCTCATTGGGTTCGACACTCTTACTTATCGAAAGGACTACGATAGATCCCCTATACTTGTGGGTCATCAAGACTCTTTTCCGGCGCCGTTGCCAGGGAGTGAAGCGCCTTTTGGTAAGGAAAATTTATATAGTATGCTGAAATTTCATCGTCACTTGTTACTATGGAAAGTAATCCTCCGAGGGGCTTGTTCGAGGTATCTTCACCCCAACCAAGAGAGCAAAGAGTTTCTCCTCAACCCATCGAACTCATCGAAAATGTTTACTTTGAAATTCCTTCTGGTATGATAGAGAAACTGCTACCTAATCCTTTTGCAGGAGATGGAACATTGCATCCCAATTTAGGGCCTGTTCGGAGGCTGCCCAGCTTCTCAAAACTCCAGAAAAGCAGCTTCTACTCCTCGCTTCTAGCTTCAACTAGTGATCCCAGGAGCGTTCGGCTTGATGTGCAGCTTCTCCCGTTGCTGCAGCCCAGTTGGGAGGGGATGTGGCCTGTTAGGCGTACGTTGGGCCGGCTGGACGCAGCCCAATTAGCTGGGTACCAGTTCGAGCGAGGCTAGCGTAACTCTTCGACCGATCCTTTTTCTATTAGACGAGGGGATGCAGCGAAGCGTTTTCTTTAGCGGTGGCAGTTCGCTATAAATTGAGCAAACTCCACACTTCACATTTTGGTGGAGCTGGGCCGGCCGTGCTTCTCATTTTTACACTACGGGAACGATCAGCTTCGTGAATTCAGCTTCTCGGGCTGCAACCGTTCTGGACAAATTCATCTGTGAAGTTTTGAAAGCGTGGAGTTGGAGGACAACAGAACAGGCCCTTACACTTAATCTATGTGGATGAAGTTTGTGGATTATTTAAGCTTGCAGGTATGCCCGATGATGTTATCAAGAAGAAGGTCTTCCCTTTATCTTTGAAGAGAGAAGCATTGACATGGTATAGGCTATGTGATGATATGGGATCATGGAACTACAAACAATTGAAATTGGAATTTTATCAGAGGTTTTACCCTATGCATCTTGTTCATCGTGATCGTAATTATATATATAATTTTTGGCCTCGCGAAGGAGAAAGCATCGCTCAAGCTTGGGGGAGGCTTAAGTCAATGTTATATTCATGCCCCAATCATGAGCTCTCATGAGAAATGATTATTCAAAAAATTTATGCTCGGCTTTCTCTTAATAATCAATCCATGCTCGATACTTCTTGTACTGGCTCTTTTATGATGAAGACTATTGAATTCAAATGGGATTTATAAGGAGTCAGGTATTACACCTAAGTTTGATTGTGTTAAATCTTTTATGGATACCGATGTTTTCCGTGAATTTAGCACTAAATATGGACTTGACGCTGAGATAGTAGCTTCTTTGTGTGAATCCTTTGCTACGCATGTTGATCTCCCTAAGGTGAAGTGGTTTAAATATAATCCTCCCATTGAAGTAAAAGTAGTTGCACCTATTAAAGTTGAATAAAATACTATCACTTATAATGATCCTATTGTTCCTACTGCTTTTGTTGAGAAGCCACCTTTCCCTGTTAGAATAAAGAATCATGCTAAAGCTTCAACTGTAGTCAACAAAAGTAATATTAGGACACACAAACCCCCTGAGCAAGTTAAAGTTGAACCTAAAATTAATATGGTTAAAGATCTCTTGGCCGATAATATAGATGGGCATGTTATTTACTTCTGCAATGAAGCTGCTAGAATTGCTAAACCTGATGCTAAAAATAAACATAGACCTGTGGTAGGCATGCCTGTTATTTCTGTTAAAATAGGAGATCATTGTTATCATGGCTTGTGTGATATGGGTGCTAGTGCAAGTGCCATACCTCATTCTTTATACGAAGAAATTATGCATGATAGTGCACCTGCTGAGATAGAAGATATAGATGTTACAATTAAACTTGCCAATAGTGATACTATTTCACCGATTGGGATTGTTAGAGATGTTGAAGTATTGTGTGGGAAAGTTAAATATCCTGCCGATTTTCTTGTTCTTGGTTCCCCACAAGATAGCTTTTGTCCCATTATATTTGGTAGACCCTTCTTGAACACTGTTAATGCTAGGAGAGACTGCGAAAAGGATGTTGTTACTATTGGTTTGGGTGATATATCTCATGAGTTTAATTTTGCTAAATTTAGTAGACAACCCCGTCAGGAAGAATTGCCTAGTAAAGATGAAATTATTGGTCTTGCTTCAATTGCCGTGCCTCCTAATGATCCTTTACAACAATATTTGCTCGACCATGAAAATGATATGTTTATGAATGAAAGAAGGGAAATAGATGAAGTATTCTTTAAACAGAGACCTATTCTGAAACACAATTTGCCTGTTGAAACTTAGGATCCTCCTCCACCCAAGGGTGATCCTGCTTTGAGCTTAAACCATTGCCTGATACTCTTAAATATGCTTATCTTGATGAAAAGAAGATATATCCTATTATTATTAGTGCTAACCTTTCAGAGCATGAAGAAGAGAAATTATTGAAAACTCTGAAGAAGCACCGTGTTGCTATTGGATATACTCTTGATGATCTTAAGGGCATTAGTCCCACTCTATGTCAACACAAAATAAATTTGGAGAAAGACGCCAAACCAGTTATTAATCACCAATGACGGTTAAATCCTAAGATGAAAGAAGTGGTAAGAAAGGAGATATTAAAGCTCCTTGAAGCAGGTATAATTTATCCATTTGCTGATAGTCAGTGGGTAAGTCATGTCCATTGTGTCCCTAAGAAGGGAGGTATTACTGTTGTTCCTAATGATAAAGATGAATTGATTCCACAAAGAATTATTACAGGTTATAGGATGGTAATTGATTTCCGCAAATTAAATAAAGCTACTAAAAAAGATCATTACCCTTTGCCTTTAATTGATCAAATGCTAGAAAGATTATCCAAACATACACATTTTTGCTTTCTAGATGGTTACTCTGGTTTCTCTCAAATACCTGTGTCAGCTGATGATCAAGAGAAAACCATCTTTACTTGCCCTTTTGATACCTTTGCTTATAGATGTATACCTTTTGGTTTATGTAATGCACCTGCTACCTTTCAAAGATGCATGATGGCTATATTCTCTGATTTTTGTGAAAAGGTTTGTGAGGTTTTCATGGATGATTTCTCCGTTTATGGATCCTCTTTTGATGATTGCTTGAGCAACCTTGATCGAGTTTTGCAGAGATGTGAAGAAACTAACCTTGTGTTGAACTGGGAGAAATGCCACTTTATGGTTAATGAAGGCATTGTCTTGGGGCATAAAATTTCTGAAAGAGGTATTGAAGTTGATAAAGCTAAAGTTGATGCTATTGAAAAGATGCCATGTCCCAAGGACATCAAAGGTATAAGAAATTTCCTTGGTCATGCCGGTTTTTATAGGAGGTTCATTAAGGACTTCTCAAAAATTTCTCGGCCTGTGACTAATCTATTACAAAAAGATATCCCTTTTGTCTTTGATGATGATTGTGTAGAAGCATTTGAAATACCTAAGAAAGCATTAATTTCTGCACCTATTGTTCAGCCACCTGATTGGAATTTACCCTTTGGAATTATGTGTGATGCTAGTGATTATGCTGTAGGTGCTGTTATTGGACAAAGAGTTGATAAGAAATTAAATGTTATTCAATATGCTAGTAAAACTCTAGACAATGCCCAGAGAAATTATGCTACTACTGAAAATGAATTCTTAGCAGTTGTTTTTGCTTGTGATAAGTTCAGGCCTTATATTGTTGACTCTAAAGTAACTATTCACACTGATCATGCTGCTATTAAATACCTTATGGAAAAGAAAGATGCTAAACCTAGACTTATTAGATGGGTTCTCTTGCTACAAGAATTTTATTTGCATATTATTGATAGAAAGGGAGCTGAGAACCCCGTTGCAGATAACTTGTCTAGGTTAGAGAACGTTCTTCATGACCCACTACCTATTTATGATAGGTTTCCTGATGAACAATTAGTTGTCATAAATGCTTCTCGTATTGCTCCATGGTATGCTGATTATGCTAATTACATTTTTGCTAAATTTATACCACCTAGTTTCACATACCAGCAAAAGAAAAAGTTTTTCTATGATTTGAGGCGTTTCTTTTGGGATGACCCACACCTTTATAAAGAAGGAGTAGATGGTGTTATTAGAAGTTGTATACCTGAGCATGAACAGGAACAGATCCTACGCAAGTGTCACTCCGAAGCTTATGGAGGACACCACGCTGGAGATAGAACTGCACATAAGGTATTGCAATCCGGTTTTTATTGGCCTACTCTCTTCAAGGATGCCCGTAAGTTTGTTCGTCTTATCTTGTGATGAATGCCAAAGAATTGGTAACATTAGTAGACGTCAAGAAATGCCTATGAATTATTCACTTGTTATTGAACCATTTGATGTTTGGGGCTTTGATTATATGGGACCGTTTCCTTCCTCTAATGGGTATACACATATTTTAGTTGCTGTTGATTATGTTACTAAGTGGGTAGAAGCTATTCCAAGTAGTAGTGCTGATCATAACACATCTATTAATATGCTTAAAGAAGTTATTTTTCCGAGGTTTGGAGTCCCTAGATATTTAATGACTGATGGTGGTTCACATTTTATTCATGGTGCCTTTCGTAAAATGCTTGCTAAGTATGATGTTAATCATAGAATTGCATCCCCATATCACCCACAGTCTAGTGGTCAAGTAGAATTGAGTAATAGAGAGCTCAAATTAAGTTTGCAAAAGACTGATAATAGATCTAGAAAGAATTGGTCCAAGAAACTTGATGATGCATTATGGACCTATAAAACTGCATATAAAAATCCTATGGGTATGTCTCCGTATAAAATGGTTTATGGGAAAGCATGTCACTTACCTCTTGAATTAGAACATAAGGCATATTGGGCCATTAAAGAGCTCAACTATGATTTCAAACTTGCCGGTGAGAAAAGGTTATTTGACATTAGCTCACTTGATGAATGGAGAACCCAGGCTTATGAGAATGCCAAACTGTTTAAAGAACAATTTAAAAGATGGCATGACAAAAGGATACAAAAGCATGAGTCTAATGTAGGTGATTATGTGTTGCTATTCAACTCTCGTTTAAGATTTTTTGCAGGAAAACTTCTCTCTAAATGGGACGGTCCTTACGTTATCGAGGAGGTCTATCGTTCCGGTGCCATAAAAATCAACAACTTTGAAGGCACAAATCTGAAGCTGGTGAACGGTCAAAGAATCAAACATTATATCTCAGGTAATCTTATAAATGTTGAAACTAATGTTATTGAAACTGTAACACTGGGAATACATAAGGGACACTTTCTAGAACATTTCAGACACCGAAAAGGAATAGGTATGTGGTACGGTAAGTAAAACGACTCCAAACCAGTCATAATGGCAATTTTTCTCCATTTTGGAATATTTAGAAAAATAGGAAAATAAGAAGCAGTCCGGGAAGGACACGAGGCTTTCACGAGGGTGGGAGGCGCGCCCTACCCCCCTGGGCGCGCCCCTGCCTCGTGGGCACCTCGTGTGCTCTCCAGACTCTGCTTTCTTGCACGATACTTCTTTTGGTCAGTAAAAATTCATTATATAATCTTCCTAAGGTTTTGACCACCGTATCACGCAAATATCCTTTGTTTTTGTTTCGAGCTGTTCCTGCCGCAGATTAGAGCAAGATGTCTTCTCAAGAGTCAGCCGGGGAGAGTCGGATGTCTCATCCGACACCAGGTCCAGGGGCAAACAACAATGCCTATCACTTTGGGCCCTCAACTGAGGAAGAGATGGAAGCTGACTTGAAAAGGATAGACGCCATGGAGGAGGATCAAGAAGTTACTTCTCGTTTCCGGGCAAGCTTCACGATGGGGGAACTACAGAGCTCAGCTATCCCAAACTCGGTCATCCCCTCCAATGTTAAATTTCTCTCTTATGAAAATATGAAAAAGAGTGTTACTTGTTCTCCCGCAGCTATGCAGCATCCATGGGTACAAGGAGCTTTAACCGTGACGGGTAAGCTCCGTAAGGAAATAATGGATATTAAGCGGCAAGTCAACAAGATCGAGGAGGAGAATCGTATCCTGAGGGGTATCATAGCCAAGAATATCACATCACCACCCCCGAAGAAGGAGATATAATCACATGGGTATGGGCACTCCCCTTGGCAACTGCCAAGCTTGGGGAGGTGCCCTTGATCGTATCACCATCACACTCCTATCTTTACCGTTTTTCTTAGTTCGATCCTTTTGGTAATATCTTGACATAGTAGGATAAAGTTTTAGTATGATTTAGTTTTGAGTTTTGACTTATGATCCTTCTATGTAATCGAGTCCGTGAGCTATATATAATAAAGATTAGTGTTGAGTCAAGGGCTTGATTACTTTGCTATGATCTTGAGGGAATAAAAGAAAAGAAAAAAAATAAAAAAACAAAGAGATCATATTGATATTATGGAGAGTAATGACTTCACACATAAAGAGTATGATGATTAAAAGTTGTTGAAAGTTGACAAACATAGTTTTGGTCATCGTTGCGATTAATAGGAAGTAATAAAGAAAGAGAGGTCTCACATATAAATATACTATCTTGGACATCTTTTATGATTGTGAGCACTCATTAAAGTATAACATGCTAAAGAGTTGATGTTGGACAAGGAAGACAACGTAATGGGTTATGTTTTCTTATATCTGAAATAAAGTATATTGTCATGGATAATCCAACATGTTGAGATTGCCTTACCCTCTCATGCTAACCAAATTCTTTGCACCAAGTAGAGATACTACTTGTGCTTCCAAATACCCTTAAAACCAGTTTTTGCCATGAGAGTCCACCATATCTACCTATGGATTGAGTAAGATCCTTCAAGTAAGTTGTCATGTTGCATTGCAATAAAAATTGCTCCCTAAATATGTATGACTTATTAGTGTGGAGAAAATAAGCTCTATACGATCTTGTGATGTGGAAGAAATAAAAGCAATGGATTGCATAATAAAGGTCCATATCACAAGTGGCAATATAAAGTGACGTTCTTTTGCATTAAGATTTCGTGCATCCAACCCCAAAAGCACATGACAACCTCTGCTTCCCTCTGCGAAGGGCCTATCTTTTACTTTTACCTTATGCAAGAGTCATGGTGATCTTCACCTTTCCTATTTACATTTTATCCTTGGGCAAGCACATTGTGTTGGAAAGATCCTGATATATATATATCTAATTGGATGTAAGTTAGCATGAACTATTATTGTTGACATTACCCATGAGGTAAAAGGTTGGTAGGCAACACTATAAGCCCCTATCTTTCTTTCTGTCCAATTAAAACTCCATAACCATAAGTATTGCGTGAGTGTTAGCAATTGTGAAAGACTAAATGATAGTTGAGTATGTGGAATTGCTGAAAAGCTCTTACATAGAATCTTTCTAATGTTATGATAAATTGCAATTGCTTCAATGACTGAGATTATAGTTTGTTGGTTCTCAATGAAGTTTCTGATTCATACTTAACATTGTGAATAGATTATTACTTGAGCATAAGAAATCATATGACAAAATCCATATATGTTGCTGTTATAAGAATAATTATGATGCCCTCATGTCTGTATTTTATTTTATCGACACCTCTATCTCTAAACATGTGGACATACTTATCATTATCGGCTTCCGCTTGAGGACAAGCGAGGTCTAAGCTTCGGGGAGTTGATACGTCCATTTTGCATCACACTTTTATATCGATATTTATTGCATTATGGGATGTTATTACACGTTATGTCACAATACTTATGCCTATTCTCTCTTATTTTACAAGGTTTACATGAAGACGGAGAATGCCGACAGCTAGAATTCTGGGCTAGAAAAGGAGCAAATATTAGGGACCTATTCTGCACAGCTCCAAAAGTCCTGAAACTTCACGGAAGCCATTTTTGGAATTAATAAAAAATACTGAGCGGAATAATACCAGAGGGGGGCCACACCCTGGCCACGAGGGTGGGAGGCGCACCCTACCCCCCTGGGCGCGCCCCCTGCCTCGTGGGCCCCCTGGCAGGCCTCCGGTGCCCATCTTCTGCTATATGAAGTCTTTTACCCTGGAAAAAAATCATAAGCAAGCTTTCGGGAAGAAACTCCGCCGCCACGAGGCGGAACCTTGGCGGAACCAATCTAGGGCTCTGAGCTGTTATTCTGGGAAACTTCCCTCGAGAGGGGGAAATCATCGCCATCGTCATCACCAACGATCCTCTCATCGGAGGAGGATCAACATCCATCAACATCTTCACCAACACCATCTCCTCTCAAACCCTAGTCCATCTCTTGTATCCAATCTTTGTCCCAAAGCCTCAGATTGGTACCTGTGGGTTGCTAGTAGTGTTGATTACTCCTTGTAGTTGATGCTAGTTGGTTTATTTGGTGGAAGATCATATGTTCGGATCCATTATACATATTAATACCCCTCTGATTATGAACATGAATATGATTTGTGAGTAGTTACGTTTGTTCCTGAGGACATGGGAGAAGTCTTGCTATAAGTAGTCATGTGAATTTGGTATTCGTTTGATATTTTGATGAGATGTATGTTGTCTTTCCTCTAGTGGTGTTATGTGAACGTCGACTACATGACAATTCACCATTATATGGGCCTAGAGTAAGGCATTGGGAACTAATAAGTAGATGATGGGTTGCTAGAGTGACATAAGCTTAAACCCTAGTTTATGCGTTGCTTCGTAAGGGGCTGATTTGGATCCATATGTTTCATGCTATGGTTGGGTTTACCTTAATAATTCTTTTGTAGTTGCAGATGCTTGCAATAGGAGTTAATCATAAGTGGGACTCTTGTCCAAGTAAGGACAACACCCAAGCACCGGTCCACCCACATACCAAATTATCAAAGTAACGAACGTGATGAAAAGTAGCTTGACGATAATTTCCATGTGTCCTCGAGAGCGTTTTTTCTCTATATAAGAGTTTGTCCAGGCTTGTCCTTCGCTACAAAAAGGATTGGGACATCTTGCTGCACTTTATTTACTTTCATTATTTGTTACTCATTACAAATTACCTTATCACAAAACTACCTGTCACCGATAATTTCAGTGCTTGCAGAGAATACCTTGCTGAAAACCGCTTATCATTTCCTTCTGCTCCTCGTTGGGTTCACACTCTTACTTATCGAAAGGACTATGATAGAACCCCTATACTTGTGGGTTATCACTTTCCTTAATGGAAATTGGAATCTAATGTTTCCTGCTTTCATATCAATAATTGCACCAATCGTTCTAAGGAAAAGTCTACCAAGAATAATAGGACATGTAGGATTGCAATCTATATCAAGAAAAATGAAATCTACGGGCACATAGTTCCTATTTGCAACAATAAGAACATCACTAATTCTTCCCATAGGTTTCTTAATAGTGGAATCCGCAAGATGCAAATTTAAGGAACAATCATCAAATTCACGGAAACCTAGCACATCACACAAAGTTTTCGGAATCGTGGAAACACTAGCACCCAAATCACACAAAGCATAGGATTCATAATATTTAATCTTAATCTTAATAGTAGGTTCCCACTCATCGTGAAGTTTTCTAGGAATAGAAACTTACAAATTAAGCTTTTCTTCATAAGATTGCATCATGGCATCAACAATATGTTTAGTGAAAGCTTTGTTTTGATTATAAGCATGAGGATAATTCAACATGGATTGCAACAAGGAAATACAATCTATCAAAGAGAAATTATCATAATTAAAGTCCTTGAAATCCAAAACAGTGGGTTCATTGCTATCTAAAGTTTTAACCTCTTCAATCCCACTTTTATCAATTTTTGAATCAAGATCTAAAAACTCCAAATCATTGGGATGCCTTCTAACTATAGTTGACTCATCTCCAGTCCCATCTTTATCAAGATTAACATTGGAAAACAAAGATTCAATAGGAGTCACATCAATCACTTTTAGATCTTCATCATTATTTTCATGGAAACTAGAAGAACGCGCTTCTATAAACCAATCTTTCTTAGCACGCATATTAGCGGTTCTTTCTTTGCACTCATCAATAGAAATTCTCATGGCTTTTAGAGACACATTGATATCATGCTTAGGTGGAATAGATCTAAGTTTCAAAGAATCAACATTAGGAGAAATTCAATCCATGTTCCTAGCCAAATCATCAATCTTAAGCAATTTTCCTTCAATCAAAGCATTGAAATTCTTTTGCGAACTAATAAATTCTTTAACACTATTCTCAAATTCAGAGGACACCTTATTATAATTTCCATAAGAATTGTTGTAGGAATTACCATAAGTATTAGAGGAATTACTAGGAGACGGCCTAGGATTAAAATTACCTCTATATGTGTTATTACCAAAATTGTTCCTACCAATAAAATTCACATCCATAGGTTCGTTATTGTTTTCAATCAAAGTAGACAAAGGCATATCATTAGGATCAATAGGAGCACTCTTACTAGCAAGCAATTTCATAAGCTCATCCATCTTTCCACTCAAAACATTTATTTCTTCAATTGCATGCACTTTTTTACTAGTGGAAGATCTTTCGGTATGCCATTGAGAATAGTTAACCATAATGTTATCTAGGAGTTTAGTAGCTTCTCCTAACGTAATTTCCATAAAATTGCCTCGAATCTAAAAGATTTATAGAAGCAAAATTCAATCCTGCATAATTTTTTTGTAAAATCATCCATTAATTCAAAACATGAGAAGGGCAATTTCTAATCATCAATTTCATCCTCTCCCAAGATTGTGCAACATGTTCATGATCAAGTTGCTTAAAATTCATAATATCGTTCCTAAGGGAGATGATCTTAGCGGGAGGAAAATACTTGGAAATAAAAGCATCTTGACACTTATTCCATGAATCAATACTATTTTTAGGCAAAGATGAAAACCAAGTTTTATCGCGATCCCTAAGCGAGAACGGGAATAGATTCAACTTAACAATATCATTATCCACATCTTTTTTCTTTTGCATATCACACAAATCAACGAAATTATTAATATGGGATGCGGCATCTTCATTGGGAAGGCCGGAAAATTGATCTTTCATAACAAGATTCAACAAAGCAGTATTAATCTCACAAGATTCCGCATTAGCATCGGGAGCAATCGGAGTACTAATAAAATCATTGTTGTTGGTATTGGAAAATTCACACAATTTGTTATTATCTTGAGCCATCATGACAAAGCAAGCAATCCAACACACGATCACACAAAAAGCAAATGAAGAAGACGAATGGAAGAGGGGCGAAGAAAAGGCGAATCTTTTTGAAAATCATTTTAGAAGTGGGGGAGAGGAAAACGAGAGGCGAATGGCGAATAATGTAATGCGAGAGATGAGGGTTTATGATGGGTACTTGGTATTTCTTGGCTTGGTGTAGATCTCCCCGGCAACGGCACGAGAAATCCTTCTTGCTTCCTCTTGAGCATGTGTGTGTTTTTCCCTTGAAGAGGAAAGGGTGATGCAGCAAAGTAGCATAAGTATTTCCCCCAGTTTTGAGAACCAAGGTACCAATCCAGTAGGAGACTACGCAACAAGCCACCGAATACCTGCACAAACAAACACCAACTTGCAACCAAAACAACAAAGGGGGTGTCAATCCCTTCTCGGTTATTCGCAAAGTGAGATCTGATAGACATGGATAAACGGTAAAGTAATATTTTTGGTATTTTTGGTTCATGGAACGGAAAGTAAAATTACAAAGTAAGAAAATCGAAAACTAGAGATTGTAGATCAGAAACTTATATGATGTAAAATAGTCCCGGGGGCCATATGTTTCACTAGAGGCTTCTCTCAAGATTGAATTTATTATGTTGGATGAACAAATTACTGCCGAGCAATTGATAGAAAAGTGCAAAGTTATGACGATATCTAAGGCAATGATCATGAATATAGGCATCACGTTCGTGTCAAGTAGACCGACTCCTGCCTGCATCTACTACTATTACTCCACACATCGACCGACTCCTGCCTGCATCTAGAGTATTAAGTTCATAGAACGGAGTAACACATTAAGAAAGATGACATGATGTAGCGGGATTAACTCAAGCAATATGATGAAAACCTCATCTTTTTATCCTCGATGGCAACAATACAATACGTGCCTTGCTGCCCCTACTGTCACTGGGAAAGTACACCGCAAGATTGAACCCAAAGCTAAGCACTTCTCCCATTGCAAGAAAAACCAATCTAGTTGGCCAAACCAAATCGATAGTTCGAAGAGACTTGCAAAGATATCAAATCATGCATATAAGAATTCAGAGGAGATTCAAATAATATTCATACATAAGCTGATCATAAATTGACAATTCATCGGATCTCGGCAAACACACCGCAAAAGAGTATTACATCGAATAGATCTCCAAGAACATCGAGGAGAACTTTGTATTGAGAATCAAAGAGAGAGAAGAAACCATCTAGCTACTAGCTATGAACCCGTAGGTCTGAAGTAAACTACTCACGCTTCATCGGAGAGGCAATTGTGTTGATGTAGAAGCCCTCCATGATCGATTCCCCCTCCGGCAGGATGCCAGAAAAGGCCCCAATATGGGATCTCACGGGTACAGAAGGTTGCGGCGGTGGAAAAGTGGTTTCGTGGCTCTCCTGGATGTTTTTGGGGTATAAGAGTATATATAGGCGAAAGAATTAGGTCAGGGGAGCTATGAGGGGCCCACAAGGTCGGGGGGCGCGCCCTCCACCTTGTGGCCGCCTCGAGGCTCCTTTGACTTGTACTCCAAGTCTCCTGGGTGTCTTCTGGTCCAACAAAAATCATGGTGAAAGTTTTATTCTGTTTGGACTCCGTTTGGTATTCCTTTTCTGTGAAACTCTAAAACAAGGAAAAAATAGAAATGGGCACTAGGCTCTAGGTTAATAGGTTAGTCCCAAAAATCATATAAAATATCATATTAATGCATATAAAACATCAAAAACAGATAATATAATAGCATGGAACAATCAAAAATCATAGATAAGTTGAAGACGTATCAAGCATCCCCAAGCTTAATTCCTGCTCGTCCTCGAGTAGGTAAATGATAAAAACAGAATTTCTAGTGAATGCTACCTATCATATTTATTCATGTAATTCTCTTTATTGTGGCATGAATGTTCATATCCGTAAGATTCAAAACAAAAGTTTAATATTGACATAAAAACAATAATACTTCAAACGTACTGAAAGTGCAACTGTCCCTGGGTGGTTTTGGTAATTCCTAACAACATATAGCTCATTGGAATAATACTATTTCAAGGTAATCCTTTCAGAAAGTTCAATGATTGGCATGGCATGGATTAGGAATGTGGACCCCTCAAAATGCTAAGGACACATATTGGCTCAAGCTCAAGACTCTACATTTTCATTTTAGTGATCTAAGATCACATTGAGTTCATAGGAAAAGCCAATACTATATAAAGGGGATGAGGTGTTGCTTAATGGCTTGCTTTCTCAAAATGCTTAGTGATGTGCTCCAAAATCCCTCAACCACTTTCTCATATCCACATATGTCCCAAACCAAAAGTCAAACTTGGCCCTACCGATTTGATCTATCCGGCACCACCGAGTTCATTTGACATAGCCACTACCGGAAACCCTAGTCACTTCGGTCTCACCGATAGGGATCTCGGTCTCACTGAGATGGGATTGCAAACTCTTTGTTGCCCTTCGTAATGTTTTGGTCCAACCGAAATTAGCGACCGGTCCCACCGATTTTGCAATGCAAACTCTCTGTTTCCCTTTCGTAATGTTTCGGTCTCACCGAAATGAGCGATTCAGTCCCACCGAGTTTGCCTGATCAACTCTCTGTTTGCCTATTATAGAAATCGGTCCTACTGAGTTTATGTGATTGGTCTCACCAAGATTACGTTATGCCCTAACCCAAATGAAATCGGTCCCACAGAGTTGACTTGTCGGTCCCACCGAAAATCCTAACATTCACATTTTGAACTAAATTGGTCTGACCGAGTTTTAGGATTCGGTCCCACCGAGTTAGGTAAATTGTGTGTAATGGTTAGATTTTGTGTGGAGGCTATAAATACCCCTCCACCCACTCTTCATTCATGGAGAGAGCCATCAGAACGTGCCTACACTTCCAGCTTACATTTTCTGAGAGAGAACCACCTACTCATGTGTTGAGACCAAGATATTCCATTCCAACCACAAGAATCTTGATCTCTAGCCTTCCCCAAGTTTCTTTACACTCAAATCATCTTTCCATCAAATCCAAATCTATGAGAGAGAGTTGAGTGTTGGGGAGACTATCATTTGAAGCACAAGAGCAAGGAGTTCATCATCAACACACCATCTATTACCTTTTGGAGAGTGGTGTCTCCTAGATTGGTTAGGGGTCACTTGGGAGCCTCCGACAAGATTGTGGAGTTGAACCAACGAGTTTGCACAGGCAAGGAGATCGCCTACTTCGTGAAGATCTACCCTAGTGAGGCAAGTCCTTCGTGGGCGATGGCCATGGTGGGATAGACAAGGTTGCTTCTTCGTTGGTGGAGCCCTCGTGGACTCGCGCAGACGTTACCCTTCGTGGGTTGAAGTCTCCATCAACGTGGATGTACGATAGTACCACTTATCGGAACCACGGAAAAAATCTCCGTGTCTACATTGTGTTTGCTCCCTCCAAACTCCTCCCTTTACCTTCATGTGCAATGTTTTACATTCCACTGCTATACTCTTAGACTTGCATGTGTAGGTTTATTTCTTGATGATGTCTACTACGCAACCTTCTTCTTGTAGACGTTGTTGGGCCTCCAAGTGCAGAGGTTTGTAGGACAATAGCAAATTTCCCTCAAGTGGATGACCTAAGGTTTACCAATCCGTGGGAGCATAGGATGAAGATGGTCTCTCTCAAACAACCCTGCAACCAAATAACAAAGAGTCTCTTGTGTCCCCAACACACCCTATACAATGGTAAATTGTATAGGTGCACTAGTTCGGCGAAGAGATGGTGATACAAGTGCAATATGGATGGTAGATATAGGTTTTTGTAATCTGAAATTATAAAAACAGCAAGGTAACTAATGATAAAAGTGAGCGTAAACAGTATTGCAATGCTAGGAAACAAGGCCTAGGATTCATACTTTCACTAGTGCAAGTTCTCTCAACAATAATAACATAACTGGATCATATAACTATCCCTCAACATGCAACAAAGAGTCACTCCAAAGTCACTAATAGCGGAGAACAAACGAAGAGATTATGGTAGGGTACGAAACCACCTCAAAGTTATTCTTTCGGATCAATCCATTGGGCTATTCCTATAAGTGTCACAAACAACACTAGAGTTCGTACTAGAATAACACCTTAAGACACAAATCAACCAAAACCCTAATGTCACCTAGATACTCCAATGTCACCTCAAGTATCCGTGGGTATGACTATACGATATGCATCACACAATCTCTGATTCATCTATTCAACCAACACATAGAACCTCAAAGAGTGCCCCAAAGTTTCTACAGGAGAGTCAAGAAAAAAACGTGTGCCAACCCCTATGCATAGGTTCATGGGCGGAACCCGCAAGTTGATCACCAAAACATACATCAAGTGGATCACGTGATATCCCATTGTCACCACAGATAAGCACGGCAAGACAGACATCAAGTGTTCTCAAATCCTTAAAGACTCAATCTGATAAGATAACTTCAAAGGGAAAACTCAATCCATTAGAAGAGAGTAGAGGGGGAGAAGAAACATAAGATCTAACTATAATGGCAAAGCTCGCGATACATCAAGATCATGCCAAATCAAGAACACGAGAGAGAGAGATCAAACACATAGCTACTGGTACATACCCTCAGCCCCGAGGGTGAACTACTCCCTCCTCGTCATGGAGAGCGCCGGGATGATGAAGATGGCCACCGGTGAGGGTTCCCCCCTCCGGCAGGGTGCCAGAACAGGGCCCCGATTGGTTTTTGGTGGCTACAAAGGCTTGCGGCGGCGGAACTCCCGATCTATTATGTTCCCCGATTGTTTTAGGGTATATCGGTATATATAAGTGAAAGAAGTACGCCAGGGGAGCCACGAGGGGCCCACGAGGGTGGAGGGCGCGCCCAGGGGGTGGGCGCGCCCCCTGCCTCGTGCCTTCCTCGTTGCTTTCTTGACGTGGACTCCAAGTCTCCCGGGTTGCTTTCTCTCCGAAAATAACTTCTCCAGAAGGTTTCATTTCGCTTTAATTCGCTTGATATTCCTTTTCTTGAACATCAAAACAAGGAAAAACCGAATCGCACTCGGGCTCTGGGTCAATAGGTTAGTCCCAAAAATAATATAGAAGTGTTTAATAAAGCCCATAAACATCCAAAACAGATAATATAATAGCATGTAACAATAAAAAATTATAGATACGTTCGAGACGTATCACTTGACTTGTGCTAAGTTGCTAAAATCTACCAAGACTTAAAATTGGGAAAAGGCTAGATTTTTATTTGGTCAAGTAGTCTAATCACCCCCTCTAGACATACTTTCGATCCTACAAGTGGTATTAGAGCTTTGGTCTCCATTTTCCTTGATTACCATAGCTTTTGGTGATCATAGCCTTGGTTTCACAACCTAGGAGAGTATGGCGTCTAGCGAGGGAAACTACCACCGCAGAGGTCCTTACTTTGATGGTACAAATTTTTCTAGTTGTAAGCATAAGATAAAAATGCATATTCTTGGACATAACCCCGCCGTGTATTGGGTTGCAAGGTGAATTCTTTGATGGGAGATAACTGAACCGTGAAGCTACCGCGGAAGAGTGGAAGATGCTGCAATACAATGCTCAAGCTTGCGATATCCTCTTCAACGGATTGTGCCCCAAAGAATTCAACAAAATCAGCCGTCTTGAGAATGCAAAGGAAATTTGGGATAGTTTGATTGATATGCACGAGGGTACTGACTCCGTCAAGGAATCCAAATTGGATGTGCTTCAAAGTCAGCTTGACAAGTTCAAAAATGAAGGATGGTGAAGGTGTCGCTAAAATGTACTCTAGGCTTGCTCTCATCACAAATGAGATTGCGGGCTTAGGAAGTGAAGAGATGACCGATAGATTCATCATCAAGAAGATCCTAAGAGCCTTGGATGGAAAATATGATATCGTGTGCACATTGATCCAAATGATGCCCAATTACAAAGATCTCAAGCCAACGAAAGTCACTGGAAGAATTGTTGCTCATGAGATGTCACTCAAGGATAAGGAAGAGCTTCACAACAAGTCAAGTGGTGCTTACAAAGCTTCGTGCGATGCTGCTACATCTTCAAGTGAGAAACAAACCTTCAATGAGGAATTGAGCCTAATGGTGAAGAACTTCAACAAGTTCTACAAGAGTAGAAGCAAAGAAAGAAGTTCCAAGTCATGCTCCTACAATGACAAAATATCTTCGAGTCATGAGCGTAATTGCTACAATTATGGAAGACTCGGACACTACTCCATTGAGTGTACGCACCCTACAAAAGAAGAGAAGAATCACTACCAAGAGAGAGGAGGAGGAGTAGAGATGATCGTTATGAACGAAGAACCTCTCGGAGAAGCAGGGATTCGGAAAGGAAGGACAAATCATCAAAGAGCTACACAAAACAACGACATCAAGCTCACGTTGGTGAATGGGTATCTGGCTCCGACTCAGACCATCACTCCGAAAGAAGTTATCACTCCGACTTTGAATATACTCAAGATGAAGGTGTTGCCGGTCTAGCACTTGTGTCAACGAACTCCTATGACATATTTGACTCACCTAATGAAAGAATTGGAAGATGCTTCATGGCTAAAAGCCCAATGGTATCACACCCCGAGTATGTTGATTTCAATAGTGATGAAGATGATTTGCTAGGTGATGATGATTTACTTGTTGACAACTCTAGAGATGAAAACTATGATGAACTTGCTATTAATAATGCTAATCAAGATAAAACGAATGATGATGATAAGGAGATTGAGCGTATAACTAAAGAATTAAACACTCTTAAGTTAGCTCACGAAACTACCTTGGAAGATCATCGACAACTTTTAAAGACTCATGAGAATCTATGCTTTGAAAAGCTCAACCTTGAGCAAGAGCATGGGTTCTTAAAGCCAATCAATGATGAAGAACTTTTAAAGACTCATGAGAAGCTACGCTTTGAAAAGCTCAACCTTGAGCAAGAGCATGGGTTCTTAAAGGCAATCAATGATGATCTTCACAAGAAAAGTTCTTCTTACATTGCCAAGTGTTTACTCTTGTCTACTTATATGCCACAAGTTAAATCTAGTAACAAGAGCAAGAAAGATTCTTCTTCTAGTAGTAACAATAATCATGTTAAATCCAATGTTGTTGCTTATAGTAGTTCTCTTGATTCCACTAATGATTCTCTTAGCCAAGTTACACTTGAGCAAGAAAATAGCTTATTGAAGGGAATTATAGAGAAAGGTGTTTACAAGAGCCTTGCCGGGAGTAAGCAATTTGAGGAAATTGTACGCAAGAAAGGAAGGCACCGGAAGAATCAAGGTGTTGGTTTTGAACGAAAGTTCAATGCCAATGGAGTTGAGTGGGAAGAAGATCAATACCCCAAGACGAAGTTTGTTCCTCAACAAGAGAAGTATGATCCTACTTCTTTCCAAGGGACACAAGCTCAATATGATCTTCCACCACAATACCACAAGCAAAAGGGCAAGTACAAGCTTCAAGAGGAGATTGATGCATTTGAAGAAGCTCCTAAGGCCTTGTTCAAGTGGGTTCCCAAGACTACATCAAGTTCTAATTCATCAAGTACGACTACAACTCCAAGGATACCCATCAAGATGATGTGGATCCCGAAGAAGAAGAACTAGAGAGTTCTTGAGGGTGACTCCGTCAACATATTTCACTCATATCATCTTGCGAGGACAAGTGCAAACAACTTCCACATCTTGCACTAGTTCAAGGAGTCACAAACCTTCTTGTTGGTAAGACAAGGGACAGGGTAACCTAATGCTTTCATGGACATCATCTTGTGTGAACATCACTCTATGTCTATGGATATCCTTGTTTGTTCCTTGTGGGACTAACCCGTGTAGGTATTGAAAGTGCAACTCACTCCAATGGACTGCTCCAAATGATCTACACCAACATTGGGCATCCACATCTTCAACATCTACATTAAGTCATCATCGACAAAACTCAAGGTTAGTTCATCCCTATTAGGGGGGATATCACATCTAGGGGGAGCTTTACTCTAATAATTGAGCTAAAGCAACTCTAATGGTGTGAAGACAACAATGCTTTATGTAAAAGTGGTAAGCCCACTTGAGCTTAAACGATGAGTATGACCTATGATCAAATGTTCTCATTTGACTCCTAAGTCAATATACTCATATATAGATGACCTAGTCATTGCCAATTGCTTGATAGATACTAGAGTGTTTGTGCATGCTTTTTCACATATTTCATTTGCCATCTTATTGTGTGAGCATGTTGATTGCATATTTTACTCATTCGAGGACATCCATTTGTTGCTTTGATTGTTTGGCTTTTTCTCTTTTGCCAAATGGATGGACAAAAATGCCTAAAAACTTCCTCTAGCTATCTATGCTTTTCTCGTCTCAAACTATATTCATGCTACATCACAAAGTTTGATCAAGTCAGATTCGAACCACTCTGTGTGAGGAGCACTCAGAGTCCCTGATTTTTCATAGGCTTAAACTTCCAAAACCTCTCTGTGCATTTCGGTCTGACCGAACCATCCACTTCGGTCACACCGAGTTCACTGAGTTGATCTAGGTTTTTAATCTCGGTGCAACCGATTCAAACTTTTCGGTCACACCAAGTTGCAGTAACAGCTTGCGATTATGCATCTCGGTGCCACCTAGTTGTTCCACTCGGTCACACCGATAGGGTCAGGATATATATACCGACGGGTGAGATTTTGGAAATTTCTTCAAAACCCTTCATCCCGCGCATGTCCTGCTCTGCCGTCTCGGGTCTTCGGTTTGACTTATCGTTGCCAGACCTCCTGCCGCTGGTTTCCGTCGCCGTCAAAGGGATTCAATGCCGCCTTGCCGCCATAGTGAACTCACCGCCGAACTAGGGTATGAGTTCGACCCCTTGTGCATTCTTTTTACCTCCGATTCTGAGCACAAGGTCAATGCCATGTTCTTTCCCACGTATGAGATCAATCTATCCAGAGAAAACCTCCATTAGATTAGGTCTTGTAGGATCGAAAGTATGTCTAAAGGGGGGTGATTAGACTACTTGACCAAATAAAAATCTAGCCTTTTCCCAATTTTAGTTCTTGGCAGATTTTAACAACTTAGCACAAGTCAAGCAATCAACCTACACATGCAATTCTAAGAGTATAGCAGCGGAATGTAAAACGATTGCATATGAAGTTAAAGGGATGAGTTTGAGGGAGCAAACGCAATGTTGACACGGAGATTTTTTATGCGTGGTTGAGATAGGTGGTGCTATCGTACATCCACGTTGATGGAGACTTCAACCCACGAAGAGTAACGGTTGTGCGAGTCCACGGAGGGCTCCACCCATGAAGGGTCCATGAAGAAGCAACCTTGTCTATCCCACCATGGCCGTCGCCCACGAAGGACTTGCCTCACTAGGGTAGATCTTCACTAAGTAGGCGATCTCCTTGCCTGCATACAAACTCATTGGTTAAACTACACAATCTTGTCGGAGGCTCCCAAGTGACACCTAGCCAATCTAGGAGACACCACTCTCCAAGAAGTAACAAATGGTGTGTTGATGATGAACTCCTTGCTCTTGTGCTTCTAATGATAGTCTCCCCAACACTCAACTCTCTCTTATAGGATTGGATTTGGTAGAAAGAAGATTTGAGTGGAAAGCAACTTGGGGAAGGCTAGAGATCAACATTTATGTGGTTGGAATGGAATATCTTGACCTCAACACAAGTGGAGGAGGTTCTCTCTCAGAAAATATGTATTAGAAGTGTAGGCATGTTCTGATGGCTCTCTCCATGAATGAAGAGTGGGTGGAGGGGTATATATAGCCTCCACACAAATCTAACCGTTACACACAAATCACCAAACTCGGTGGGACCGATTCAGAGAACTCGGTCAGACCGATTTGGTTCATAATGTGACCGTTAGGTGTTTCGGTGGGACCAACATGTCAACTCGGTGGGACCGATATCATTAGGGTTAGGGCGTAACGTAATCGCGGTGAGACCGATTACACAAACTCGGTGGGACCGATTTTGGTAATAGTCAAACAAAGAGTTGGTCAGGCAAACTCGGTGGGACCGATTCGCTCATCTCGGTTGGACCGAAACGTTACGAAAAGGAAACAGAGTGTTTGCATTGCAATCTCAGTGGGACCGATCGCTCATCTCGGTTTGACTGAAATGTTACGAAGGGAAACAGAGAGATTACAATCCCATCTCGGTGAGACCGAGATCCCTATCGGTGAGACCGAAAAGACTAGGGTTTCTGGCAGTGGCTATGTCAACTGAACTTGGTGGCGCCGGATAGAAAGAATCGGTGGGGCCGAGTTGGACTTGTGGTTTGGGACATATGTGGATATGAGAAAGTAGTGGAGGGTTTTGGAGCATATCACTTAAGTATTTTGAGCAAGCACCTCATTAAGCAACACCTCATCCCTTCTTAATAGTATTGGCTTTCCTATAGACTCAATGTGATCTTGGATAAGAAAATAGAAAATGTAGAGTCTTGTGCTTTGAGCTTGAGCCAATCTTTTGTCCTTAGCATTTTGAAGGGTCCACTTTCTAATCCATGTCATGCCAACCATTGAGCTTTCCTGAAATATTTATCTTGAAATAGCATTAGCTCAATGAGCAATATGTTGTTAGGAATTACCAAAACCACCCAGGGATAGTTGCACTTTCAATCTCCCCCTTTTTGGTAATTGATGACAACATATAGATCAAAGCTTCGACAAATGATAAATAGTATTGAAAAATATCGTCGCTTTGAGAAGTATGTGATAAGCAAGAGCCACCCCTAAATTTGTGCATTATTTAAAATTTTCTTTTGAATGCAAATGCACAATCGATTAGGATCATGGCTTACTCTTCCATGTCACATACATCATGGTGGAGCGCTCAAAATGATAGAAGTTAAAGCATGCACTCATCACCAAAACAAGTGAATGATCATCTAGGATATAAGAGATATATCATCCAACAAGCATTAAGGGTAGCATATGATCAAACACAAGATCAAACAAGTATCTCACAAGTAGCTCACACAAGAACACAATAAAGTTTCAAACCAAACCAAATAAGTGTAAAGAGAGATAAAAACCAACACTCTCTCTCTCGAAGCCTATGATCTATACATTTTTCTCCCCCTTTTGCAACAAGTTACCAAAATGTTCGAAAATGCATAGTGCTAAACGACTCTCAGGCTTGATCTTCGGTAGGAGGTGTCGAGAGAACTCCAACAACAAATGCTTCTGATGGAGTAGCTGGAGCTGGTGGAGTAGCTGTTGGAGGTGGAACTGGAGCTATAGCTGCTGGTGCTGATGTTGTAGCTCTGGTGTCTGTCACTGGCACTGCAGCAGATCTCTGTCCTCTGGGCACTCTGGCAAAAGCATCTATGGTAGACTTTCCCTTCTTCTCCTCTGCTTCCTCCTGAAGTTGCTCAACTACAGTTTGGATTTCTGTTACCTTGACATCAAGGTCATAGAATTTCTGCTCAATGATCCTCTCCAGACTCTCCTGGTTCTTGGTCAGGGTGTCCAAGCCCTTCTCATCCTCAGGGTGGATTGGATCAGATATCCAAGCTGGTCTTGCCTGCTCTTCAAGAATACCTGAGATGCCTCTTCCACAATTGGCATCTTTGCAGCCTTCTCAGCCTTAGCCTTCTCTCTCTTCTCATGTGCTTGAGCTAAAGATGGTTCATTCTCATTCACCACAACAGTGTTATCTTCAAATTCAGGATAGATGGGCACGTGCTCCTTATCCAAGATGTACTTGCCTTTGCCCATCTTTGAGTTGATTAGCTCCTGAATGTGTGGGGCATACCCACAACTTCTCTTCTGATCAGCTGCAGTCCTCTTGATTGTTTCAACAATCAGGCTCATGACTTTGAACTTATGTGGGACATCAAATATATGTAGCAAGTTTATAGCATGTCCTCTGATCATCTTGTGATCACCTGACTTGGGTAGCAGTGTGTGCCTTAAGATCCAGTTGATTGTTGGCGCACTGGACAATGTAGTGAACTGATCCAAACTTATGTGTATCCAAAGCAGCACCTGGGATCTCCTTGTACATGTTGGCCATAGTGTTGTGGTCTTTCTTCTTCTCTGCATAGATGTCCAGGTCATCCTCATGTTCCTCAGGAGCATTTATAAGCTTGGCCCACTCATCAACTGTAGATTGGTACCTAGTACCCTCAGACATCCATACAATCCTTCCATCTGGATAGAAGTGGGCAGTGGATTAAAACTGCATGATGGGTTGTCTTCTTGCTGGCATCTTTGTTTTCAGACTTGGCTTAGTTGCAGCAGCTGAGCCATACTCTTTTTTCAGCACTTTCTTCTTTGAAGTGGCTTCATCTTCAACTGCCACATAATCTTCATCTTCAGAGTCAGAATTCCTCTTCTTCCTTGTCCTTGTGGCAGCCTTTGGCAAATTGCTTGGTGTGCTCATGCTGCCTTCATCATAGCTGCTAGAGGGATCTGAACCCTCACTCATCTGTACCTATTGCTCAGACCTGTTCTGACTATCATTCTGGTCAGACATCTCTGCAAATACTCTGACAGCAGACCCTGTGAATAGGTTATAGATGAGGAGAGTAGATGAGCACCACAAATTACATGAGTTTTGCAAAATGGATGACTTAAAAACTTAGTTTTAGTTCTTCACAGAAAGCATTTCGGATCTACCGATTTGTAAACTTGGTGATACCGAAGAAGCTTCTGGAACCTAAACTAGTGAACTCGGTCAGACCGAGTCACAGTTTGGTGGTACCGAGACTGCTAGGGTTTCACAAAGAATCGAACTTGGTCACACCGATTTGCAATTTTCGGTCGGACCGAAAACGCGTGTGCTTTGGCCTAAGCCAAAATCGGTGAGACCGATTTCTACAACTCGGTCGGTCCGAGATGAATTCGGCGGAGACCGAAGCCTAAATTTTCAAATCAAAACTAATCTACGGGATGTTTCGCTGGACATGATGATTTCAATCGTGGCAAGAATCATGGCAAAGCAATGTGCTAAGAATCGGAGTTAAGGAGTAGCACAAAGATCAAGTTTGTACCCTAGTTCGGCGACGAACTTGCTACGGCGGCAACGGCGGTGAAGATTTCCGTTGACGACGGCCGAGACCAACGGCGGGAGGTCGCTGGGGACTGAGGGAGTCCTAGATTAGGGGGTCCTCAGACTGCCGGACTATATACTTTGGCCGGACTGTTGGACTATGAAGATACAAGATTGAAGACCTCGTCCCGTGTCCAGGTGGGACTCTCCTTTGCGTGGAATGCAAGCTTGGCAATACGGATATGTAGATCTCCTCCCTTGTAACCGACTCTGTGTAACCCTAGCCCCCTCCGGTGTCTATATAAACCGGAGGATTTAGTCCATAGGACAACAACAATCATAGTCATAGGCTAGCTTCTAGGGTTTAGCCTCTACGATCTCGTGGTAGATCAACTCTTGTAATACTCATATCATCAAGATGAATCAAGCAGGAAGTAGGGTATTACCTCCATCGAGAGGGCCCGAACCTGGGTAAACATTATGTCCCCCGCCTCCTGTTACCATCCGTCTTAGACGCACAGTTCGGGACCCCCTACCCGAGATCTGCCGGTTTTGACACCGACATTGGTGCTTTCATTGAGAGTTCCACTGTGCCGTCACAATAAGGCTTGATGGCTCCTTCGATCATTGGCAACGATTCAATCCAGGGGGAGGTTTTTCTCCCCGGAAAAATCTTCATATTCGGCGGCTTCGTACTGCGGGCCAACTCGCTTGGCCATCTAGAGCAGATCGAGAGCTACTCCCCTGCCCGTCAGGTCAGGTTTGGAAACTTAAACTATACTGCCGATATCCGCGGAGACTTGATCTTTGACGGATTCGAGCCTATGTCAAAGGCCGCATACCACGACGAGCATGACTTAGCTTCGCTGCCGGACGGTGTTCGGGAGATCACACCTGTGGCTACTCCGGCCCTCAATCCGGAGCAGATTGCGCCGTCCAAGGACGGGTGGATGGACCCCGCCACGGAGGCCGCACACTGAGCGGCGATAGATCCAAATACTAACTTCACCTCTTATTAGACCTGTGTTGTCGAACCCTTGGATTCGTCCCCGGCCACGGGCTCCAAACCGCCTGCGTCCGTGCCTACCAAATCTGATTGGGCACCGATCATGGAGTTTACCTCCGTGGATATTTTCCAGCACTCGCCCTTTGGCGACATGCTAGATTCTTTCAAGTCTCTCTCCTTGTCAGGAGACCCTCAGCCGAACTATGTCCGGCTCGAGTGGGTAGCGGACAATGAAGAAATTCGTTCCCCACCCACCACCCACTTAATAGCCACTGTCGACGACTTAACCGACATGCTCGATTTCGGCTCCGAAGACATCGACGGTATGGACGACGATGCAGGAGAAGAACAGGAACCACCGCCCACAGGGCGCTGGATTGCCACCTCATCATATGATATATACATGGTGGACACCCCAAAGAAAACAATGACGAGGAACGGAAGGATGCAGCGAAGGATAGTTCCCTCGAGAAGCAACCAAAGCGACGGCGTACGCGCCGCTCCAAACCCCGCCTCGGCAAAAACAGCGATAGCAGCGCAATAAAGAATAATACCCAGTCGACTCCAGAGGAAACGACGACCACATGGACCCAGCGACAAAGCAGGATGAACCAGCGGACGGAGAACATAGTACGGAGCCGCTGTCCGATCACGATGACGCCGAGGGTAAAGCTAGTCAGCCTGTCTCCGGAGAGGAGAACAGTCCGGACGACGATGCACACATCATCTCGGAAAGGCACTTGGAGCAAGAGAACCTCCATAGAAGACTTATTGCCACTGCGAGGAGTCTAAAGAAGCAGAAGCAAAGGCTCAAGGCCGCGCAAAACACACTCAACAGTAGATGGAACAAAGTGCTCGACACTGAATAAAATTACGGTGGCAGTCGCCACACAAAGAGCTATCCAAAGTGCAAGCTGCTGCCTGAATTCGATGACGAGGCGTTAGAGCCTATACAGCCAAAAAATAAAACAGTCGATCAGTCGGATCGACCACCCCGTGGCCGTGATAGGGCGGCTAACAATGACCCACATAGGTTAGCACACGATTTACGTGAGGACTTGCACCAAAAAGCCGGTATGACCAGGTCCATTTACGGATCTAGGAAGCGCGCTCCGGCACAGAAGCAAAGCCGAGCACTACAACCGTCAGAATGCCATGACACATCCAAATACAGGGGTTCCGCGCACCCCCTATGCTTCACCGATGAGGTGCTGGATCATGAATTTCCAGAGGGATTCAAACCCGTGAACATAGAGGCGTACAACGGAACAATAGACCCTGGGGTCTGGATTGAGGACTTTATCCTTCATATCCACATGGCTCGAGGAGATGACCTCCACGCCATCAAATACTTGCCCCTCAAGTTGAAAGGACCAGCTCGGCACTGGCTGAAGAGCCTCCCCGAAAACTCAATTGGAAGTTGGGAAGAGCTTGAGGATGCTTTCAGGGCTAATTTTCAAGGGACCTATGTCCGACCTCCGGATGCAGATGATTTAAGTCATATAATTCAACAACCCGGAGAGTCAGCCCGAAAGCTTTGGAATAGATTCCTCACTAAGAAGAATCAAATTGTCGAATGCCCAGACGCCGAAGCCTTAGCGGCTTTCAAACACGATGTCCGGACGAATGGCTCGCGGAACCGCCGGCCAGGAAAAACCAAGGACAATGGCAGCCTTAACAAGCCTTATGACCCGCTTTTGCATGGGCGAAGATAGTTGGCTGGCCCGTAGCGGCACCAGCGACCCAGGCACATCCGAAGTCAGGGATGGCAATGGAAAACCATGACGCAATAAAAGCAAGCGTCGAAACAATGAAGACAGCCCAGACAACACGGCGGTAAACGCCGGATTCAGGGGCTCTCGACCCGGTCAACGGAAAAAGCCATTTAAAGGCAGCAGAGATGGACCGTCCAGCCTAAAAAAGATTCTAGACAAATTATGTCAGATTCATGGCACCTCCGACAAACTTGCAAATCACACCAACAAAGAATGCTGGGTCTTCAAGCAGGCCGGCAAGCTAAACACCGAACACAAGGGGAGGGAGACACCAAGTGAAGACGAGGATGAGCCATGCCAGCAAAACACTGGGGGACAGAAATTTTTTCCACCAGAGGTCAAAACAGTGAACACGATTCACGCAACGAAGAGGAGGAGAAAACACGCACTCCGAGACATATGCGCCGTGGAGCGCGTCACCCCCAAGTTCAACCCTTGGTCGGCCTGTCCGATCACTTTTGATTGCGGGGATCATCCGACTAGTATCCGGCATGGAGGATCGGCTGGCTTGGTACTAGACCAAATAATCGACGGATACCATCTCACCCGAGTCCTTATGGACGGCGGCAGTAGTCTTAATATGATATATCAGGACACAGTCCGCAAAATGGGATAGACCCGACAAGAATCAGCCAAAGCAATACTACCTTTAAAGGAGTAATACCAGGCCCAGAGGCCCGCTGCACGGGCTCTCTAGTACTAGAGGTTGTATTTGGTTCTCCCGACGACTTCCGAAGTGAAAATTTAACCTTCGACATCGCTCCATTCTGTCGAATGTTGGGTTCCGGCAGACCCTTAAGGTTCGAACTCTGGGGTGTGCACGAAGATCTCTCCCCTACCGATCTACGTCCGATCGCCTCGTGATATCTAAGCTGAAAACGATGAACAACACAAGGGACACAAGATTTATACTGGTTCGGGCCACCGTTGTTGTGTAATACCCTACTCCAGTGTGTGGTGTGGTGGATTGCCTCAAGGGCTGATGATGAACAGTACAGGGGAAGAACAACCTCGCGAGAGGTGTTCTTGAGCTGGTGCAATGAACTGCTTGGGTGAGTTCGATCGCCTCTCTCTTTCTAACTAGGGCTCTATCAGATGCCCTCTATGGTGGTGGCTAGCTCTATTTATAGAGGCCCTGGTCCTCTTCCCAAATATTGAGCAGGAAGGGCGCCAACAACGGCCATTTTGAAGGGCAACATCTAGTACAAGTTATCTTGACTAAAGTTGGTCTTCGACTGCCAAAAGAACTTGGGATGACGCCGTCTTGGGCTCCATGGTGACCTCCATCCTGCCGCTCCGCTGGCCTTGGTCTCGTTGCACTGAAATGGCAACCTTTGCCTGATGCCTCGGTACTCCACGCCTGTGCTTGCCCCCTTTGCACCAAAGAGGAAACAAGGACACTGCGCAGGCCGGCGCCCGCCTGGCGCCCGCCTGGTCTCGATCGTCATGGCTTGCATCACGAGCACCTCGCGAGGTACCCTGCCTCGATCTCTCTGCCTCCTCACGAGCCTGCCTGGCGAGGCCGCTCCTGAGGAAGTCTTGTGTCGTCCGCTCCGCGAGGCTTGGCCCCTCGCGAGGGTCTTGAGTCTTGCGCTGATGAAGACGGGTCGTACTGGGCCACCACTTGAGCCACGCCGCAGGCCGCAGGCAGGCCAGTCTGGTGACCCCCGTTCCCAGAACGCCGACAGTAGCCCCCGGGCCCAAGGCGCACTCGGACTTGGCTTAGCGGAGAAGCGAAGGGGCAAGTGCAGAGTGCCGCGTGCCCCATCAGCCTGCGGCCTTGGGTGCTGCGTGGCGGTTGATTGGACGTGGGCATCTCCGCTTCCCCATGCTGCCTCGGCAACCGCTCGACTTGACAAGTCCCTGCATGCTGGAATGGGTCATGATTACCTGTGATCGTGGAGGCCGACGGTTGGCCTCCTTCGGACTATAAGTACGGGCGGGCGAGAGCCCTCGCAGTCCATCTCTTCCCGCTTCTCTCCTTCTTCTTCTTCCTCGCCCTTGCTACACCTTATGCCAATGGCGCCGATCCGCCGGTTTTCTGCGGAGGAGGAGGGGAAGGCCCCCCGAGAGGGTCCTGATCCTCTCTCGCCGAAGAAGCGCCTTGTCCCCGGCCGCTGCGGTGCGATCGCATGGCAGGAGACGTCGCGGCCCTGGTACGAGCGGCCGTCGCCTGGGTTTCCGCTGCCCTTGTACGCCCAAATCGAGTGCCCTGGAGGATAAGACGCCGAGCAACACCGACGACGCCGATGGCGACAACGGCGAGTCACGGCGGTGCGCATCGTCACCCCTGGCGTCCACGCCGAGGGCTCTTCCCGCGAGTTCGTGCTTCACGCCGCTATGCCTCGACGCTCTTGGATTCGCCTTCCTCCCTCCTTCACCTTTGAGATGCCGCCGAGTGGGTCTTCGAGCTCGCTACAAAGACGCTGACTGCAGCACCCTTGCAACCGGAGCGGAGGTTGCGGTCGTCGCTCCGGGCAAGGTATTCATGACCCGGGGCTGGGGCGAGATCGCCCGGGTCTGCCGGACAGGGGGTGCCCTCGTAATTCATCTGGAATACGATGACGCCTCCTTGATGTTCTTCAAGGTCTCCAACACGGAAGGACGCCGGCTGGAGTGCTGCCCCAAGGAAAGCAGCCAGGGTACCGACGTGGCGAGGGCTAGGCCGTCGAATCGCCTCCCCAGCAGCTCCTAAGGTAGCAGCGGAGGAACCGGAGAATCCAGCGACTCCCCCGAGCTTCATGTGACTCCGGAGACGAGCGACGACAGCTACGAGCCCCCGAGCTCGCGTCGCGCTTGGAGCAAGGCAGCTACATCAGGCCGTCGGCGCCACTGATCTGGATGGGGTTGGCACCGGCGCCTGACGGCCCACTGTTGATGATGGCGTCTCTTGCGGAGACACGCGTAGTTAAAGCTCCTTAGGACTGTCACCTTTTGTTCCCTGCGAGGAATCAGAGTAGCACCCCGCGGGGGTATGTAAGATGCGTGCCCTGTCCCGGCTTGGCTCCCCCTTTCTTTCCTCACGAGGGCTTGGTGCTCTACGTTGACAGGTCCCGGTCCCCAGACAGGCTTCAGCCGTCGCTGGTATGCCAGGTCGCGATGCCATGGTCAAGGCCAGGAGGTGAACGGCCCATGGTCCAGTAAGAGCCCCTGAGTCGCGATGCTCAGGAGGTCCCCTTTAGCGCTCAAGCAGCCTCTGCTGGGCGAGAAAGATAGGCAACGTCGTCGTGACAGAGCTGCACTAGGCGAGGGTTTGGCGTTGAGTTGATTTAGCTTTTGCGCGACTTATCTCATAAGTTTGGAGTAGTTCTTCGGCGAGGTGCCAGGCCTGCGTGCCGGCAGCTGGGGCGTTGTTGGGTCAGGCCCTCGTGAGCTTCTCCCCTCTTCCCGCACTTTCCTTCAGGTTTCTCGTCCTCGTGTCCCGCCCTCGGCGAGCTCAGCCGCTGGTATGACAGGTCGTGATGCCATGGGTCAAGGCCAGGGGGTGAGGGTTGGAGAGCCAGTAAGAGCCCATGAGTCGCGATGCTCAGGCGCCCCCCTTTCAACATGCGAGCGGATCGTACGGGAGAGAGGGAGAGGGGGCTCATGACGCCCCCCATGCTATTCCTTACGCGGATCCTGCACACCAATCACGAGCGAAAAAGGTCTGCCGTTATGGTTGCCAGTCAGCCGTTGGTTGCTCTGAGGGAGTGATTGAGGCACTGAGGGCCTGGCGAGGTAGCGCTATGCGGGGCTGCCGCGGCCAAAGCTCGACCACTCAGATTTGTCGGTGTTGCAGGGACGGACCCATGCGCAAGCGCCGTGCCAGAGCGAGCGGCTCCAAAGGTAGGTCTCAATCGAGTAGGCGATTATCTCAAGCAGGTTAGTCATGAAGAAACAAAGCAACTTAGATATATGCAGAGAAAGCAAACGCCACTGGGTCAGGCCCGAGCGGCTTGGGGATGATGCAGCCCAAGGGGCGCCCCCAACAGGGTAAGCAGAAGACATAAGCAAAACGGATACATGCCGCGGGGACGGACCCACGCCACCTGGGAATGATGCGGCCCTGGGGGCGCTCCCAGCTGAAACGAAACTTGTAAGAAGTCACCCGATACCATTGCAGAACGAGTGTCAGAGTAGCTGGCGGTGCGGGGTGAAGAAGCCGATCCTCACGAGCCCTCGGGACTCCGAGCCTCGGGAGGCTCTGGAGGTTCGGGCGGCTTGCTGAGGTCTATCTCCATCTCCTCCAGGAACGCGCGATGCTTGGCCACCTGAGCTTCCAGGATGCTCCTCAACCGGCGCTGGTGGGCAGCAGCCGCGTTCGGCAAGCCGAAGGGCATGCGAAAGTAGCTGTGTGGTGGACCCGCGCAATGCCCCACACGCAAGGGCCAGAAGCACTCCTGAGATGCGACTCGATTGAGCCCTGGGTAGTCGATGCAGACGCGCAGCCCGCCATCCTTGCCTGGATGGGGAGCTACGCTGGGCAGGTGATACGTCTCCAATGTATCTATGATTTTTTATTGCTCCATGCTATATTATCTACTGTTTTGGGCAATATTGGGCTTTATTATCCACTTTTATATTATTTTTGGGACTAACCTATTAACCGGAGGCCCAGCCCAGATTTGCTGTTTTATGCCTATTTCAGTGTTTCGAGGAAAAGGAATATCAAACGGAGTCAAAACGGAACGAAATCAACTGGAGAAGTTATTTTTGGAAGGAAAGCCACCGGATAGGCTTGGGCTCTACGCCAGAAGATACGAGAGCTGGCCACGATGGTGGGGGGGGGGGCGCCCACACCCCTAGGGCGCGCCCCCTGCCTCGTGGGGCCCCCGAAGCTCCACCGACGTACCCCCTGCACCCATATATACCTACGTATCGTAAAACTTCTGAACAGAAGATAGATCGGGAGTTCCGCCACCGCAAGCCTCTGTAGCCACCAAAAACCTCTCGGAGTCTCTGTTGGGCACTCGCCGAGGGGGGAACCCTCACCGGTGGCCATCTTCATCCCGGCGCTATCCATGACGAGGAGGGAGTAGTTCGCCCTCGGGGCTGAGGGTATGTACCAGTAGCTATGTGTTTGATCTCTCTCTCTCTCTCTCGTGTTCTCTCTCGTGTTCCCTCTATGGCATGATCTTGATGTATCCCGAGCTTTGCTATTGTAGTTGGATCTTATGTTTCTTCTCCCCCTCTACTCTGTTGTGATGAATTGAGTTTCCCCTTTCGAAGTTATCTTATCGGATTGAGTCTTTTGTGAGAACACTTGATGTATGTCTTGCCGTGCTTATGTGTGGTGACAATGGGATATCATGTGCCACTTGATGTATGCTTTGGTGACCAACTTGCGGGTTCCGCCCATGAACCTATGCATAGGGGTTGGCACACGTTCTTGACTCTCCGGTAGAAACTTTGGGGCACTCTTTGAAGTACTTTTATGTTGGTTGGATGAATCTGAGACTGTGTGATGCATATCGTATAATCATGCCCATGGATACTTGAGGTGACATTGGAGTATCTAGGTGACATTAGGGTTTTGGTTGATTTGTATCTTAGGGTGTTATTCTAGTACGAACTCTAGGGCTGTTTGTGACACTTATAGGAATAGCCCAACGGATTGATTGGAAAGAATAACTTTGAGGTGGTTTCGTACCCTACCATAATCTATAAGTTTGTTCTCCGCTATTAGTGGCTTTGGAGTGACTCTTTGTTGCATGTTGAGGGATAGTTATGTGATCCAATTATGTTATAATTGTTGAGAGAACTTGCACTAGTGAAAGTGTGAACCTAGGCCTTGTTTCCTAGCATTGCAATACCGTTTACGCTCACTTTTACCGCTTGTTACCGCTGTTTTTATATTTTCAGATTACAAAAACCTATATCTACCATCCATACTGCACTTGTATCACCGTCTCTTCGCCGAACTAGTGCACCTATACAATTTACCATTGTATTGGGTGTGTTGGGGACACAAGAGACTCTTTGTTATTTGGTTGCAGGGTTGTTTGAGAGAGACCATCTTCATCCTATGCCTCCCACGGATTGATAAACCTTAGGTCGTCCACTTGAGGGAAATTTTCTACTGTCCTACAAACCTGTGCACTTGCAGGCCCAACAACGTCTACAAGAAGAAGGTTGCGTAGTAGACATCAAGCTCTTTTCTGGCGCCATTGCCGGGGAGGCTAGGTAAGTGAAGGTATATCTTTAGATCTTGCAATCTGATCTTTTTATTTCTTGTTTTAGCACTAGTTAGTCTATAAAATAAAATTACAAAATAAATGGAATTGAGTTTACCTCATATGCTTCATCTTTTTAATATCTTTCGTGAGTATGATGGAAAAGAAAATTGTGCCAAAGTGTTAGAAGAAGAATGCATTAAAATGTTTGGCACTAAATATTTATATGATGAGCATGATTGCAATGTTGTTAGTATGAATTCCTTGAATATCCATGATGCTAATGATATGCAAAGCCACAAGCTTGGGGAAGCTATGTTTGATGAAGATGATATTTTTGTCCCCAAGCTTTGATGAGAAAATTTACTATGATGAAAGCATGCCTCCTATCTATGATGATTATTGTGATGACACGTATGCTTTAAATAATAATGATAACCATGAAACTTGTCAGCTTGATCTTAATTTTCAATCACATGATAATTATTTTGTTGAGTTTGCTCCCACTACTATTGATGAGAAAAAAATTCTTATGTGGAGAGTAATAAATTTTCTATGCTTGTAGATCATGAAAAGAATGCTTTAGGTGCTGGTTATATTGTTGAATTCATTCATGATGCTACTGAAAATTATTATGAGGGGGGAATATATGCTTGTAGGAATTGCAATAATATCAAGTTTCCCCTCTGTGTGCTTAAAGTTTTGAAGTTATGCTTGTTTTACCTTCCTATGCAAGTTGATTATTGTTCCCATAAGTTGTTTGCTCACAAAATCCCTATGCATAGGAAGTGGGTTAGACTTAAATGTGCTATTCATATTCTTCGTGATGCTCTCTTTATGTTTCAATTCTTATCTCTTATGTGAGCATCATTGAAATCATCATGCCTAGCCAGGGGCGTTAAACGATAGCGCTTGTTGGGAGGCAACCCAATTTTATTTTAGTTTCTTGCTTTTTGGTTATGTTTAGGAATAAATAATCCATCTAGCTTCTGTTTATATGTGGTTTTGCGTTTTATTTAGTGTTTGTGCCAAGTAGAACCTTTGGGAAGACTTGGGTAAAGTCTTTATGATCATGCTGTAAAAAAACAGAAACTTTAGCGCTCACGAGATTAACTAGAACGTTTTACTGGAGAGTGCTATTTAGTTGATTATTTTTGCAGATGATTACTAGTCAAATTCCTCAGGTCCAACAATTTATTTTAGAATTTTTGGAGTTCCAGAAGTTTGCGTTAGTTACAGATTACTACAGACTGTTCTGTTTTTGACAGATTCTGTTTTCATTGTGTTGTTTGCTTATTTTGATGAATCTATGGCTAGTAAAATAATTTATAAACCATAGAGAAGTTGGAATACAGTAGGTCTAACACCAATATAAATAAAGAATGAGTTAATTACAGTACCTTGAAGTGGTGTTTTTTTTTCTTTCGCTAACGGAGCTCACGAGTTTTCTGTTAAGTTTTGTGTTGTGAAGTTTTCAAGTTTTGGGTAAAGATTCGATGGAATATGGAATAAGGAGTGGCAAGAACCTAAGCTTGGGGATGCCCAAGGCACCCCAAGGTAATATTCAAGGACAACCAAGAGCCAAAGCTTGGGGATGCCCCGGAAGGCATCCCCTCTTTCGTCTCCGTTCATCGGTAACTTTACTTGGAGCTATATTTTTATTCACCACATGATATGTGTTTTGCTTGGAGCGTCATGTCATTTTGTTTTGTTTTGCTTGCTGTTTGAATAAAATACCAAGATTTGAAATTATTAAATGGGAGAGCCTTCACATAGTTGTATAATTATTCGACTACTCATTGATCTTCACTTATATCTTTCAGAGTAGTTTGTCATTTGCTCTAGTACTTCACTTATATCTTTTAGAGCATGGTGGTGGATTTATTTTGTAGAAATTAATGAACTCTCATGCTTCACTTATATTATTTTGAGAGTCTTAAATAGCATGGTAATTTGCTTAAATAATCATAATATGCTAAGCATACAAGATTTGTAAGATTCTTATGAGTGTGTTGAATACTAAGAGAAGTTTGATACTTGATATTTGTTTTGAGATATGGAGGTAGTGATATTAAAGTTGTGCTAGTTGAGTAGTGGTGAATTTGAGAAATACTTGTGTTAAAGTTTGCAAGTCCCGTAGCATGCACGTATGGTTAAAGTTGTGTAACAAATTTGAAACATGAAGTGTACACGGCTTGTGCATCCTTATGAGTGGCGGTCGGGGAATGACGATGGTCTTTTCCTACCAATCTATCCCCCTAGGAGCATGCGCGTAGTACTTGATTTTGATGACTTCTAAATTTTTGCAATAAGTATATGAGTTCTTTTGACTAATGTTGAGTCCATGGATTATACGCACTTTTACCTTTCCGCCTTTGCTAGCCTCTTGGTACTGCGTGCATTGCCCTTTCTCACCTTGAGAGTTGGTGCAAACTTGGCGGTGCATCCAAACCCGTGATACGATACGCTCTATCACACATAAAGCTCCTTATATATTCCTAAAAACAGCCACCATACCTACCTATTATGGCATTTCCATAGCCATTCCAAGATATATTGCCATGCAACTTTCCACTGTTCCGTTCATCATCATCATGACATACTTTACTTTTGTCATCATATTGCCATTGCATGATCATGTAGTTGACATCGTATTTGTGGCAAAGCCACCATGCATTATTTTTAATACATGTCATTCTTGATTCATTGCACCATCCTGGTACATCATGGGAGGCATTCATATAGAGTCATACCTTGTTCTAGTTTTGAGTTGTAATCCTTATGTTGTAATCAATAGAAGTGTGATGATCATCATTATTAGAGCATTGCCCAAAAAAAGAGAAAGGCCAAAAATAAAAATAAAGGCCCAAAAAAGGGCAATGCTACTATCTCTTTTTCCACACTTGTGCTTCAAAGTAGCACCTTGTTCTTCATGTAGTGAGTCTCATATATTGTGCTTCAAAGTAGCACCATGTTTTTCATATAGTGAGTCTCATAAGTTGTTTTTTTCATACTAGTGGGAATTTTTCATTATAGAACTTGGCTTGTATATTCCTATGATGGGCTTCCTCAAATGCCCTAGGTCTTCATGAGCAAGCAAGTTGGATGCACACCCACTAGTTTTCTTTTGTTGAGCATTCATAGCTCTAGTGCATCCGTTGCATGGTGATCCCTACTCCTCATGTTGACATCAATTGATGGGCATCTCCATAGCCCATTGATTATCCTCGTCAATGTGAGACTTTCTCCTTTTTTGTCTTCTCCACACAATCCCCATCATCATATTCTATTCCACCCATAGTGCTATATCCATGGCTCACGCTCATGTATTGCGTGAAGGTTGAAAAAGTTTTAGATTATTTAAGTATGAAACAATTGCTTGGCTTGTTATCGGGGGTATAGAAGTTGGGAACATCTTTGTGTGGCGAAAATGAAGCATAGCCTAACTATATGATTTTGTAGGGATGAACTTTCTTTGGCCATGTTATTTTCAGAATACATAATTGCTTAGTTAGTATGCTTGAAGTATTATTATTTTTATGTCAATATGAACTTTTGTCTTGAATCTTTCGGATCTGAATATTCATGCCACAATTAAGAAGATTTACATTGAAATTATGCCAAGTAGGACTCTGCATCAAAAATTATCTTTTTTTATCATTTACCTACTCGAGGACGAGCAGGAATTAAGCTTGGGGATGCTTGATACGTCTCCAATGTATCGATAATTTTTGATTGCTCCATGCTATATTATCTATTGTTTTGGGCAATATTGGGCTTTATTATCCACTTTTATATTATTTTTGGGACTAACCTATTAATCGGAGGCCCAGCCCAGATTTGTTGTTTTATGCCTATTTCAGTGTTTTGAGGAAAAGGAATATCAAATGGAGTCAAAACGGAACGAAATCAACTGGAGAAGTTATTTTTGGAAGGAAAGCCACCGGATAGGCTTGGGCTCTACGTCAGAAGATACGGGAGCTGGCCACGAGGGTGGGGGTGCGCCCACCCCTAGGGCGCGCCTGCCTCGTGGGGCCCCAAGCTCCACCGACGCACTTCCCCTGCACCCATATATACCTCACGTATCGTAAAACTTCCGTAACAGAAGATAGATCGGGAGTTCCACCGCCGCAAGCCTCTGTAGCCACCAAAACCTCTCGGAGTCCGCTATGCACCCTGCCGGAGGGGGAACCCTCACCGGTGGCCATCTTCATCATCCGGCGCTATCCATGACGAGGAGGGAGTAGTTCGCCCTCGGGGCTGAGGGTATGTACCAGTAGCTATGTGTTTGATCTCTCTCTCTCTCTCTCTCTCTCTCGTATTCTCTCTCGTGTTCCCTCTATGGCACGATCTTGATGTATCCCGAGCTTTGCTATTGTAGTTGGATCTTATGTTTCTTCTCCCCCTCTACTCTCTTGTGATGAATAGAGTTTCCCCTTTTGAAGTTACCTTATCGGATTGAGTCTTTTATGAGAACACTTGATGTATGTCTTGCCGTGCTTATGTGTGGTGACAATGGGATAGCATGTGCCACTCGATGTATGTTTTGGTGACCAACTTGCGGGTTACGCCCATGAACCTATGCATAGGGGTTGGCACACGTTCTTGACTCTCCGGTAGAAACTTTGGGGCACTCTTTGAAGTACTTTTATGTTGGTTGGATGAATCTGAGATTGTGTGATGCATATCATATAATCATGCCCATGGATACTTGAGGTGACATTGGAGTATCTAGGTGACATTAGGGTTTTGGTTGATTTGTATCTTAAGGTGTTATTCTAGTACGAACTCTAGGGCTGTTTGTGACACTTATAAGAATAGCCCAACGGATTGATTGGAAATAATAACTTTGAGGTGGTTTTGTACCCTACCATAATCTCTACGTTTGTTCTCCGCTATTAGTGGCTTTGGAGTGACTCTTTGTTGCATGTTGAGGGATAGTTATGTGATCCAATTATGTTATTATTGTTGAGAGAACTTGCACTAGTGAAAGTATGAACCCTAGGCCTTGTTTCCTAGCATTGCAATACCGTTTACACTCACTTTTACCGCTTGTTACCGCTGTTTTTATATTTTCAGATTACAAAAACCTATATCTACCATCCATACTGCACTTGTATCACCATCTCTTCACTGAACTAGTGCACCTATACAATTTACCATTGTATTGGGCGTGTTGGGGACACAATAGACTCTTTGTTATTTGGTTGCAGGGTTGTTTGAGAGAGACCATCTTTATCCTACGCCTCCCACGGGTTGATAAACCTTAGGTCATCCACTTGAGGGAAATTTGCTACTGTCCTACAAACCTGTGCACTTGCAGGCCCAACAACGTCTACAAGAAGAAGGTTGCATAGTAGACATCAGCAGGCGGCGGTTGCCGCGCATGATTCTCGATTCCTGCAACTCCTGAGCGACCTTGGTGGTGAACTCCTGAGGGTTGGGCCCTCCTTTCCTTGCGCCTTCCTGAAGGAAACGTGCCGAGCACGCCTCCAAGTTGTGCCCAAGCGCCTCCCTCGTGATCTTGGCAAAGTCGATGGCTCCCCAGGGGAGAGCCCCGAGCCCTGCCCGAGGAGGGCGCCGGGCGCGCCTTCCTATGCGATGGAGGGTGGCGCCCCTTGGACGGGCGCATGTCCAGATGTGGCGCCTTCGGAGGTGCCTGCCTCCTGAGGCTTTGAGCCAGGTGACGTCTTCTTCTTCTTGGGTGCTACTCCGGGGAGGTTTCCACTCTTGCTGTCCGGGTCCTCGATTGACGCGGCTCGGAAGGCGCGCTCGAGAGAGCACACCGCATCCTTCTCTTCACAGGGGACCGCGATGACCCCGCCATTTCCTGGCATCTTGAGGACGTTGTAGCCATGGTGAGTCACTGCCATGAACTTGGCCAGGGCCGGATACCCGAGGATGGCATTGTATGGCAGGCGAATGTGAGCGACGTCGAAGTCAATGAGCTCGGTGCGGTAGTTGTTGCGCTGTCCAAAGGTGACAGGAAGGCGGACATGCCCTATCGGGACAGTGGAACCATCAGTGACTCCTGAGAAAGGCTTGGTTGGCTGAAGCTGATCATATGGCACTTGGAGATTGTTGAACGTCTCGACGGACAGAACGTTGAGTCCTGCTCCGCCATCGATGAGGGTCCTGGTGACTTGCACATTGCTGATGACTGGGGAACAGAGCATTGGGAGGACAACGGCTGCCGCCGCGCACTTGAGCTGATCAGCTAAACTGAATGTGATGGCGCACACAGACCACCTGAGAGGGCGCGTGGCCTCAAGCTTGGGGAGGACTGCAATCACCTCGCGAGCAAACTACTTGAAGATGCGCTATGAGGCTGGGGCCTGAGCGCCGCCCAAGATGCAAGCGATTGCATGTGGCTCCTGGAAGCCCCCGGCCCCCTCGTCCTGATGATGGTCTTCATTCCTTCTTGGTGGTGGTGGCAGAGGAGGAATGCCTGCGTTGCCTTGCGGGCGATCCTCACAAGGCTGATCTCTCCAAGCTCCCTCGCGAGGTCGGTCACGCCACCCTTTGTGAGGGCCATGGTCGTCCCATCGTCCTCCACCTCTTGCTCCGCCTCGGCCGTAGCCCCGATCGTTGCACTCGGGAGGTCGACCGACACGGCCTTCTCGCACGGCCCTGAGCTCTTGGCATTCGTTGGTGTTGTGAGTATGGAGATCGTGGTACACACAGTACCGGCTGCCCTTGGATGACTCCGGCTGGTCCCTGCCGCACTTTGTGTCCGGCTCTGCTGCGAGCACAACTGCTCCCTTGCGCTTCACATCCTTGGCCTTGGCTTTCTTCTCCTCTGGGTCTGCCACTGGGAGCTCGAGAAGGGAAAGGCGTCCCTCCTCAGCCCTTGCGCACTTGGTCGCCAGGTTGAACAACTCCAGTGACGTACACAGATCTTCATGGATCGCTAGCTCCTCCTTCATCTTGACGCCGCGGACGCCATCAGAGAACGCCGAAATGATGGCCTCCTCGGTCACCCTAGGAATCTTGAGGCGAGCGTTGTTGAAGCGCTGGATGCACTTCTACAAGGTCTCTCCAGGCTGCTGCTTGATGCAGCGTAGGTCACCCGCGGCCGGCGGACGGTCGCGAGTGCCCTGGAAGTTGGCGATGAAGCGGGTGCGCATCTCATCCCAGGAGGAGATCGTGCCAGGGGCCAAGTTCAGGAGCCAGGTGCGGGCGCCGTCCTTGAGTGCCATGGGAAACCAGTTCGCCCCTTTCGTCCCTGTTGGCGGCTTCGATGCCCAGCTCGTAGAGCTGTAGGAACTCCGCGTGATCTGCAGTACCGTCATAGCGAGGAGGCAGGTCAGGCTTGAACTTGCCTGGCCAGGCGACACTGCGTAGCTCGGGGGTGAAGGCGCGGTAGCCTGCGGTGGCCACCGGAGCTCTCGCGATGCGGGCTTGCTCTCGGGATTCTCGCGCTCTGCTGCTGGAGCAAAGACGGGTCTTGACGTGGTGGCGCAGGGATGCGGTCGTGGCGCACCGGTGCCAGGAGCACGCGTGCACCTTCTTGGGGACGAGGGATTTCTTGGCAGCTCCTTTCTTGTTGCGCGGGTGCCGGACGCGTTGGATCTCGTCCTGGGGCCGCGCGCCTTGGAGCCAGGGCGCCTTCTTGGGGAGGAGGTGGCAGAGGCACCTCCTGATCCGCGCCTCCTACGCAGGACGGAGGGCGTGGCAGCGAGAGGGACGGCATAGGAGAGCCCCCTGCCGTGCTGACGAGCTCGGTGATGCGGGCGAGCCAGTCCTCATAGAGGTCGTCGACGGGACAGTAGTGCAGGAGCTCACGCGACAGGAGCAACGCGGCGTGCGCGTCCGTGGGGCGCGATGGCGGGCGTGGACGGCGATGAACCGTGGGTCAGCGACGGATGGCGGTGCGGCCTTCCCGCCGCACGAAGGATGAGAGATGAGGCCTGCTGCTCGTTTCGCCGGGCCGGTGGCGGCGTTGGCGGCGGCGACGGGAACGACGGACACCCACCGACGGAGCCGTCGGGCGACGCTGGCGGCGAGCAACCCGTCGCTTCGGCGCGATCCCATGAAGGCGACCATGGACACGACGGAAGATCGAACGCGAAGCAGCGGAAGAAAGATTCTGGTGCACCTCTACCTGGCGCGCCAAATGTCGGATGTTGGGTTCCGGCAGACCCTTAAGGTTCGAACTCTGGGGTGTGCATGAAGATCTCTCCCCTACCGATCTACGTCCGATCGCCTCGTGAGATCTAAGCTGAAAACGATGAACAACACAAGGGACACAAGATTTATACTGGTTCGGGCCACCGTTGTGGTGTAATACCCTACTCCAGTGTGTGGTGCGGTGGATTGCCTCAGGGGCAGATGATGAACAAAGACAGGGGAAGAACAGCCTCGCGAGAGGTGTTTTTGAGCTGGTGCGATGAACTGCTTGGGTGAGTTCGATCGCCTCTCTCTTTCTAACTAGGGCTCTATCAGATGCCCTCTACGGTGGTGGCTAGCTCTATTTATAGAGGCCCTGGTCCTCTTCGCAAATATTGAGCGGGAAGGGCGCCAACAACGGCCATTTTGAAGGGGAACATCTAGTACAAGTTATCCTGACTAAAGTTGGTCTTCGGCTGCCAAAAGCACTTGGTGATGACGCCATCTTGGGCTCCACGGTGACCTCCATCCTGCCGCTCCACTGGTCTTGGTCTCATTGCACTGAAATGGCAACCTTTGCCTGATGCCTCGGTACTCCACGTATGTGCTTGCCCCCTTTGCACCAAAGAGGAAACAAGGACATCACAGAGGCCGGGCGCCACTGGCGCCCTTTGGTCTCGATTGTCATGGCTTGCGTCCACGAGCACCTCGCAAGGTACCCTGCCTCGATCTCTGCCTCCTCACGAGCCTGCTCGGCGAGGCCGCTCCTGAGGAAGTCTTGTGTCGTCCGCTCCGCGAGGCTTGGCCCCTCGCGAGGGTCTTGAGTCTTGCGCTGATGAAGACGGGCCGTACTGGGCCACCACTTGAGCCACGCCGCAGGCCGCAGGCAGGCAAGTCTGGGGACCCCGTTCCCAGAACGCCGACACATTCTGAAGCGACTATCAAGCACTACTCGGAAGAACGGCCTTCGCTTGTTTCAACGCAGTACTGCATTACACTTATCTTAAGCTTAAGATGCCCGGTCCACGCGGCATCATCATACTTAGCGGAAACATAGAGCATTCCTTACGTGCAGAAGAATGTGTGGCGGCTTTAGCAGCCGAACACTGAACGGCCTCTCAAACCAGAATAAATGATCAGTCGTCAAGACCGCGGACATGGCTAGACGAGCCCGACGCACCACTCGTTGTAACAACTCAGATAAACCTAAGATTGGGTCGACGGATATACCCCCCATAGGTGGTGCTAGGGGCTTCCCGAATGTAAAAAAGAACTACAGTTCGGCTTGACCTTATTTAGATTGAATTTTAATGGTTTATTAAGAATAACCAATTTTTTGCATGAAGACTTTTACCTGAGTTTTTCTCTTTTACAGATGATAATCGTGCTACACCCTTCCAGGATACAGCACAACGGAGACACAGGCGCAGACGTGCAGTAGGGCCCCGCTCAAAGGTTTCTTTTTAGATTAAGACCTTGTGTAAACCTTTCTTACTGTCTCTTGTTGCTTCACACCCTCCGGATACTCAACACAACCGAGAGAGGATGCTGGCGTTATTGGCATTTCGCCACGTCAGACTAATGCACGTACCTGGAAATTGTGGTTCATTATCAAGGGCGTTACTCAGCCCGGTATATGTTGTAAAGACCGAATACCTTAGGGAGTGTTCGGCGTCGCGAGTTTGGCCTTATATGCATCAGCTCTGAATCATGTATTTGGTCAATAGTTGGGTTTGCCTGGCTCTCGTGTTTTGCTACCTTACGTTCTGCTCTATCGGCTAAGGTGGCACCGGGAGAACTACTGCGATTGTGCCATGGTTCATCTGGACGAGCACCTCAGTAGAGAAAGCCGAAAACTGACTGTCATGATAAAGCCGAGACTGGTCAACCACTTGATGACTCAGCGGAATCTTCGCGATGCCTCCGCATTAATGAAGGACCGGTTTCCCAGTCATGTATGTACGCGCACCGTATTCGGATAGGCGCGGAAGTACCAGGGGCTATATAGTAGCCCCAGCGTCAAATTCCTATGGCTAAGTGAAAGTGTTAAAGCAATATAGTCCGATTGCCTTGTTCGCCGTGCTATCACCTCCTTAATGGACCAAGACGTTAGATCAAGTGTGAATACGCGCTTTTCCGAACACCCCCGCATTATATGCATGGGGGCTGAAGCCGACGACTGCAAACTTTCAGGTTATATACATACATAAACGGCCGCACATGAGGCATCATAATACTTTTAGGCAAAAGTATAAGCACTGCCTTTATAATCCAAATAGCATCATTTTTACAATTGGGATACATGTCACTAGAACATGATACTCTTCGAGCACTGAGCCTCTATTAAACGAGCGCCTTCTAGGACTTCTTCAAAATAGTGCTCGGCCGATACCTGGCCTACGTCCGAACCCCAGGTTGAAATAGCGGTGGCCTCCATCTCTGCCCAGTATGTCTTAACACGGGCAAGAGCCATCCACGCACCCTCTATGCACGCCGACCTCTTTACAACGTCGATATGCGGCACAGCACCAAGGAATCGTTGCACTAAACCAAAATAACTATTCGGCCTTGGTCCTTCCGGCCAAAGATGATCCACGACTGACCTCATGGAAAGCCCGGACAATCTATGCAGCTCAGCCCACTCGTCCATTTGCTCATTTAATAGCAGCGGACGCGTTCGAGCACTGAACTGCGACCAGAACAACTTTTCCACTTCGTGATCTTTTTGATCTTTGAAAAACTCAGTCGCATCAGCAGCACTCATTGCCAAGTCTAAGTACGCATCTGCAACACTCCATAATTGATCCAGAGGGGCATACTTCGGATCTCCGAACTTCGTCCGCAACAAAAAGGGCTTCCTAGCCGTGATATCTCCGGCTTGACGAAGCTCTTCCGTAGCCGCTCTGATTTTAGATCGGGTTTCCTTGGCTGCTACCATGGCTTTCTCCAGGTTCGCCGCTTTCGCTTGGCTTTCCTTTTCAAGAAGCTCATACTGGTCGGCAGCATCCTTCAGCTCAACAGCCATCTTGGCCATTTTATCTTCGCTTTGGCGATGAGCAGCCTGTTCGGCTCTTAACTCTTCGACCGCCTTTAGGGCGGCCGCATCACTTCTCCTGGCTTGTTCCTTGGCTCGGGCAAGCTCCGCCTGAAGGGTATCCACGGCGGTAGCTCCATCTGTAGTCACAACATATTATAGATACTAGCATCATGCTCCTCTTAATATATGTTAACCACCGGAGAATACATACCCTGTGCCTCGTCAAGCCGCTTGTTTACAAGCACGATGTCAGCATCTGCCGCATCAAGTTGCCGCTTCAGTTCGGCAAATTCACCAGTCCGGCCAGCCACTGGACCATCAGCCGCCTGCACATGAAAGCATCATGATCATTACCTGGGACTATGATCCTCTGTTTGCCGCCTTTGGACAGCAACCAGAGTCTCAGGGGCTACTATCTGTATAGGGCACACCTAGCGTGTGCGGTACCGTCAAAATATATATTACTTTGCGTACCTCAAAGCCTTTTAGCAGGCTCATAAAATCTTCATGCAACCCACTTTTGGCGGATGAAATCCTCTCAACCACCGTACCCATTAAAATACGATGCACCTCTGAGATAGCCGCTTGCTCCAGAATACTCATCAGTGCGTCCGGTCGTGCACCGGACAGTCCCGGACTCTTTCTATTGCTCTCCTTAGGAGCCGAATACTCTGGACTTTGGGTGGCCGAAGGGTTACCTTCCGGCCTTGGCGGATCAGGAGAAATCCTCCGTGACGACACCTCGGGGTCGTCCGCCTTATGAGGCGGGGAGACAGGGGGAGGCGTTTCACTCTACATCATCTCCAAAAGAAGATCCCCCGAAGGCGAACTCTGTCGAGAAGGGCTATGATCCGAACTGCAAGACATACGTCTCGGTTATTGTCGTCGGAGATGAAGCAGGATATATTTACCAAAAGTACTCTTGTTCACTTACAGCTCGGTGGAGGGCTGATCCCTTTGCGGGCACTGTGCGGTAAGGATACCCTCCGGGGCAGGGCCCCCTGGCGAAGGTTTTTTCCCTCGTTTGGAAACCCTTGTTTCCAAGTCTTCAGAGGCGGTCCTTTTCCTTCCTTCGGGTGAGGGAATTTCAGATTCTTCTCCCCAGTTATCCTCCTTCGCGGAGACACTAACTCCCCCGGTTTGGATGAGTAATGAGTGAGGCCCGCTTTCGGCTTCTTTATTCCTCCCTTTATCTTCCCCTGATGGCGCTTGATAAGGTGCGAGCTCAAGCATCCTGGCTAGTACAGGATCCGGTGAGCCTTCGGGAAGGGGGGCCGAACACCTGATCATCTTCGCCTTTTTTATCCAGTCCTGGTCAAAGAGCGACTTTTCAGAATGATGTTGTGATAAATAAAAAGACATCATGTTCGGCCGCAGAATTACTTACATGTGTATCTGGACGATTGCAGTTTAGACTCGCATCCTCAGTGGTGTTCGCACACTTTATTCATGACCCGAAGAACAACCCATACATCTCTTCGAGCATCACGCCGAAGAATTGCCGAATAGTTCGCGGTCCTTCCGGGTTGAACTGCCACATACGGAGAGGTCGACGTTAGCATGGCAGGACCTGACGAACTAGGATGACTTGCATTACCTTGACAAGGCTGACATCTCTCTTGAGGAGATCTCGGATGCGACTCTGCAATGTCGGCACATCATTAACCGGCCCCCAGTCCAGCCCCTTGTTGACCCATGACGCCAGTTGTGGCGGGGGCCCAAACGGAAGGCGGGAGCAGCTGCCCACTTAGTACTTCGGGGAGCCGTGATGTAAAACCATTCCCGCTGCCATAAGTTGGACATCTCCGGGAAGGAACCCTTTGGCCATGGAGCATCGACGCCTTTGCTTATTATGGCACCTCCGCATTTTGCGTGTCACCCATCGATCATCTTCGGCTTCACATTGAAGGTCTTGAGCCATAAGCCGAAGTGTGGAGTGATGCGGAGGAAGGCCTCACACACGACGATGAACGACGAGATGTGAAGGATGGAATCCGGAGCCAGATCATGGAAATCAAGCCCGTAATAGAACATAAGCCCTCTAACAAAGGGATCAAGACTAAAGCCTAGCCCTCGGGGGAAGTGGGAAAAATACGACACTCTTGTTGGGTTCGGGAGTGGGGATGACCTACCCTTGAGCAGGTAGCCTGTGCGACATTTCGGCGGTCAGATACCTGGCTTCTCTTAGCTTCTTGATGTCCTCGTCTGTGACAGAGGAGGCCATCCACCGGCCTTGAAGGTTGGATCCGGACATGATTGAAGGTCCGAAGCACTTAGCCTGACCTTTGGGTGTTGGAATTCGAGGCGGAGGAGGTGAAGGATCGAGCGCGAGAAGAAAAGGACAGGCCTTGGCCCCTTTATAAAGAGGGTGAATATCAAGCGTCCTCCGTGTGGCCGTTTGGAACTTGCCTAAAATCGAGGAGTTATACCAGCGGGCACGATTGGGTTACCCACACCCGTATTAATGAGAATCCCGTGATAAGAGGAACACGATCTCTATTTCAACAAGACATGCCAATAGAACCGCCTCGCAACACGTGTAGTGGCAGGTTGGGAAAAACGGTTCGTAATGACCGGACCACGGCGTGACGTCACGCTATGAAAATTTGTCAGCAGATTAGATTTATGGAAATATTATACTCTCTACGGTGGTATGTGGAATTTGTTTTGCAGAGCCGAACACGATCCTTGTGTTCAAAATCTTCTATGGAGTACTCGGAGGAAGAACCTGCCTTGCAATGCCGAAGACAAACTGCGCGCCGGACTCATCGTCATTGAAGCCTGGTTCAGGGGCTACTGAGGGAGTCCTGGATTATGGGGTCCTCGGATTGCCGGACTATATACTTTGGCCGGACTGTTGGACTATGAAGATACAAGATTGAAGACTTCATCTCGTGTCCGGGTGGGACTCTCCTTTGCGTGGAAGGCAAGCTTGGCAATACGGATATGTAGACCTCCTCCCTTGTAACCGACTTTGTGTAACCCTAGCCCCCTCCAGTGTCTATATAAACCGGAGGGTTTAGTCCATAGGACAACAACAATTATAATCACAGGCTAGCTTCTAGGGTTTAGCCTCTATGATCTCGTGGTAGATCAACTCTTGTAATACTCATATCATCAAGATGAATCAAGCAGGAAGTAGGGTATTACCTCCATCGAGAGGGCCCGAACCTGGGTAAACACTGGGTCCCCCACCTCCTGTTACCATCCGCCTTAGACGCACAGTTCGGGAACCCCTACCTGAGATCCGCCGGTTTTGACACCGATGGCGACGAGAGGCCGATCCGGAGACCCGAAGAGGCAGAGCAGGTTACGCGCGGGCGAGGAGGTTCGGAAAAATTTCCAAAATTTGTCTCGTCGGTATATATAACCTGACCCTGTCAGTGTGACCGAGTGGAACGACTCGGTGGCACCGACATGCAAAACTGCAAGCAGTTACTGCAACTCGGTGTGACCGAAAGGTTCTAATCGGTTGCACCAAGATTGAAAACCCTAGATCAACTTAGTGACTCGATAGGACCGAAAAGGATGAATCGGTCAGACCGAGATGCACAAAGTGGTTTTGGAGGTTTAAGTCTATGAAGAATCGGGAACTCCGAGTGCTCCTCACACAGAGTGGTTCGAATCTGACTTGATCAAACTTTGTGATGTAGCATGAATAGAGTTTGAGATGAGAAAAGCATATATAGCTAGAGGGAGTTCTTAGGCATTCTTGTCCATCCATTTGGCAAAAGAGAAAGAGCCAAACAATCAAAAAAACAAATGGATGTCCTCGAACGAGTAAAGTATGCAACCAACATGCTCACACAATAAAATGGAAAATGAAATATGTGACAAAGCATGCACAAACACAATAGCATCTATCAAGCAATTTGGTGATGACTAGGTCATCTATATATGAGTATATTGACATCGGAGTCAAATGAAAACATTTGATCATAGGTCATACTCATCGTTTAAGCACAAGTGGGGTTACCACTTTTACATAAAGCATTGATGTGTTCACACCATTAGAGTTGCTTTAGCTCAACTGATTAGAGTAAAGCTCCCCCTAGATGTGATATCCCCCTTAGAGGGATGAACTAACCTTGGGTTTTATCGATGATGACTTCATGTAGGTGTTGAAGATTTAGATGCTCAATGTTGATGTAGATCATTTGGAGCAATCCTTTGGAGTGAGTTGCACTTTCAATACCTACACGGGTTAGTCCCACAAGGAACAAACAAGGATATCCATAGACATAGAATGATTTATACACAAGATGATGTCCATGAAGGCATTGGGTTACCTTGTCCCTTGTCTTACCAACAAGAGGGTTTGTGACTCCTTGAACTAGTGCAAGATATGGAAGTTGTTTGCACTTGTTCTCGCCAAAATGATAAGAGTGAAGTATGTTGGCGGAGTCACCCTCAAGAACTCTCTAGTTCTTCTTCTTACGGATCCACACCATCTTGATGGGAATCCTTGGAGTTGTAGTTGTACTTGATGAAGTAGAACTTGATGTAGTCTTGGGAACCCACTTGACCAAGGCCTTAGGTGCTTCTTCAAATGCATCAATTTCCTCTTGAAGCTTGTCCTTGCCTTTTTGCTTGTGGTCTTGTGATGGAAGATCATATTGAGCTTGTGTCCCCTTGAAGGAAGTAGGATCATACTTCTCTTGTTGAGGAACAAACTTCGTCTTGGGGTATTGATCTTCTTCCCACTCAATCCATTGGCATTGAACTTTCATTCAAAACCAACAACTTGATTCTTCCGGTGTCTTCCTTGCCTGCGTACAATTTCCTCAAATTGCTTACTTTCGGCAAGGCTCTTGTAAACACCTTTCTCTATAATTCCCTTCAATAGGCTATTTTCTTGCTCAAGTGTAACTTGGCTAAGAGAATCATTAGTAGAATCAAGAGAAGTACTAGAAGCAACAACATTGGATTTAGCATGATTGTTGTTACTACTAGATGAAGCATCTTTCTTGTTCTTATTGCTATATTTAGCTTGTGGCATGTAAGTAGACAAGAGTAAACGCTTGGCAATGTAACAAAAACTTTTCTTGCGAAGATCATCATTGATTGCCTTTAAAAACTCATGCTCTTGCTCAAGGTTGAGCTTTTCAAAGCGTAGCTTATCATGAGTCTTTAAAAGTTCTCGATGATTTTCCAAGGTAGTTTCATGAGCTAACTTAAGAGTGTTTAGTTCTTTAGTTAGACGCTCAATCTCCTGCTTATCATCATCATTCATTTTATCTTGATTAGCATGATTAATTGACGTTTCATCATAATTTTCATCACTAGAGTTGTCAACAAGTAAATCATCATCACCTAGCAAATCATCTTCACCACTATTGAAATCAACATACTCAGGATGTGTTACCTTTGGACCTTTGGCCATGAAGCATCTTCCATTTCCTTCATTTTGTGAGTCAAATATGTCGTAGGAGTTGGTTGTCACAAGTGCTAGACCGGAAACACCTTCATCTTGAGTATATTTGGAGTCGGAGTGATAACTTCTTTCAGAGCGATTGTCGGAGTCGGAGCCGGATACCCATTCACCAACATGAGCTTGATGTCTTCTTTTTGTGTAGCTCCTTGATGACTTTTCCTTCCTTTCCGAGTCCTTGCTTCGCCGAGAGGGTCTTCGTTCATAACGATCATCTCTACTCCTCCGTTCTCTTGGTGGTGATTCTTCTCTTCTACTTCTTCTTTTGGGAGAATCTTCTGTTCTTTTGTAGGGAGTCGTGCACTCATTGGAGTAGTGTCTGGGTCTTCCACAATTGTAGCAATTTTGCTCACGACTAGAAGATCTTTTTTCATTGTAGGACCTTGACTTGGAACTTCTTTCTTTGCTTCTACTCTTGTAGAAGTTTTTGAAGTTCTTTACCATTAGGCTCAATTCTTCATTGAAGGTTTGTTTCTCACTTGATGATGTGGGAGCATCACACGAGGCTTTGTAAGCACCACTAGACTTGTTGTGAAGCTCTTCCTTACCCTTGAGTGACATCTCATGAGCAACAATTCTTCCAATGACTTTTGTTGGCTTGAGATCTTTGTAATTGGGCATCATTTGGATCAATGTGCACATGGTATCATATTTTCCATCCAAGGCTATTAGGATCTTCTTGATGATGAATTTGTCGGTCATCTCTTCACTTCCCAAGCCGGCAATCTCATTTGTGATGAGAGCAAGCCTAGAGTACATTTCGGCGACACCTTCACAATCCTTCATTTTGAACTTGTCAAGTTGACTTTGAAGCACATCCAATTTGGATTCCTTGACGGAGTCGGTACCTTCGTGCATATCAATCAAAGTATCCCAAATTTCCTTTGCATTCTCAAAACGGCTGATTTTGTTGAATTCTTCGAGGCACAATCCATTGAAGAGAATATCACAAGCTTGAGCATTGTATTGTAGCATCTTCAACTCTTCTGTGGTAGCTTCACGGTTTGGTTCTCTCCCATCAAAGAATTCACCTTGCAAGCCAATACATAAAATAGCCCAAACGACGGGGTTATGTCCAAGAATATGCATTTTCATCTTATGCTTCCAACTAGCAAAATTTGTGCCATCAAAGTAAGGACCTCTACGGTGGTAATTTCCCTCGCTAGACGCCATACTCTCCTAGGTTGTGAAACCAAGGCTATGACCACCAAAAGCTATGGAAATCAAAGCAAATGGAGACCAAAGCTCTGATACCACTTGTAGGATCGAAAGTATGTCTAGAGGGGGGTGATTAGACTACTTGACCAAATAAAAATCTAGCCTTTTCCCAATTTTAGTTCTTGGCAGATTTTAACAACTTAGCACATGTCAAGCAATCAACCTACACATGCAATTCTAAGAGTATAGTAGCAGAATGTAAAAACAATTGCATATGAAGTTAAAGGGATGAGTTTGAGGGAGCAAACACAATGTTGACACGGAGATTTTTTATGCGTGGTTCCGATAGGTGGTGCTATCGTACATCCACGTTGATGGAGACTTCAACCCACGAAGGGTAACGGTTGCGCGAGTCCACGGAGGGCTCCACCCACGAAGGGTCCACGAAGAAGCAACCTTGTCTATCCCACCATGGCCATCGCCCACGAAGGACTTGCCTCACTAGGGTAGATCTTCACGAAGTAGGCGATCTCCTTGCCCGAACAAACTCCTTGGTTCAACTCCATAATCTACTCGGAGGCTCCCAAGTGACACCTAGCCAATCTAGGAGACACCACTCTCCAAGAAGTAACAAATGGTGTGTTGATGATGAACTCCTTGCTCTTGTGCTTCAAATTATAGTCTACCCAACAATCAACTCTCTCCCATAGGATTGGATTTGGTAAAAAGAAGATTTGAGTGGAAAGCAACTTGGGGAAGGCTAGAGATCAAGATTTATGTGGTTGGAATGGAATATATTGACCTCAACACAAGTGTAGGTGGTACTCTCTCAGAAAATATGTATTGGAAGTGTAGGCATGTTCTGATGGCTCTCTCCACGAATGAAGAGTTGGTGGAGGGGTATATATAGCCTCCACACAAAATCTAACCATTACACACAAATCACCAAACTCGGTGGGACCGATTCAGAGAACTCGGTCAGACCGATTTAGTTCATAATGTGACCGTTAGGCGTTTCGGTGGGACCGACATGTCAACTCGGTGGGACCGATATCATTAGGGTTAGGGCATAAAGAAACTCGGTGGGACCGATTTTGGTAATAGTCAAACAGAGAGTTGGTCAGGCAAACTCGGGGGACCGATTCGCTCATCTCGGTTGGACCGTAACGTTACAAAAAGGAAACAGAGTGTTTGCATTGCAATCTCAGTGGGACCGATCGCTCATCTCGGTTTGACCTAAATGTTACGAAAGGAAACAGAGAGATTACAATCCCATCTCGGTGAGACCGAGATCCCTATCGATGAGACCGAAAAGACTAGGGTTTCTAGCAGTGGCTATGTCAACTGAACTCGATGGCGCCGGATAGAAAGTATCGATGGGGCCGAGTTGGACTTGTGGTTTGGGACATATGTGGATATGAGAAAGTAGTGGAGGGTTTTGGAGCATATCACTAAGCATTTTGAGCAAGCACCTCATTAAGCAACACCTCATCCCTTCTTAATAGTATTGGCTTTCCTATAGACTCAATGTGATCTTGGATCACTAAAATAGAAAATGTAGAGTCTTGTGCTTTGAGCTTGAGCCAATCTTTTGTCCTTAGCATTTTGAAGGGTCCACTTTCTAATCCATGCCATGCCAACCATTGAGCTTTCCTGAAATATTTATCTTGAAATAGCATTAGCTCAATGAGCTATATGTTGTTAGGAATTACCAAAACCACCCAGGGATAGATGCACTTTCAGGTTTGATTTGAAAATTTAGGGTTAGGTTTCCACCGAACTCTTCTCGGACCGACTGAGTTGTAGAAATCGGTCTCACTGATTTGGCTTAGGCCATTGCAATTGCACTTTTCGGTCTGACTGAAAGTTGCAAATCGGTGTGACCGAGTTCAACTCTTTGTGAAACCCTAGCAATCTTGGAGTCACCGAACTGTGACTCGATCTGACCGAGTTCACTAGTTTAGACTCAAAAAGTTGCTTCGGTGTAACCAAGTTTAACAAATTGGTAGCTCCGAAATGCTTTCTGTGGAGAACTAAAACTGAGTTTTTGACTCATCTATTTTGCAAAAACTCTGCACTTTGTGATGCTCATCCACTCTATCTCATATATATCTATTCACAGGGTCTGCTGTCAGGTTGCTTTGCAAGTATGTCTGATCATAGTGATAGCTAGAACAAGTCAGAAGAGCAAGTGAACTTGAGTGAGGGCACTAGTCCCTCTAGCAGCTATGATGAGGGCAGCAGGAGCACCCCAAGCAATTTTCCCAAAGAAGCTACAAGGTCAAGGAAGAAGAAAACCTCAGACTCAGAGGATGAGGACTATGTGGCCACTGAGGAGGAAGTGAGCTCCAAGAAGAAATTGCTGAAAAAGGAATATGGAGCTGTTGCTGCAACAAAACCTGGTATGCACAAGAAGGCACCTGCCAAGAGGATTCCTACGTCAAAAGCCAGAGCCTCCACTCATGACTCTTCCAAATCTACTGGAGGGGAGGCTGCTGGTGAGGGCAAGAAGAAGGAAAGGAAGAAAGGAAGATGGTGCAAGAAAGTGGATCCAATGGCAGAATTTGAGAGACATTCATCCGATGAAGAAGAAGAAGAGGAAGAGGATGCTGCTCCAGCACCCAAGTCACAAAAGCTGATGGGGGATGCCATCAAGTCTGGGGCTACCCCTTCAGAGCCCAAGACTGCCCCCAAAGCTTCTGCTCCAGCTACAAAGCCCAAGAGGAGCACAAGCAACATTTTTGCTGCTGAGAAGAACAAGGCCCCAGTGCCTGAGATGGATGAAGAAGATGCTGAAGCCCAAGTGCTAAGGAAGATTAAACCAAAAATCCCAGATCATGATGATAATCATCCTATGGCAGAAGACGTGAAGATAAGGAAAGATGCAGGTCTCAGACTTTGGAGACAAAGTGACCCTTATGCTATGAGGAGAAAGACTGCTGTGGACTACAGGTTCCATACCAAAGAGCAGCAAGATTTCTATGAAACCATTCTGCTTGACAAGAAGCCCATAGTTTGTGATATGAAGTGGGCTGACTAGAAATACATTGATGAGAATGAAGATCATTTTCCAGGTGTACATGAAAGTTTCAGATTATGTGGTGTTAACAATTTTTTGGGTCGGTCGACAAAATGGAATGATGAACTCATCATGCAATTCTACTCCACAGCTCATTTTTATCCAGATGGTAGAATAGTTTGGATGTGTGAGGGTACAAGGTACCAATCAACTGTTGATGAGTGGGCCAAGTTGATCAATCCCCCTGAAGAACATGAAGATGATTTGGATGTCTATGCCAAGAAGAAGAAAGACCACAACTCTATGGCCAACATGTACAAGGAGATTCCAGATAAGGCATTGGCAACTCATAGGCTTGGGTCTGTACATTAATTGTTGTCTGGATTAGCTACTATCAACAATATATTAAGGCATACTTTGTTGCCCAAATCTGGAGATCACAAGATGAGCATAGGTCATTCAATCAACCTGCTGCAGATATTTGATGTGCCTCAGAAATTCAAAGTTATGAGCCTGATTGTTGAAACAATCAAGAGGACAGGTGCAGATCAGAAGAGATCTTGTGGGTATGCTCCACATATTCAGGTGCTCATCAACTCCAGGATGGGCACAGGCCCTTATCTCTTGGACAAGGAGCATTTACCCTTTTAGACCAGACTTTGAGGACAACACTGTCGTCATGAATGAAGAAGATCCTACATCTGTACAAGCCCAAGAAAAGAGAGAGAAGGCAAAGGCTGAGAAGGCTGCAAGGATGCCAAGTGTTGAAGAGGCATCTCAAGTGTTTCTAAAGAGAAAACAAGATCAACTTGGATATCTGATTCAAGCAACTTTGAGGATTGAGAAGGGCTTGGCCACCCTGACTCAAAATCAGGAGAGCTTGGAGACGATCATTGAGACAAAGTTATATGATCTTGATCTGAAAGTGACTGAGATGCAGACAGCTGTTGAGAAACTCCAAGAAGAAGCTGAGGAGAGGAAAAGGCAGGCTACCACAGATGCCTTTCAGAGAGTGCCCAAAGGTCAGAGATCTGCTGCAGTGCCGGTGCCTGACACTAGAGCTACTACATCAGCACCAGCAGCTACAGCTTCAGTGCCACCTCCAGTTGCTTAAGGAAATATACCCTAGAGGCAATAATAAAGTTGTTATTTATATTTCCTTATATCATGGTAAATGTTTATTATTCATGCTAGAATTGTATTAACCAGAAACTTAGTACATGTGTGAATATATAGACAAACTAAGTGTCACTAGTATGCCTCTACTTGACTAGCTCGTTGAATCAAAGATGGTTAAGTTTCCTAGCCATAGACATGAGCTGTCATTTGATTAACGAGATCACATCATTAGAGAATGATGTGATTGACTTGACCCATTCCGTTAGCTTAGCATTTGATCGTTTAGTATATTGCTATTGCTTTCTTCATGACTTATACATGTTCCTATGACTATGAGATTATGCAACTCCCGAATACCAGAGGAACACTTTGTGTGCTACCAAACATCACAATGTAACTGGGTGATTATAAAGGTGCTCTACAGGTGTCTCCGAAGGTACTTGTTGGGTTGGCATAGATCGAGATTATGATTTGTCACTCCGATTGTCGGAGAGGAATCTCTGGGCCCTCTCGGTAATACACATCACTATAAGCCTTGCAAGCAATGCAACTAATGAGTTAGTTGCGGGATGATGTATTACGGAACGAGTAAAGAGACTTGCCGGTAACGAGATTGAACTAGGTATTGAGATACCGATGATTGAATCTCGGGCAAGTAACATACTGATGACAAAGGGAACAACGTATGTTGTTATGCGGTTTGACTAATAAAGATCTTTGTAGAATATGTAGGAGCCAATATGAGCATCCAGGTTCCACTATTGGTTATTGACCGGAGATGTGTCTCGGTCATGTCTACATAGTTCTCAAACCCGTAGGGTCCGCACGCTTAACGTTCGGTGACGATCGGTATTATGAGTTTATGTGTTTTTATGTACCAAAGGTAGTTCGAAGTCCCGGATGAGATCGGGGACATGACAAGGAGTCTCGAAATGGCCGAGACGTAAAGATCGATATATTGGAAGGCTATATTCGGGCATCGGAAAGGTTCTGAGTGGTTCGGGTATTTATCGGAGTACTGGAGAGTTACGGGAATTCGTCGGGGAGTATATGGGCCTTATTGGGCTTTAGGGGAGAGAGAGGCGGGCCATGCGGCCCCCCAAGGCCTAGTCCAAATTGGACTAGGGGGAGGGGCGGTGCCCCCTCCTTCCTTCTCTTCTCTCTTCTCCTTCCTTGTCTCTTACTCCTAATACTTGGAAGGGGGGAATCCTACTCCCGGTGGGAGTAGGACTCCCCTAGGGCGCGCCATAGAGAGGGCCGGCCCCTCCCCTCCTCCATTCCTTTATATACGGGGGAGGGGGCACCCCAGAGACACAACAATCGATCATTGATCTTTTAACCGTGTGCGGTGCCCCCCTCCACCATAATCCACCTCGATCATATCGTAGCGGTGCTTAGGTGAAGCCTTGTGTCGGTAGCAACATCATCACCGTCCTCACGCTGTCGTGCTGACGGAACTCTCCCGTGAAGCTCTGCTGGATCAGGGTTCATGGGACGTCATCGAGCTGAACGTGTGCTGAACTCGTAGGTGTCGTACGTTCGGTACTTGGATCGGTCGGATCATGAAGATGTACGACTACATCAACCGCGTTGTCATAACGCTTCCGCTTTTGATCTACGAGGGTACATGGACTACACTCTCCCCTCTCGTTGCTATGTATCACCATGATCTGGGTGTGCGTAGGAATTTTTTTGAAATTACTACGTTCCCCAACAGTGGAATCAGAGCCAGGTTTATGCGTAGATGTTATATGCATGAGTAGAACACAAGTGAGTTATGGGCGATACAAGTCAGACTGCTTACCAGCAAGTCGTACTTTGGTTCGGCGGTATTGTTGGATGAAGCGGCCCGGACCGACATTACACGTACGCTTACGCGAGACTGGTTCTACCGACGTGCTTCGCACACAGGTGGCTGGCGGGTGACAGTTTCTCCAACTTTAGTTGAACTAAGTGTGACTACGCCCGGTCCTTGTTGAAGGTTAAAACAACACTAACTTGACGAAATATCGTTGTGGTTTTGATGCGTAGGTAAGAACGGTTCTTGCTCAGCCCGCAGCAGCCACGTAAAACTTGCAACAACAAAGTAGAGGACGTCTAACTTGTTTTTGCAGGGCATGATATGATGTGATATGGTCAAGACATGATGCTAAATTTTATTGTATAAGATGATCATGTTTTGTAACAGAGTTATCAGCAACTGACAGGAGCCATATGGTTGTCGCTTTATTGTATGAAATGCAATCGTCATGTAATTGCTTTACTTTATCACTAAGCGGTAGCTATAGTCGTAGAAGCAATAGTTGGCGAGACGACAACGATGCTACGATGGAGATCAAGGTGTCGCGCCGGTGATTATGGTGATCATGATGGTGCTTTGGAGATGGAGATCAAAGGCACAAGATGATGATGGCCATATCATATCACTTATATTGATTGCATGTGATGTTTATCTTTTATGCATCTTATTTTGCTTAGATCGACGGTAGCATTATAAGATGATCTCTCACTAAATTTCAAGGTATAAGTGTTCTCAGTATGCACCGTTGCGAAAGTTCATCGTGCCGAGACACCACGTGATGATCGGGTGTGATAAGCTCTACGATCACATACAATGGGTGCAAGCCAGTTTTGCACACGCAGAATACTCGGGTTAAACTTGACGAGCCTAGCATATGCAGATATGGCCTCGAAACACTAAGACCGAAAGGTTGAGCGTGAATCATATAGTAGATATGATCAACATAGTGATGTTCACCATTGAAAACTACTCCATCTCACGTGATGGTCGGACATGGTTTAGTGTATATGGATTACGTGATCACTTAGATGATTAGGGGGATGTCTATCTAAGTGGGATTTCTTAAGTAATTTGATTAAATTGAACTTTAATTTATCATGAACTTAGTACCTGATAGTATTTTTCATATCTATGTTGTAGATCAATAGCTTGCGTTTAGCTCCCCTGTTTTATTTTGATATGTTCCTAGAGAAAACTAAGTTGAAAGATGTTAGTAGCAATGATGCGGATTGGATCCGTTATCTGAGGATTATCCTCATTGTTGCACAGAAGAATTATGTCCTTAATGCACAGCTAGGTGACAGACCGATTGCAGGAGCAAATGCAGACGTTATGAACGTTTGGCAAGCTCGATATGATGACTACTTGATAGTTTTGTGCACCATGATTTACAGCTTAGAATCGGGGCTTCAAATACGTTTTTGAAACGCCACGGAGCATACGAGATGTTCCTAGAGTTGAAATTAGTATTTCAGACTGATGCCCATGTCGAAAGGTATGAGACCTTTGACAAGTACTTTGCCTACAAGATGGAGGAGAATAGCTCAACTAGTGAGCATGTGCTCAGAATGTCTGAGTACTACAATCACTTGAACTAAGTGGGAGTTAATCTTCCAGATAAGATAGTGATTGACAGAATTCTCTAGTCACTATCACCAAGTTACTAGAACTTCGTTATGAACTATAATATGCAAGGGATAACGGAAACGATTCCCAAGCTCTTCGTGATGGTGAAATCGACGAAGGTAGAAATCAAGATAAGCATCAAGTGTTGATGGTTGACAAGACCACTAGTTTCAAGAAAAGGGAAAAGGGAAGAAGGGGAACTTCAAAAAGAACGGCAAGCAAGTTGCTGCTCCCATGAAGAAGCCCAAAGCTAGACTCAAGCCTGAAACTGAGTGCTTTTACTGCAAAGGAAATTGTCACTGGAAGTGGAACTGCCCTAGATACTTGGTGGATAAGAAGGATGGCAAAGTGAACAAAGGTATATTGTATATACATGTTATTGATGTGTACTTTACTAGTGTTTATAGCAACCCCTCGGCATTTGATACTGGTTCAGTTGCTAAGAGTAGTAACTCAAACGGGAGTTGCAGAATGAATGTAAACTAGTTAAGGGCGAGGTGACGATGTGTGTTAGAAGTAGTTCCAAGATTGATATGATCATCATCACACACTCCCTATACTTTCGGGATTAGTGTTGAACCTAAATAAGTGTTATTTGGTGTTTGCATTGAGCATGAATATGATTTGATCATGTTTATTGCAATACGGTTATTCATTTAAGTTATAGAATAATTGTTGTTCTGTTTACATGAATAAAACCTTCTATGGTCATACACCCAATGAAAATGGTTTGTTGGATCTCGATCGTAGTGATACACGTATTCATAATATTGAAACCAAAATATGCAAAGTTAATAATGATAGTGCAACTTATTTGTGCCACTACTGTTTAGGTCATATTGGTGTAAAGCGCATGAAGAAACTCCATGTTGATGGGATTTTGGAATCACTTGATTATGAATCACTTGATGCTTGCGAACCATGCCTTATGGGCGAGGTGACTAAGACTCCGTTCTCCGGAACAATGGAGCGAACAATTGACTTATTAGAAATAATATATACTGATGTATGCGATCTGATGAGTGTTGAGGCTCGCGGCGGGTATCTTTATTTTCTGACCTTCACAGATGATTTAAGCAGATATGGGTATATCTACTTGATGAAACATAAGTCTGAAACATTTGAAAAATTCATATAATTTCAGAGTGAAGTGGAAAATCACCGTGACAAGAAAATAAAGTTTCTATGATCTGATCGTGGAGGAGAATATTTGAGTTACGAGTTTGGTCTTCATTTGAAACAATGCGGAATAGTTTCGCAACTCACGCCACCTGTAACACCACAGAGTAATGGTGTGTCCGAACATCGTAACCGTACTTTATTAGATATGGTGCAATCTATGATGTCTCTTACCGATTACCACTATCGTTTTCGGGTTATGCATTAGAGACAGCTGCATTCACGTTAAATAGGGCACCATCTAAATCCGTTGAGACGACACCATATGAATTATGGTTTGGCAAGAAACCAAAGCTATCATTTCTTAAAGTTTGGAGTTGCGATGCTTATGTGAAAAAGTTTCATCCTGATAAGCTCAAACCCAAATCGGAGAAATGAGTCTTCATAGGATACCCAAAGGAGACAGTTGGGTACACCTTCTAGCATAGATCTGAAGGCAAGACATTCATTGCTAAGAATGGATCCTTTCTAGAGAAGGAGTTTCTCTCGAAAGAAGTGAGTGGGAGGAAAGTAGAACTTGATGAGGTAACTATACCTGCTCCCTTATTGGAAACTAGTTCATCACAGAAATCTGCTCTTGTGACTCCTACACCAATTAGTGAGGAAGCTAATGATGATGATCATGTAACTTCAGATGAAGTTACTACCGAACCTCGTAGGTCAACTAGAGTAAGATCCGCACCAGAGTGGTACGGTAATCCTGTTCTGGAGGTCATGTTACTCGACCATGACGAACCTACAAACTATGAGGATGCGATGATGAGCCCAGATTCCGCAAAATGACTTGAGGCCATGAAATCTGAGATAGGATCCATGTATGAGAACAAAGTATGGACTTTGGTTGACTTGCCCGATGATCGGCAAGCCATAGAAAATAAATGGATCTTCAAGAGGAAGGCGGACACTGATAGTAGTGTCACTATCTACAAAGGTAGACTTCTCGAAAAAGGTTTTGACAAAGTTCAAGGTGTTGGCTACGATGAGATTTTCTCACTCGTAGCAATGCTTAAGTATGTCCGAATCATGTTAGCAAATTGCCACATTTTATGAAATCTGGCAAATGGATGTCAAAACTACATTCCTTAATGGATTTCTTAAAGAAGAGTTGTATATGATGCAACCAGAAGGTTTTGTCGATCCTAAAGGTGCTAACAAAATGTGCAAGCTCCGACGATCCATCTATGGACTGGTGCAAGCATCTCGAAGTTGGAATATACGCTTTGAGGAGTTGATCAAAGCATATAGTTTTATCTGCACTTCATGTGAAGCCTGTATTTACAAGAAAGTGAGTGGGTGCACTACATCATTTCTGATAAATATATGTGAATGACATATTGTTGATCAGAAATAATGTATAATTTTATGGAAAGCATAAAGGAGTATTTGAAAGGAGTTTTTCAAAGAAAGACCTCGGTGAAGCTGCTTACATATTGAGCATCAAGATCTATAGAGATAGATCAAGACGCTTGATAAGTTTTTTCAATGAATACATGCCTTGACAAGATTATGAAGTAGTTCAAAATGGAACAGTCAAAGAAAGAGTTCTTGCCTGTGTTATAAGGTGTGAAATTGAGTAAGACTCAAAGCCCGACCACGACAGAAGATAGAAAGAGAATGAAAGTCATTCCCTATGCCCCAGCCATAGGTTCTATAAAGTATGCCATGTTGTGTACCAGATCTATTATATACCCTACACTGAGTTTGGCAAGGGAGTACAATAGTGATCTAGGAGTAAATCACTGAACAGCGGTCAAAATTATCCTTAGTGGAATAAGGATATGTTTCTCAATTATGGAGGTGACAAAAGGTTCGTCGTAAAGGGTTACGTCGATGCAAGTTTTGACACTGATCCAGATGACTCTAAGTCTCAATCTGGATACATATTGGAAGTGGGAGCAATTAGCTAAAGTAGCTCCGTGTAGAGCATTGTAGACATAGAAATTTGCAAAATACATACGGATCTGAATTTGGCAGACCCGTTGACTAAACTTCTCTCACAAGCAAACATGATCACACCTTAGTACTCTTTGGGTGTTAATCAATGGCAATGTGAACTAGATTTAGACTCTAGTAAACCCTTTGAGTTTTGGCCACATGGCGATGTGAACTATGGATATTAATCACATGGTGATGTGAACTATTGGTGTTAAATCACATGGCGATGTGAACTAGATTATTGACTCTAGTGCAAGTGGGAGACTGCAGGAAATATGCCCTAGAGGCAATAATAAAGTTGTTATTTATATTTCCTTATATCATGATAAATGTTTATTATTCATGCTAGAATTGTATTAACGGGAAACTTAGTACATGTGTGAATATATAGACAAACTAAGTGTCACTAGTATGCCTCTACTTGACTAGCTCGTTGAATCAAAGATGGTTAAGTTTCCTAGCCATAGACATGAGTTGTCATTTGATTAACGGGATCACATCATTAGAGAATGATGTGATTGACTTGAACCATTCCGTTAGCTTAGCATTTGATCGTTTAGTATATTGCTATTGCTTTCTTCGTGACTTATACATGTTCCTATGACCATGAGATTATGCAACTCCCGAATACGGGAGGAACACTTTGTGTGCTACCAAACGTCACAACGTAACTGGGTGATTATAAAAATGCTCTACAGGTGTCTCCGAAGGTACTTGTTGGGTTGGCATAGATCGAGATTAGGATTTGTCACTCTGATTGTCAGAGAGGTATCTCTGGGCCCTCTCGGTAATACACATCACTATAAGCCTTGCAAGCAATGCAACTAATGAGTTAGTTGCGGGATGATGTATTACGGAACTAGTAAAGAGACTTTCCGGTAACGAGATTGAACTAGGTATTGAGATACCGACGATCGAATCTCGGGCAAGTACCATACTGATGACAAAGGGAACAACGTATATTGTTATGCGGTTTGACAGATAAAGATCTTCGTAGAATATGTAGGAGCCAATATGAACATCCAGGTTCTTCTATTGGTTATTGACTGGAGACGTGTCTCGGTCATGTCTACATAGTTCTCGAACCCGTAGGGTCCGCACGCTTAACGTTCGATGGCGATCGATATTATGAGTTTACGTGTTTTGATGTACCAAAGGCAGTTCGGAGTCCCGGATGAGATCGGGGACATGACGAGGAGTCTCAAAATGGTCGAGACGTAAAGATCGATATATTGGAATGATATATTCGGACATCGGAAAGGTTCTGAGTGGTTCGGGTATTTATCGGAGTACCGGAGAGTTACGGGAATTCGCCGGGGAGTATATGGGCCTTATTGGGCTTTAGGGGAGAGAGAGAGGCAGGCCGCGCGCCCCCCATGGCCTAGTCCGAATTGGACTAGGGAGGGGGGCGGCACCCCCTCCTTCCTTATCTTCTCTCTTCCCCTTCCTTGTCTCCTACTCCTAATACTTGGAAGGGGGGAATCCTACTCCCGATGGGAGTAGGACTCCCCTAGGGCGCGCCATAGAGAGGGTGGGCCCCTCCCCTCCTCCACTCCTTTAAATACGGGGGAGGGGGCACCCCAGAGACATAACAATTGATCATTGATCTTTTAGCCGTGTGCGGTGCCCCCCTCCACCATAATCCACCTCGGTCATATTGCTTAGGCGAAGCCCTGCGTCGGTAGCAACATCATCACAGTCATCACGCCGTCGTGCTGATGGAACTCTCCCGTGAAGCACTGCTGGATCGGAGTTCGTGGGACGTCATCGAGCTGAACATGTGCTGAACTCGGAGGTGCCGTACGTTCAGTACTTGGATCGGTCAGATCATGAAGACGTACGACTACATCAACCGTGTTGTCATAACGCTTCCGCTTTCGGTCTATGAGGGTACGTGGACTACACTCTCCCCTCTCGTTGCTATGCATCACCATGATCTTGCGTGTGCGTAGGAATTTTTTTTGAAATTACTACGTTCCCCAACAGTTGCCACTCCACCAGCTCCAACAACTTCTACAGATGCTTTCATCCTTGGAGTCCTCTCAACACCAACTCCCGAAGATCAAGCCTAGAGAGACGCATAGCACTATGCATTTTCAAAATTTTTGGTAACTTGTTGCCAAAGGGGGAGAAATATATAGATCATAGGCTTCGAGAGAGAGTGTTTTTGCTTCTTGCTTCTTTTGTCTCTATTGCTATTTGGTTGATACTCTTGTGTGTGCTTGCTTAATACTTTATGTCTGTGTGTGAGATACTTGTATGATCATGTGTTTGATCATATACTACCTTAATGCTTATGCTTGGATGATATTATATTTTATATCTCATATATGATCATTCACTTTGCTTGGTGATGAGCGCATGTTTTTAATTTCTATCATTTTGAGCGCTCCACCAAGATGTATGTGACATGGAAGAGTAACCCATGATCCTAATCGATTGTGCATTTGCATTCAAAAGCAAATTTTAAATAATGCACAAATTTAGGGGTAGCTCTTGCTTATCACATACTTCTCAAAGCGATGATGTATTTAAATCTTATTATCATTTGTCGAAGCTTTGATCTATATGTTGTCCTCAATTACCAAAAAGGGGGAGATTGAAAGTGCAACTATCCCTGGGTGGTTTTGGTAATTCCTAAAAACATATAGCTCATTGAACTAATACTATTTCAAGATAATCATTTCAGAAAGTTCAATGATTGGCATGGCATTGATTAGGAATGTGGACCCCTCAAAATGCTAAGGACACATATTGGCTCAAGCTCAAGACTCTACATTTTCATTTTAGTGATCAAAGATCACATTGACTCCATAGGAAAATCCAATACTATTAAAAGGGGATGAGGTGTTGCTTAATGGCTTGCTTGCTCAAAATTCTTAGTGATATGCTCCAAAAGCCCTCAACCATTTTCTAATATCCACATATGTCCCAAACCAAAAGTCAAACTCGGCCCTACCAATTTGATCTATCCGGCACCACCGAGTTCATTTGACATAGCCACTGCCAGAAACCCTAGTCACTTCGGTCTCACCGATAGGGATCTCGGTCTCATTGAGATGGGATTGCAAACTCTCTGTTTCCCTTTGTAACGTTTCGGTCAAACCTAAATGAGCGACCGGTCCCACCGATTTCGCAATGCAAACTCTATGTTTCCCTTTCGTAACGTTTCGGTCTCACCGAAATGAGCGATTCGGTCCCACCGAGTTTGCCTGACCAACTCTCTGTTTGCCTATTATAGAAACCGGTCCTACCGAGTTTATGTGATCGGTCTCACTGAGATTACGTTATGCCCTAACCCTAATGAAATCGGTCCCACCGAGTTGACTTGTCGGTCCCACTAAAAATCCTAACGCAGCCGTTACCTTTCATGGGTTGAAGTCTCCATCAACGTGGATGTACGATAGCACCACCTATCGGAACCACGGAAAAAAATCTCCGCGTCTACATTGTGTTTGCTCCCCCCCAAACTCCTCCCTTTTTTCCCTCTTCTTTTGTCTTTTTTTGGGAGACTATCATTTTGTGTGTCAAAAAGGATAGTAACATTGTCCTTTCTCTCTTTTCTCTCATTTTTTCCTTCTCTCTTTTTTCCCTCTTCTTTTCTCTTTTTTGGGCTTTCTCCTTTTTTATTAGGCCTTTCTCTTTTTTTACTCACATGGGACAATGCTCTAATAATGAAAATCATCACACTTCTATTTACTAACAACTCAAGAATTACAACTCGATCCTAGAACAAAATATGACTATGTGAATGCCTCTGGCGGTGTACCGGGATGTGCAATGAATCAAGAGCGACATGTATAAAAAAATGATGAATGGTGGCTTTTGCTACCTCTTGAGGATTGTGTTGGTTTTCCCTTGAAGAGGAAAGGGTGATGCAGCAAAGTAGCGTAAGTATTTCCCTCAGTTTTTGAGAACCAAGGTATCAATCCAGTAGGAGGCCACGCTCAAGTCCCTTGCACCTACACAAACAAATAAGAACCTTGCAACCAATGCGATAAAGGGGTTGTCAATCCCTTCACGGCCACTTGCAAAAGTGAGATCTGATAGAGATGATAAGATAATATTTTTGGTATTTTTATGATAAAGAGTAAAAGTAAAGAATGCAAAATAACAGGAGCCAGAAATAGCTTGTTGACGGGACATTAATATGATGGAGAATAGACCCAGGGGCCATATCTTTCACTAGTGGCTTCTCTCAAGATAGCATAAGTATTACGGTGGGTAAACAAATTACTGTCGAGCAATTGATAGAATTGAGCATAGTTATGAGAATATCTAGGTATGATCATGTATATAGGCATCACGTCCGTGACAAGTAGACTGACTCCTGCCTGCATCTACTACTATTACTCCACACATCGACCGCTATCCAGCATGCATCTAGAGTATTAAGTTCATAAGAATTGAGTAACGCTTTAAGCAAGATGACATGATGTAGAGGGATAAACTCATGCAATATGATATAAACCCCGTCTTTTTATCCTTGATGGCAACAATACAATACGTGTCGTTTCCCCATCACACTTTGGAATCGAGCACCGCAAGATTGAACCCAAAGCTAAGAACTTCTCCCATTGCAAGAAAGATCAATCTAGTAGGCCACACCAAACTGATAATTCCAAGAGACTTGCAAAGATAACAAAACATACATAAAAGGATTCAGAGGAGATTCAAATATTGTTCATAGATAATCTTGATCATAAACCCACAATTCATCGGATCTCGACAAACACACCGCAAAAGAAGATTACATCGAATAGATCTCCAAGAGAATCGAGGAGAACTTTGTATTGAGATCCAAAGAGAGAGAAGAAGCCATCTAGCTAATAACTATGGACCCGAAGGTCTGAGGTAAACTACTCACACATCATCGAAGAGGCTATGGTGTTGATGTAGAAGCCCTCCGTGATCAATGCCCATCCGGCAGGACGCCGGAAAAGGCCCCAAGATGGGATCTCACGGGTACAAAAGGTTGCAGCGGTGGAATTAGGTTTTCGTGGTGCTCCTCGATGGTTTGGGGGTACGCAGGTATATATAGGAGGAAGAAGTCGGTTGGTGGAGCCACGAGGGGCCCATGAGGGTGGAGGGCGCGCCCAGTGGGGTAGGCGCCCCCCCTGCCTCGTCGCCTCCTCGGTAGTTTCTTGACGTCCACTCCAAGTCCTCTGGATCACATTTGTTCCAAAAATAACTCTCCCGAAGGTTTCATTCCGTTTGGACTCCGTTTGATATTCCTTTTCTGCGAACACTGAAATAGGCAAAAAAACAACAATTTGGGCTGGGCCTCCGGTTAATAGGTTAGTCCCAAAAATAATATAAAAGTGTATAAATAATCCCATTAAACATCCAAAACAGAATATATAATAGCATGGAGCAATCAAAAATTATAGATACGTTGGAGACGTATCGAGCATCCCCAAGCTTAATTCCTGCTCGTCCTCGAGTAGGTAAATGATAAAAACAGAATATTTGATGTGGAATGCTACTTAGCATATTCTTCAATGTATTTCTCTCTATTGTGGCATGAATGTTCAGATCCGAAAGATTCAAGATAAAAGTTTAATATTAACATGAAAATAATAATACTTCAAGCATACTAACAAAGCAATCATGTCTTCTCAAAATAACATGGCCAAAGAAAGTTATCCTACAAAATCATATAGTCTGGCTATGCTCTATCTTCACCACACAAAGTATTTAAATCATGCACAACCCCGATGACAAGCCAAGCAATTGTTTCATACTTTTTATGTTCTCAAACTTTTTCGATCTTCACCCAATATATGAGCGTGAGCCATGGACGTAGCACTATAGGTGGAATAGAATGGTGGTTGTGGATAAGACAAAAAGGAGAAGACAGTCTTACATCAACTAGGCGTATCAATGTGCTATGGAGATTCCCATCAATAGATATCAATGTGAGTGAGTAGGGATTGCCATGCAACGGATGCACTAGAGCTATAAGTGTATGAAAGCTCAACAAAAGAAACTAAGTGGGTGTGCATCCAACTCGCTTGCTCACGAAGACACAGGGCATTTTGAGGAAGCCCATCATTGGAATATACAAGCCAAGTTCTATAATGTAAAATTCCCACTAGTATATGAAAATGACAACATAGAAGATTCTCTATCATGAAGATCATGGTGCTACTTTGAAGCACAAGTGTGGACAAAGGATAGTAGCATTGTCCCTTCTCTCTTTTTCTCTCATTTTTTTATTGGGCCATCTCTCTTTTTTTTATTGCCTCTTTTTTTTAGTCCGGAATCTCATCCCGACTTGTGGGGGAATCATAGGCTCCATCATCCTTTCCTCACATGGGATAATGCTCTAATAATGATGATCATCACACTTTTAGTACTTACAACTCAAGAATTACAACTCAATACTTAGAACAAATTATGACTCTATGTGAATGCCTCCAGCGGTGTACCGGGATATGCAATGAATCAAGAGTGACATGTATGAAGAATTATGAAGGTGGCTTTGCCACAAATACAATGTCAACTACATGATTATGCAAAGCAATATGACAATGATAAAGCGTGTCATAATAAATGGAACGGTGGTAAGTTGCATGGCAATATATCTCGGAATGGCTATGGAAATGCCATAATAGGTAGGTATGGTGGCTGTTTTGAGAAAGGTATATGGTGGGTATATGATACCGGCGAAGAGGTGCGCGGTATTAGAGAGGCTAGCAATGGTGGAAAGATGAAAGTGCGTATAATCCATGGACTCAACATTAGTCATAAAGAACTCACATACTTATCGCAAGAATCTATTAGTTATTGAAACGAAGTACTACACGCATGCTCCTAGGGGGATTGATTGGTAGGAAAAGACCATCGCTCGTCCCCGACCGCCACTCATAAGGAAGACAATCAATAAATAAATCATGCTCCAACTTCATCACATAACGGTTCACCATAAGTGCATGCTACGGGAATCACAAACTTTAGAACAAGTATTTCTCAAATTCACAACTACACAACTAGCATGACTCTAATATCACCACCTTCATATTTCAAAACAATTATCAAGTATCAAACTTCTCTTAGTATACAATGCACTTTATAGTTTTTATCTTGGATGCCTATCATATTAGGACTAATTTTATAACCAAAGCAAATTACCATGCTGTTATAAAGGACTCTCAAAATAGTATAAGTGAAGCATGAGAGATCAATAATTTCTATAAAATATAACCACCACCGTGCTCTAAAAGGTATAAGTGAAGCACTAGAGCAAAAACTATATAGCTCAAAAGATATAAGTGAAGCACATAGAGTATTTTAACAAATTCCGAATCATGTGTGTGTCTCTCAAAAGGTGTGTACATCGAGGAAGATTGTGAAAAACTAAAAAACAAAGACTCAAATCATACAAGATGCTCCAAGCAAAACACATATCATGTGGTGAATAAAAATATAGCTCCAACTAAAGTTACCGATGGACGAAGACGAAAGAGGGGATGCCTTTCGGGGCATCCCCAAGCTTAAGCTTTTGGTTATCCTTGAATTTTACCTTGGGGTGCCATGGGCATCCCCAAGCTTAGGCTATTGCCAATCCTTGTTCCATAATCTATCAAATCTTTACCCAAAACTTGAAAACTTCACAACACAAAACTTAATGTAAAAATCTCGTGAGCTCTGATAGCGAAAGAAAACAAAACACCAATTCAAGGTACTGTAATGAACTCATTCTTTATTTATAATGGTGTTAAAATTACTGTATTCCAACTTCTCTATGATTCATAAAATCCTTTACTAGACATAGATTCATTAAAATAAGCAAACAACACGCGAAAAACATAATCTGTCAAAAACAGAACAGTCTGTAGTAATCTGTAACTAACGCAAACTTCTGGAACTCTAAAAATTCTACCAAAATAGGAAGACCTAGATAATTTGTTTATTGATCTTCTTCAATTGGAATCAGTATTATACCACGTTCTGGTAATTTTTAACAATTGTTTTCGTGAACAGAAAGTTTCTGGAATTTTCAGCAAGATCAAATAACTATCATCCAAGAAGATCCTATAGGTTTAACTTGGCACAAACACTAATTAAAACACAAAACCACATCTAAACAGAAGCTAGATGGATTATTTATTCCTAAACAGAACCAAAAAGCAAAAAAAATTGGTTTTCCTCCCAACAAGCGCTATCGTTTAACGCCCCTAGCTAGGCATAAAAGCGAGGATAGATCTAGGTATTGCCATCTTTGGTAGGTAATCCATAGGTGGCTCTCATAATAGATTCATATGGTAATTTAATTTTCTTTCTAGGGAAGTGTTTCATGCCTTTCCTTAACGGAATTTGGAATCTAATATTCCTGTCGGGGAGGCTGATCTGACCCACGAACACCTATGGGACCGGCGGACCGAGCCCCTTTCGGTTCGGAGGGGGGCGGAGGTCGCACGAAGAGCAGATCGAGGCGAGGCACACGAGTAGTTTACCCAGCTTCGGAGCTCTCCGAAGAGATAACACTCCTACTGCTGCATGTCTGAGTGTATTGGGTTCTTGCTCAGGAGCGCTGAGTGCTACAGTACACACAAGCTGCTAACGAGGCCGAGCGTGAGTGTCCAGCCCCTCGAACCCCTCTCTACGTTGCGCATGAGCCTCCTTTTATATGCTCAAGGGGTCTCCGACAGGTGGCAACGTAGACAAGGGTAAAAATGGAAAAGGAGTGGTTGGTAACGCTACTTGTACAGTGTATAGTGTTTCATACCTAACCCTGACGGCAGGGGACAAAGGCATTAAATGCCCGTCTACGTCGCCCTAACAAAGGCAAACAGGGACCGTCGGGCGCCACCGCTTGCCACGATGGCAATCTTGCCACGCGCCGCTTGCCAGCGCTCCGCTGGCCGCAAGACGGCCTGCCACGCCGCTACGCTGGAAAGGTCCTGTGGCGACACGTTAGTGGACGTCTTTGGAGCGCAGTCTGAGTGGCGGTCTGCCATGCAAGCGCCTTTGCCATGGTTGTTGTCTTGTCGCGTCCGGAAGCTCGTCGCTCACTGGGCCTTCTGGCAAGCTCCTCTTGCCGGGCCTTGTCTCCTAGGTGCCATGGGTGGCCTTCCGGCAAGCTCCTATTGCCGGGCCTTGTCTCCTTGGCTTGAATACTTTGTTCTTGAATGGCTCCAAAGGAACCACGGAGGACCTTGGCGGTCACCCGTAAGCCTTGCCGCGGAGGGCTGCAACTGCCCGTGCACAAGTTCGGGATACTAGGGTACCCTACTCTAGTACACCGGCAGGAGCCTCGGGCTGGGCTACACACGGTGCCGAGCGCTGTTGGGCCAGGCCCAAAACAGGGCACGGGCACGCGCGGCCTGGGTCACACCATAACTCACCCCGGACCCACCACGCCCTCCACGAACGGCACGCGTCGAATGCGGCGTCGTGTGAGAGATCGTGGGCGAGATCGTGGGTGGTTTCTTTATTCGGAAAAGCGGAACGTCCGCCCCCTCCCTCTTTATAAGCAGGGGAAACAGGGGCAGGTCGCCCACCTTGCCGATTCTTTGTCCAATCTCGAAAAACCACCGCTGCTCCCCTTCTTCCCAAGGCTGAAGAGAGCAGCCCGCCCCATCGCCACTAGCATCACCAACATCGTCGATCTCCTCCACCGCCTCCGCCATGGCTCCGAAAGCCGACAAGGGGAAGGCCGTGAAGTCGGCCGAGGCGCAGCGGCTCGCGGCGCTGCGAAAGGAGCGGGCAATCTTTCCCCCCCAGCTCGCCGCGAGGGAGCTGAGGGAGAACTACTACCTCTTCTGGTCGACGGAGACGCGAGCGCATCCGCGCACGAAGGTACTTCCAGCCGCTGCTTCGGAACTAGCTCCGAAGCGGATATCCCTTCTTGGCGCTCTTCTATCGCGGGCTCGCCCGCCTTTCTCTGAAGTTTTTCTGTGACATCATGAACACCTACGGGTTCCGCCTCCTTGATTTCACCCCAATGCTGTTACGACCATGGCAGTTTTCGCACATCTGCGAAAACTTTGTCGGAGTCCATCCAAATGTAGCCCTTTTCCGCCACTTCTTTATGCCCCGAGTTGAGAGAGGGGAGCCTCTTGCCGGAGGAATCGCTTGGATCTCGAGGATCGACAAGAAGGAAGCCTATCTGGAGGGAGAGCTCGTAGCAAATGGGAGGAATGGAGGGCGGATTGGTGCTGGATTGTCGAGGAGAACCCGCAGCCCGTTTACCAGCGCCAAACCCCAATAGTGCGCTGGCAACGATTGGAGCAACGTGGCCCCGGAAGATGCTAGGCTGAAGATTGCGATTACGAATCCTTCGCCTTAGACTTGTCGGAGCTCACCGTGAGGCACCGTTGGCGCAGACTTTCTTTGCCGCCAGATCGCCTTGCAGGAGAGGAGGAGACCCGCTGGGAGTTTCGTAACGCCGCAGATATCATGAGGCTGCGCCCAGGCCTCAACTTCAACTTCACCGTCTTGGAACTTGACGCGATGCTCTTGGAGCTGTTCAAGCCCGATCCTGATCATCCGAAATGTTCAGGTTGTCAAGGGTGTCGCTCGCTGCTGTGCAACAATTCCTCGCCGACCGCATCCGCGTAATGATGCCGCCAGCGACTCGCATGGAATTGTTCCAACCTGGCAAGAGCCTGCAGATGATGTCATGCGAGTGTTCTTTCATAGCCTGGTAGAAGTGTCGGTCCGCCCCGATGAACAGAGGGGCCTCACCCGCGACACCACCGATGATGAGATGCAACACATCGCCACCAGGCTGGAAGAAGCGGCAGCAGCCGCTGCCGCGGGCGAGTTCGGTTTCACCGTGGAGGAGGCAGAGGCAGCGGAGGCGGCAAGCCTTGTCGAGCGAAGGGAGTTTGCCGGCGAGGAGGAGCTTGCCGAGCCTGAAGCTGAGTCGAGCGAGCCCGCCGAGGGCGCCTCCCCACCTTTAAACAGCTTGCCGCGAGCGGAGCCCCAGCTCCACCAAGAAGGCGTCTTCGCAAGGTCAAGACGAAGCGGGCGGCAGACGGGCCAACAGTCAGGCGCCACATGACGACTCCACCGCGGCAAGCACTTTGTTACACGGAGCACCTCATGCCGCTGCGGCAATCGGAGCGGGCCTCGCACCAATCGGTTCTACTCCCGCCAAGCGCCAAGGGACCCTACCTCCGCCTCGTCGTACTGGAGGCGGGCCAGAATTTGATCTCTCCGCGCTCAGCTCCGACGAGGAAGAAGAAGAGTAAGATTCTTTGCAGCATTTGTAGTTCTTCGGCTTGTTGCTTTGTCTTGTATCTGATTTGCTTTACTCTGAACCCATTCCTTTTCAGGACGCTGGCCCAGAGAGCGTCGAAGAGAGCCAAGACCCCGGTGATTGTCATCGAGGATGAACCCACCGCGACAGCAGGAGGCGCGTCCGAGACCACCTTGCCGGACGCGGCAACTCTTCCTCAAAGCAGCCCCCAGCGCAGCCCCCAGCGTAAGTATATGGTTTACTTCTTGCTGTTAGGCGTGCATGGGTGCCCTTTCTTTGCTGACATCTGACTGCTGATTTGTGTAGGAGCAGAGCAGCCTTACCAGGAGTGCCCTGAAGCCGCTCCTGACATGCCTTCTGCTTCGACTACACCGCCAAGGGAGGATTCCCGGCAAGGGAGCGTTCTCGGCAAGGGAGACTTCTCCGCAAGGCAGTTCTCCGGCAAGGGACAGCACTAGCGATCCTCTGGCGGCGGAGACCATGACTGCAGACCCTAGCGCAGGTAATCCTCTTGCATGAAAACTTTCTTTGTGTTCTTCTTCTTCTGATTTTGTTTTTGAATATTTGCTTGACTTTTCTTCATCCATCTGCCACAGAGCCAATGGAGACCGAGGTCGCCGGGCGAGGAGGACGCTGGCAATCTCGACGACGCCGCTGCCATCGGAGAAGAAGCTGGCCGACGAGCCCGGCCGCAAAGAGGCCGCCAAAGCTGCCGCCGCAGAAGCTGGCGAGGTCCGCGATTGACCGATGGCCCCGAGGTCGCAGGAGCGCCAGCGCCACGTCGACCGCCGATCCTCCGCCGGCTGATGCGGCAGTTGCCGGGTTCAAGAGCCCCAGCCCGCGCCTATTTGAAGGCCGGTGATGGCGTCTTCATCAAGCTCCCATGGGCGTCGAGCACCAGGCGCCCGGCGAAGGAGAAACTTTTGATGAAGAGCTGCTCGCTTCCATCGGATCGACGCTTGGTTGACGACCAAACAGCAGCAGCGGGCGAAGTCCGAGGAGCAGCTGCCGCGAAGCTGTTGTCGCTCTACCGCGCCCGACAAGCCAAGCTGGAATCCTGGGAAGCGCTTGTCGCGAAGGCGGGAGCAGACATCGAGAAGCGCGCGGAGGAGCTTCGGAGCCTCAACCAGGAAGCTCTCCGGGCCTTGGCAGAGGAGCGGGAGCAACTCGCCGAGGAGCGCAAAGCCTTTCTCCTCGAGAAGGCCGAAGCTGAGGAGCAACAGCGGCTTGCCGCCGAGAAGCTATCTGCACAGGAAGGCGAGTTGGCGCAGAGGAAGGTTAGTCTTGACAGCCATGAGGAGGATCTAGCCACGCGCGAGCAAACATTTGGCGGGGCTCTCAAGGAAGCAAAGGATGTTGCCGCAGCTGCCGAGGCCGCCAAGAAGGAGCTGGAGACGAAGGTGATGCAGCTGGAGGACAATCTCAAGGAGAGCGGCGAGGAGCTTGCTGCACTCAAGCATGAGCGCGAGAAGGATGCCTACACTCTTGGCGAGCTGCAGGGCCGTCTCGCCGAGAGGAGCAAGGAGCTCAGCGCCATCAAGGACTTCAACGCAGATCTTGAGTTGAAGCTGACCACCTTGACTCAGGCGCTGGACGACACCAAGGAGCAGGAGGCGGCCTTGAAGGAGAAGATCAAGGCCGACGAGGCGCTGGGCGAGTCCGCCGCCTTGAATACTTTTTAGGAGAATGTGGAGCACCTGGACCGAGGGTCTCATGGATGTTGCTGCAGCCATCGATGTGGAGGCTGGCGGAGCCGGGGATGGTGGATCTTGGATATTCCTCCACCGAGCACCTCCAACCCAGCGCCAAGCTCAGCTTGTTCTTCAAGGGCGCAGGACGGCCCTCCAGAGACTCCGTGAAGAAGTCCCAAAGCAGCTGGCCTAGGAGTCGCGCCAGATCTCGCTGGGAGCTCTTCAAAAGGTCTTGATGAAGGTGGCCTTCCGCAATCCAGGCCTCAACCTCACCAACGCCCTCAAGTCCTTGCCGCCGGATGCTGATGTGGAGGCGCTCAAGACCCTTGTCGCACCCATCGTGGGATGGGTGAGCGGGATCAAGAGGGTTGAGGCGATCGCAGAGACTATGCCACCCGCTTTCTCTTTTTCTTGCCGCTGCTGGTCATGTTATGAGAACAATCTATTAGAGCTGCGACAAGCTATCTTGTAATATAACTCCATTTCGGGTAGCAATCGCTATGTTATTTCCTTTACTTGGTTCCTTCCTTTGTATGTTTTTTCCCTACGCTTTTAGGGAACTTGTCGAGCACACTGGGTCATGAAGCGCTGAAAGTGGACGTCAAGAAATTTCGGGCGGTGCCGCTTCCGACAAGTAACCTTGTCGCAACTAGTCGTAGCTCACTTAAGTTGTTGAGCGGACTCGAAACAAAGTAAGGGCGCAACTAGCTACGAGTTGGTTCCTCTGCGCATGTGTTTTCCATACAAAGTACGATCGCTCGAGGAAGATAACTTAAAATTTTAAAACTGATCGCTCAAACTTTAGCAACTTAGCTTTTCCGCTGCTTTGCTTCGATAAGGCTAGACTTCCTTGAGCGACGCTTGGTCCACACCATTATCTTCTCCTTTCCCCCCGGCAAACTTGTGTGCGAGGGAACCTTCCTTTCTTTGAGAAAGAGAAAGAAGAGAAAATAAAGATATGGAGCCTTATGGCTCGTTATTGCTTACCGGTGGTAGGTGCTGCACAAAGTGTCAGATAACGCATGCAAAATAGAAGTAAAAGCATGAAATTGACAAGATGTGCGAAGCACGCTTAGCTTTACTTATGCACGGGTCTGCGCTCGCTTTGTACAAAGGATTACATGCAACAGTGGCAAGACTTGTACAAAAGGTGGTTGCCGGAACAGGTTCCGCAACCGCGCTTCACGGGTAAAACTTACGAAGATGCTCAATGTTCCAGAGTTGCTCACCGAATGACATCTTCGGTCTCAAGCGGACAGCGCCAGGCCTAGTGACTCGCTTTCACCCGGTAAGGGCCTTCCCACTTCGGCGTCAACTTGTTGGAATTCTTGGCGGACTGAACGCTACCAAGAATAAGGTCGCCTTTCCTCGAGACTTCGGCATTAACTTTATGCTATGGTAGAAGGGCGCAAAGCTTGCCGGGTACCGAGCAGCTCAGCATAAAGGCCTCAAGACGATCCCCTCAAGGAGCAGCGCGTCATCTTGTTGCAACTGCTCTTGCTCAAGCTCATCATGAGCGAGCACTCGAGGTGATCCGTATACGAGTTCCGTGGGGAGAACTGCCTCTGCTCCATAGACTAGAGCGAAAGGTGTCTGGCCAGTGGCTCGATTTGGCGTCATCCGGATCGACCAAAGAACCACCGGCAGCTCCTCAATCCAGTTCTTTCCGCACTTGTGCAGCCTGTCGAAAGTTACGGTCTTGAGCCCGCGAAGCACTTCAAAGATTCGCCCTCTCCGCTGACCGTTACTTCTCGGATGAGCAACGAAGCGAAGCGGAACCTTGGCGCCAAGATCTTGGACGCATCGCATGAAGGTGCGGCTCAGGAATTGCGTGCCGTTGTCGGTGATGATCCTGTTAGGGATTCCAAACGGCAAACAATTGACCTAAAGAACTTGATCGCTGATCGTGCTGTCACCTTCCTCATCGCTTCCACTTCCGCCACTTTGTGAACTTGTCGATTGCAACGCATAAGTACTCAAAGCCCTCGACAGCTTCGGGAAAGGGGCCGAGGATGTCGAGCCCCTGCATCAAAAATGGCTAGGATAAAGGGATCGCCACGGAGAGCTTGAGCTGGCTGGTGTATCTGCTTGGAATGGAACCGCACGCTTCACACTTGGTTACTTGTGCAGTTGCATCCCGGAGGGCTGTCGGCCAAAGAAGCCTTCTTTAACGCTTTGCGGCAAGTGCTTTCCGCGCCAATGTGGTGACCACATATGCCTCCATGTATCTTCGCCAACAGCTTTTGTCCGCCTTCCCGTGAATACACTTCAATTTCACACCGTTGAGTCTTCTTACATGGTGTCTTTGTCGACAAAGCGATACATACTTGATCGCCGGGCTACTCTTTCCGCTTCTTCTTGCTCTTCGGGAAGTTTTCTGTCTCAAGGAAACGGACATTCGATGTGCCCATGCTTTGGAGCTTGCGGCTCGACAACAAGGACTAAAGGCACATCCGCTGCTGCGGGAACATCTGCTTCCTGGCCGAGAACTCCGCGGCTCAGCCGAGCTCGACGTTCCCCGGCAAGCTTGCCGGAGCAAAACTTGTCGGGAGCGTCTGCTTCAACGGAACAAACCCTAGGGCTTGCCGGAGCAGACTGCTCCTCAGCACCCTTGGTGTTGATCTTGAGGACCTTCTTGGCAGCGGCTTCGGGAAGCTCTGCCGGAAAATAGTCACCAGAAATCAACTTCCTCTTCTTGCTCTGTCCAGTTGATGGCGTTACAGACGGTTGAGTCAGCTTGAGCACAAAAATCCCTGGTTCCACAGGTAACTTAAGCGCAGCGCACTTCGACAGGCCATCGGCAATGTCGTTCTGAGCTCTTGGAATATGTTCCATTTGTAGGCCGTCAAAGTGCTCTTCTAGCTTTCTCACTTCATCAACATAAGCTTCCATCAACGGACTCTGATAACTCTTGTTCACTTGGCGGATGACAAGCTGTGGGTCACCCCTGACAATGAGCTTCTTGATCCCAAGGTTCATCTGCGATCTCGAGACCGCAAGCAAACCTTCATACTCTGCGGTATTGTTTGTTGCTTGCTCCTTGGGAAAGTGCATCCGGACTACGTACTTGAGGTGCTCTCCGTGGGTGCAACAAGTAGCACGCTCAAGACCGGCGCCTTTGCAGCGAGAAGGCACCATCAAAGTACATCAGCCACTCTTTGCTTGCTTCCTTGATGGGGATGCTCGTTTACGGAATTTCTTCATCTTGTGTTGGTGTCCATTCTGCTATGAACTCCGCCAATGCTCGCTTTGGATAGTTGAAGTGCTCTCAAACTTGAGGCCAAATCTTGACAGTTCCAAAGTGCCCACTCGACAATCCCGCCTGCTTTACGGATTTTGCGATCCTCTTCAGCCGGAAAACGAGTGACGGCTGTGGATCTCATGTGCCCGGAAGTAATGGCGCAGCTTTCTCGAGGCCATGAGGAGGCCGAAAAGCAATTTCGCACACCAGAGTACCTTGACCTAGCCCCTGCGGAAGGGAACCGACAAAGTAAACTGGCGCCGCACCATTCTTTTCTCGCATCTTCTCATGCGCTCACAGAGATCCGTCCTTGTCGGGACCAGAGCTTGCCGGTGAAGCCTCGCTTGTCGCTGGATGCATCTCGCCATGGTTGCTAGCTCATCATCCGCCTCCCTCTCCGCTATTAACGCAGCACTAACCACTTGATTGGTTGCCGCTATATATAGCGACAACTTCTCTTGTGGCTTAGGTGCGACAAGTGTTGGAGTGGAGGATGTATCTCTTCAAGTCCTGCAGCGCAACCTCCGCTTCCGAGTCCATCTCATCGGACCTGCCTTTTTCAAGATTTTGAAAAATGGCAGGCCTTCAGCAGAACCTAGAGATAAACCTCCGCTGAGAGCAGCTACGCAACCGCAAGTCTTCGTACATCCTTGACGCGCTTTGGTGCTTCAATCTGCTCAATGGCTTTGATCTTGTCGGGATTGGCTTCAATTCCTCACCGAGATTTAAGAACCCGAGAAGCTTGCGGAAGGGACTCCAAACACACACTTCTCGTGGTTGAGCTTGAGGTTGATCTTGCGCAGACTTGCAAAGGTTTCGTCTAAATCTCGAATCGAGTCGCCTTGTCCTTGCTTTTGACCACTATGTCATCCATGTAGGCTTCTACATTTACGTGCATTTGCGGCTCAAAAGCGTCATGGACTACTCTTGCAAATGTTGAACCAGCATTCTTTAATCCGAAAGGCATCCGACGTAAACAAAGATGTGCCACATGGGGTGATGAATGCGGTCTTCTCCTCATCCTCTTCTGCCATGAAGATCTGATGATATCCTGAGTATGCATCCACAAATGAAAGCAAATCACATCCGGCCGTGGAGTCAACAATCTGGTCGATGCGCGGCAAGGGAAATGGGTCTTTGGGACAAGCTTTATTGTCATCGGTAAAGTCCATACAAAGCCTCCATTTCCCGTTTGCCTTTATGCATAACTACAGGATTGGCCAACCACGTAGGATGGAGCACCTCCTCGACAAGGCCTGCCGCTTCCAATTTCTTGATTTCTTACGCAATGAATTCTTGGCGCCCAACGCTTGCTTCCTGACTTTTCGCTTGACGGGCCGGCGCGCATGAGGACAAACGGCAAGATGGTGCTCAATTACTTTCACGGGAACACCGGGGATGTCGGGGCGGTTGCCACGCAAACACGCCGACGTTCGCCCATGAGGAAAGCAAGGAGCGCCTTCCTATTTAGGGTCGAGAGTGGCACTGATGGTGAAGGTACCACCAGTGCCGCCCTCCTTGGCGGACACCTTCTTGGTCTCTGGTGGAGCTGCCATCGTCTTCTTACACTTGCCGGTGGAGCTCGATGGTGCGTCCTCGACGGTAGCGCAGCACTCCGAAGAGGTGCGCTTGCCGGAGTGGGCATCAGAGCTCTTGCCGGACTTGGTCTTCTTCTTCGCCCCGGGAGCTTCAGCGGCAAGTGGCTTGCAATCTGCTGCAGCTGCTGCTTCCCGGTAGATCTTGTCGGCGCAGATAAGAGCATCCTTCTTGTCGCCGAGGACAGAGATGACACTTATCGGCCTGGCATCTTCAAAGATGTTGTATGCATAGTGAGAGGCTGCCATGAATTTGGCGGCGCCGATTTGGGCCAAGTATCCCATTGTAAGGCAATGGAAAGTCAGCAACGTCAAAAGTGACCCTCTCGATCCTGAAGTTCAACTCGCTGCCAAATGTCACCGGCAACGTGATCTTTCCCTTCGGCTAGCTCCTTCCCGGATTGATTCCTTGGAATGTGCCGGTCTCTTCGAGTTCGCCATCAGGGATCTGGAGTTTCTGGAGCACCGCGGAGGAGATCAGATTCAAGCCGGCCCCGCCGTCAACTAGCATCTTAGTGACCTTGAGGTTGCGGATAGTTGGTGAAACCAACATCGGCAAGCACCCGACCGCAGTTACGCGATCGGGTGGTCCTCAATATCAAAGATGATAGGCGTGCCGGACCATTTCAAAGGTTTGCGTGACTCGACGGATGGCTCTGCCGCATTGACTTCCCGCATCCACCGCTTGAGCCGGGCGGTGTGAAGTATGCGCAGAAGCACCACCGTCAACGCACAGGACCTCTGCGGCTTCACGGAACTCCTGCTCATCGGTCTCGTCATCATCCATGTCTTCATCATCGCTGCCGTCTTCATCCTTGTCGCGCCGCGGGAGGTCTGTCTCCTTGCATTGCTTGGCCTTGCCCTTGGCGCCCTCCTCGGCGGGGCGTTTCTTGCTAGCTCCTCCGGCACCTTCCTGGGCCTTCTCCTTGTCGCGTCGTTCAGTATTCAGCCTTCGTTGTTCGACAAGCTGCTCGACCTTCTTGCAGCTCTGGAGGTCATGGCCCTTGGTGCGGTGGATCTTGCAAGATCGCTTTGTTGAGCTGTCCGCTTGTCGGCGACCGCCATACTGGCGATTGGTGCCAGCGGCAACCTCCTTGCCGGAGCTACCAGCTTTGGCTTTCTTGGCGCCACCTCCGCTGCCGGACTGCTCAACAACTAGCACATCTTTGCCTTTCTTCTTCCTGTTGTTCCGCCGCCGGTTTTTCTTTGCCGGGGCGGTCTCCTCACTATCAGATCCTCCTGCCTTAGTATTCTCTCCGGGGAGTCTTCTCCCTTCCTCAGCACGTGCACACTTGTCGGCCAGGGCATCTAGCTCACTGACGTCTCTGATCTTGCACATCGCCATCTCCTCCCGCATCCTGCGGTTTCGCGACGCTCGATGGAACGCGCTGATTATCAGCGGTGGTGGACATCTGGGATGTTGTGTCAGACTGTGGCTGAATCTCTGAATGTATTTGCAGGGGCTCTCCTTCCTTCCGGGCGAGCGAGATGAAGGTCGCTTTCTTGGCCATGGGGCTTGTGGCGCTGTAAAGGCGCCGACAAACTGATGGCATAGATCTGCCCAAGAGGATATGGAGTTGTCCGGCAAGTGCATGAGCCAGATCGACATTGGGCTTGAGCACCAGCCGAAGTAGTTGGCAAAGATCTTGTCGCCTCGCCCCGCAGCTTGCTCCGCGATGGTGTAGATGCTTGAGGAACTCCGACGGATGCGTCTTGCCGTCGCATTTCTCCGGTACATCTGGCTTGAAATTCTTCTTCTGAGCCCTTTGGACTTGCCGCAGCTCACGAGTGAACGCAGGACAACCTCATCACAGATGGCAAGTCGCCTGGTTCTTCGGGCGCATGCATGTCGATAGAGGGCCCAGCGCTGGCTGGTCGGATTGACGCCGCTTCTCTTGGGCGCTGGCGCGAGTTCGAGCGTCTTCTTGCTGTCGTTCGTGAAGAACTTGGCGCTGATCGCGACGAGCTCGTGGATCTGATGATGCGGTGGAGTTGCTTTGTCGAGGTGGATCCGTGTAGTCGGCGATCTTGGCCTTCGGGCGGAGAGTGCATGGTGGTTGCACCCCACGGTTTAAATGCCGCCAACGGCTCGTGTTTGGCAGTCTGCGGCGGCAGCAATGCACTCGGCTGCCGCGGAGCGCCGCCGCTGGCAAAGCCGATGAGACTACGAATGGTGGCCTCCATTCATCGACCTTGTCGGCTGTTGGAGGGTAATCCAGAGCGCTTGAGCCTCGCCAAAGCTTCTGCTGGAGTGGTGGGTGGCGATGGCGAACGGCGCGAGGAGCGGATATGCTCGACTTCTAACTATGTTAGAAGGAGTAGTATCCTGTCCAGCGACCGTGCGTTTCGCCCGCCAAAGATGTTGGCGTGCATGCCGGTCTTGACATCCCGAGATCCACCAGCTCGATCTTGGTCCAACGAGCGTATGGCGTTGTGAATACCATGACGCTGTCGGTCCCGCGCCTCCTGAGACGGGCGCGGTGCATGTACGGACGCCGAGGTCTGCGCAGCCTTGTCCTTGGACTTGGTAGCACCGTGGGCTCGCCCGTCGACGTCCATTCTTCCGTCGGCGTCTTCCCCACCACCCGTTTGCTCCGGTGGTGGTGGGTTCGACGCGGACGGAACATCTGCCGCCGAAGCCTTCTTCTTCGGTGGCATGTCGATGAAGATGATGAAGATCTAGCTCGTGTGGACGCCGGATCAGGTTCACACAATCTCGACGCCCTACCGGGCGCGCCAAAGATGTCGGGAGGCTGATCGACCCACGAACACCTATGGGACCGGCGGACCGAGCCCCTTTCGGTTCGGGGGCGGAGGTCGCACGAAGAGCAGATCGAGGCGAGGCACACGAGCAGTTTACCCAGCCGGAGCTCTTCGAGAGATAACACTCTACTGCTGCATGTCTGAGTGTATTGGGTTCTTGCTCAGGAGCGCTGAGTGCTACAGTACACACAAGCTGCTAACGAGACCGAGCATGAGTGTCCAGCCCCTCGAACCCCTCTCTACGTTGCGCATGGGCCTCCTTTTATATGCTCTAGGGGTCTCCGACAGGTGGCAACGTAGACAAGGGTAAAAATGGAAAAGGAGTGGTTGGTACAGCTACCTGTACAGTGTATAGTGTTTCATACCTAACCCTGACGGCAGGGGACAAAGGCATTAAATGCCCGTCACGCCGCCCTAATAAAGGCAAACAGGGACCGTCAGGGCGCCACCGCTTGCCACACGATGGCAATCTTGCCTGCCACATCGCCACGCCGCCGTCAAGACGGGCCTCCGCCACACGCCGCCTAGAAAGGTCCCAGGCGACACGTTAGTGGAGCGTCTTTGGAAGCGCAGTCTGAGTGAGGGTTCCGCATGACAAGCGCCTTTGCCGCGGTTGTTGTCTTGTCGCGTCCGGAAGCTTGTCGCTCATCGGGCCTTCCCGACAAGCTCCTCTTGCCGGGCCTTGTCTCCTGTGCCATGGGTGGCCTTCCCGGCAAGCTCCTCTTGCCGGGCCTTGTCTCCTTGGCTTGAATACTTTGTTCTTGAATGGCTCCAAAGGAACCACGGAGGACCTTGGCGGTCACCCGGTAAGCCTTGCCGCGGAGGGGTGCAACTGCTCGTGCACAAGTTCGGGATACTAGGGTACCCCTACTCTAGTACACCGACAATTCCCTTCCTTCATATCAATGATTACACCAATCATTCTAAGGAAAGGTTTACCAAGAATAATAGGACATGAAGGATTGCAATCTATATCAAGAACAATGAAATCTACGGGCACATAATTCCTTTTTGCAACAATAAGAGCATCATTAATTCTTCCCATAGGTTTCTTAATGGTGGAATCCGCAAGGTGCAAGTTTAAAGAACAATCATCAAATTCATGGAAACCTAGCAAGTCACACAAAGTTTTTGAATCGTGGAAACACTAGCACCCAAATCACACAAAGCATAGCATTCATGATTGTTAATTTTAATTTTAATTGTAGGTTCCCATTCTTCATAAAGCTTTCTAGAGATAGAAACTTCCAACTCAAGTTTTTCTGCATAAGATTGAATCAAAGCATCAACGATATGTTTAGTAAAAACCTTTATTTTGACTATAAGCATGAGGAGAACTTAGCACGGATTGCAACAAGGAAATACAATCTATCAAAGAGCAATTATCATAATTAAATTCCTTGAAATCCAAGATAGTGGGTTCATTGCTATTTAAAGTTTTAACCTCTTCAATCCCACTTTTACCAATTTTATTATCAAGATCTAAAAACTCTGAATTTTTGGGACGCCTTCTAACTAAAGTTGACTCATCAACAGTCCCATCATCATCAAGATTCATATTGCAAAACAAGCATTTAATAGGGGACACATCAATAACTTTTAGATCTTCATCTTTATTCTCATAAAAATTAGAAGAACACGCCTTCACAAAGCAATCTTTCTTAGCACGCATCCTAGTGGTTCTTTCCTTGCACTCATCAATGGAAATTCTCATGGCTTTGAGAGACTCATTGATATCATGCTTAGGTGGAATAGATCTAAGTTTCAAAGAATCAACATCAAGAGAAATTCTATCCACGTTCCTAGCCAATTCATCAATATTAGGCAATTTTTCTTCAAGCAAAGCACTGAAATTCTTTTGAGAAATCATAAATTCTTTAACACTAGTCTCAAAATCAGAGGGCATCTTATTAAAATTTCCATAAGAGTTGTTGTATGAATTACCATAATTATTAGAGGAATTACTAGGGTACGACCTAGATTAAAGTTTCCTCTATATGCGTTGTTACCAAAATTATTCCTACCAACAAAATTCACATCCATAGATTCATTATTATTCTCAATCAAGGTAGACAAAGGCATATCATTGGGATCACAAGAAACACTCTTATTAGCAAAAAAAATCATAACTTCATCCATCTTTTCACTCAAAACATTAATTTATTCAATTGCATGCACCTTTTTACTAGTAGATCTTTAAGTGTGCCATTGAGAATAATTAACCATAATATTATCTAGGAGTTTGGTAGCTTCTCCTAAAGTGATTTCCATAAAAGTGCCTCCAGCCGAATCTAAAAGATTTCTAGAAGCAAAATTCAATCTGGCATATTTTTTTGCATAATCATCCATAAATTCAAACCATGAGTAGGGCAATTACGTATCATTAATTTCATCCTCTCCCAAGCTTGTGCAGCATGTTCATGATCAAGTTGCTTAAAATTCATAATATCGTTTCTAAGAGAGATGATCTTAACGGGAGAAAAGTACTTAGAGATAAAAGCATCTTTGCACTTATTCCAAGAATCAATACTATTTTTAGGCAAAGACGAAAACCAAGTTTTAGCGCGATCTCTAAGAGAAACGGAAATAGCTTCAATTTAACAATATCATTATCCACATCTTTGTTCTTTTGCATATCACACAAATCAACAAAGCTATTTAGATGGGTAGCGGCATCTTCACTAGGAAGGCCGGTGAATTGATCTTTCATGACAAGATTCAACAAAGTAGCATTAATTTCATAAGATTCAGCTTCGGTAAGAGGAGCAATCGGGGTGCTAAGAAAATCATTTTTGTTGGTATTGGCAATGTCACACAATTTAGTATTATCGTGAGCCATCATGACAAGCAAGCAATCCAACACACTAGCAAACAAAAAGCAAGCGAAAAATAGGCGAACGGAAAAAGAGGGCGAATAAAACGGCAAGGGTGAAGTGGGGGAGAGGAAAACGAGAGGCAAATGGCAAATAATGTAATGCGAGGGATAAGAGTTTGTGATGGGTACTTGGTATGTTGACTTGTGCGTAGACTCCCCGGCAACGGCGCCAGAAATCCTTCTTGCTACCTCTAGAGCACTGCGTTGGTTTTCCCTTGAAGAGGAAAGGGTGATGCAGCAAAGTAGCGTAAGTATTTCCCTCAGTTTTTGAGAACCAAGGTATCAATCCAGTAGGAGGCCACGCTCAAGTCCCTTGCACCTACACAAACAAATAAGAACCTTGCAACCAACGCAATAAAGGGGTTGTCAATCCCTTCATGGCCACTTGCAAAAGTGAGATCTGATAGAGATGATAAGATAATATTTTTGGTATTTTTATGATAAAGAGTAAAAGTAAAGAATGCAAAATAAACGGCGCCAGAAATAGCTTGTTGATGGGAGATTAATATGATGGAGAATAGACCCGGGGGCCATAGGTTTCGCTAGTGGCTTCTCTCAATATAGCATAAGTATTACGGTGGGTGAACAAATTACTGTCGAGCAATTGATAGAATTGAGCATAGTTATGAAAATATCTAGGTATGATCATGTATATAGGTGATACGTCTCCAACGTATATATAATTTTTGATTGTTCCATGCTATATTATATTCTGTTTTGGATGTTTAATGGGCTTTGTTATACACTTTTATATTATTTTTGGGACTATTAACCGGAGGCCCAACCCAAATTGCTGTTTTTTTGCCTATTTCAGAGTTCCGCAGAAAAAGAATATCAAACGGAGTCCAAACGGAATGAAACCTTCGGGAACGTGATTTTTGGAACAAACATGATCCAGAGGACCTGGAGTCCACGTAAAGAAAGCTATGAGGAGAGCACGAGGCAGGGGGCGCGCCTACCCCCCCCTCCCCCAGGCGCGCCCTCCACCCTCGTGGGGCCCATGTTGCTCCACCGATGTACTTCTTCCTCCTATATATACCTACGTACCCCCAAACCAACAGAAGCATCCACGAAAACCTAATTCCACCGCTGCAACCTTCTGTACCCATGAGATCCCATCTTGGGGCCTTTCCCGGCATCCTGCCGGAGGGGGCATTGATCATGGAGGGCTTCTACATCAACACCATAGCCCCTCCGATGATGTGTGAGTAGTTTACCTCAGACCTTCGGGTCCATAGTTATTAGCTAGATGGCTTCTTCTCTCTTTTTGGATCTCAATACAAAGTTCTCCGCGATTCTTGTGGAGATCTATAAGATGTAATCTTCTTTTGTGGTGTGTTTGTCGAGGCCGATGAATTGTGGGTTTATGATCAAGTTTATCTATGAACAATATTTGAATCTTCTCTGAATTCTTTTATGTATGATTGGTTATCTTTGCAAGTCTCTTTGAATTATCGGTTTGGTTTGGCCTACTAGATTGATCTTTCTTGCAATGGGAGAAGTGCTTAGATTTGGGTTCAATCTTGCGGTGTCCTTTCCCAAAGGATAGCAGAGGCAGCAAGGCACGTATTGTATTGTTGCCATCGAGGATAAAAAGATGGGGTTTATATCATATTGCATGAGTTTATCCCTCTACATCATGTCATCTTACTTAAAGCATTACTCTGTTCTTATGAACTTAATACTCTAGATGCATGCTGGATAGCGGTCAATGTGTGGAGTAATAGTAGTAGATGCAGAATCGTTTCGGTCTACTTGTCGCGGACGTGATGCCTATATACAAGATCATACCTAGATATTCTCATAACTATGCTCAATTCTATTAAGTGCGAGTAATTTGTTTACCCACCGTAATACTTATGCTCTTGAGAGAAGCCACTAGTGAAACCTATAGCCCCAAGGTCTATTTTCCATCATATTAATCTTCCAACAATTAGTTATTGATACGTCCATTTTGCATCATGCTTTTATATCGATATTTATTGCATTATGTGTTGTTATTACACGTTATGTCACAATACTTATGCCTATTCTCTCTTATTTTACAAGGTTTACATAAGGAGGGAGAATGCCATACTGGAATTACGGGTTGGAAAAGGAGCAAATATTAGAGACCTATTCTGCACAACTCCAAAAGTTCTGAAACTCCACGAAAGTCATTTTTGGAAAATATAAAAAATACTGAGTGGAAGAAGTTCACCAGAGGGGGGCCACCTGTCCACGAGGGTGGGGGGCGCACCCTACCCCTGTATGCGCCCCTACCTCGTGGGCCCCCGTTGGCTCTTTGATGGCCATCTTACGCTATATGAGGTCTTTCATCGAGGAAAAATCATAAGCAACCTTTCGACGAAACTCCGCCGCCACGAGGCGGAACCTTGGCGGAACCAATCTAGGGCTCCAAAGAAAGATGTTCTCGGGGACACTTCCCTCCGGAGGGGGAAATCATCGCCATCGTCATCACCAACGCTCCTCTCATCGGGAGAGGGCAATCTCCATCAACATCTTCACCGGCACCATCTCCTCTCAAAACCCTAGTTCATCTCTTGTATCCAATTCTTGTCTCCAAGTCCGGATTGGTACTAGTAGGTTGCTAGTAGTGTTGATTACTCCTTGTAGTTGATGCTAGTTGGTTTATTTGGTGGAAGATCATATATTCAGATCCTTTATGCATATTAATACCCTCTGATTATGAATATGAATATGCTTTGTGAGTAGTTACGTTTGTTCACGAGGACATGGGAGAAGTCTTGCTATTAGTAGTCATGTGAATTTGGTATTCGTTCGATATTTTCATGAGATGTATGTTGTCTAGCCTCTAGTGGTGTTATGTGAACGTCGACTACATAACACTTCACCATTATTTGGGCCTAGAGGAAGGCATTGGGAAGTAATAAGTAGATGATGGGTTGCTAGAGTGATGTAAGCTTAAACCCTAGTTTACTGCGTTGCTTCGTAAGGGGCTGATTTGGATCCATATGTTTCATGCTATGGTTAGGTTTACCTTAATACTTTTGTTGTAGTTGCGGATGCTTGCAATAGAGGTTAATCATAAGTGGGATGCTTGTTCAAGTAAGAACAACACCCAAGCACCGGTCCACCCACATAACAAATTATCAAAGTACCGAACGCGAATCATATGAACGTGATGAAAACTAGCTTGACGATATTCCCATGTGTCCTCGGGAGCGATTTTCTCTATATAAGAGTTTGTCCAGGCTTGTCCTTTGCTACAAAAGGATTGGGCCACCTTGCTGCACTTTATTTACTTTTGTTACTTGTTGCTCGTTACAAATTATCTTATCCCAAAACTATATGTTACCACTTATTTCAGTACTTGCAGATAATACCTTGCTGAAAACTGCTTATCATTTCCTTCTGCTCCTCGTTGGGTTCGACACTCTTACTTATCGAAAGGACTACGATAGATCCCCTATACTTGTGGGTCATCAAGACTCTTTTCTAGCGCCGTTGCCGGGGAGTGAAGCACCTTTGGTTGGTGGAATTTGGTAAGGAAAAATTTATATAGTGTGCTGAAATTTATTGTCACATGTTACTATGGAAAGTAATCCTCTAAGGGGCTTGTTCGGGGTATCTTCACCCCGACCAGTAGAGCAAAGAATTGCTCCGCAACCTACTGAACCTATTGAAAATGAAAATATTCCCTTTGAAGTTCCTTCGGGTATGTTAGAAAAACTGCTAGCTAATACTTTTACAAGAGATGGAACAAAGCATCTTGATGAACACCTCATATAAGTGGATGAAGTTTGTGGATTATTTAAGCTTGCAGGTATACCCAATGATGTTGTTAAGAAGAAGGTCTTCCCTTTATCTTTGAATGGGGATGCATCGACATGGTATAGGCTATGTGATGATACGGGTCATGGAACTATAAACGAATGAAGTTGGAATTTCATCAAAAGTATTATCCTATGCATCTTGTTCATCGTGATCGCAATTATATATATAATTTTTGGCCTCGCGAAGGAGAAAGCATCGCTCAAGCTTGGGGGAGGCTTTAATCAATGTTATATTCATGCCCCAATCATGAGCTCTCAAGAGAAATAATTCTTCAAAAAAATTATGCTCGGCTTTCTAAAAACAATCGCACCATGCTCGATACTTCTTGTGTTGGATCTTTTATGATGAAGACTATTGAATTCAAATGGAATTTATTGGATAGAATTAAATGCAACTCTGAAGATTGGGATCTCAATGAAGGTAAGGAGTCAGGTATGACACCTAAGTTTGATTGTGTTAAATCTTTTATGGATACCGATGTTTTCCATAAATTTAGCACTAAATATGGGCATGACTCTGAGATAGTAGCTTCTTTATGTTAATCTTTTGCTACTTATGTTGATCTCCCCAAGGAGAAGTGGTTTAAATATCATCCTCCCATAGAAGTAAAAGTAGTTGCACCTACTCAAGTTGAAGAAAAGACTGTCACTTATAATGATCCTATTGTTCCTACTTCTTATGTTGAGAAACCACCTTTCCTTGTTAGGATTAAGGATCATGCTAAAGCTTCAACTGTAGTTCGTAAAAGCAATATTAGAACTTATACACCTCCTGAGCAAATTAAAGTTGAACCTAATATTGCTATTGTTAAAGATCTCTTGGCTGATAATATTGATGTGCATGTTATTCATTTCGGTGGTGAAACCGCTAGAATTGCCAAACCTTGTGCTAAATATAAACATAGACTTGTGGTAGGCGTGCCTGTTATTTCTGTTAAAATAGGAGATCATTGTTATCATGGCTTATGTGATATGAGTGCTAGTGCTAGTGTTATACCTATTGCCTTATACGAAGAAATTAAGCATGAAATTGCACCTGCTGAGTTAGAAGATATTGATGTCACAATTAAGCTTGCTAATAGAGATACTATATCCGTAATGGGAATTGTTAGAGATGTTGAAGTATTGTGTGGGAAAACTAAATATCCCACTGATTTCCTTGTTCTTGGTTCCCCACAAGATAGCTTTTGTCCCATTATTTTTGGTAGACCCTTCTTGAACACTGCTAATGCTAAGATAGACTGCAAAAAGAATGTTGTTACTATTGGCTTGGATGATTTGACTCATGAGTTTAATTTCTCTAAATTTAGTAGACAACACCGTGAAGAAGAATTGCCTAGTAAGGATGAAATTATTGGTCTTGCTTCTATTGCCGTACCTCCTAGTGATCCTTTAGTGCAATATTTGCTAGACCATGAAAATGATATGTTTATGAATGAAAGAAGGGAAATAGATGAAGTATTCTTTAAGCAGGAACCTATTCTGAAAGACAATTTGCCTGTTGAAATCCTAGGGGATCCTCCTCCACCCAAGGGTGATCCCGTGTTTGAGCTTAAACCGTTGCCTGATAATCTTAAATATGCCTCGCTATCTTGATGAAAAGAAGATATATCCTGTTATTATTAGTGCTAACCTTTCAGAGCATGAAGAAGAGAGATTATTGAAAACTCTGAAGAAGCACCATGCTGCTATTGGATATACTCTTGATGATCTTAAGGGCATTAGTCCCACTCTGTGTCAACATAAAATAAATTTGGAAGAAGATGCCAAACCATTCCTTGATCATCAACGAAGGTTGAATCCTAAGATGAAAGAAGTGGTAAGAAAAGAAATACTAAAGCTTCTGGAGGCAGGTATAATTTATCCCGTTGCTGATAGTCAGTGGGTAAGTCATGTCCATTGTGTCCCTAAGAAGGGAGGTATTACTGTTGTTCCTAATGATAAAGATGAATTGATTCCGCAAAGAATTATTACAGGTTATTGGATGGTAATTGATTTCCATAAATTAAATAAGGCTACTAAAAAGGATCATTACCCCTTACCTTTTATCGATCAAATGCTAGAAAGATTATGCAAACATACACATTACTGCTTTCTAGATGGTTATTCTGGTTTCTCTCAAATACATGTGTCAGCTAAAGATCAATCAAAGACTACTTTTACTTGCCCTTTTGGTACTTTGGATTATAGACGTATGCCTTTTGGTTTATGTAATGCATCTGCTACCTTTCCAAGATGCATGATGGCTATATTCTTTGACTTTTGTGAAAAGATTTGTGAGGTTTTCATGGACGACTTCTCCGTCTATGGATCTTCTTTTGATGATTGCTTGAGCAATCTTGATCGAGTTTTAGAGAGATGTGAAGAAACTAATCTTGTCTTGAATTGGGAAAAGTGTCACTTTATGGTTAATGAAGGTATTGTCTTGGGGCATAAAGTTTCTGAAAGAGGTATTGAAGTTGATAAAGCCAAGGTTGATGCTATCGAAAAGATGCCATGTCCCAAGGACATCAAAGGTACAAGAAGTTTCCTTGGTCACGCCGGATTTTATAGGAGGTTCATTAAGGAATTCTCAAAAATTTCTCGGCCTCTGACTAATTTATTAAAAAAGATATACCCTTTGTATTTGATGATGATTGTGTAGAAGCATATGAAATACTTAAGAAAGCATTGATCTCGGCACCTATTGTCCAGCCACCTGATTGGGATTTACCCTTTGAAATTATGTGTGATGCTAGCGATTATGATGTAGGTGTTGTTCTAGGGCAAATAGTTGATAAGAAATTAAATATTATCCATTATGCTAGTAAGACTCTAGACAATGCTCAAAGAAATTATGCTACTACTGAAAAAGAACTGTTGGCAGTTGTATTTGCTTGTGGTAAGTTCAGACCTTATATTGTTGATTCTAAAGTAACTATTCACACTAATTGTGCTGCTATTAAATATCTTATGGAAAAGAAAGATGCTAAACCTAGACTTATTAGATGGGTTCTCTTGCTACAAGAATTTGATTTGCATATTGTTGATAGAAAGGGAGCTGAGAACCCTGTTGCAGACAACTTGTCTAGGTTAGAAAATGTTATTGATGACCCACTACCTATTGATGATAGCTTTCCTGATGAACAATTAAATGTTATAAGTACTTCTCGTAGTACTCCATGGTATGCTGATTATGCTCATTACATTGTTGCTAAATTTATACCACCTAGTTTCACATACCAGCAAAAGAAAAAGTTTTTCTATGATTTGAGACATTACTTTTGGGCTGACCCACATCTTTATAAAGAAGGAGTAGATGGTGTTATTAGACGTTGTGTACCTGAGCATGAACAGGAACAGATCCTACGCAATTGTCACTCCGAAGCTTATGGAGGACACCACGCTGGAGACAGAACTGCACATAAGGTATTGCAATCCGGTTTTTATTGGCCTACTCTCTTCAAGGATGCCCGTAAGTTTGTCTTATCTTGTGATGAATGCCAAAGAATTGGTAATATTAGTAGACATCAAGAAATGCCTATGAATTATTCACTTGTTATTGAACCATTTGATGTTTGGGGCTTTGATTATATGGGACCTTTTCCTGCCTCTAATGGTTATACACATATTTTAGTTGCTGTTGATTACGTTACTAAGTGGGTAGAAGCTATTCCAACTAGTAGTGCTGATCATAACACCTCTATTAAGATGCTTAAAGAAGTTATATTTCCGAGGTTTGGATTGGAGTCCCTAGATATTTAATGACTGATGGTGGTTCACACTTTATTCATGGTGCTTTCCGTAAAATGCTTGCTAAGTATGACGTTAATCATAGAATTGCATCTCCTTATCACCCACGGTCTAGTGGTCAAGTAGAATTGAGCAATATAGAGCTCAAATTAATTTTGCAAAAGACTGTCAATAGGTCTAGAAAGAATTGGTCCAAGAAACTTGATGATGCATTATGGGCCTATAGAACTGCATTTAAAAATCCTATGGGTATTGAGGGAGTCCTGGATTAGGGGGTGTCCGGATAGCCGAACTATCACCGTTGGCCGGACTCCTGGACTATGAAGATACAAGATTAAAGACTTCGTCCCGTGTCCGGATGGGACTTTCCTTGGCGTGGAAGGCAAGCTTGGCAATACGAATATGTAGATCTCCTACCATTGTAACCGACTCTATGTAACCCTAACCCTATCCGGTGTCTATATAAACCGGAGGGTTTTAGTCCCAGAGACGAACAACAATCATACCATAGGCTAGCTTCTAGGGTTTAGCCTCCTTGATCTCGTGGTAGATCTACTCTTGTACTACCCATATCATCAATATTAATCAAGGTGAGTAGGGTTTTACCTCCATCGAGAGGGCCCGAACCTGGGTAAAAACATCGTGTCCCTTGTCTCCTGTTACCATCCGCCTAGACGCACAGTTCGGGACCCCTACCCGAGATCCGCCGGTTTTGACACCGACATTGGTGATTTCATTGAGAGTTCCTCTGTGTCGTCACCTTTAGGCCCGATGGCTCCTTCGATCATCAACAACGACGCGTTCCAGGGTGAGACTTTTCTCCCCGGACAGATCTTCGTATTCGGCGGCTTTGCACTGCGGTCCAATTCACTTGGCCATCCGGAAGCGAATCGAAAGCTACGCCGCCATCAGGTCAGATTTAGGAGTTTGAACTACATGGCCGACATCCGCGGAAACTTGATCTTCGACGGATTCGAGCCACAGCCAAGCGCCAAGACCTTTGTCTCGATGGGCACGATCTAGCTCTGCCGCCGAACAGTGCCCTGGAGGCCGCACCAGTGTCCGCTCCGACCCTTAGTTCGGAGCCGACTCCCCCAATCGAGGATGAGTGGTTGGACGCCGCCTCGGGGGCTACGATCTCAACGGCGATTGAGCCGAACTCCATCCCCGTCCTTTGCGAAGACCGTGACTCCAAGGTGCCGGACTCCTCTCCGGACCAACCCTCCGCGCCCTGCCCGGTCGAATCCGATTGGGCGCCGTCATGGAGTTCATCGCCATGGACATCTTTCGGCACTCGCCCTTTGGCGACATCCTGAATTCACTAAAGTCTCTCTGCTTATCGCCAGAGCCTGGCCGGACTACGGTCGGGAAGGTTGGGATGCGGACGACGAAGAAATTCAACGCCCACCCACCACCCACTTTGTAGCCACTGTCGATGATTTAACCGACATGCTCGACTTCGACTCAAGGCATCGGCGGTATGGACGGCGATCTTTGGAGACGACCAAGAACCAGCGCATACAGGGCACTGGGAGGCCACCTCGTCATACGACATATACATGGTGGACATCCCAAAAGATGGGAATGGCGATGGAACAGCGGAGGATGACCCTCCAAGAAACAGCCCAAGCGCCAAGGCCAAAGGCCGCTCTAAATCCCGCCACAGCAAAAATGGTGATTTCGGCACGGGAGATAATAACACCCCGGACAGTGCCGAAGACAACCCCCTCCAGCAGGATTCAGCACAGGAGGAGGGAGAAGCCAGCCCTCATGATAGAGCGGTAGACAGGGAGGTGGAGGACGATAATTATATGCCTCCCTCCGAAGATGAGGCAAGCCTCGACGACGACGAATTTGCCGTGCCTGAGGATCCCGCCAAACAGGAGCGTTTCAAACGCAGGCTTATGGCCACGGCAAGCAGCCTCAAGAAAAAGCAGCAGCAGCTTAGAGCTGACCATGACCTGCTAGCTGACAGATGGACTGAAGTCCTTGCAGCCGAAGAGTGTGAACTCGAACGCCCCTCCAAGAGATACCCCAAACGCAGGCTGCTACCCCAATTAGAGGAAGCATCACCCAAACCTACATCACCAGCGCGTGATGCGGCCGACCGGCCACCCCGTGGTCGCGACAGAGAGGCCTCTAGACCCTCCATTCAAGCCACACTCCGGCGTCGCTCGAAAAGTACCAAGGCACGGGGAAACGCGCCAGACCTGCGAGACATATTGGAGGACAAGGTAAGGCAAACAAGATCGGTCTACGGATCGCGTGGGCGCCCCACGACACGTGATGATAACCGTCACGCCGGGTACAGCAATTCCGGCCGGGCCGAACACACTAGACAAAGCTCATTTGAGCTGCGTCGTGATATAGCTCAATACAGAGGCGCCGCACACCCACTATGCTTCACAGACGAAGTAATGGATCATCAAATCCCTGAGGGCTTCAAACCCGTAAACATCGAATCATACGATGGCACAACAGATCCTGCGGTTTGGATCGAGGACTACCTCCTCCATATCCACATGGCCCGCGGCGATGATCTACACGCCATCAAATACCTCCCACTCAAGCTTAAAGGACCAGCTCGACATTGGCTTAACAGCTTGCCAACAGAAAATCAATTGGTTGTTGGGAGGACACGGAAGCCGCATTCCTTGATAACTTCCAGGGCACATACGCATGCGACCACCGACGCCGATGACCTCAGCCACATAATTCAGCAGCCGTAAGAATCGCCGACAATTCTGGACACGGTTCCTAACCAAGAAAAATCAAATCATTGACTGTCCGGATGCAGAGGCCCTTGCAGCCTTTATACATAACATCCGCGATGAGTGGCTTGCCCGGCACCTAGGACAGGAAAAGCCGAAATCCATGGCAGCCCTCACAACGCTCATGACCCGCTTTTGCGCGGGAGAGGACAGCTGGCTAGCTCGTAGCAACAACTTGACCAAAAACCCTGGTAGTTTGGATACCAAGGATAGCAATGGCAGGTCGCGTCGCAACAAGCATAAGCGCCGCATTAACGGCGATAATTCTGAAGATACGGCAGTCAATGCCGGATTCAGAGGCTCTAAACCCGGTCAGTGGAAAAAGCCGTTCAAAAGAAATATTCAAGGCCCGTCAATCTGGACCGAATACTCGATCGCTCGTGCCAAATACATGGCACCCCGAAAACCAGCCAACCACACCAACAGGAATTGTTGGGTCTTTAAACAGCAGGCAAGTTAAATGCGAACTCAATGACAAGGGCTGCATAGCGATGACGAGGAGGAGCCCCGGCCGCCGAACAATAGAGGATTGAAGGGCTTCCCCCCGCAAGTGCGGACGGTGAACATGATATACGCAACCCACATACCCAAAAGGGAGCGGAAGCGTGCACTAAGGGACGTATATGCGATGGAGCCAGTCGCCCCGAAGTTCAACCCATGGTCCTCCTGCCCGATCACCTTTGATCAAAGGGACCACCCCACTAGCATCCGTCACGGCGGATTCGCCGCCATTGGTTCTTGACCCAATCATCGACGGATTTCACCTCACTAGAGTCCTGATGGACAGCGGTAGCAGCCTGAACCTGCTTTATCAGGATACAATGCGAAAAATGGGCATAGACCCCTCAAGGATTAAACCCACAAAGACGACCTTTAAAGGCGTCATACCAGGTGTAGAGGCCAATTGTACAGGCTCAGTTAAAATCGAAGTGGTCTTCGGATCCCCGGATAACTTCCGAAGCAAAGAGTTAATCTTCGACATAGTCCCGTTCCGCAACGGCTATCACGCACTGCTTGGACGAACCGCATTTGCAAAGTTCAATGCGGTGCCGCACTACGCATACCTCAAGCTCAAGATGCCAGGCCCTCGAGGAGTAATCACGGTCAATGGAAATACTGAGCGCTCTCTCCGAACGGAGGAGCACACGGCAGCCCTCGCGGCGGAGGTGCAAAGCACCCTCTCACAGCAATTCTCGAGTCCAGCTATTAAACATCCGGCCACCGTCAAGCGCGCCCAGAGTAACCTACAACAAGACCTCCTGGCACGATCCGAGCATGCGTAGCAATCCGGCCCCAACCCCAGCCCTCGCGAAACTGCGAAGCCAGTACTACGCGTACATAAGTACACTCTGGAGATACCATGGGCATAAGGGGAGGGGCACGACCACGGCACGCCCAGAATGCGGCTCAACCGCACCAGGGGCTCCCGATTGTGTCATTCCTTTTCTTTTCTTATTTTTTCTTACTTTCAGGACTCCGTTTTCTAGAAGTCATGTCCGGCACTAGAATTGCCGAACTCACGATGCAACAGCCAGGAAGCTACGTCGAGTGTCCAGGTGGTCTCTACTACGATCATTATATCAGTTTTACATACCATCCTGCAGCTTACCCCTCGAGGGGGACATGTTAAATAGTCCCATCCCTTGCTTATTGCACTATTTGTATCGCTCTGCTTCTATTGCAGTACCTTTTTGAATAAACAATACATAGCTTTTTGCCTATTATTGCACTCCTTTCTTTATCTATATATATGTTCACTTCATGACATGTTGCACCCGTACACTTTGGTACGGCCAATACACCAGGGGCTTAAGTACCCCAAAAGTATGGTGTGATAAGTCCGAACACTTTCACAAGTGCGGCACCCCGAACTTATAGCATTATATGCATCGACTTCGAATCATGTCTTGGGTCAATAGTTGGGTTTGCCCGGCTCCCATGTTTTGGTACCTTACGCCCGTTATATCGGCTAAGAAGGCTGGGAGAACCACTGCGATTGTGCCCCGGTTGAGCTGGGTTGAGCACCTCAGTGGAGAAAGCTAAAACTGACTGTCATGATAGGGCGAGAGCCGGTCGCTGTTCGAGAGGTTTTTACGGGTCCCTAAAGACTTATGCCGCTTAGAGTGAGGAGTCGGCATTGTCCGGCCAAGGCGTGGATAGCACCCCGAACTCGGTCTTCTGAATACTAGGGGCTTCGCCGAAATTTAAAATTATAGAATTCTATGGCTAAGTGAGAGTGTTCAAGCACTATAAGTCCGGTTGCCTCGTTCGTTGCGTTGAGCGCCTCCCTCGAACGACCCAAGAATGGGAACAAGAGCGCTCAAGTTTATCCCGAACACCCCAAAGCACTTTCGTGGCATGGGGGCTGAAGCCAACGACTTGCCATCTCTCAAATTTGATAAACGGCCGCACAGAAGGTAATATTTTAAATTCTCAAGCGTTGCTTAGCGCATATGAACAAGTTTTCAGCGTACACGATAACAAATGCGAGTCTATTCAAAAATTACATCTTTGGAGCACTCATCCGCTATACGGCGGGCACCCTTCAGGACGCCTTCATAGTACATTTCGGGATTGCGATGCTCCTTGCCCTTCGGTGGCCCGTCCGTCACAAGCTTCTCCGCATCCAGCTTGCCCCAGTGCACTTTAGCACGGGCAAGGGCCCGACGGGCACCTTCAATGCAGGCGGAGCGCTTGATAACTTCAATCCATGGACGGCCCACCAGCCGCTGCACTAGCCTCAAGTAGCTCCTGTGCATGGCTTCCAATGGCCACAACGAACTATGAGGCCCTTCATGGCCTGTTACTGCGACCTTAGGAGCTCGACCAGCCGCTTGGCTGGTCGCTTAGGGGCACGGATGTTCGGCCTCGATATCGAGACCAGAACACCTACTCCGTCGAGCTCCCTCCTTGGCGCGGTAGAACGCGGCAGCATCAGACACACTACGGGGCAGATCTGCGAATGCTCCTGGAGAGCTCCGGATTCGGGTAAGTAATAGGTAATTCACTTTCACATGCTTGCTTTGCATAAAGAATGCCTTACCCACCGCTATCTTCTTTAATGATTCAATTTCTTGGAGGGCTTTTTGGGCTTCGGCCTTAGCGGCTTTGGCACTCTCAAGAGCCGAGGCGAGCTCGGACTCTCGAGTCTTCTATTCACGCTCCAAACTCTCGTGTTTTTCCACGAAGGCCTGGAGCTCTTGCCGCACCTCCGCCACCTGCGCCTCCTACCTCTCTCGCTCGGTGCGTTCCGCGGCCGCTTTGTTTTCGGTAGCGGACACTGCTTCCTTCAGGGTCGCCACCTCGTTCGTGGCCCCTACAATACCCACGTTATTCCTGTCATTTTTGCAACCAAATCCTTTCTATAAGGTATTTCTTTAATAAGGTATTACTTACCTTCCTTGTCCTCGAGCTGCTTCTTGGCAAGGCCGAGCTCGTTCTCGGACCGCTCGAGGCTCTGCTTCAATGCATTGACCTCCACAGCCAGTGCGGCAGAGGTCAGCAGTGCAGTCTGCATTCGCATATTGACATACTTATATTAGACTCCTGCGTATATCTTTTTAGATCCTTAGTCCGGCTTTTCTTTCCGAATACCGAGCTAAGCATAGGGGGCTACTGTCTATGCGGTAATATTTTTACATACTCTAAACTTACCTCAAAGCCTGTTAGAAGGCTGATGCAGGCTACCAGCCCGCTCTTGGCGGATCGAACTTTCTGGATCACCACACTCATAACAAAGGCGGTGCTCCTCGTCGATGGAGGCACCGTTAAGCGCCTCCAGCAAGCTATCCGGTGCCTCCGGATGGACGGAGGTCACCGGCGTCACAGTATTGCCCTTCTTACGAAGGAGCCGCTTGCCGGACTTCGGAACCACTGAAGGTTCCGGTATGGAGTCCGGCACAGGGCCGGACTTAGAGCCCTCTGGGGTTTCGCCCCTTTGCGCCCAGAGTCCGGGAGGTCGCCTTGCGGCGCCTCCAGGACCACCTCCTCCTGGCTAGGCCCCTTTTGGGACTCCACCGTGGTGCCGTCGGCGACACGAGGAGAGGAGGCGGTCAGAAGTGAAGTGCTATTCACATCCGACGAACCCAGGGAGCCGCTCGACGAAACGGCGAGCTCGTCCTTGGGCGGGCTACATGGTAATATTCAGCGTTAGGAGACATTATGCGACAAATAAAATGTCATGAACTATTCCGGAGTCCGGACACTTACGATCTCGCCAGGGGCTTGGCCCTTGTTGGCCACTCCTCCTCGTCGTTGTCGGCGTTGGTGGAGAAGTCCGGAGGAAGGGTCCTTCCTTTCTTGGACCCTTCGGCCTCCCCGGTCGAGGCGGCCTTCCTTTTCTTCTCTCCCCCCGCTGGGGGAGAGGCTTCTTTTTCCTCCTCCTCGTCCTCAGAGGAGGATTCCGCCTCAGAGTCGTCGGACGATGAGTCCGACAACACCTGGCGTCGGGCGCTCCTTCGAGTCCCCGTGGCCTCCTTCTTGGCCTTCTTCTCCGGCACCACGTGAGGTGCCGGAGCCAGCAGCCCCGTTAATTGGGCGTCCGCTGGGTTTTCCGGTAAGGGGGCCGGACAGTTAATCTTTCCGGACGTCTTCAGCCAGTCCTGTCAAAGGTTAGGGAGTTTTAGATCCCGCATAGAGTCAAACTATGAAAAAAGAGTCCCATAAAGGGTAAAATAACTTACCTCGCTAGCTTGACGCTGCGAGCTGAATCCGCGATCTTCGGTAGCGGATGTGGGAGCCTCGGCGCCCTTGAACAGCACCTTCCAGGCATCTTCGTACATAGTGTCGAAGAGCCTTTTTAGAGTCTGGTGCTGTGCCGGATCGAACTCCCACAATTTGAAGGCCCGTTGCTGGCATGGGAGAATCCGGCGGATGAGCATCACCTGGATTATGTTGACAAGCTTGAGGTTCTTGTCCACCAGGTTCCGGACGCAGGTTTGGAGTCCAGACAGCTCTTTCGAATCACCCCACGTCAGGCCCGTCTCTTTCCATGACGTGAGCCGTGTGGGGGAGCCAGATCGGAATTCGGGGGCCACCGCCCATTGAGAGTCGCGCGGCTCGGTGATGTAGAGCCACCCCGATTGCCACCCCTTTATGGTCTCCACAAAGGAGTCCTCGAGCCATAGGACTTTGGCCATCTTGCCAACCATGGCGCCTCCGCACTCCGCTTGGCGGCCGCCCACTACCTTCGGCTTGACATTGAAGGTCTTCAGCCATAACCCGAAGTGGGGCTGGATGCAGAGGAAGGCCTCGCACACGACGATAAATGCCGAGATGGTGAGGATGAAGTTCGGGGCCAGATCGTGGAAATCCAGGCCGTAGTAGAACATGAGCCCCCGGACAAATGGGTGAAGTGGAAAACCTAGTCCGTGGAAGAAGTGGGTGAGGAACACCACCCTCTCATGGGGCCCGGGGTAGGAATGAGCTGCCCCTCATCGGGTAGCCGATGCGCGATGTCGCTGGACAAGTATCCGGCCTTCCGCAGCTTTTTGATGTGCCCCTCCGTGACGGAGGAGGCCATCCACTTGCCTCCCGCTCCGGACATAGTTGGAGAAGGTTGAGGTGGGATGCGCGGACTTGGGCGCTAGAGCTCGAGTGCGCGGAAATGGATGAGCAAAGGAGGAAGAAGGTGTAGGTGAAAAGGTGGATCCTTATCCCCTTATATGGACGGACGAAGCTATGCGTCCCCCGCCAGCCTGGTAAAACTCGCTTATCTCCCAAGCGCCGTAATAAATGGCACGGTTGGGTTACCCACGTCCGTATTGATGGGAATCCCGGAATAAGGGGGCACGATCTCCTCTTTGATAAGACGTGCCAAGGAAACCGCCTCGCTAAACGTGCTGAGGTGGAACAGTAAAAACGATTCGTATAAAGGCCTGGCCGTGGTGTGATGTCACGCGCGGAATACGTCCGCAGATCCGTGCAAAAGTTATTATCTCTACGGTGGTATGTGGAACTTGTTTTGCAGAGCCGGACACTATCCTGGTGTTCAAAATCTTCTATGAAGTATTCGGAGGAGGAACCCGCCTTGCAATGCCGAAGACAATATGCGCGGACTCATCGTCATTGAAGCCCGGTTCAGGGGCTACCGAGGAGTCTGGATTAGGGGTGTCCGGATAGCTGAACTATCGCCGTTGGCGGACTCTGGACTATGAAGATACAAGATTGAAGACTTCGACCCGTGTACGGATGGGACTTTCCTTGGCGTGGAAAGCAAGCAAGGCGATACGGATATGTAGATCTCCTACCATTGTAACCGACTCTCTGTAACCCTAACCCTATCCGGTGTCTATATAAACCGGAGGGTTTTAGTCCGTAGGACGAACAACAATCATACCATAGGCTAGCTTCTAGGGTTTAGCCTCCTTGATCTCGTGGTAGATCTACTCTTGTACTACCCATATCATCAATATTAATCAAGCGGGAGTAGGGTTTTACCTCCATCGAGAGGGCCCGAACACAGGTAAAACATCGTGTCCCTTGTCTCCTGTTACCATCCGCCTAGACGCACAGTTCGGGACCCCCTACCCGAGATCCACCGGTTTTGACACCGACAGGTATGTCTCCGTATAAAATGGTTTATGCAAAAGCATGTCACTTACCTCTCGAACTAGAACATAAGGCATATTGGGCTATTAAAGAGCTCAATTATGATTTCAAACTTGCCGGTGAGAAGAGGTTATTTGATATTAGCTCACTTGATGAATGGAGAACCCAAGCTTATGAAAATGCCAAGTTGTTTAAAGAAAAAGTTAAAAGATGGCATGACAAAAGGATACAAAAGCGTGAATTTAATGTAGGTGATTATGTATTGCTATACAACTCTCTTTAAGATTTTTTGCAGGAAAACTTCTCTCTAAATGGGAAGGCCCCTACGTTATCGAGGAGGTCTATCGTTCCGGTGCCATAAAAATCAACAATTTCGAAGGCACAGATCCGAAGGTGGTAAACGGTCAAAGAATCAAACACTACATCTCAGGTAATCCCATAAATGTTGAAACTAATGTTATCGAAACCGTAACCCCGGAGGAGTACATAAGAGACACTTTCCAGAACGTTTCAGACTCCGAAAAGGAATAGGTATGTGGTACGGTAAGTAAACCGACTCCAAAACAATTTTTAAGGCAATATTTCTCCGTTTTGGAATATTTAGAAAAATAGAAAAATAAGTAGCAGTCCGGGAAGGACACGAGGGCCCCACGAGGGTGGAGGGCGCGCCCTACCCCCTGGGTGCACCCCCCTACCTCGTGGGCACCTCGTGTGCCTTCCGGACTCTGTTTTCTTGCACGTTACGTATTTTGGTCGGTAAAAATTCATTATATATTCTCCCGATGGTTTTGGCCACCGTATCATGCAATTATCTTCTGTTCTTGTTTCGAGCTGCCTTACTGCAGATTAGATCAACATGTCGTCCCAGGATTCGGAAGGAGAAAGCTATGTGGATGATTACCTAGCAAATCCTAAGGTCTATGGAGATGTGGAGCACGATGGTTGGACCACGGAGGAAGAAGAGGACTATGAACCCAAGGGGAAGAAGGAGACGAGCTCAGATGAAGATGAAGCCCTTTACCTCAACCTGGGGACATGCACGTGGAGTTCAAAAAGTCAAGTCTCCCTGATAGGGTAAAGAAACCAAAGATCGAGTTTATCCCTTTTTGTCTCTTGCAAGAAAATAAGCAGGACCTATGCAAAAAGGTATTAACCCTGGAGTGAGAGATTGATGATTTGAGGGACCAAAATTCTGTCCTCGAGCGCAAATTAAGGGAGAAGTCTATGCCATCAACTAAGTCAACATCACCACCATCTTCTTCATCACCAAAGAAGGAGACATAATCACATGGGTATGGGCACTCCCCTTGGCAACTGCCAAGCTTGGGGGAGGTGTCCCGGTATCGCATCACCATCACACTCCTATCTTTAACGTTTTTCTTAGTTCGATCATATTAGTAGTATCTTGATCTAGTAGAATGAAGTATATGGCATGATCTAGTTTTTAGTTTTTGCTTTATGATATCTCTAGGTAATCGAGTCTGTGAGCTATATAATAAAGATTAGTGTTGAGTCGAGGGCTTGATTATTTTGCTATGATCTTGAGTGAATAAAAGAAAAGAAGAAAAAGAATAAAAGAAATAAAGAGTTCATATTGATCTTATTGAGAGTAATGACTTCACATAGAAAGAGTGTGACGATTAAAAGTTGTTGGGAGTTGGCAAACATAGCTTTGGTCATCGTTGCAATTAATAGGAAGTAATAAGGAAAGAGAGGTTAACATATAAATATATTATCATTGACATCTTTTATGATTGGGAGCACTCATTAAAATATGACATGCTAAAGAGTTGACGTTGGACAAGGAAGACAACGTAATGGGTTATGTTTTCTTATATCTGAGATAAAGTATGTTGTCATGGATCATCCAACATGTTGAGCTTGCCTTTCCCCCCTCATGCTAGCCAAATTCTCAGCACCAAGTAGAGATACTACTTGTGCTTCCAAAAATCCTTAAACCAGTTTTGCCATGAGAGTCCATTATACCTACCTATGGATTGAGTAAGATCCTTCAAGTAAGTTGTCATCGATGCAAAGCAATAAAAATTTCTCTCTAAATATATATGACTTATTAGTGTGGGAGAAAATAAGCTTTATACGATCTTGTGATGTGGAAGAAATAAAAGCGACGGACTGCATAATAAAGGTTCATATCACAAGGGGCAATATAAAGTGACGTTCTTTCACATTAAGATTTTGTGCATCCAACCATAAAAGCGCATGGCAACCTCTGCTTCCCTCTGCGAAGGACCTATCTTTTACTGTTATCCTCTACCTTATGCAAGAGTCATGGTGATCTTCACCTTTCCTTTTTCATTTTATCCTTTGGCAAGCACAGTATGTTGGAAAGATCCTGATAGATATATCTAATTGGATGTAGGGGAGCATGAGTTATTATTGTTGACATTACCCTTGAGGTAAAAGGTTGGGAGGCAAAACTATAAGCCCCTATCTTTCTCTGTGTCCGATTAAAACTCCGTAACCACAAGTATCGTGTGAGTGTTAGCAATTATGAAAGACTGAATGATAGTTGAGTATGTGGACTTGTTGTTAAGCACTGACATAGACTCTTTCTGATGTTATGATAAATTGCAATTGCTTCAATGACTGACATTATAGTTTGTTGGTTCTCAATAAAGTTTATGATTCGTACTTTTGCATTGTGAATAGATTATTACTTGATCATAAGAAATCATATGACAATACCTATATATATTGCTGTTATGAGAATAATCATGATGCCTTCATGTCCGTATTTTATTTTTATCGACACCTCTTCCTCTAAACATGGGGACTTATTTATCGTCATCGGCTTCCGCTTGAGGACAAGCGAGGTCTAAGCTTGGGGGAGTTGATACGTCCATTTTGCATCATGCTTTTATATCGATATTTATTGCATTATGGGCTGTTATTACACGTTATGTCACAATACTTATGCATATTCTCTCTTATTTTACAAGGTTTACATAAGGAGGGAGAATGCCGGCAGCTGGCATTCTGGGCTGGAAAAGGAGCAAATATTAGAGACCTATTCTGCAAAACTCCAAAAGTCCTGAAACTCCACGAAAGTCATTTTTGGAAATAATAAAAAATATTGAGCGGAAGAAGTTCACCAGAGGGGGGCCCACCTGGCCACGAGGGTGGGGGGCGCGCCCTACCCCCCAGGGCGCGCCCCTACCTCGTGGGCCCCCTGTTGGCTCTCCGATGGCCATCTTCTGCTATATGAGGTCTTTCGTCGAGGAAAAAATCATAAGCAACCTTTTGGGACGAAACTCCGCCTCCACGAGGCGGAACCTTGGCGGAACCAATCTAGGGCTCCAGCAGAGCTGTTCTACCGGGGACACTTCCCTCCGGGAGGGGGAAATCATCGCCATCGTCATCACCAACGCTCCTCTCATCGGGAGAGGGCAATCTCCATCAACATCTTCACCAGCACCATCTCCTCTGAAAACCCTAGTTCATCTCTTGTATCCAATTCTTGTCTCCAAGTCCGGGATTGGTACTAGTAGGTTGCTAGTAGTGTTGATTACTCCTTGTAGTTGATGCTAGTTGGTTTATTTGGTGGAAGATCATATGTTCAGATCCTTTATGCATATTAATACCCCTCTGATTATGAACATGAATATGCTTTGTGAGTAGTTACGTTTGTTCCTGAGGACATGGGAGAAGTCTTGCTATTAGTAGTAATGTGAATTTGTTATTCGTTCGATATTTTTATGAGATGTATGTTGTCTAGCCTCTAGTGGTGTTATGTGAACGTCGACTACATAACACTTCACCATTATTTGGGCCTAGAGGAAGGCATTGGGAAGTAATAAGTAGATGATGGGTTGCTAGAGTGATGAAGCTTAAACCCTAGTTTATGCGTTGCTTCGCAAGGGGCTGATTTGGATCCGTATGTTTCATGCTATGGTTAGGTTTACCTTAATACTTTTGTTGTAGTTGCGGATGCTTGCAATAGAGGTTAATCATAAGTGGGATGCTTGTTCAAGTAAGAACAGCACCCAAGCACCGGTCGACCCACATATCAAATTATCAAAGTACCGAACGCGAATCATATGAACGTGATGAAAACTAGCTTGACGATATTCCCATGTGTCATCGGGAGCACTTTTCTCTATATAAGAGTTTGTCCAGGCTTGTCCTTTGCTACAAAAGGATTGGGCCACCTTGCTGCACTTTATTTACTTTTGTTACTTGTTGCTCGTTACAAATTATCTTATCCCAAAACTATATGTTACCACTTATTTCAGTACTTGCAGAGAATACCTTGCTGAAAACCGCTTATCATTTCCTTCTGCTCCTCATTGGGTTCAAAACTCTTACTTATCGAAAGGACTACGATAGATCCCCTATACTTGTGGGTCAGTTATTTCTATTACCATTTATTTTGCTTTCTTTACTTTTAGTCTTTATCATAAAAATACCAAACATATTATCCTCTCACTCTTGTAAGTGACCTTGAAGGGATTGACAACCCCTTTATTGCGTTGGTTGCGAGGTTCTTGTTTGTTTGTGTAGGTGTGTGGGACTCGCGCGTGGTCTCCTACTGGATTGATACCTTGGTTCTCAAAAACTGAGGGAAATACTTATGCTACTTTACTGCATCACCCTTTCCTCTTCAAGGGAAAACCAACGCAGTGCTCAAGAGGTAGCAAGAAGGATTTAAAGCGCTGATTCTTGGGAGTCTACGCACAAGTCAAGACATACCAAGTACCCATCACAAAATCATCTCCCTCGCATTACATTATTTGCCATTTGCCTCTCGTTTTCCTCTCCCCCACTTCACCCTTGCCATTTTATTCGCCCTATCTTTCCCATTCGCCTCTTTTTCGCTTGTCTCTTGTGTGCTCGTTGCCATGGCCAGCTCGGTCTTCATCCCTTCGTCTCCCGACTTTGAAGTCCTCCACTTCAAGCAAAGACAAGGGGAAAATTTAAAAGATGCTTGGTTCTTATCGTAGTTGCAATATAGAGGGAGATTTCAAAATTTTGCTTCGCAATTTTTATGTTGGGCTAACCTTGTCCCATAGACAACTCCTCGATTTTTCCGCCAAAGGTAGTTTTATTGACATTGATCCTGGCTTCACTTATGAAATTATAGAGGGGATAGTGGGAGTACTCCCCCTACAAAAAGGATCATCCCTTACCCAAGAAGGAACTCAAACTCTAGAGAAATTATGTTAATTGCAAAAAATTGTTGAACCTCTTAAAAGTATTGGTGGGAATATCAACCGCATGAATAATCTGATTACACTTTGCACTAAGTGGCTGGATGCTTTAGATCAAAGGATCACCGAGCATAAATCCATTAAGAAATTTCCTACCAAAGATGGCAATACCTAGATCTATCCTTGCTTTTATGCCTAGCTAGGGGCGTTAAAAGATAGCACTTGTTGGGAGGCAACCCAATTTTATTTTTAGTTTTTTTGCTTTTTTCTTCTGAATAAATATTTGATCTAGCCTCTGGTTAGATTTTTATTATGTTTTAATTAGTTTTTGTGCCAAGTTAAACCTATAGGATCTTTTTGGATGATAGTTATTTGATCTTGCTGAAAATTCCAGAAACTTTCTGTTCACGAAAACAATTGTTCAAAATCACCAGAACATGATAAAATATTGATTACTATTGCATCAGATCAATAAAAAATTGTCTAGGTCGTCCTATTTTGGTATATTTGTTTGAGTTCCAGAAGTTTGCGTTAGTTATGATTACTCTGCATTACTGTTTTTGATGATTCTGTTTTTCGTGTGTTGTTTGCTTACTTTGATGAATCTATGGCTAGTAAAATATTTTATAAACCATATAGAAGTTGGAATACAGTAGGTTTAACACCAATATAAATAAATAATGAGTTCATTATAGTACCTTGAAGTGGTGTTTTGTTTTCTTTCGCTAATGGAGCTCACGAAATTTTCTGCTAAGTTTTGTGTTGTGAAGTTTCAAGTTTTGGGTAAAAGATTTGATGGATTATGGAACAAGGAGTGGCAAGAGCCTAAGCTTGGGGATGCCCATGGCACCCCAAGATAATCTAAGGACACCAAAAAGCCAAAGCTTGGGGATGCCGGAAGGCATCCCCTCTTTAAATCTACTTCCATCGGTAACTTTACTTGGAGCTATATTTTTATTCACCACATGATATGTGTTTTGCTTGGAGCGTATTGTATGATTTGAGTCTTTGCTTTTTAGTTTACCACAATAATCCTTGCTGTACACACCTTTTGAGAGAGACACACACAAATCGAAATTTATTAGAATACTCTATGTGCTTCACTTATATCTTTTGAGCTATATAGTTTTTGCTATAGTGCTTCACTTATATCTTTTAGAGCACGGTGGTGGATTTGTTTTATAGAAACTATTGATCTATCATGCGTCACTTATAATATTTTGAGAGTCTTAAAATAGCATGGCAATTTTCTTTAATTATAATATCATGAGAAATTTGATGCTTGATAGTTGTTTTAAGATATAAAGGTGGTAATATCATAGCTGTGCTAGTTGAGTAATTGTGAAATTGAGAAATACTTGTGTTGGAGTTTGTGATTCCCGTAGCATGCACGTATGGTGAACGGTTATGTAACAAAGTCAGAGCATGAGGTATTTGTTGATTGTCATCCTTTGTGTGGCAGTCGGGATCGCGCGATGGTTAACTCCTACCAACCCTTCCCCTAGGAGCATGCGTAGTAGTACTTTGCTTAGAGGGCTAATAAATTTTTGCAATAAGTATATGAGTTCTTTATGACTAATGTGAGTCCATGGATTATACGCACACTTACCTTTCCGCCATTTTCTAGCCTCTTCGGTACCGTGCATTGCCCTTTCTCACCTTGAGAGTTGGTGCAAACTTCGCCGGTGCATCCAAACCCCGTGACATGATACGCTCTATCACACATAAACCTCCTTATACCTTCCTAAAAATAGCCACCATACCTACCTATTATGGCATTTCCATATCCATTCCGAGATATATTGCCATGCAACTTTCCACCGTTTCATTTATCATGACACTCTCCATCATTGTCATATTGCTTTGCATGATCATGTAGTTGACATCGTATTTGTGGCAAAGCCACCATTCATAATTCTTTCATACATGTCGCTCTTGATTCATTGCATATCCCGGTACACCACCGGAGGCATTCACATAGAGTCATATCTTGTTCTAAGTATTGAGTTGTAATTCATGAGTTGTAAGTAAATAAAAGTGTGATGATCATCATTATTAGAGAATTGTCCCAAGTGAGGAAAGGATGATGGAGACTATGATTCCCCCACAAGTCGGGATGAGATCCGGACTAAATAAAAAGAAAAGAAGGAGGCCTTAAAAAAGAGAAAAAAGGCCCAAAAATGAGAGAAAAAGAGATAAGGGACAATGTTACTATCCTTTATACCACTTGTGCTTCAAAGTAGCACCGTGATCTTCATGATAGAGAGTCTCTCATTTTGTCACTTTCATATACTAGTGGGAAATTTCATTATAGAACTTGGCTTGTATATTCCAATTATGGGCTTCCTCAAATGCCCGAGGTCTTCATGAGCAAGCAAGTTGGATGCACACCCACTTAGTTTCTTTTGTTTGAGCTTTCATACACTTATAGCTCTAGTGCATCCGTTGCATGGTAATCCCTACTCCTTGCATTGACATCAATTGATGGGCATATCCATAGCCGATTGGTTAGCCTCGTCGATGTGAGACTTTCTCCTTTTTTTGTCTTCCCACATAACCCCTATCATTATACCTTATTCCACCATAGTGCTATATCCATGGCTTGCGCTCATGTATTGCGTAAAAGTTGAAAAGGCTGAAGCGCGTTAAAAAGTATGAACCAATTGCTTGGCTAAAACCGGGCTTGTACATCATATGAATATTTTGTGTGGGGAAGATGGAGCATAGCCAGACTATATGATTTTGTAGGGATAACTTCCTTTGGCTATGTTATTTTGATAAGACATAATTGCTTGGTTAGCATGCTTGTAGTATTACTGTTTTTATGTCAACATTAAACTTTTATCTCGAATCATATCAAATCTGAACATTCGTGCCACAATGAGAAGAACTACATTGAAATTATGCTAAGTAGCATTCCACATCAAAAATTCTGTTTTTATCATTTACGTACTCGAGGACGAGTAGGAATTAAGCTTGGGGATGCTTGATACGTCTCCAACGTATCTATAATTTTTTATTGTTCATGATATATTACATTTTGTTTTGGATGTTTAATGGGCTTTATTATACACTTTTATATTATTTTTGGGACTAACCTATTAACCGGAGGCCCAGCCCAAATTGCTGTTTTTTTGCCTATTTCAGAGTTTCGCGGAAAAAGAATATCAAACGGAGTCCAAACGGAATGAAACCTTCGGGAACGTGATTTTCGGAACAAACGTGATCCAGAGGACTTGGAGTCCATGTAAAGAAATCAACTAGGAGAGCACGAGGCAGGGGCGCGCCTACTACCCCCCCCCCCTAGACGCGCCCTCCACCCTCATGGGGCCCACGTTGCTCCACCGACATACTTCTTCCTCCTATATATACCTGCTGAAAGGATCGAGATGGACCTAGAGGGGGGTGAATAGGTACAATTACAAATTTTAATTATTCCTTAGCAATTTTAGGCAATAATGCGGAATTTGAAAGTGAGCCTAACAATTGCAAGTGAGTACAAGAACTAAGCAAGTAACACAAGCACACAAGAATAGCAACCTCAATACGATGTAAGTAAGTGCAAGGAGACAAGTAACCACAAGTAGAGAGTTGGGGTTAGGAATAACCGCAACTCCGGGAGACGAGGATGTATGCCGATGTTCACTTCCTTGGAGGGAAGCTAGTCACCGTTAGAGAGGTGGGTGTTACCACAAAGGCACACCAACGCCACGAAGGCTCACCCTATTCTCCCTTTGAGACAACACCACGGAGGTGTTTCTCAACCACTAATGGTAGACCTTGGGGTGATCTCCAAACCCTTACGAACTTTCCGGGGGTAATCACAACGATTGATTCCCCTTCGAAAGACTCCTACCGCCTAGGAGTCTCCAACCTCCAAGAGTAATAGGAACGTTGGGAAAAGCTCAATACTTGCTCAAATCACAAATTCCTTTGGTGCAAAGAAGGGGAAGGAGTGGATCTATCACTTGATCGGAGAACTTCTCTCCAAGAATCCTAAATCACTTGGGGATCTAGGATTTGATGTAGGTGTTTGAGTGAGAGAGAGAGGAGTGTTCTTGGCAAGCTCAAAGTGAATGGTCAACCTCATCCTGTGGAAAAGACAAGGCATATATATAGTCGGTGAGAAAAGGTGACCGTTTGGGATACATAAGTGCACAGGATAGGTCGGACGTCCGGAGAACATCGGACGTCCGGAGGCTAAATAGGTCCGGACGTCCGCGGTCATCGGACGACCGGCACTGTGAACCTGTGAGCCACTGCCCGACACAGGACACAGGCGTCGAGACAGGCGGACATCCGGACCCGGACGGCCGGAGAGTCCGGAAATCCGTAAAAGTGGTTACATCGTGAAAGTACCGGACGTCCGGAGAGTTCCGGACATCCGTAAAAACCACTCTGTACAGGAACACCGGACGACCGGAGGGAGTCGGATGTCCGGGCAGCTGAGAGGGACCGGACGTCCGTAGAACCCGGACATCCGGAGGCAAAGTATAGGAGCAATGGATTTTGAGCAAGTTTTTCACTAGATCTAACAATCCCCTCTTAATAGTGCGGGATCCCTATACTCAAGAACAAACCATAAACAAAGTCAATGTCTTGTATATCCATTCTTGAGTTATATCCTTTTTGTCCCTAGTCATGATCCATGCACACTGTCTTTGAGACATAATCCTGAGATATACTTGATAAACATGATTAGTCCCTAGCATATGTGTTGTCATCAACATCAAAATATGATTAAGGGCATGATTGAACTTTCAATCTCCCCCTTTTTGGTAGTTGATGACAACACATATGCACACTCATAATAGTAATCGAAAATATTTGTTGTGGAGCTCAATAATAATAATCAAGAATGAGTAAAGAGTGAGCTCCCCCTCAAAATGATACCATAGGTACTAAACATGAAGAGGGATCCCCCTCAAAGTGATACCAATATACCCAAATCTCATACACAAGATAATCAAGAATCAAACTTCATATAGATTCATCAAATCTCAGTCTCGACAAACTCATAACATAGGTTCAAGTGCAATACATCATAACATAGGTTTGATTACATACTGAGCTAGAAAGGCATGCATAAAAGGTCTACCCCCCCCCCCCCTGGCATCAAATATCCAAAAAGATAGAACGGGGGAAAATAGAGCAGCATCAGAGATTATCCTCATCATCATCATCATGAGCACCACTGCCACCCGCCTCGTCAAAGAAATCAGCCCACTCAGGACCCGTAGGGAAACCAAAATCAGAAGGAGGCTCGTCAGGAAGGCGTTCATCGTCACTGACATCATACACTGCGGATTCTCTCAGGCGAGCCTTCAGAGAGTTCTTGGAAGTGACCATACGAGTGACAACAACGTGATTTTGGGAGCAATGGAAGGAGAACATCTTCATCATGGCAGAGTGAGCCTTCCCAGGAAAACGAGCAATGCGCCCAAAAGGTGCAGAACTGGAAGGAGAGCGGGCAGCATGAGAAGGAACACTAGCTGCAGTGCGACGAGCAGTAGCAGTAGGAGGAGGAACATAATCAGCCGACATGTGATCTGGAATGACCCATCGCTCATGCACGTGAGTGCGGACAATGGGAAAAGGAGCTACGCTCTCGATAAAAGCCTGAATAAAGGGGGCATGAGGAAAAACCCTCTTGTGCTGGAAGCAAGCAAGGAGGATCTCATGCCAGAGAAAGTGTGGAACATTGATCTTCCCTTTGGGAGATGCAAAGAGGCGATGCATGAGATCAATGCAATAGCTGCTGCAAGAGCCTTTGTCACCCATCTTGGGATAGATGGTGCAGATGACACACTGATATATGATGTTGAAAGGGAAACGCCAAATGGAGACTTGGTTCAGACCCTTTTGTTTTTCAATGTCAGACAAAGTTGATATAGGTTTAAGAAAATCCTCACAGACCTCAATGCCCTTGGGCCTGTGGTTGGGATCATCCTTGTGGATTTTGAACCCGGTGTCAGGAAATCCAAGGGCAGTGACAAACTGAGCATAAGATGCTGTGAGTGTGGTGTCTGAGGTCATCCATTTGACAGTGTTATCCGGACCAAAATAACATGTGGCATAGAATTGATGAATGGCAGCATGATTGAAATCATGTTGAAATGCAAATGGAGCAGCTAGATTGGATGACTCAATGAGCTCAATGGCTCCCGGATATTTCTCCGGATGAGTGCGAATATGCTCTAAATCAATGCAGACATGGAGTGACAAGCCTTTAGGAAGGACAATAGTGGTAAAGATGTCGGCTTGGACATTAGTGCGAAAACAACTATCCTGAGAATCCCTAGCAACAGTAAACTGATCAACATCACGACGCAATTTAAGATAATAACTGGTGGGAACCTCGTTGAAACGCTTAACATGGCGGCCAAGTGGTAATGGCGGCTCAAGTGAGATATGACGAGCATCACCGTGGGGTTGCACCGGAGGAGGAGGAGGCTGAAAGGTTGGACGACGAGTGTCCGGCTTGGGTGCAGAGACACGAACACCCACCAATGGGGTCGGGTCCACCTCCTCAAGTTCATCTTCAAAGTCTGACCCCTCCGAGGAGGAGGCGCTGGATGAGCTGGGAGAACGGGCGGCACGCTTCCGAGGACGAGCCTTCTCCTGGGAGTCATCGGAGCCACCACGACAAGACGGACGGGCAGGCCCGCCAGGGACTTGCTTGCGAGCAGAGTGCTTGGTCCTAGGCATCATGACCCTTGGGGAGAAGAAAGACATAAATCAATACCCCACCATAGATTGAGGAGTCGATTCATGAGGGGAAAACGATATGGCCTACCTTGAAGTGAGGAACACCGAGAAGATCGGCGACCGGAACAAATCAGGCAACCGGCATAGGGAGAGACCGCGGAGGCCAGTGCAGGTCAGCAGAACCGTGGTGAGAAAGGAGGCCACGGAGCGGATCTCGAGCAGAGAGGGGCACCGGCGAGGAGCATGGTGGCGTGTGACCATGGCCTTGAGAGAGAGAGCGACCTTGTCTTTGGAGCGGCGGTGGGGAAAAGTGGAGAGGATGAGGAACAGTTTCAAACCCTACCGCGCAGTATATATAGGGGCCGGTAAAAATGACCGGACGACCGGAGCCTACGGATGACCGAAGCCCGGACGACCGGAGGGCACGGACGAGCGGGGCCTGGGGCCAGGGGAAACAAGAAATAGACAGAGATGATTTTTTGGACGGCCGGAAGCCTCGGACGACCGGCGTGAAAGCACCAGAAAGTATATTACGGACGTCCGGATAGGCCGGACGACCATGCTGAGTTTAACAGAGAAGAAGTTATGGACGTCCGGAGTATTACGGACGTCCGGAGTATTACCGACGCCCGGTGTTCCGGCGCCAAGGCTAGCTAAGGGGACCAGAGAGTATTTTACGGACGTCCAGAGAGGTCGGACGACAGGGCAGAGTTCATCAGAAAAGATTTTACGGACGTCCGATGATCTATGGACGTCCGGCGACAGAATTTGAGAGAGAGCTAGGTGAGCTACTAATCATGATGAGGAGATGATGGATATCTTTCATAGTAAAAATTTCTTATTAAGTAACAAGTACCCTATCCCAAACAATAATAATCATATATCACTCCAATATTGTTATAATGTTACGAGTGGTGGCGATTGCCACCATGTGTGAGTATACGTGACATGACATGGAAAGATTTGAACTTTGAGTGCATAATCACTACTCCATCATGGAAAGCACCATAGTTAGATGTTATGGTAGCTTTGAGAGTGTTTGTTTGGTTTATGCATTTCATAGGATGAGGATACTCATGAGTTGAGTGTCTCCCCCTACATATATGCCTACATCAAGACAAGACATTATTTTTATGCATGAATGTGTACTAGATTTCACATAATATTGTCAAGCTCCAAGATACCAAGTTCACGCCTAAGTCGACAAAACCTTGCTTCATCCAATGGTTTAGTGAAAATATCCGCTAGTTGCAAATCTGTACCAATGTGATCAATGTGAATATCACCCTTCTCAACATGATCTCTCAAGAAGTGATATCTAATATCAATGTGCTTGGTGCGGAGATGATCCTTGGGGTTCTCAGCAATGTTGATGGCACTTTCATTATCACATAGAAGAGGCACATGTCCATGTAGGTGATACCGTAATCCTTCAAAGTTTGCCTCATCCATAATAACTGAGTTGCACAACTCGCGGCAACAATGTATTCAGCTTCGGTAGAGAGGGCAATACAATTACATTTCTTTGAAGACCAACTTACCAAGGAGCGCCCAAGAAAGCCGACATGCACCGGATGTGGACTTACGATCCACTTTGTCTCAGCCCAATCCGCATCCGTGTACCCAATGAGATCAAACTTAGCATCCTTGGGGTACCATACACCCAACTTTGGGGTGTGAACAAGGTATCTAAGAATATGCTTAACCGCCTTATGATGACTTTCCCTAGGGGAAGCTTGAAATCTAGCACACATGCATACACTAAACATAATGTCTGGTCTAGATGCACAAAGATAAAGCAACGAACCAATCATAGATCGGTATTTAGATGGGTCGAAAGGAATACTGTTTGTGTCTTTGGTGAGTGTTATTTTGGTTGGCATTGGTGTCTTGCATGGGCTAACATCAGACATACCAAACTTCTCTAGAATATCCTTGAGGTATTTTGCTTGAGACAAGAAAATTCCTTCTTGAAATTGTTGAATTTGAAATCCGAGGAAGAACTTCAAATCCGCATTGAGTGACATTTCAAAATTCTTGGTCATTGAAGCCGCAAACTTCTTGCACAAATGAATGTTAGGAGAACCAAAAATGATATCATCTACATAGATTTGGCATAAGATCAAATCACCCTTATCCCTCTTAGTAAAAAGAGTGGGATCGATCACCTCTCACAAAACCATCATCGAGTAGAAACTTCTTTAAATGATCATACCAAGCACAAGGTGCTTGTTTGAGGCCATACAAAGCCTTATGAAGTTTGTACACATAGTCTTTGTGATCGGGATCAACGAACCCAGGTGGTTGTGACACATATACTTCTTCTTGTAGAGAACCGTTAAGGAAAGCACTTTTCACATCCATTTGATGTAATGTAAAACCGTTGAAAGCGGCATAAGCAAGTAAGATGCGAATGGATTCAAGACGGGCAACAGGGGCAAAGGTCTCACCAAAGTCCAAACCTTCAACTTGTGAGTACCCTTGTGCCACTAACCTTGCTTTATTGCGAATGATTACACCATTCTCATCTTGTTTGTTCTTGAAAATCCATTTTGTTCCAATGACGTTGTGCTTGGTAGGTGGCCTCTTGACTAATGACCACACTTGGTTGTGTTCAAAACTGTTCAACTCTTCTTGCATAGCAACGAGCCAATCGTTGTCCATCAATGCATCTTGTACCTTGAGGGGTTCAACACTAGACACAAACGAGAAGTGAGCACAAAAGTTTGTCAAATGTTTACGAGTGACTCTACCTTCCGATATGCGGTGAGAATTTTGTCAACATCAACACGGCCCGGCCACTCGAGGCATGATGGAGATAAGGGTTTCACGAGGTTCAACTTCATGTCCATCATCCACGTCCTCAACATATGGATCATTAATGTGTGGAGGAAGATCTTCTTGTTCATATTGCATTTGTTGAGGTTCATCATCAATGATTGGACTTTCTTGTTCTTGCACTTGATGAGGATCTTGTTCTTGAAGATTTTCATGAAGAGGAACTTGATCATCTTCTTCTATTCGGGCTAAAGGCATTGGTTGAACACTAGGAGCTTGTGATGGTATGGGTATTGAAGTAGTTTGATGTTGTGTGAGACTCCCATCTTCTTCTTCTTCATCATGAGGTTCTTGTTCCATAGGAAGAAGTGCACCAACACCCATGGTCAAAATGTCTTGAGAAGAATCTTCTTCATCTGCATCACTTAGATCAACTTGCTCCCCATGGGAGCCATTAAATTCATCAAACACCAAGTCACAAGTTTCCACAACACATCCATTGGATTTGTTGTAGACTCTATAGGCGTGAGAGTTTGATCCATAGCCAACAAATATACCCTAAATTGTTTTGGAGTGAAATTTTCCTAACCGTTCTCTTTTGTTGAGTATGAAACATTTGCACCCAAATACATGAAAGTACTTGACATTTGGCTTGTTCCCAGTTAGCAGCTCATATGGAGTCTTTTCCAATATAGTGCGGAGGAAGAGCCGGTTTGATGCATGGCATGCAGTGTTGACAGCTTCGGACCAAAAACTATGTGGTGACTTGTATTCATCCAACATGGACCTTGCCATCTCTACAAGTGTACGGTTCTTCCTTTCGGCTACACCATTTTGCTGAGGAGTGTATGGAGCTGAATATTGATGCTCAATCCCTTCATCACTAAGGAATTCTTCCAAGGTATAATTCTTGAACTCAGAGCCATTGTCACTTCTTATTGCCAGGATTTCTTTGTCAAACTTGCGTTGGGCTTGCTTAGCAAAATCAATGAAGGTGATCTTGGTTTCGTCCTTGGACTTGAGGAAGAACACCCATGTATATCTTGAGTAATCATCAACAATGACAAGCCCATACTTTTTTCCACCAAGACTATCCCATGAAGGAGGCCCAAAAGATCCACATGAAGGAGCTCCGGGGCCTTGAAGTAGATACTATGTTCTTGGGTGGGTGCTTTGATTGATGTTGCTTCCGGCTATGCATGCACTACACACACGATCTTTCTCAAAAGAGACATTTGTTAGTCCAAGGATGTGATTACCCTTCAAGAGATCTTGAAGATTCCTCATGCCAACATGGGCTAGCCGGCGATGCCATAGCCACCCCTTGTCGGCCTTGGCCATTAGACAAGTTGCATGGAATGTGCTCTCTTTCGAGAAATCAACCGTGTAAAGGTTGCCATCCAACTCTCCAACAAAGGCCACTTCGAGAGTATCTCTCTTAAAGACTTTCACATCCATTAATCCAAATAGTGTATCATAACCAACAGAAGCCAATTGACGGACAGAAAGCAAATGATATTTAATGGATTGGACAAGCATGACATTTGCAAGAGACATGTCATTTGTGATAGCCACCTTCCCCAACCCAAGTACATGTCCTTTTGATCCTCCACCAAACATAATGCTCATAAATGGTTGAATAGCTTCCACGAAATCGTAGAGCAATTTGCTATCTCCGGTCATATGATTGGTACATCCACTATCAATCACCCATTTTACTCCACCGGAGAAGGCAACCTACACACAATTATTACTTGGTTAGAGGCACCCATTTTGCAATGGGACCTCTCAAGTTAGTCACAAAGGTCTTAGGGACCCAAATAGCATAAAACCAAAATGCATTTCGGGGACCAACAAACTTTGCATAAACTTCTCCATCCTTAGTCTTACACAGTACATAGGATGGAGGCATGAACTCTTTTGGCTTGTTGAGAGTGGGCATGCCCCTTGTGGCCTTCCCACTAACAACCTTACCTTTCTCCTTGTGTCCTTCTCGTACAAAGGTTTCTTTTAAAGGGGTGGTGCACTTTTGAGAGGACGTATTCTTCTTGCTTGTGCTTGGGTCAAACCCGAGTCCCTCTTTGGCGAACAGTTCATTGTGTTGGCTCAACACCTCATTAAGGTTCTTTTTCCCTTGAGCACATGTCTGAGCCCTTTCTCGATTTGAGCTTTGAGAAAACGATTCTCCTCAAGAATAGATGCTAGATCACTACTAGAGTTAGTAGAACAAGCATCAACATTGATAATAGGAGATGAGTAAGCCTTAGCTAGAGTTTCAAGATAAGTAAGTTTGAGCGTCTCAAAACTCTTTGTAAGAAGGGTGAGCTCTTCTTCCTTAGTCTTGAGAGACACGGATAGAAGCTCACAATCCTTAGAGAGAGAAGCATGAGACTTCGCAAGCTGACTTTTATCATTCATCAACTCTTCACAAGAGCCAATATCCTTTTTCAAGGAGGCAAGATCTTTAGTATGAACATCAATATTTGCACCAATTTTTAAGCAGTTCATCATTTCGTGCTTCCTCATATTGGACTTTCCGCTCAAGGATTTCACATTTTTCCTTTTCCTCGGTGACGAGTGTCGGTGTCAAAACCGGCGGATCTCGGGTAGGGGGTCCCGAACTGTGCGTCTAGGCGGATGGTAACAGGAGACAAGGGACACGATGTTTTTACCCAGGTTCGGGCCCTCTCGATGGAGGTAATACCCTACTCTGCTTGATTAATATTGATGATATGGGTAGTACAAGAGTAGATCTACCACGAGATCAAGGAGGCTAAACCCTAGAAGCTAGCCTATGGTCTGATTGTTGTTCATCCTACGGACTAAAACCCTCCGGTGTATAGAGACATCGGATAGGTTAGGTTTACACCTACTCGGTTACAATGGTAGGAGATCGACATATCCGTATCGCCAAGCTTGCCTTCCACGCCAAGGAAAGTCCCATCCGGACACGGGACGAAGTCTTCAATCTTGTATCTTCATAGTCCAGGAGTCCGGCCAACGGTGATAGTTCGGCTATCCGGACACCCCCTAATGACGATGAGTCCGACGCATTGATTGTCTCCGGCATTGCGAGGCGGGTTCTTTTCCAAATTCCATATACTTGTCGAATAGTGTCCGGCTTCTGATAAATGCTGCGCTCCTTGGCTTCTACGCCCAATAATGGCCATCTTCCACGTGTTTGAATGAATGCGAAAAGCTAGGGTATTTTTACAATTACCCCCTAGCTGCGCAAATGAGCTGCCTATAAAAGGGGCGAGGTTCTAGATCTGAGTCACACCATCCCCCCTTCGCGAGCTTTCATCGGAGCGCCTCTGACCAAAGCCCATTCCATCATGGACAGTCGACGCGGCTCCTCCTCTCACGCTCCCAGCCCTCAGCCTGGAAATTGGGAGAGATGCTCGATCCCAGATAGCGAGCTAGTTATACTCAAGCCAAGGATTTCTTCCCCGGCCTTCATGGTCCCGGTTCGAGCCGGACTTGCCACCTACAAGGGCGGAAAGCAAGCGGAGAGTGTCCCCGATCCCTCTAAAGGAGAGCGGGTATGCTTCATCTCTTATCTAGGAAGAGGACTCAGATTTCCAATCCATCCGTTTCTCCGGGGGCTCTTGGAGTTCTACGGCCTCCAGTTGCACCACCTTACTCCTGCCTCCATCTTGCACATCGCGGGCTTTGTGGCCCTTTGCGAACTGTTCTTGGGCGTCGAGGCTCATTTCGGGCTGTGGAAGAGATTATTCTTCCTAGTACCCCGTTCTCATGAGGGGTCAATATATCAAGTGGGCGGAGCCGAGCTATGGCGCATCGCCGGGACCGGATACCTATCCGGAACCCCGAAGAAGGCGTCCAAAAACTGGCCTTCGGAATGGTTTTACATGGAGGACGTCCATTGCGGATCTGTTCGGATCGGCCTTAGGAGTTCAGCAATGCTCCTCACGAAGAAGCGCCTAAGTGGCGCCCTCGGAGCCTTGAGGGAAAAATGACCGGGATGTCCTCTATATGATGAGTCGAATAAGGTTACTGGCTCATGCCGGATTGACCATGATTGGAGTCATGGCAATCTGCATTATGAGGGGAGTGCAGCCACTCCAATATAGAGGCCACCCCATGTGGGATTTCAACGGGAGGACGATGCCACCCGCCATGGCCGCAAAGGGCGGGATCGGTCATCGAGCTGGTGAAGATCTTATGCGCCATGTATAAAGGGGAGGAAGAGGATTTCCTCCGTGTCAATCCTTGAAGGAGTTTTCTTGAATAATCCTCGAAGCTGGGTAAGCAAACATCTTTGTGACCTGTCCGATCCATGTTTCCATGGTTAAATATCTCATTTAAGTGGTTTAGCGAGGCTGCGCCGGACTATGGAGAAGATACAGCCGCCCCACAACCCGAGGATCCGGAACGGTCCCTCGATCCGACCTCCGAAGAGGATTCGGATATAAAGGTGGAGTTGATCGACGGGGTATTCCACCAACTTAGCATCGATAATGCTTTGGTTGCCATCACGGCAGATTACCCCGGAATACTTCCAGCCTCACAGTAATCGAGACCAAGGTCCCAATATTACGATAATGACCCATCATGCTTATTTCTTGATCACCGTATACCAATGGTGGTTCGCGAAGTCTTGTCGGTGTCAAAACCGCGAATCTCGGGTAGGGGTCCCGAACTGTGCATCTAGGCGGATGGTAACAGGAGACAAGGGACACGATGTTTTTACCCAGGTTCGGGCCCTCTCAATGGAGGTAATACCCTACTCCTGCTTGATTAATATTGATGATATGGGTACTACAAGAGTAGATCTACCACGAGATCAAGGAGGCTAAACCCTAGAATCTAGCCTATGGTATGATTGTTGTTCGTCCTACGGACTA